>CAWUFW010010805.1:28761-665239 GCA_963921515.1 Calotriton arnoldi
TGATGAATGTGATGGAGCTTTATGGGGACTCCTCTGCAGAAATATCAGGCCCTTCCATGTATATCAGGGGGCATAGGTACCCAGAGTATACCTCAAGCATAATAGACCCTGGTAGGGTTATGTGATACTTCTAAGCCCCAGTATGTACTTATGGGTGATGAATGTGATGGGGGTTTATGGGGACTCCTCTGCAGAAATATCAGGCCCTTCCATGTATATCAGGGGGTATAGGTACCCAGAGTGTACCTCAAGCATAGTAGACCCTGGTAGGCTTATGTGATACTTCTAAGCCCCAGTATGTACTTATGGGTGATGAATGTGATGGGGGTTTATGGGGACTCCTCTGCAGAAATATCAGGCCCTTACATGTATATCAGGGTGAAATAGGTACCCAGTGTATACCTCAAGCATAATAGACCCTGGTAGGCTTATGTGATATGTTTAGGCCCCAGTATGTACTTATGGGTGATGAATGTGATGGGGCTTTATGGGGACTCCTCTGCAGAAATATCAGGCCCTTACGTGTATATCAGGGGAGCATAGGTACCCAGTGTATACCTCAAGCATAATAGACCCTGGTAGGCTTATGTGATACTTATAGGCCCCAGTATGTACTTATGGTTGATGAATGTGATGGGGGTTTATGGGGACTCGTCTGCAGAAATATCAGGCCCCTACATGTATATCAGGGGGGCAGAGGTACCCAGTGTATACCTCAAGCATAATATACCCTGGTAGGCTTATGTGATACATATAGGCCACAGTATGTACTTATGGGTGATGAATGTGATGGGGGTTTATGGGGACACCTCTGCAGAAATATCAGGCCCTTCCATGTATATCAGGGGGCATAAGTACACAGATTATACATCAAGCAAAATAGACCCTGGTAGGCTTATGTGATACTTATAGGCCCCAGTATGTACTTATGGGTGATGAATGTGATGGGGGTTTATGGGGACTCCTCTGCAGAAATATCAGGCTCTTACATGTATATCAGGGGGCATAGGTACCCAGTGTATACCTCAAACATAATAGACCCTGGTAGGCTTATGTGATACGTATAGGCCCCAGTATGTAATTTTGGGTGATGAATGTGATGGGGGTTTATGGGGACTCCTCTGCAGAAATATCAGGCCCTTACATGTATATCAGGGGGCATAGGTACCCAGTGTATACCTCAAGCATAATAGACCCTGGTAAGCTTATGTGATACATATAGGTCCCAGTATGTACTTATGGGTGATGAATATGATGGGGCTTTATGGGGACTCCTCTGCAGAAATATCAGGCCCTTAAATGTATATCAGGGGAGCATAGGTACCCAGTGTATACCTCAAGCATAATAGACCCTGGTAAGCTTATGTGATACGTATAGGTCCCAGTATGTACTTATGGGTGATGAATGTGATGGGGGTTTATGGGGACGCCTCTGCAAAAATATCAGGCCCTTACATGTATATCAGGGGGCATAGGTACCCATTGTATACCTCAAGCATAATTGACCGTGGTAGGCCTATGTGATACGTATAGGCCCCAGTATGTACTTATGGGTGATGAATGTGGTGAGGCTTTATGGGGACTCCTCTGCAGAAATATCAGGCCCTTCCATGTATATCAGGGGGCATAGGTACCCAGTGTATACCTCAAGCATAATAGACCCTGGTAGGCTTATGTGATACGTATAGGCCCCAGTATGTACTTATGGGTGATGAATGTGATGGGGCTTTATGGGGACTACTCTGCAGAAATATCAGCCCCTTCCATGTATATCAGGTGGCATAGGTACCCAGTGTATACCTCAAGCATAATAGACCTTTGTAGGCTTATGTGATACGTATAGGCCCCAGTATGTACTTATGGGTGATGAATGTGATGGGGGTTTCTGGGGACTCCTCTGCAGAAATATCAGGCCCTAACATGTATATCAGGGGGGCATAGGTACCCAGTGTATATCTCAAGCATAATAGACCGTGGTACGCTTATGTGATACGTATAGGCCCCAGTATGTACTTATGGGTGATGAATGTGATGGGGCTTTATGGGGACTCCTCTGCAGAAATATCAGGCCCTTCCATGTATATCAGGGGGCATAGGTACCCAGAGTATACCTCAAGTATAATAGACCCTGGTAAGCTTATGTGATACTTCTAAACCCCAGTATGTACTTATGGGTGATGAATGTGATGGGGCTTTATGGGGACTCCTCTGCAGAAATATCAGGCCCTTCCATGTATATCAGGGGGCATAATCTGGCCCCCAAACATTGGAATGAGCTCCCCGGACATCTTCGTGCCTGCCCAAACTTTCCACAATTTAAAAAGCTGCTCAAGACCTGGCTATTCGAGTGATTTTCATTCGCCTCCCTCATTTGCCACTTTCTCGGGCGCCGAGAGATCCCCCTGGGTATTATTCGTGCGCCTTATAAATAAGTTAAATTAAAAAAAAATGTAAAAACAAGTACACAGAGTATACCTCAAGCATAATAGACCCTGGTAGGCTTATGTGATACTTATAGGCCCCAGTATGTACTTATGGGTGATGAATGTGATGGGGGTTTATGGGGACTCCTCTGCAGAAATATCAGGCCCTTACATGTATATCAGGGGGGCATAGGTACCCAGTGTATACCTCAAGCATAATAGACCCTGGTAGGCTTATGTGATACGTATAGGCCCCAGTATGTACTTATGGGTGATGAATGTGATGGGGGTTTATGGGGACTCCTCTGCAGAAATATCAGTCCCTTACATGTATATCAGGGGGCATATGTACCCAGTGTATACCTCAAGCATAATAGACCCTGGTAAGCTTATGTGATACGTATAGGCCCCAATATGTACTTAAGGGTGATGAATGTGATGGGGCTTTATGGGGACTCCTCTGCAAAAATATCAGGCCCTTACATGTATATCAGGGAAGCATAGGTACCCAGTGTATACCTCAAGCATACTTGACCGTGGTAGGCCTATGTGATACGTATAGGCCCCAGTATGTACTTATGGGTGATGAATGTGATGGAGCTTTATGGGGACTCCTCTGCAGAAATATCAGGCCCTTCCATGTATATCAGGGGGGCATAGGTACCCAGAGTATACCTCAAGCATAATAGACCCTGGTAGGGTTATGTGATACTTCTAAGCCCCAGTATGTACTTATGGGTGATGAATGTGATGGGGCTTTATGGGGATTCCTCTGCAGAAATATCAGGCCCCTACATGTATATCAGGGGGGCATAGGTACCCAGAGAATACCTCAAGCATAATAGACCCTGGTAGGCTTATGTGATACTTCTAAGCCCCAGTATGTACTTATGGGTGATGAATGTGATGGGGCTTTATGGGGACTCCTCTGCAGAAATATCAGGCGCTTCGATGTATATCAGGGGGCATAGCTACCCAGAGTATACCTCAAGCATAATAGACCCTGGTAGGCTTATGTGATACTTCTAAGCCCCAGTATGTACTTATGGGTGATGAATGTGATGGGGCTTTATGGGGACTCCTCTGCAGAAATACCAGGCCCTTCCATGTATATCAGGGGGCATAAGTACACAGAGTATACCTCAAGCATAATAGACCCTGGTAGGCTTATGTGATACGTATAGGCCCCAGTATGTACTCATGGGTGATGAATGTGATGGGGCTTTATGGGGACTCCTCTGCAGAAATATCACGCCCTTCCATGTATATCAGGGGGCATAGGTACCCAGAGTATACCTCAAGCATAATAAACCCTGGTAGGCTTATGTGATACGTATAGGCCCCAGTATGTACTTATGGATGATGAATGTGATGGGGGTTTATGGGGACTCCTCTGCAGAAATATCAGGCCCTTCCATGTATATCAGGGGGGCATAGGTACCCAGAGTATACCTCAAGTATTATAGACCCTGGTAGGCTTATGTGATACTTCTAAGCCCCAATATGTACTTATGGGTGATGAATGTGATGGGGCTTTATGGGGATTCCTCTGCAGAAATATCAGGCCCTTCCATGTATATCAGGGGGCATAATCTGGCCCCCAAACATTGGAATGAGCTCCCCGAACATCTTCGTGCCTGGCCAAACTTTCCACAATTTAAAAAGCTGCTCAAGACCTGGCTATTCGAGTGATTTTCATTTGCCTCCCTCATTTGCCGCCTTCTCGGGCGCCGAGAGATCCCCCTGGGGATGATTCGTGCGCCTTATAAATAAGTTAAATTTAAAAAAAATAAAAAAAATGAGTACACAGAGTATACCTTAAGCATAATAGACCCTGGTAGGCTTATGTGATACTTATAGGCCCCAGTATGTACTTATGGGTGATGAATGTGATGGGGGTTTATGGGGACTCCTCTGCAGAAATATCAGGCCCCTATATATATATCAGGGGGTCAGAGGTACCCAGTGTATACCTCAAGCATAATAGACCCTGGTAGGCTCATGTGATATGTATAGGCCCCAGTATGTACTTATGGGTGATGAATGTGATGGGGGTTTATGGGGACTCCTCTGCAGAAATATCAGGCCCTTACATGTATATCAGGGGGGCATAGGTACCCAGTGTATACCTCAAGCATAATAGACCCTGGTAAGCTTATGTGATATGTATAGGCCCCAATATGTACTTAAGGGTGATGAATGTGATGGGGCTTTATGGGGACTCCTCTGCAAAAATATCAGGCCCTTACATGTATATCAGGGGAGCATAGGTACCCAGTGTATTCCTCAAGCATAATAGACCCTGGTAAGCTTATGTGATACGTATAGGCCCCAGTATGTACTTATGGGTGATGAATGTGATGGGGGTTTATGGGTTCTCCTCTGTAGAAATATCAGGCCCTTACATGTATATCAGGGGGGCATAGGTACCCAGTGTATACCTCAAGCATAATTGACCGTGGTAGGCCTATGTGATACGTGTAGGCCCCAGTATGTACTTATGGGTGATGAATGTGATGTAGCTTTATGGGGACTCCTCTGCAGAAATATCAGGCCCTTCCATGTATATCAGGGGGGCATAGGTACCCAGAGTATACCTCAAGTATAATAGACCCTGGTAGGCTTATGTGATACTTCTAAGCCCCAGTATGTACTTATGGGTGATGAATGTGATGGGGCTTTATGGGGACTCCTCTGCAGAAATATCAGGCCCTTCCATGTATATCAGGGGGCATAAGTACACAGAGTATACCTCAAGCATAATAGACCCTGGTAGGCTTATGTGATACTTATAGGCCCCAGTATGTACTTATGGGTGATGAATGTGATGGGGGTTTATGGGGACTCCTCTGCAGAAATATCAGGCCCCTATATGTATATCAGGGGGCAGAGGTACCCAGTGTATACCTCAAGCATAATAGACCCTGGTAGGCTCATGTGATACGTATAGGCCCCAGTATGTACTTATGGGTGATGAATGTGATGGGGGTTTATGGGGACTCCTCTGCAGAAATATCAGGCCCTTACATGTATATCAGGGGGCATAGGTACCCAGTGTATACCTCAAGCATAATAGACCCTGGTAGGCTTATGAGATACGTATAGGCCCCAGTATGTACTTATGGGTGATGAATGTGATGGGGGTTTATGGGGACTCCTCTGCAGAAATATCAGTCCCTTACATGTATATCAGGGGGCATATGTACCCAGTGTATACCTCAAGCATAATAGACCCTGGTAAGCTTATGTGATACGTATAGGCCCCAATATGTACTTAAGGGTGATGAATGTGACGGGGCTTTATGGAGACTCCTCTGCAAAAATATCAGGCCCTTACATGTATATCAGGGGAGCATAGGTACCCAGTGTATACCTCAAGCATAATAGACCCTGGTAAGCTTATGTGATACGTATAGGCCCCAGTATGTACTTATGGGTGATGAATGCGATGGGGCTTTATGGGGACTCCTCTGCAAAAATATCAGGCCCTTACATGTATATCAGGGGAGCATAGGTACCCAGTGTATACCTCAAGCATAATTGACCGTGGTAGGCCTATGTGATACGTATAGGCCCCAGTATGTACTTATGGGTGGTGAATGTGATGGGGGTTTATGGGTTCTCCTCTGCAGAAATATCAGGCCCTTACATGTATATCAGGGGGGCATAGGTACCCAGTGTATACCTCAAGCATAATTGACCGTGGTAGGCCTGTGTGATACGTGTAGGCCCCAGTATGTACTTATGGGTGATGAATGTGATGTAGCTTTATGGGGACTCCTCTGCAGAAATATCAGGCCCTTCCATGTATATCAGGGGGGCATAGGTACCCAGAGTATACCTCAAGTATAATAGACCCTGGTAGGCTTATGTGATACTTCTAAGCCCCAGTATGTACTTATGGGTGATGAATGTGATGCGGCTTTATGGGGACTCCTCTGCAGAAATATCAGGCCCTTCCATGTATATCAGGGGGCATAAGTACACAGAGTATACCTCAAGCATAATAGACCCTGGTAGGCTTATGTGATACTTATAGGCCCCAGTATGTACTTATGGGTGATGAATGTGATGGGGGTTTATGGGGACTCCTCTGCAGAAATATCAGGCCCCTATATGTATATCAGGGGGCAGAGGTACCCAGTGTATACCTCAAGCATAATAGACCCTGGTAGGCTCATGTGATACGTATAGGCCCCAGTATGTACTTATGGGTGATGAATGTGATGGGGGTTTATGGGGACTCCTCTGCAGAAATATCAGGCCCTTACATGTATATCAGGGGGCATAGGTACCCAGTGTATACCTCAAGCATAATAGACCCTGGTAGGCTTATGAGATACGTATAGGCCCCAGTATGTACTTATGAGTGATGAATGTGATGGGGGTTTATGGGGACTCCTCTGCAGAAATATCAGTCCCTTACATGTATATCAGGGGGCATATGTACCCAGTGTATACCTCAAGCATAATAGACCCTGGTAAGCTTATGTGATACGTATAGGCCCCAATATGTACTTAAGGGTGATGAATGTGACGGGGCTTTATGGGGACTCCTCTGCAAAAATATCAGGCCCTTACATGTATATCAGGGGAGCATAGGTACCCAGTGTATACCTCAAGCATAATTGACCGTGGTAGGCCTATGTGATACGTATAGGCCCCAGTATGTACTTATGGGTGATGAATGTGATGGGGGTTTATGGGGACTCCTCTGCAGAAATATCAGGCCCTTACATGTATATCAGGGGGCATAGGTACCCAGTGTATACCTCAAGCATAATAGACCGTGGTAGGCTTATGTGATACGTATAGGCCCTAGTATGTACTTATGGGTGATGAATGTGATGTGGCTTTATGGGGACTCCTCTGCAGAAATATCAGGCCCTTCCATGTATATCAGGGGGGCATAGGTACCCAGAGTATACCTCAAGTATAATAGACCCTGGTAGGCTTATGTGATACTTCTAAGCCCCAGTATGTACTTATGGGTGATGAATGTGATGGGGCTTTATGGGGACTCCTCTACAGAAATATCAGGCCCTTCCATGTATATCAGGGGGCATAAGTACACAGAGTATACCTCAAGCATAATAGACCCTGGTAGGCTTATGTGATACTTATAGGCCCCAGTATGTACTTATGGGTGATGAATGTGATGGGGGTTTATGGGGACTCCTCTGCAGAAATATCAGGCCCCTATAAGTATATCAGGCGGGCAGAGGTACCCAGTGTATACCTCAAGCATAATAGACCGTGGTAGGCTCATGTGATACGTATAGGCCCCAGTATGTACTTATGGGTGATGAATGTGATGGGGGTTTATGGGGACTCCTCTGCAGAAATATCAGGCCCTTACATGTATATCAGGGGGCATAGGTACCCAGTGTATACCTCAAGCATAATAGACCCTGGTAGGCTTATGAGATACGTATAGGCCCCAGTATGTACTTATGGGTGATGAATGTGATGGGGGTTTATGGGGACTCCTCTGCAGAAATATCAGTCCCTTACATGTATATCAGGGGGCATATGTACCCAGTGTATACCTCAAGCATAATAGACCCTGGTAAGCTTATGTGATACGTATAGGCCCCAATATGTACTTAAGGGTGATGAATGTGATGGGGCTTTATGGGGACTCCTCTGCAAAAATATCAGGCCCTTACATGTATATCAGGGGAGCATAGGTACCCAGTGTATACCTCAAGCATAATAGACCCTGGTAAGCTTATGTGATACGTATAGGCCCCAGTATGTACTTATGGGTGATGAATGCGATGGGGGTTTATGGGGACTCCTCTGCAGAAATATCAGGCCCTTACATGTATATCAGGGGGGCATAGGTACCCAGTGTATACCTCAAGCATAATTGACCGTGGTAGGCCTATGTGATACGTATAGGCCCCAGTATGTACTTATGGGTGATGAATGCGATGGGGGTTTATGGGGACTCCTCTGCAGAAATATCAGACCCTTCCATGTATATCAGGGGGTATAGGTACCCAGAGTGTACCTCAAGCATAGTAGACCCTGGTAGGCTTATGTGATACTTCTAAGCCCCAGTATGTACTTATGGGTGATGAATGTGATGGGGGTTTATGGGGACTCCTCTGCAGAAATATCAGGCCCTTACATGTATATCAGGGGGAAATAGGTACCCATTGTATACCTCAAGCATAATAGACCCTGGTAGGCTTATGTGATACTTATAGGCCCCAGTATGTACTTATGGTTGATTAATGTGATGGGGGTTTATGGGGACTCATCTGCAGAAATATCAGGCCCCTACATGTATATCAGGGGGCAGAGGTACCCAGTGTATACCTCAAGCATAATATACCCTGGTAGGCTTATGTGATACATATAGGCCCCAGTATGTACTTATGGGTGATGAATGTGATGGGGGTTTATGGGGACTCCTCTGCAGAAATATCAGGCCCTTACATGTATATCAGGGGGCATAGGTACCCAGTGTATACCTCAAGCATAATAGACCCTGGTAGGCTTATGTGATATGTTTAGGCCCCAGTATGTACTTATGGGTGATGAATGTGATGGGGCTTTATGGGGACTCCTCTGCAGAAATATCAGGCCCTTACGTGTATATCAGTGGAGCATAGGTACCCAGAGTATACCTCAAGCATAATAGACCCTGGTAGGCTTATGTGATACTTCTAAGCCCCAGTATGTACTTATGGGTGATGAATGTGATGGGGCTTTATGGGGACTCCTCTGCAGAAATATCAGGCCCTTCCATGTATATCAGGGGGCATAAGTACACAGATTATACATCAAGCATAATAGACCCTGGTAGGCTTATGTGATACTTATAGGCCCCAGTATGTACTTATGGGTGATGAATGTGATGGGGGTTTATGGGGACTCCTCTGCAGAAATATCAGGCCCCTATATGTATATCAGGGCGGCAGAGGTACCCAGTGTATACCTCAAACATAATAGACCCTGGTAGGCTCATGTGATACGTATAGGCCCCAGTATGTACTTATGGGTGATGAATGTGATGGGGGTTTATGGAGACTCCTCTGCAGATATATCAGGCTCTTACATTAATATCAGGGGGGCATAGGTACCCAGTGTATACCTCAAACATAATAGACCCTGGTACGCTTATGTGATACGTAGAGGCCCCAGTGTGTACTTATGGGTGATGAATGTGATGGGGGTTTATGGGGACTCCTCTGCAGAAATATCAGGCCCTTGCATGTATATCAGGGGGCATAGGTACCCAGTGTATACCTCAAGCATAATAGACCCTGGTAAGCTTATGTGATACGTATAGGTCCCAGTATGTACTTATGGGTGATGAATATGATGGGGCTTTATGGGGACTCCTCTGCAGAAATATCAGGCCCTTACATGTATATCAGGGGAGCATAGGTACCCAGTGTATACCTCAAGCATAATAGACCCTGGTAAGCTTATGTGATACGTATAGGTCCCAGTATGTACTTATGGATGATGAATGTGATGGGGGTTTATGGGGACTCCTCTGCAGAAATATCAGGCGCTTACATGTATATCAGGGGGCATAGGTACCCAGTGTATACCTCAAGCATAATTGACCATGGTAGGCCTATGTGATACGTATAGGCCCCAGTATGTACTTATGGGTGATGAATGTGATGGGGCTTTATGGGGACTCCTCTGCAGAAATATCAGGCCCTTGCATGTATATCAGGGGGGCATAGGTACCCAGTGTATACCTCAAGCATAATAGACCCTGGTAAGCTTATGTGATACGTATAGGTCCCAGTATGTACTTATGGATGATGAATGTGATGGGGCTTTATGGGGACTCCGCTGCAGAAATATCAGCCCCTTCCATGTATATCAGGGGGCATAGGTACCCAGTGTATACCTCAAGCATAATAGACCCTGGTAGGCTTATGTGATACGTATAGGCCCCAGTATGTACTTATGGGTGATGAATGTGATGGGGCTTTATGGGGACTCCTCTGCAGAAATATCAGGCCCTTCCATGTATATCAGGGGGGCATAGGTACCCAGAGTATACCTCAAGCATAATAGACCCTGGTAGGCTTATGTGATACTTCTAAGCCCCAGTATGTACTTATGGGTGATGAATGTGATGGGGCTTTATGGGGACTCCTCTGCAGAAATATCAGGCCCTTCCATGTATATCAGGGGGCATAGGTACCCAGAGTATACCTCAAGCATTTTAGACCCTGGTAGGCTTATGTGATACGTATAGGCCCCAGTATGTACTTATGGGTGATGAATGTGATGGGGCTTTATGGGGACTCCTCTGCAAAAATATCAGGCCCTTCCATGTATATCAGGGGGCAGAGGTACCCAGTGTATACCTCAAGCATAATAGACCCTGGTAGGCTCATGTGATACGTATAGGCCCCAGTATGTACTTATGGGTGATGAATGTGATGGGGGTTTATGGGGACTCCTCTGCAGAAATATCAGGCCCTTACATGTATATCAGGGGGCATAAGTACACAGAGTATACCTCAAGCATAATAGACCCTGGTAGGCTTATGTGATACTTATAGGCCCCAGTATGTACTTATGGGTGATGAATGTGATGGGGGTTTATGGGGACTCCTCTACAGAAATATCAGGCCCCTATATGTATATCAGGGGGCAGAGGTACCCAGTGTATACCTCAAGCATAATAGACCCTGGTAGGCTCATGTGATACGTATAGGCCCCAGTATGTACTTATGGGTGATGAATGTGATGGGGGTTTATGGGGAATCCTCTGCAGAAATATCAGGCCCTTACAAGTATATCAGGGGGGCATAGGTACCCAGTGTATACCTCAAGCATAATAGACCCTGGTAGGCTTATGAGATACGTATAGGCCCCAGTATGTACTTATGGGTGATGAATGTGATGGGGGTTTATGGGGACTCCTCTGCAGAAATATCAGTCCCTTACATGTATATCAGGGGGGCATATGTACCCAGTGTATACCTCAAGCATAATAGACCCTGGTAAGCTTATGTGATACGTATAGGCCCCAATATGTACTTAAGGGTGATGAATGTGATGGGGCTTTATGGGGACTCCTCTGCAAAAATATCAGGCCCTTACATGTATATCAGGGGAGCATAGGTACCCAGTGTATACCTCAAGCATAATAGACCCTGGTAAGCTTATGTGATACGTATAGGCCCCAGTATGTACTTATGGGTGATGAATGCAATGGGGGTTTATGGGGACTCCTCTGCAGAAATATCAGGCCCTTACATGTATATCAGGGGGGCATAGGTACCCAGTGTAGGCCTCAAGCATAATTGACCGTGGTAGGCCTATGTGATACGTATAGGCCCCAGTATGTACTTATGGGTGATGAATGTGATGTAGCTTTATGGGGACTCCTCTGCAGAAATATCAGGCCCTTCCATGTATATCAGGGGGCATAGGTACCCAGAGTATACCTCAAGTATAATAGACCCTGGTAGGCTTATGTGATACTTCTAAGCCCCAGTATGTACTTATGGGTGATGAATGTGATGCGGCTTTATGGGGACTCCTCTGCAGAAATATCAGGCCCTTCCATGTATATCAGGGGGCATAAGTACACAGAGTATACCTCAAGCATAATAGACCCTGGTAGGCTTATGTGATACTTATAGGCCCCAGTATGTACTTATGGGTGATGAATGTGATGGGGGTTTATGGGGACTCCTCTGCAGAAATATCAGGCCCCTATATGTATATCAGGGGGCAGAGGTACCCAGTGTATACCTCAAGCATAATAGACCCTGGTAGGCTCATGTGATACGTATAGGCCCCAGTATGTACTTATGGGTGATGAATGTGATGGGGGTTTATGGGGACTCCTCTGCAGAAATATCAGGCCCTTACATGTATATCAGGGGGGCATAGGTACCCAGTGTATACCTCAAGCATAATAGACCCTGGTAGGCTTATGAGATACGTATAGGCCCCAGTATGTACTTATGAGTGATGAATGTGATGGGGGTTTATGGGGACTCCTCTGCAGAAATATCAGTCCCTTACATGTATATCAGGGGGCATATGTACCCAGTGTATACCTCAAGCATAATAGACCCTGGTAAGCTTATGTGATACGTATAGGCCCCAATATGTACTTAAGGGTGATGAATGTGACGGGGCTTTATGGGGACTCCTCTGCAAAAATATCAGGCCCTTACATGTATATCAGGGGAGCATAGGTACCCAGTGTATACCTCAAGCATAATTGACCGTGGTAGGCCTATGTGATACGTATAGGCCCCAGTATGTACTTATGGGTGATGAATGTGATGGGGGTTTATGGGGACTCCTCTGCAGAAATATCAGGCCCTTACATGTATATCAGGGGGCATAGGTACCCAGTGTATACCTCAAGCATAATAGACCGTGGTAGGCTTATGTGATACGTATAGGCCCTAGTATGTACTTATGGGTGATGAATGTGATGTGGCTTTATGGGGACTCCTCTGCAGAAATATCAGGCCCTTCCATGTATATCAGGGGGCATAGGTACCCAGAGTATACCTCAAGTATAATAGACCCTGGTAGGCTTATGTGATACTTCTAAGCCCCAGTATGTACTTATGGGTGATGAATGTGATGGGGCTTTATGGGGACTCCTCTACAGAAATATCAGGCCCTTCCATGTATATCAGGGGGCATAAGTACACAGAGTATACCTCAAGCATAATAGACCCTGGTAGGCTTATGTGATACTTATAGGCCCCAGTATGTACTTATGGGTGATGAATGTGATGGGGGTTTATGGGGACTCCTCTGCAGAAATATCAGGCCCCTATAAGTATATCAGGCGGGCAGAGGTACCCAGTGTATACCTCAAGCATAATAGACCGTGGTAGGCTCATGTGATACGTATAGGCCCCAGTATGTACTTATGGGTGATGAATGTGATGGGGGTTTATGGGGACTCCTCTGCAGAAATATCAGGCCCTTACATGTATATCAGGGGGCATAGGTACCCAGTGTATACCTCAAGCATAATAGACCCTGGTAGGCTTATGAGATACGTATAGGCCCCAGTATGTACTTATGGGTGATGAATGTGATGGGGGTTTATGGGGACTCCTCTGCAGAAATATCAGTCCCTTACATGTATATCAGGGGGCATATGTACCCAGTGTATACCTCAAGCATAATAGACCCTGGTAAGCTTATGTGATACGTATAGGCCCCAATATGTACTTAAGGGTGATGAATGTGATGGGGCTTTATGGGGACTCCTCTGCAAAAATATCAGGCCCTTACATGTATATCAGGGGAGCATAGGTACCCAGTGTATACCTCAAGCATAATAGACCCTGGTAAGCTTATGTGATACGTATAGGCCCCAGTATGTACTTATGGGTGATGAATGCGATGGGGGTTTATGGGGACTCCTCTGCAGAAATATCAGGCCCTTACATGTATATCAGGGGGCATAGGTACCCAGTGTATACCTCAAGCATAATTGACCGTGGTAGGCCTATGTGATACGTATAGGCCCCAGTATGTACTTATGGGTGATGAATGCGATGGGGGTTTATGGGGACTCCTCTGCAGAAATATCAGACCCTTCCATGTATATCAGGGGGTATAGGTACCCAGAGTGTACCTCAAGCATAGTAGACCCTGGTAGGCTTATGTGATACTTCTAAGCCCCAGTATGTACTTATGGGTGATGAATGTGATGGGGGTTTATGGGGACTCCTCTGCAGAAATATCAGGCCCTTACATGTATATCAGGGGGAAATAGGTACCCATTGTATACCTCAAGCATAATAGACCCTGGTAGGCTTATGTGATACTTATAGGCCCCAGTATGTACTTATGGTTGATTAATGTGATGGGGGTTTATGGGGACTCATCTGCAGAAATATCAGGCCCCTACATGTATATCAGGGGGCAGAGGTACCCAGTGTATACCTCAAGCATAATATACCCTGGTAGGCTTATGTGATACATATAGGCCCCAGTATGTACTTATGGGTGATGAATGTGATGGGGGTTTATGGGGACTCCTCTGCAGAAATATCAGGCCCTTACATGTATATCAGGGGGCATAGGTACCCAGTGTATACCTCAAGCATAATAGACCCTGGTAGGCTTATGTGATATGTTTAGGCCCCAGTATGTACTTATGGGTGATGAATGTGATGGGGCTTTATGGGGACTCCTCTGCAGAAATATCAGGCCCTTACGTGTATATCAGTGGAGCATAGGTACCCAGAGTATACCTCAAGCATAATAGACCCTGGTAGGCTTATGTGATACTTCTAAGCCCCAGTATGTACTTATGGGTGATGAATGTGATGGGGCTTTATGGGGACTCCTCTGCAGAAATATCAGGCCCTTCCATGTATATCAGGGGGCATAAGTACACAGATTATACATCAAGCATAATAGACCCTGGTAGGCTTATGTGATACTTATAGGCCCCAGTATGTACTTATGGGTGATGAATGTGATGGGGGTTTATGGGGACTCCTCTGCAGAAATATCAGGCCCCTATATGTATATCAGGGCGGCAGAGGTACCCAGTGTATACCTCAAACATAATAGACCCTGGTAGGCTCATGTGATACGTATAGGCCCCAGTATGTACTTATGGGTGATGAATGTGATGGGGGTTTATGGAGACTCCTCTGCAGAAATATCAGGCTCATACATGTATATCAGGGGGGCATAGGTACCCAGTGTATACCTCAAACATAATAGACCCTGGTACGCTTATGTGATACGTATAGGCCCCAGTGTGTACTTATGGGTGATGAATGTGATGGGGGTTTATGGGGACTCCTCTGCAGAAATATCAGGCCCTTGCATGTATATCAGGGGGCATAGGTACCCAGTGTATACCTCAAGCATAATAGACCCTGGTAAGCTTATGTGATACGTATAGGTCCCAGTATGTACTTATGGGTGATGAATATGATGGGGCTTTATGGGGACTCCTCTGCAGAAATATCAGGCCCTTACATGTATATCAGGGGAGCATAGGTACCCAGTGTATACCTCAAGCATAATAGACCCTGGTAAGCTTATGTGATACGTATAGGTCCCAGTATGTACTTATGGATGATGAATGTGATGGGGGTTTATGGGGACTCCTCTGCAGAAATATCAGGCGCTTACATGTATATCAGGGGGCATAGGTACCCAGTGTATACCTCAAGCATAATTGACCATGGTAGGCCTATGTGATACGTATAGGCCCCAGTATGTACTTATGGGTGATGAATGTGATGGGGCTTTATGGGGACTCCTCTGCAGAAATATCAGGCCCTTGCATGTATATCAGGGGGCATAGGTACCCAGTGTATACCTCAAGCATAATAGACCCTGGTAAGCTTATGTGATACGTATAGGTCCCAGTATGTACTTATGGATGATGAATGTGATGGGGCTTTATGGGGACTCCGCTGCAGAAATATCAGCCCCTTCCATGTATATCAGGGGGCATAGGTACCCAGTGTATACCTCAAGCATAATAGACCTTTGTAGGCTTATGTGATACGTATAGGCCCCAGTATGTACTTATGGGTGATGAATGTGATGGGGCTTTATGGGGACTCCTCTGCAGAAATATCAGGCCCTTCCATGTATATCAGGGGGCATAGGTACCCAGAGTATACCTCAAGCATAATAGACCCTGGTAGGCTTATGTGATACTTCTAAGCCCCAGTATGTACTTATGGGTGATGAATGTGATGGGGCTTTATGGGGACTCCTCTGCAGAAATATCAGGCCCTTCCATGTATATCAGGGGCCATAGGTACCCAGAGTATACCTCAAGCATTTTAGACCCTGGTAGGCTTATGTGATACGTATAGGCCCCAGTATGTACTTATGGGTGATGAATGTGATGGGGCTTTATGGGGACTCCTCTGCAAAAATATCAGGCCCTTCCATGTATATCAGGGGGCAGAGGTACCCAGTGTATACCTCAAGCATAATAGACCCTGGTAGGCTCATGTGATACGTATAGGCCCCAGTATGTACTTATGGGTGATGAATGTGATGGGGGTTTATGGGGACTCCTCTGCAGAAATATCAGGCCCTTACATGTATATCAGGGGGCATAAGTACACAGAGTATACCTCAAGCATAATAGACCCTGGTAGGCTTATGTGATACTTATAGGCCCCAGTATGTACTTATGGGTGATGAATGTGATGGGGGTTTATGGGGACTCCTCTACAGAAATATCAGGCCCCTATATGTATATCAGGGGGTAGAGGTACCCAGTGTATACCTCAAGCATAATAGACCCTGGTAGGCTCATGTGATACGTATAGGCCCCAGTATGTACTTATGGGTGATGAATGTGATGGGGGTTTATGGGGACTCCTCTGCAGAAATATCAGGCCCTTACAAGTATATCAGAGGGGCATAGGTACCCAGTGTATACCTCAAGCATAATAGACCCTGGTAGGCTTATGAGATACGTATAGGCCCCAGTATGTACTTATGGGTGATGAATGTGATGGGGGTTTATGGGGACTCCTCTGCAGAAATATCAGTCCCTTACATGTATATCAGGGGGCATATGTACCCAGTGTATACCTCAAGCATAATAGACCCTGGTAAGCTTATGTGATACGTATAGGCCCCAATATGTACTTAAGGGTGATGAATGTGATGGGGCTTTATGGGGACTCCTCTGCAAAAATATCAGGCCCTTACATGTATATCAGGGGAGCATAGGTACCCAGTGTATACCTCAAGCATAATAGACCCTGGTAAGCTTATGTGATACGTATAGGCCCCAGTATGTACTTATGGGTGATGAATGCAATGGGGGTTTATGGGGACTCCTCTGCAGAAATATCAGGCCCTTACATGTATATCAGGGGGGCATAGGTACCCAGTGTAGGCCTCAAGCATAATTGACCGTGGTAGGCCTATGTGATACGTATAGGCCCCAGTATGTACTTATGGGTGATGAATGTGATAGAGCTTTATGGGGACTCCTCTGCAGAAATATCAGGCCCTTCCATGTATATCAGGGGGGCATAGGTACCCAGAGTATACCTCAAGCATAATAGACCCTGGTAGGGTTATGTGATACTTCTAAGCCCCAGTATGTACTTATGGGTGATGAATGTGATGGGGGTTTATGGGGACTCCTCTGCAGAAATATCAGGCCCTTACATGTATATCAGGGGGAAATAGGTACCCAGTGTATACCTCAAGCATAATAGACCCTGGTAGGCTTATGTGATAGGTATAGGCCCCAGTATGTACTTATGAGTGATGAATGTGATGGGGCTTTATGGGGACTCCTCTGCAGAAATATCAGGCCCTTCCATGTATATCAGGGGGCATAGGTACCCAGAGTATACCTCAAACATAATAGACCCTGGTAGGCTTATGTGATACGTATAGGCCCCAGTATGTACTTATGGGTGATGAATGTGATGGGGGTTTATGGGGACTCCTCTGCAGAAATATCAGGCCCTTACATGTATATCAGGGGGGCATAGGTACCCAGTGTATATCTCAAGCATAATAGACCGGGGTAGGCTTATGTGATACGTATAGGCCCCAGTATGTACTTATGGGTGATGAATGTGATGGGGCTTTATGGGGACTCCTCTGCAGAAATATCAGGCCCTTCCATGTATATCAGGGGGCATAATCTGGCCCCAAACATTGGAATGAGCTCCCCGAACATCTTCGTGCCTGCCCAAACTTTCCACAATTTAAAAGCTGCTCAAGACCTGGCTATTCGAGTGATTTTCATTCGCCTCCCTCATTTGCCGCCTTCTCGGGCGCCGAGAGATCCCCTGGGGATGATTCGTGCGCCTTATAAATAAGTTAAATAAAAAAATTAAAAAAATAAGTACACAGAGTATACCTCAAGCATAATAGACCCTGGTAGGCTCATGTGATACTTTTAGGCCCCAGTATGTACTTATGGGTGATGAATGTGATGGGGGTTTATGGGGACTCCTCTGCAAAAATATCAGGCCCTTACATGTATATCAGGGGAGCATAGGTACCCAGTGTATACCTCAAGCATAATAGACCCTGGTAAGCTTATGTGATACGTATAGGCCCCAGTATGTACTTATGGGTGATGAATGTGATGGGGGTTTATGGGTTCTCCTCTGCAGAAATATCAGGCCCTTACATGTATATCAGGGGGGCATAGGTACCCAGTGTATACCTCAAGCATAATTGACCGTGGTAGGTCTATGTGATACGTATAGGCCCCAGTATGTACTTATGGGTGATGAATGTGATGGGGGTTTATGGGGACTCCTCTGCAAAAATATCAGGCCCTTACATGTATATCAGGGGGGCATAGGTACCCAGTGTATACCTCAAGCATAATAGACCGTGGTAGGCTTATGTGATACGTATAGGCCCCAGTATGTACTTATGGGTGATGAATGTGATGTGGCTTTATGGGGACGCCTCTGCAGAAATATCAGGCCCTTCCATGTATATCAGGGGGGCATAGGTACCCAGAGTATACCTCAAGTATAATAGACCCTGGTAGGCTTATGTGATACTTATAGGCCCCAGTATGTACTTATGGGTGATGAATGTGATGGGGGTTTATGGGGACTCATCTGCAGAAATATCAGGCCCCTATATGTATATCAGGGGGGCAGAGGTACCCAGTGTATGCCTCAAGCATAATATACCGTGGTAGGCTTATGTGATACATATAGGCCCCAGTATGTACTTATGGGTGATGAATGTGATGGGGGTTTATGGGGACTCCTCTGCAGAAATATCAGGCCCTTACATGTATATCAGGGGGCATATGTACCCAGTGTATACCTCAAGCATAATAGACCCTGGTAAGCTTATGTGATACGTATAGGCCCCAATATGTACTTAAGGGTGATGAATGTGATGGGGCTTTATGGGGACTCCTCTGCAAAAATATCAGGCCCTTACATGTATATCAGGGGAGCATAGGTACCCAGTGTATACCTCAAGCATAATAGACCCTGGTAAGCTTATGTGATACGTATAGGCCCCAGTATGTACTTATGGGTGATGAATGCGATGGGGGTTTATGGGGACTCCTCTGCAGAAATATCAGGCCCTTACATGTATATCAGGGGGCATAGGTACCCAGTGTATACCTCAAGCATAATTGACCGTGGTAGGCCTATGTGATACGTATAGGCCCCAGTATGTACTTATGGGTGATGAATGTGATAGAGCTTTATGGGGACTCCTCTGCAGAAATATCAGGCCCTTCCATGTATATCAGGGGGCATAGGTACCCAGAGTATACCTCAAGCATAATAGACCCTGGTAGGGTTATGTGATACTTCTAAGCCCCAGTATGTACTTATGGGTGATGAATGTGATGGGGGTTTATGGGGACTCCTCTGCAGAAATATCAGGCCCTTCCATGTATATCAGGGGGCATAGGTACCCAAAGTGTACCTCAAGCATAGTAGACCCTGGTAGGCTTATGTGATACTTCTAAGCCCCAGTATGTACTTATGGGTGATGAATGTGATGGGGGTTTATGGGGACTCCTCTGCAGAAATATCAGGCCCTTCCATGTATATCAGGGGGCATAGGTACCCAGAGTATACCTCAAACATAATAGACCCTGGTAGGCTTATGTGATATGTATAGGCCCCAGTATGTACTTATGGGTGATGAATGTGATGGGGGTTTATGGGGACTCCTCTGCAGAAATATCAGGCCCTTACATGTATATCAGGGGGCATAGGTACCCAGTGTATATCTCAAGCATAATAGACCGGGGTAGGCTTATGTGATACGTATAGGCCCCAGTATGTACTTATGGGTGATGAATGTGATGGGGCTTTATGGGGACTCCTCTGCAGAAATATCAGGCCCTTCCATGTATATCAGGGGGCATAGGTACCCAGAGTATACCTCAAGTAATATAGACCCTGGTAGGCTTATATGATACTTCTAAGCCCCAGTATGTACTTATGGGTGATGAATGTGATGGGGCTTTATAGGGACTCCTCTGCAGAAATATCAGGCCCTTCCATGTATATCAGGGGGCATAATCTGGCCCCAAACATTGGAATGAGCTCCCCGAACATCTTCGTGCCTGCCCAAACTTTCCACAATTTAAAAAGCTGCTCAAGACCTGGCTATTCGAGTGATTTTCATTCGCCTCCCTCATTTGCCGCTTTCTCGGGCGCCGAGAGATCCCCCTGGGGATGATTCGTACGCCTTATAAATAAGTTAAATAAAAAAGAAAATAAGTACACAGAGTATACCTCAAGCATAATAGACCCTGGTAGGCTTATGTGATACTTATAGGCCCCAGTATGTACTTATGGGTGATGAATGTGATGGGGGTTTATGGGGACTCCTCTGCAGAAATATCAGGCCCCTATATGTATATCAGGGGGGCAGAGGTACCCAGTGTATACCTCAAGCATAATAGACCCTGGTAAGCTTATGTGATACGTATAGGCCCCAGTATGTACTTATGGGTGATGAATGTGATGGGGGTTTATGGGTTCTCCTCTGCAGAAATATCAGGCCCTTACATGTATATCAGGGGGCATAGGTACCCAGTGTATACCTCAAGCATAATTGACCGTGGTAGGTCTATGTGATACGTATAGGCCCCAGTATGTACTTATGGGTGATGAATGTGATGGGGGTTTATGGGGACTCCTCTGCAGAAATATCAGGCCCTTACATGTATATCAGGGGGGCATAGGTACCCAGTGTATACCTCAAGCATAATAGACCGTGGTAGGCTTATGTGATACGTATAGGCCCCAGTATGTACTTATGGGTGATGAATGTGATGGGGCTTTATGGGGACTCCTCTGCAGAAATATCAGGCCCTTCCATGTATATCAGGGGGGCATAGGTACCCAGAGTATACCTCAAGTATAATAGACCCTGGTAGGCTTATGTGATACTTCTAAGCCCCAGTATGTACTTATGGGTGATGAATGTGATGGGGCTTTATGGGGACTCCTCTGCAGAAATATCAGCCCCTTCCATGTATATCAGGGGGGCATAGGTACCCAGTGTATACCTCAAGCATAATAGACCCTGGTAGGCTTATGAGATACGTATAGGCCCCAGTATGTACTTATGGGTGATGAATGTGATGGGGGTTTATGGGGACTCCTCTGCAGAAATATCAGTCCCTTACATGTATATCAGGGGCGCATATGTACCCAGTGTATACCTCAAGCATAATAGACCCTGGTAAGCTTATGTGATACGTATAGGCCCCAATATGTACTTAAGGGTGATGAATGTGATGGGGCTTTATGGGGACTCCTCTGCAGAAATATCAGGCCCCTATATGTATATCAGGGGGGCAGAGGTACCCAGTGTATACCTCAAGCATAATAGACCCTGGTAGGCTCATGTGATACGTATAGGCCCCAGTATGTACTTATGGGTGATGAATGCGATGGGGGTTTATGGGGACTCCTCTGCAGAAATATCAGGCCCTTACATGTATATCAGGGGGGCATAGGTACCCAGTGTATACCTCAAGCATAATTGACCGTGGTAGGCCTATGTGATACGTATAGGCCCCAGTATGTACTTATGGGTGATGAATGTGATGGAGCTTTATGGGGACTCCTCTGCAGAAATATCAGGCCCTTCCATGTATATCAGGGGGGCATAGGTACCCAGAGTATACCTCAAGCATAATAGACCCTGGTAGGGTTATGTGATACTTCTAAGCCCCAGTATGTACTTATGGGTGATGGGGGTTTATGGGGACTCCTCTGCAGAAATATCAGGCCCTTCCATGTATATCAGGGGGTATAGGTACCCAGAGTGTACCTCAAGCATAGTAGACCCTGGTAGGCTTATGTGATACTTCTAAGCCCCAGTATGTACTTATGGGTGATGAATGTGATGGGGGTTTATGGGGACTCCTCTGCAGAAATATCAGGCCCTTACATGTATATCAGGGGGAAATAGGTACCCAGTGTATACCTCAAGCATAATAGACCCTGGTAGGCTTATGTGATACTTATAGCCCCCAGTATGTACTTATGGGTGATGAATGTGATGGGGGTTTATGGGGACTCATCTGCAGAAATATCAGGCCCCTATATGTATATCAGGGGGGCAGAGGTACCCAGTGTATACCTCAAGCATAATATACCCTGGTAGGCTTATGTGATACATATAGGCCCCAGTATGTACTTATGGGTGATGAATGTGATGGGGGTTTATGGGGACTCCTCTGCAGAAATATCAGTCCCTTACATGTATATCAGGGGGCATATGTACCCAGTGTATACCTCAAGCATAATAGACCCTGGTAAGCTTATGTGATACGTATAGGCCCCAATATGTACTTAAGGGTGATGAATGTGATGGGGCTTTATGGGGACTCCTCTGCAAAAATATCAGGCCCTTACATGTATATCAGGGGAGCATAGGTACCCAGTGTATACCTCAAGCATAATAGACCCTGGTAAGCTTATGTGATACGTATAGGCCCCAGTATGTACTTATGGGTGATGAATGCGATGGGGGTTTATGGGGACTCCTCTGCAGAAATATCAGGCCCTTACATGTATATCAGGGGGGCATAGGTACCCAGTGTATACCTCAAGCATAATTGACCGTGGTAGGCCTATGTGATACGTATAGGCCCCAGTATGTACTTATGGGTGATGAATGTGATGGAGCTTTATGGGGACTCCTCTGCAGAAATATCAGGCCCTTCCATGTATATCAGGGGGTATAGGTACCCAGAGTGTACCTCAAGCATAGTAGACCCTGGTAGGCTTATGTGATACTTCTAAGCCCCAGTATGTACTTATGGGTGATGAATGTGATGGGGGTTTATGGGGACTCCTCTGCAGAAATATCAGGCCCTTACATGTATATCAGGGGAAATAGGTACCCAGTGTATACCTCAAGCATAATAGACCCTGGTAGGCTTATGTGATACTTATAGGCCCCAGTATGTACTTATGGTTGATGAATGTGATGGGGGTTTATGGGGACTCATCTGCAGAAATATCAGGCCCCTACATATATATCAGGGGGGCAGAGGTACCCAGTGTATACCTCAAGCATAATATACCCTGGTAGGCTTAAGTGATACATATAGGCCCCAGTATGTACTTATGGGTGATGAATGTGATGGGGGTTTATGGGGACTCCTCTGCAGAAATATCAGGCCCTTACATGTATATCAGGGGGTCATAGGTACCCGGTGTATACCTCAAGCATAATAGACCCTGGTAGGCTTATGTGATACGTTTAGGCCCCAGTATGTACTTATGGGTGATGAATGTGATGGGGCTTTATGGGGACTCCTCTGCAGAAATATCAGGCCCTTACGTGTATATCAGGGGAGCATAGGTACCCAGTGTATACCTCAAGCATAATAGACCCTGGTAGGCTTATGTGATACTTATAGGCCCCAGTATGTACTTATGGTTGATGAATGTGATGGGGGTTTATGGGGACTCGTCTGCAGAAATATCAGGCCCCTACATATATATCAGGGGGCAGAGGTACCCAGTGTATACCTCAAGCATAATATACCCTGGTAGGCTTATGTGATACATATAGGCCACAGTATGTACTTATGGGTGATGAATGTGATGGGGGTTTATGGGGACTCCTCTGCAGAAATATCAGGCCCTTCCATGTATATCAGGGGGCATAAGTACACAGATTATACATCAAGCATTATAGACCCTGGTAGGCTTATGTGATACTTATAGGCCCCAGTATGTACTTATGGGTGATGAATGTGATGGGGGTTTATGGGGACTCCTCTGCAGAAATATCAGGCTCTTACATGTATATCAGGGGGCATAGGTACCCAGTGTATACCTCAAACATAATAGACCCTGGTAGGCTTATGTGATACGTATAGGCCCCAGTATGTAATTTTGGGTGATGAATGTGATGGGGGTTTATGGGGACTCCTCTGCAGAAATATCAGGCCCTTACATGTATATCAGGGGGCATAGGTACCCAGTGTATACCTCAAGCATAATAGACCCTGGTAAGCTTATGTGATACATATAGGTCCCAGTATGTACTTATGGGTGATGAATATGATGGGGCTTTATGGGGACTCCTCTGCAGAAATATCAGGCCCTTAAATGTATATCAGGGGAGCATAGGTACCCAGTGTATACCTCAAGCATAATAGACCCTGGTAAGCTTATGTGATACGTATAGGTCCCAGTATGTACTTATGGGTGATGAATGTGATGGGGGTTTATGGGGACGCCTCTGCAAAAATATCAGGCCCTTACATGTATATCAGGGGGCATAGGTACCCATTGTATACCTCAAGCATAATTGACCGTGGTAGGCCTATGTGATACGTATAGGCCCCAGTATGTACTTATGGGTGATGAATGTGGTGAGGCTTTATGGGGACTCCTCTGCAGAAATATCAGGCCCTTCCATGTATATCAGGGGGCATAGGTACCCAGTGTATACCTCAAGCATAATAGACCCTGGTAGGCTTATGTGATACGTATAGGCCCCAGTATGTACTTATGGGTGATGAATGTGATGGGGCTTTATGGGGACTACTCTGCAGAAATATCAGCCCCTTCCATGTATATCAGGTGGCATAGGTACCCAGTGTATACCTCAAGCATAATAGACCTTTGTAGGCTTATGTGATACGTATAGGCCCCAGTATGTACTTATGGGTGATGAATGTGATGGGGGTTTATGGGGACTCCTCTGCAGAAATATCAGGCCCTAACATGTATATCAGGGGGGCATAGATACCCAGTGTATATCTCAAGCATAATAGACCGTGGTACGCTTATGTGATACGTATAGGCCCCAGTATGTACTTATGGGTGATGAATGTGATGGGGCTTTATGGGGACTCCTCTGCAGAAATATCAGGCCCTTCCATGTATATCAGGGGGGCATAGGTACCCAGAGTATACCTCAAGTATAATAGACACTGGTAGGCTTATGTGATACTTCTAAGCCCCAGTATGTACTTATGGGTGATGAATGTGATGGGGCTTTATGGGGACTCCTCTGCAGAAATATCAGGCCCTTCCATGTATATCAGGGGGCATAATCTGGCCCCCAAACATTGGAATGAGCTCCCCGAACATCTTCGTGCCTGCCCAAACTTTCCACAATTTAAAAAGCTGCTCAAGACCTGGCTATTCGAGTGATTTTCATTCGCCTCCCTCATTTGCCGCTTTCTCGGGCGCCGAGAGATCCCCCTGGGTATGATTCGTGCGCCTTATAAATAAGTTAAATAAAAAAAAAATGTAAAAACAAGTACACAGAGTATACCTCAAGCATAATAGACCCTGGTAGGCTTATGTGATACTTATAGGCCCCAGTATGTACTTATGGGTGATGAATGTGATGGGTTTTTATGGGGACTCCTCTGCAGAAATATCAGGCACCTATATGTATATCAGGGGGCAGAGGTACCCAGTGTATACCTCAAGCATAATAGACCCTGGTAGGCTCATGTGATACGTATAGGCCCCAGTATGTACTTATGGGTGATGAATGTGATGGGGGTTTATGGGGACTCCTCTGCAGAAATATCAGGCCCTTACATGTATATCAGGGGGCATAAGTACACAGAGTATACCTCAAGCATAATAGACCCTGGTAGGCTTATGTGATACTTATAGGCCCCAGTATGTACTTATGGGTGATGAATGTGATGGGGGTTTATGGGGACTCCTCTGCAGAAATATCAGGCCCCTATATGTATATCAGTGGGGCAGAGGTACCCAGTGTATACCTCAAGCATAATAGACCCTGGTAGGCTCATGTGATACGTATAGGCCCCAGTATGTACTTATGGGTGATGAATGTGATGGGGGTTTATGGGGACTCCTCTGCAGAAATATCAGGCCCTTACAAGTATATCAGGGGGCATAGGTACCCAGTGTATACCTCAAGCATAATAGACCCTGGTAGGCTTATGAGATACGTATAGGCCCCAGTATGTACTTATGGGTGATGAATGTGATGGGGGTTTATGGGGACTCCTCTGCAGAAATATCAGTCCCTTACATGTATATCAGGGGGCATATGTACCCAGTGTATACCTCAAGCATAATAGACCCTGGTAAGCTTATGTGATACGTATAGGCCCCAATATGTACTTAAGGGTGATGAATGTGATGGGGCTTTATGGGGACTCCTCTGCAAAAATATCAGGCCCTTACATGTATATCAGGGAAGCATAGGTACCCAGTGTATACCTCAAGCATACTTGACCGTGGTAGGCCTATGTGATACGTATAGGCCCCAGTATGTACTTATGGGTGATGAATGTGATGGAGCTTTATGGGGACTCCTCTGCAGAAATATCAGGCCCTTCCATGTATATCAGGCGGGCATAGGTACCCAGAGTATACCTCAAGCATAATAGACCCTGGTAGGGTTATGTGATACTTCTAAGCCCTAGTATGTACTTATGGGTGATGAATGTGATGGGGCTTTATGGGGACTCCTCTGCAGAAATAGCAGGCCCCTACATGTATATCAGGGGGGCATAGGTACCCAGAGAATACCTCAAGCATAATAGACCCTGGTAGGCTTATGTGATACTTCTAAGCCCCAGTATGTACTTATGGGTGATGAATGTGATGGGGCTTTATGGGGACTCCTCTGCAGAAATATCAGGCCCTTCGATGTATATCAGGGGGCATAGCTACCCAGAGTATACCTCAAGCATAATAGACCCTGGTAGGCTTATGTGATACGTATAGGCCCCAGTATGTACTCATGGGTGATGAATGTGATGGGGCTTTATGGGGACTCCTCTGCAGAAATATCAGGCCCTTCCATGTATATCAGGGGGGCATAGGTACCCAGAGTATACCTCAAGTATTATAGACCCTGGTAGGCTTATGTGATACTTCTAAGCCCCAGTATGTACTTATGGGTGATGAATGTGATGGGGCTTTATGGGGATTCCTCTGCAGAAATATCAGGCCCTTCCATGTATATCAGGGGGCATAATCTGGCCCCCAAACATTGGAATGAGCTCCCCGAACCTCTTCGTGCCTGGCCAAACTTTCCACAATTTAAAAGCTGCTCAAGACCTGGCTATTCGAGTGATTTTCATTCGCCTCCCTCATTTGCCGCCTTCTCGGGCGCCGAGAGATCCCCTGGGGATGATTCGTGCGCCTTATAAATAAGTTAAATTTAAAAAAATAAAAAAATGAGTACACAGAGTATACCTTAAGCATAATAGTCCCTGGTAGGCTTATGTGATACTTATAGGCCCCAGTATGTACTTATGGGTGATGAATGTGATGGGGGTTTATGGGGACTCCTCTGCAGAAATATCAGGCCCCTATATATATATCAGGGGGTCAGAGGTACCCAGTGTATACCTCAAGCATAATAGACCCTGGTAGGCTTATGTGATACGTATAGGCCCCAGTATGTACTTATGGGTGATGAATGTGATGGGGGTTTATGGGGACTCCTCTGCAGAAATATCAGGCCCTTCCATGTATATCAGGGGGCATAGGTACCCAGAGTATACCTCAAGTATAATAGACACTGGTAGGCTTATGTGATACTTCTAAGCCCCAATATGTACTTATGGGTGATGAATGTGATGGGGCTTTATGGGGACTCCTCTGCAGAAATATCAGGCCCTTCCATGTATATCAGGGGGCATAAGTACACAGAGTATACCTCAAGCATAATAGACCCTGGTAGGCTTATGTGATACTTATAGGCCCCAGTATGTACTTATGGGTGATGAATGTGATGGGGGTTTATGGGGACTCCTCTGCAGAAATATCAGGCCCCTATATGTATATCAGGGGGCAGAGGTACCCAGTGTATACCTCAAGCATAATAGACCCTGGTAGGCTCATGTGATACTTATAAGCCCCAGTATGTACTTATGGGTGATGAATGTGATGGGGGTTTATGGGGACTCCTCTGCAGAAATATCAGCCCCTTACATGTATATCAGGGGGGCATAGGTACCCAGTGTATACCTCAAGCATAATAGACCCTGGTAGGCTTATGAGATACGTATAGGCCCCAGTATGTACTTATGGGTGATGAATGTGATGGGGGTTTATGGGGACTCCTCTGCAGAAATATCAGTCCCTTACATGTATATCAGGGGGCATATGTACCCAGTGTATACCTCAAGCATAATAGACCGTGGTAAGCTTATGTGATACGTATAGGCCCCAATATGTACTTAAGGGTGATGAATGTGACGGGGCTTTATGGGGACTCCTCTGCAAAAATATCAGGCCCTTACATGTATATCAGGGGAGCATAGGTACCCAGTGTATACCTCAAGCATAATAGACCCTGGTAAGCTTATGTGATACGTATAGGCCCCAGTATGTACTTATGGGTGATGAATGCGATGGGGCTTTATGGGGACTCCTCTGCAAAAATATCAGGCCCTTACATGTATATCAGGGGAGCATAGGTACCCAGTGTATACCTCAAGCATAATTGACCGTGGTAGGCCTATGTGATACGTATAGGCCCCAGTATGTACTTATGGGTGATGAATGTGATGGGGGTTTATGGGTTCTCCTCTGCAGAAATATCAGGCCCTTACATGTATATCAGGGGGGCATAGGTACCCAGAGTATACCTCAAGTATAATAGACCCTGGTAGGCTTATGTGATACTTCTAAGCCCCAGTATGTACTTATGGGTGATGAATGTGATGCGGCTTTATGGGGACTCCTCTGCAGAAATATCAGGCCCTTCCATGTATATCAGGGGGCATAAGTACACAGAGTATACCTCAAGCATAATAGACCCTGGTAGGCTTATGTGATACTTATAGGCCCCAGTATGTACTTATGGGTGATGAATGTGATGGGGGTTTATGGGGACTCCTCTGCAGAAATATCAGGCCCCTATATGTATATCAGGGGGCAGAGGTACCCAGTGTATACCTCAAGCATAATAGACCCTGGTAGGCTCATGTGATACGTATAGGCCCCAGTATGTACTTATGGGTGATGAATGTAATGGGGGTTTATGGGGACTCCTCTGCAGAAATATCAGGCCCTTACATGTATATCAGGGGGCATAGGTACCCAGTGTATACCTCAAGCATAATAGACCCTGGTAGGCTTATGAGATACGTATAGGCCCCAGTATGTACTTATGAGTGATGAATGTGATGGGGGTTTATGGGGACTCCTCTGCAGAAATATCAGTCCCTTACATGTATATCAGGGGGCATATGTACCCAGTGTATACCTCAAGCATAATAGACCCTGGTAAGCTTATGTGATACGTATAGGCCCCAATATGTACTTAAGGGTGATGAATGTGACGGGGCTTTATGGGGACTCCTCTGCAAAAATATCAGGCCCTTACATGTATATCAGGGGAGCATAGGTACCCAGTGTATACCTCAAGGATAATTGACCGTGGTAGGCCTATGTGATACGTATAGGCCCCAGTATGTACTTATGGGTGATGAATGTGATGGGGGTTTATGGGGACTCCTCTGCAGAAATATCAGGCCCTTACATGTATATCAGGGGGCATAGGTACCCAGTGTATACCTCAAGCATAATAGACCGTGGTAGGCTTATGTGTTACGTATAGGCCCTAGTATGTACTTATGGGTGATGAATGTGATGTGGCTTTATGGGGACTCCTCTGCAGAAATATCAGGCCCTTCCATGTATATCAGGGGGCATAGGTACCCAGAGTATACCTCAAGTATAATAGACCCTGGTAGGCTTATGTGATACTTCTAAGCCCCAGTATGTACTTATGGGTGATGAATGTGATGGGGCTTTATGGGGACTCCTCTACAGAAATATCAGGCCCTTCCATGTATATCAGGGGGCATAAGTACACAGAGTATACCTCAAGCATAATAGACCCTGGTAGGCTTATGTGATACTTATAGGCCCCAGTATGTACTTATGGGTGATGAATGTGATGGGGGTTTATGGGGACTCCTCTGCAGAAATATCAGGCCCCTATAAGTATATCAGGCGGGCAGAGGTACCCAGTGTATACCTCAAGCATAATAGACCCTGGTAGGCTCATGTGATACGTATAGGCCCCAGTATGTACTTATGGGTGATGAATGTGATGGGGGTTTATGGGGACTCCTCTGCAGAAATATCAGGCCCTTACATGTATATCAGGGGGGCATAGGTACCCAGTGTATACCTCAAGCATAATAGACCCTGGTAGGCTTATGAGATACGTATAGGCCCCAGTATGTACTTATGGGTGATGAATGTGATGGGGGTTTATGGGGACTCCTCTGCAGAAATATCAGTCCCTTACATGTATATCAGGGGGCATATGTACCCAGTGTATACCTCAAGCATAATAGACCCTGGTAAGCTTATGTGATACGTATAGGCCCCAATATGTACTTAAGGGTGATGAATGTGATGGGGCTTTATGGGGACTCCTCTGCAAAAATATCAGGCCCTTACATGTATATCAGGGGAGCATAGGTACCCAGTGTATACCTCAAGCATAATAGACCCTGGTAAGCTTATGTGATACGTATAGGCCCCAGTATGTACTTATGGGTGATGAATGCGATGGGGGTTTATGGGGACTCCTCTGCAGAAATATCAGGCCCTTACATGTATATCAGGGGGCATAGGTACCCAGTGTATACCTCAAGCATAATTGACCGTGGTAGGCCTATGTGATACGTATAGGCCCCAGTATGTACTTATGGGTGATGAATGCGATGGGGGTTTATGGGGACTCCTCTGCAGAAATATCAGACCCTTCCATGTATATCAGGGGGTATAGGTACCCAGAGTGTACCTCAAGCATAGTAGACCCTGGTAGGCTTATGTGATACTTCTAAGCCCCAGTATGTACTTATGGGTGATGAATGTGATGGGGGTTTATGGGGACTCCTCTGCAGAAATATCAGGCCCTTACATGTATATCAGGGGGAAATAGGTACCCATTGTATACCTCAAGCATAATAGACCCTGGTAGGCTTATGTGATACTTATAGGCCCCAGTATGTACTTATGGTTGATTAATGTGATGGGGGTTTATGGGGACTCATCTGCAGAAATATCAGGCCCCTACATGTATATCAGGGGGCAGAGGTACCCAGTGTATACCTCAAGCATAATATACCCTGGTAGGCTTATGTGATACATATAGGCCCCAGTATGTACTTATGGGTGATGAATGTGATGGGGGTTTATGGGGACTCCTCTGCAGAAATATCAGGCCCTTACATGTATATCAGGGGGCATAGGTACCCAGTGTATACCTCAAGCATAATAGACCCTGGTAGGCTTATGTGATACGTTTAGGCCCCAGTATGTACTTATGGGTGATGAATGTGATGGGGCTTTATGGGGACTCCTCTGCAGAAATATCAGGCCCTTACGTGTATATCAGTGGAGCATAGGTACCCAGAGTATACCTCAAGCATAATAGACCCTGGTAGGCTTATGTGATACTTCTAAGCCCCAGTATGTACTTATGGGTGATGAATGTGATGGGGCTTTATGGGGACTCCTCTGCAGAAATATCAGGCCCTTCCATGTATATCAGGGGGCATAAGTACACAGATTATACATCAAGCATAATAGACCCTGGTAGGCTTATGTGATACTTATAGGCCCCAGTATGTACTTATGGGTGATGAATGTGATGGGGGTTTATGGGGACTCCTCTGCAGAAATATCAGGCCCCTATATGTATATCAGGGCGGCAGAGGTACCCAGTGTATACCTCAAACATAATAGACCCTGGTAGGCTCATGTGATACGTATAGGCCCCAGTATGTACTTATGGGTGATGAATGTGATGGGGGTTTATGGAGACTCCTCTGCAGATATTTCAGGCTCTTACATGTATATCAGGGGGCATAGGTACCCAGTGTATACCTCAAACATAATAGACCCTGGTACGCTTATGTGATACGTATAGGCCCCAGTGTGTACTTATGGGTGATGAATGTGATGGGGGTTTATGGGGACTCCTCTGCAGAAATATCAGGCCCTTGCATGTATATCAGGGGGGCATAGGTACCCAGTGTATACCTCAAGCATAATAGACCCTGGTAAGCTTATGTGATACGTATAGGTCCCAGTATGTACTTATGGGTGATGAATATGATGGGGCTTTATGGGGACTCCTCTGCAGAAATATCAGGCCCTTACATGTATATCAGGGGAGCATAGGTACCCAGTGTATACCTCAAGCATAATAGACCCTGGTAAGCTTATGTGATACGTATAGGTCCCAGTATGTACTTATGGATGATGAATGTGATGGGGGTTTATGGGGACTCCTCTGCAGAAATATCAGGCGCTTACATGTATATCAGGGGGCATAGGTACCCAGTGTATACCTCAAGCATAATTGACCATGGTAGGCCTATGTGATACGTATAGGCCCCAGTATGTACTTATGGGTGATGAATGTGATGAGGCTTTATGGGGACTCCTCTGCAGAAATATCAGGCCCTTCCATGTATATCAGGGGGCATAGGTACCCAGTGTATACCTTAAGCATAATAGACCCTGGTAGGCTTATGTGATACTTCTAAGCCCCAGTATGTACTTATGGGTGATGAATGTGATGGGGCTTTATGGGGACTCCGCTGCAGAAATATCAGCCCCTTCCATGTATATCAGGGGGCATAGGTACCCAGTGTATACCTCAAGCATAATAGACCTTTGTAGGCTTATGTGATACGTATAGGCCCCAGTATGTACTTATGGGTGATGAATGTGATGGGGCTTTATGGGGACTCCTCTGCAGAAATATCAGGCCCTTCCATGTATATCAGGGGGCATAGGTACCCAGAGTATACCTCAAGCATAATAGACCCTGGTAGGCTTATGTGATACTTCTAAGCCCCAGTATGTACTTATGGGTGATGAATGTGATGGGGCTTTATGGGGACTCCTCTGCAGAAATATCAGGCCCTTCCATGTATATCAGGGGACATAGGTACCCAGAGTATACCTCAAGCATTTTAGACCCTGGTAGGCTTATGTGATAAGTATAGGCCCCAGTATGTACTTATGGGTGATGAATGTGATGGGGCTTTATGGGGACTCCTCTGCAGAAATATCAGGCCCTTCCATGTATATCAGGGGGGCAGAGGTACCCAGTGTATACCTCAAGCATAATAGACCCTGGTAGGCTCATGTGATACGTATAGGCCCCAGTATGTACTTATGGGTGATGAATGTGATGGGGGTTTATGGGGACTCCTCTGCAGAAATATCAGGCCCTTACATGTATATCAGGGGGGCATAGGTACCCAGTGTATACCTCAAGCATAATAGACCCTGGTAGGCTTATGAGATACGTATAGGCCCCAGTATGTACTTATGAGTGATGAATGTGATGGGGGTTTATGGGGACTCCTCTGCAGAAATATCAGTCCCTTACATGTATATCAGGGGGCATATGTACCCAGTGTATACCTCAAGCATAATAGACCCTGGTAAGCTTATGTGATACGTATAGGCCCCAATATGTACTTAAGGGTGATGAATGTGACGGGGCTTTATGGGGACTCCTCTGCAAAAATATCAGGCCCTTACATGTATATCAGGGGAGCATAGGTACCCAGTGTATACCTCAAGCATAATTGACCGTGGTAGGCCTATGTGATACGTATAGGCCCCAGTATGTACTTATGGGTGATGAATGTGATGGGGGTTTATGGGGACTCCTCTGCAGAAATATCAGGCCCTTACATGTATATCAGGGGGGCATAGGTACCCAGTGTATACCTCAAGCATAATAGACCGTGGTAGGCTTATGTGATACGTATAGGCCCTAGTATGTACTTATGGGTGATGAATGTGATGTGGCTTTATGGGGACTCCTCTGCAGAAATATCAGGCCCTTCCATGTATATCAGGGGGCATAGGTACCCAGAGTATACCTCAAGTATAATAGACCCTGGTAGGCTTATGTGATACTTCTAAGCCCCAGTATGTACTTATGGGTGATGAATGTGATGGGGCTTTATGGGGACTCCTCTGCAGAAATATCAGGCCCTTCCATGTATATCAGGGGGCATAAGTACACAGAGTATACCTCAAGCATAATAGACCCTGGTAGGCTTATGTGATACTTATAGGCCCCAGTATGTACTTATGGGTGATGAATGTGATGGGGGTTTATGGGGACTCCTCTGCAGAAATATCAGGCCCCTATAAGTATATCAGGCGGGCAGAGGTACCCAGTGTATACCTCAAGCATAATAGTCCCTGGTAGGCTCATGTGATACGTATAGGCCCCAGTATGTACTTATGGGTGATGAATGTGATGGGGGTTTATGGGGACTCCTCTGCAGAAATATCAGGCCCTTACATGTATATCAGGGGGCATAGGTACCCAGTGTATACCTCAAGCATAATAGACCCTGGTAGGCTTATGAGATACGTATAGGCCCCAGTATGTACTTATGGGTGATGAATGTGATGGGGGTTTATGGGGACTCCTCTGCAGAAATATCAGTCCCTTACATGTATATCAGGGGGCATATGTACCCAGTGTATACCTCAAGCATAATAGACCCTGGTAAGCTTATGTGATACGTATAGGCCCCAATATGTACTTAAGGGTGATGAATGTGATGGGGCTTTATGGGGACTCCTCTGCAAAAATATCAGGCCCTTACATGTATATCAGGGGAGCATAGGTACCCAGTGTATACCTCAAGCATAATAGACCCTGGTAAGCTTATGTGATACGTATAGGCCCCAGTATGTACTTATGGGTGATGAATGCGATGGGGGTTTATGGGGACTCCTCTGCAGAAATATCAGGCCCTTACATGTATATCAGGGGGCATAGGTACCCAGTGTATACCTCAAGCATAATTGACCGTGGTAGGCCTATGTGATACGTATAGGCCCCAGTATGTACTTATGGGTGATGAATGCGATGGGGGTTTATGGGGACTCCTCTGCAGAAATATCAGACCCTTCCATGTATATCAGGGGGTATAGGTACCCAGAGTGTACCTCAAGCATAGTAGACCCTGGTAGGCTTATGTGATACTTCTAAGCCCCAGTATGTACTTATGGGTGATGAATGTGATGGGGGTTTATGGGGACTCCTCTGCAGAAATATCAGGCCCTTACATGTATATCAGGGGGAAATATGTACCCATTGTATACCTCAAGCATAATAGACCCTGGTAGGCTTATGTGATACTTATAGGCCCCAGTATGTACTTATGGTTGATTAATGTGATGGGGGTTTATGGGGACTCATCTGCAGAAATATCAGGCCCCTACATGTATATCAGGGGGCAGAGGTACCCAGTGTATACCTCAAGCATAATATACCCTGGTAGGCTTATGTGATACATATAGGCCCCAGTATGTACTTATGGGTGATGAATGTGATGGGGGTTTATGGGGACTCCTCTGCAGAAATATCAGGCCCTTACATGTATATCAGGGGGCATAGGTACCCAGTGTATACCTCAAGCATAATAGACCCTGGTAGGCTTATGTGATACGTTTAGGCCCCAGTATGTACTTATGGGTGATGAATGTGATGGGGCTTTATGGGGACTCCTCTGCAGAAATATCAGGCCCTTACGTGTATATCAGTGAAGCATAGGTACCCAGAGTATACCTCAAGCATAATAGACCCTGGTAGGCTTATGTGATACTTCTAAGCCCCAGTATGTACTTATGGGTGATGAATGTGATGGGGCTTTATGGGGACTCCTCTGCAGAAATATCAGGCCCTTCCATGTATATCAGGGGGCATAAGTACACAGATTATACATCAAGCATAAAAGACCCTGGTAGGCTTATGTGATACTTATAGGCCCCAGTATGTACTTATGGGTGATGAATGTGATGGGGGTTTATGGGGACTCCTCTGCAGAAATATCAGGCCCCTATATGTATATCAGGGCGGCAGAGGTACCCAGTGTATACCTCAAACATAATAGACCCTGGTAGGCTCATGTGATACGTATAGGCCCCAGTATGTACTTATGGGTGATGAATGTGATGGGGGTTTATGGAGACTCCTCTGCAGATATATCAGGCTCTTACATGTATATCAGGGGGGCATAGGTACCCAGTGTATACCTCAAACATAATAGACCCTGGTACGCTTATGTGATACGTATAGGCTCCAGTGTGTACTTATGGGTGATGAATGTGATGGGGGTTTATGGGGACTCCTCTGCAGAAATATCAGGCCCTTGCATGTATATCATGGGGGCATAGGTACCCAGTGTATACCTCAAGCATAATAGACCCTGGTAAGCTTATGTGATACGTATAGGTCCCAGTATGTACTTATGGGTGATGAATATGATGGGGCTTTATGGGGACTCCTCTGCAGAAATATCAGGCCCTTACATGTATATCAGGGGAGCATAGGTACCCAGTGTATACCTCAAGCATAATAGACCCTGGTAAGCTTATGTGATACGTATAGGTCCCAGTATGTACTTATGGATGATGAATGTGATGGGGGTTTATGGGGACTCCTCTGCAGAAATATCAGGCGCTTACATGTATATCAGGGGGCATAGGTACCCAGTGTATACCTCAAGCATAATTGACCATGGTAGGCCTATGTGATACGTATAGGCCCCAGTATGTACTTATGGGTGATGAATGTGATGAGGCTTTATGGGGACTCCTCTGCAGAAATATCAGGCCCTTCCATGTATATCAGGGGGCATAGGTACCCAGTGTATACCTTAAGCATAATAGACCCTGGTAGGCTTATGTGATACTTCTAAGCCCCAGTATGTACTTATGGGTGATGAATGTGATGGGGCTTTATGGGGACTCCGCTGCAGAAATATCAGCCCCTTCCATGTATATCAGGGGGCATAGGTACCCAGTGTATACCTCAAGCATAATAGACCTTTGTAGGCTTATGTGATACGTATAGGCCCCAGTATGTACTTATGGGTGATGAATGTGATGGGGCTTTATGGGGACTCCTCTGCAGAAATATCAGGCCCTTCCATGTATATCAGGGGGCATAGGTACCCAGAGTATACCTCAAGCATAATAGACCCTGGTAGGCTTATGTGATACTTCTAAGCCCCAGTATGTACTTATGGGTGATGAATGTGATGGGGCTTTATGGGGACTCCTCTGCAGAAATATCAGGCCCTTCCATGTATATCAGGGGCCATAGGTACCCAGAGTATACCTCAAGCATTTTAGACCCTGGTAGGCTTATGTGATACGTATAGGCCCCAGTATGTACTTATGGGTGATGAATGTGATGGGGCTTTATGGGGACTCCTCTGCAAAAATATCAGGCCCTTCCATGTATATCAGGGGGCAGAGGTACCCAGTGTATACCTCAAGCATAATAGACCCTGGTAGGCTCATGTGATACGTATAGGCCCCAGTATGTACTTATGGGTGATGAATGTGATGGGGGTTTATGGGGACTCCTCTGCAGAAATATCAGGCCCTTACATGTATATCAGGGGGCATAGGTACCCAGTGTATACCTCAAGCATAATAGACCCTGGTAGGCTTATGAGATACGTATAGGCCCCAGTATGTACTTATGAGTGATGAATGTGATGGGGGTTTATGGGGACTCCTCTGCAGAAATATCAGTCCCTTACATGTATATCAGGGGGCATATGTACCCAGTGTATACCTCAAGCATAATAGACCCTGGTAAGCTTATGTGATACGTATAGGCCCCAATATGTACTTAAGGGTGATGAATGTGACGGGGCTTTATGGGGACTCCTCTGCAAAAATATCAGGCCCTTACATGTATATCAGGGGAGCATAGGTACCCAGTGTATACCTCAAGCATAATTGACCGTGGTAGGCCTATGTGATACGTATAGGCCCCAGTATGTACTTATGGGTGATGAATGTGATGGGGGTTTATGGGGACTCCTCTGCAGAAATATCAGGCCCTTACATGTATATCAGGGGGCATAGGTACCCAGTGTATACCTCAAGCATAATAGACCGTGGTAGGCTTATGTGATACGTATAGGCCCTAGTATGTACTTATGGGTGATGAATGTGATGTGGCTTTATGGGGACTCCTCTGCAGAAATATCAGGCCCTTCCATGTATATCAGGGGGCATAGGTACCCAGAGTATACCTCAAGTATAATAGACCCTGGTAGGCTTATGTGATACTTCTAAGCCCCAGTATGTACTTATGGGTGATGAATGTGATGGGGCTTTATGGGGACTCCTCTACAGAAATATCAGGCCCTTCCATGTATATCAGGGGGCATAAGTACACAGAGTATACCTCAAGCATAATAGACCCTGGTAGGCTTATGTGATACTTATAGGCCCCAGTATGTACTTATGGGTGATGAATGTGATGGGGGTTTATGGGGACTCCTCTGCAGAAATATCAGGCCCCTATAAGTATATCAGGCGGGCAGAGGTACCCAGTGTATACCTCAAGCATAATAGTCCCTGGTAGGCTCATGTGATACGTATAGGCCCCAGTATGTACTTATGGGTGATGAATGTGATGGGGGTTTATGGGGACTCCTCTGCAGAAATATCAGGCCCTTACATGTATATCAGGGGGCATAGGTACCCAGTGTATACCTCAAGCATAATAGACCCTGGTAGGCTTATGAGATACGTATAGGCCCCAGTATGTACTTATGGGTGATGAATGTGATGGGGGTTTATGGGGACTCCTCTGCAGAAATATCAGTCCCTTACATGTATATCAGGGGGCATATGTACCCAGTGTATACCTCAAGCATAATAGACCCTGGTAAGCTTATGTGATACGTATAGGCCCCAATATGTACTTAAGGGTGATGAATGTGATGGGGCTTTATGGGGACTCCTCTGCAAAAATATCAGGCCCTTACATGTATATCAGGGGAGCATAGGTACCCAGTGTATACCTCAAGCATAATAGACCCTGGTAAGCTTATGTGATACGTATAGGCCCCAGTATGTACTTATGGGTGATGAATGCGATGGGGGTTTATGGGGACTCCTCTGCAGAAATATCAGGCCCTTACATGTATATCAGGGGGCATAGGTACCCAGTGTATACCTCAAGCATAATTGACCGTGGTAGGCCTATGTGATACGTATAGGCCCCAGTATGTACTTATGGGTGATGAATGCGATGGGGGTTTATGGGGACTCCTCTGCAGAAATATCAGACCCTTCCATGTATATCAGGGGGTATAGGTACCCAGAGTGTACCTCAAGCATAGTAGACCCTGGTAGGCTTATGTGATACTTCTAAGCCCCAGTATGTACTTATGGGTGATGAATGTGATGGGGGTTTATGGGGACTCCTCTGCAGAAATATCAGGCCCTTACATGTATATCAGGGGGAAATAGGTACCCATTGTATACCTCAAGCATAATAGACCCTGGTAGGCTTATGTGATACTTATAGGCCCCAGTATGTACTTATGGTTGATTAATGTGATGGGGGTTTATGGGGACTCATCTGCAGAAATATCAGGCCCCTACATGTATATCAGGGGGCAGAGGTACCCAGTGTATACCTCAAGCATAATATACCCTGGTAGGCTTATGTGATACATATAGGCCCCAGTATGTACTTATGGGTGATGAATGTGATGGGGGTTTATGGGGACTCCTCTGCAGAAATATCAGGCCCTTACATGTATATCAGGGGGCATAGGTACCCAGTGTATACCTCAAGCATAATAGACCCTGGTAGGCTTATGTGATACGTTTAGGCCCCAGTATGTACTTATGGGTGATGAATGTGATGGGGCTTTATGGGGACTCCTCTGCAGAAATATCAGGCCCTTACGTGTATATCAGTGAAGCATAGGTACCCAGAGTATACCTCAAGCATAATAGACCCTGGTAGGCTTATGTGATACTTCTAAGCCCCAGTATGTACTTATGGGTGATGAATGTGATGGGGCTTTATGGGGACTCCTCTGCAGAAATATCAGGCCCTTCCATGTATATCAGGGGGCATAAGTACACAGATTATACATCAAGCATAATAGACCCTGGTAGGCTTATGTGATACTTATAGGCCCCAGTATGTACTTATGGGTGATGAATGTGATGGGGGTTTATGGGGACTCCTCTGCAGAAATATCAGGCCCCTATATGTATATCAGGGCGGCAGAGGTACCCAGTGTATACCTCAAACATAATAGACCCTGGTAGGCTCATGTGATACGTATAGGCCCCAGTATGTACTTATGGGTGATGAATGTGATGGGGGTTTATGGAGACTCCTCTGCAGATATATCAGGCTCTTACATGTATATCAGGGGGCATAGGTACCCAGTGTATACCTCAAACATAATAGACCCTGGTAAGCTTATGTGATACGTATAGGTCCCAGTATGTACTTATGGGTGATGAATATGATGGGGCTTTATGGGGACTCCTCTGCAGAAATATCAGGCCCTTACATGTATATCAGGGGAGCATAGGTACCCAGTGTATACCTCAAGCATAATAGACCCTGGTAAGCTTATGTGATACGTATAGGTCCCAGTATGTACTTATGGATGATGAATGTGATGGGGGTTTATGGGGACTCCTCTGCAGAAATATCAGGCGCTTACATGTATATCAGGGGGCATAGGTACCCAGTGTATACCTCAAGCATAATTGACCATGGTAGGCCTATGTGATACGTATAGGCCCCAGTATGTACTTATGGGTGATGAATGTGATGGGGCTTTATGGGGACTCCTCTGCAGAAATATCAGGCCCTTCCATGTATATCAGGGGGCATAGGTACCCAGAGTATACCTCAAGCATAATAGACCCTGGTAGGCTTATGTGATACTTCTAAGCCCCAGTATGTACTTATGGGTGATGAATGTGATGGGGCTTTATGGGGACTCCTCTGCAGAAATATCAGGCCCTTCCATGTATATCAGGGGCCATAGGTACCCAGAGTATACCTCAAGCATTTTAGACCCTGGTAGGCTTATGTGATACGTATAGGCCCCAGTATGTACTTATGGGTGATGAATGTGATGGGGCTTTATGGGGACTCCTCTGCAAAAATATCAGGCCCTTCCATGTATATCAGGGGGGCAGAGGTACCCAGTGTATACCTCAAGCATAATAGACCCTGGTAGGCTCATGTGATACGTATAGGCCCCAGTATGTACTTATGGGTGATGAATGTGATGGGGGTTTATGGGGACTCCTCTGCAGAAATATCAGGCCCTTACATGTATATCAGGGGGCATAAGTACACAGAGTATACCTCAAGCATAATAGACCCTGGTAGGCTTATGTGATACTTATAGGCCCCAGTATGTACTTATGGGTGATGAATGTGATGGGGGTTTATGGGGACTCCTCTACAGAAATATCAGGCCCCTATATGTATATCAGGGGGCAGAGGTACCCAGTGTATACCTCAAGCATAATAGACCCTGGTAGGCTCATGTGATACGTATAGGCCCCAGTATGTACTTATGGGTGATGAATGTGATGGGGGTTTATGGGGACTCCTCTGCAGAAATATCAGGCCCTTACAAGTATATCAGAGGGGCATAGGTACCCAGTGTATACCTCAAGCATAATAGACCCTGGTAGGCTTATGAGATACGTATAGGCCCCAGTATGTACTTATGGGTGATGAATGTGATGGGGGTTTATGGGGACTCCTCTGCAGAAATATCAGTCCCTTACATGTATATCAGGGGGCATATGTACCCAGTGTATACCTCAAGCATAATAGACCCTGGTAAGCTTATGTGATACGTATAGGCCCCAATATGTACTTAAGGGTGATGAATGTGATGGGGCTTTATGGGGACTCCTCTGCAAAAATATCAGGCCCTTACATGTATATCAGGGGAGCATAGGTACCCAGTGTATACCTCAAGCATAATAGACCCTGGTAAGCTTATGTGATACGTATAGGCCCCAGTATGTACTTATGGGTGATGAATGCGATGGGGGTTTATGGGGACTCCTCTGCAGAAATATCAGGCCCTTACATGTATATCAGGGGGGCATAGGTACCCAGTGTAGGCCTCAAGCATAATTGACCGTGGTAGGCCTATGTGATACGTATAGGCCCCAGTATGTACTTATGGGTGATGAATGTGATGGAGCTTTATGGGGACTCCTCTGCAGAAATATCAGGCCCTTCCATGTATATCAGGGGGCATAGGTACCCAGAGTATACCTCAAGCATAATAGACCCTGGTAGGGTTATGTGATACTTCTAAGCCCCAGTATGTACTTATGGGTGATGAATGTGATGGGGGTTTATGGGGACTCCTCTGCAGAAATATCAGGCCCTTACATGTATATCAGGGGGAAATAGGTACCCAGTGTATACCTCAAGCATAATAGACCCTGGTAGGCTTATGTGATAGGTATAGGCCCCAGTATGTACTTATGAGTGATGAATGTGATGGGGCTTTATGGGGACTCCTCTGCAGAAATATCAGGCCCTTCCATGTATATCAGGGGGCATAGGTACCCAGAGTATACCTCAAACATAATAGACCCTTGTAGGCTTATGTGATACGTATAGGCCCCAGTATGTACTTATGGGTGATGAATGTGATGGGGGTTTATGGGGACTCCTCTGCAGAAATATCAGGCCCTTACATGTATATCAGGGGGCATAGGTACCCAGTGTATATCTCAAGCATAATAGACCGGGGTAGGCTTATGTGATACGTATAGGCCCCAGTATGTACTTATGGGTGATGAATGTGATGGGGCTTTATGGGGACTCCTCTGCAGAAATATCAGGCCCTTCCATGTATATCAGGGGGCATAATCTGGCCCCAAACATTGGAATGAGCTCCCCGAACATCTTCGTGCCTGCCCAAACTTTCCACAATTTAAAAAGCTGCTCAAGACCTGGCTATTCGAGTGATTTTCATTCGCCTCCCTCATTTGCCGCCTTCTCGGGCGCCGAGAGATCCCCCTGGGGATGATTCGTGCGCCTTATAAATAAGTTAAATAAAAAAAAATAAAAAAAATAAGTACACAGAGTATACCTCAAGCATAATAGACCCTGGTAGGCTCATGTGATACTTTTAGGCCCCAGTATGTACTTATGGGTGATGAATGTGATGGGGGTTTATGGGGACTCCTCTGCAGAAATATCAGGCCCCTATATGTATATCAGGGGGGCAGAGGTACCCAGTGTATACCTCAAGCATAATAGACCCTGGTAAGCTTATGTGATACGTATAGGCCCCAATATGTACTTAAGAGTGATGAATGTGATGGGGCTTTATGGGGACTCCTCTGCAAAAATATCAGGCCCTTACATGTATATCAGGGGAGCATAGGTACCCAGTGTATACCTCAAGCATAATAGACCCTGGTAAGCTTATGTGATACGTATAGGCCCCAGTATGTACTTATGGGTGATGAATGTGATGGGGGTTTATGGGTTCTCCTCTGCAGAAATATCAGGCCCTTACATGTATATCAGGGGGCATAGGTACCCAGTGTATACCTCAAGCATAATTGACCGTGGTAGGTCTATGTGATACGTATAGGCCCCAGTATGTACTTATGGGTGATGAATGTGATGGGGGTTTATGGGGACTCCTCTGCAGAAATATCAGGCCCTTACAATGTATATCAGGGGGCATAGGTACCCAGTGTATACCTCAAGCATAATAGACCGTGGTAGGCTTATGTGATACGTATAGGCCCCAGTATGTACTTATGGGTGATGAATGTGATGTGGCTTTATGGGGACGCCTCTGCAGAAATATCAGGCCCTTCCATGTATATCAGGGGGCATAGGTACCCAGAGTATACCTCAAGTATAATAGACCCTGGTAGGCTTATGTGATACTTATAGGCCCCAGTATGTACTTATGGGTGATGAATGTGATGGGGGTTTATGGGGACTCATCTGCAGAAATATCAGGCCCCTATATGTATATCAGGGGGGCAGAGGTACCCAGTGTATACCTCAAGCATAATATACCGTGGTAGGCTTATGTGATACATATAGGCCCCAGTATGTACTTATGGGTGATGAATGTGATGGGGGTTTATGGGGACTCCTCTGCAGAAATATCAGGCCCTTACATGTATATCAGGGTGTCATATGTACCCAGTGTATACCTCAAGCATAATAGACCCTGGTAAGCTTATGTGATACGTATAGGCCCCAATATGTACTTAAGGGTGATGAATGTGATGGGGCTTTATGGGGACTCCTCTGCAAAAATATCAGGCCCTTACATGTATATCAGGGGAGCATAGGTACCCAGTGTATACCTCAAGCATAATAGACCCTGGTAAGCTTATGTGATACGTATAGGCCCCAGTATGTACTTATGGGTGATGAATGCGATGGGGGTTTATGGGGACTCCTCTGCAGAAATATCAGGCCCTTACATGTATATCAGGGGGGCATAGGTACCCAGTGTATACCTCAAGCATAATTGACCGTGGTAGGCCTATGTCATACGTATAGGCCCCAGTATGTACTTATGGGTGATGAATGTGATAGAGCTTTATGGGGACTCCTCTGCAGAAATATCAGGCCCTTCCATGTATATCAGGGGGGCATAGGTACCCAGAGTATACCTCAAGCATAATAGACCCTGGTAGGGTTATGTGATACTTCTAAGCCCCAGTATGTACTTATGGGTGATGAATGTGATGGGGGTTTATGGGGACTCCTCTGCAGAAATATCAGGCCCTTCCATGTATATCAGGGGGCATAGGTACCCAAAGTGTACCTCAAGCATAGTAGACCCTGGTAGGCTTATGTGATACTTCTAAGCCCCAGTATGTACTTATGGGTGATGAATGTGATGGGGGTTTATGGGGACTCCTCTGCAGAAATATCAGGCCCTTCCATGTATATCAGGGGGCATAGGTACCCAGAGTATACCTCAAACATAATAGACCCTGGTAGGCTTATGTGATATGTATAGGCCCCAGTATGTACTTATGGGTGATGAATGTGATGGGGGTTTATGGGGACTCCTCTGCAGAAATATCAGGCCCTTACATGTATATCAGGGGGCATAGGTACCCAGTGTATATCTCAAGCATAATAGACCGGGGTAGGCTTATGTGATACGTATAGGCCCCAGTATGTACTTATGGGTGATGAATGTGATGGGGCTTTATGGGGACTCCTCTGCAGAAATATCAGGCCCTTCCATGTATATCAGGGGGCATAGGTACCCAGAGTATACCTCAAGTAATATAGACCCTGGTAGGCTTATATGATACTTCTAAGCCCCAGTATGTACTTATGGGTGATGAATGTGATGGGGCTTTATGGGGACTCCTCTGCAGAAATATCAGGCCCTTCCATGTATATCAGGGTGCATAATCTGGCCCCAAACATTGGAATGAGCTCCCCGAACATCTTCGTGCCTGCCCAAACTTTCCACAATTTAAAAAGCTGCTCAAGACCTGGCTATTCGAGTGATTTTCATTCGCCTCCCTCATTTGCCGCCTTCTCGGGCGCCGAGAGATCCCCCTGGGGCTGATTCGTGCGCCTTATAAATAAGTTAAATAAAAAAAAAATTAAAAAAATAAGTACACAGAGTATACCTCAAGCATAATAGACCCTGGTAGGCTCATGTGATACTTATAGGCCCCAGTATGTACTTATGGGTGATGAATGTGATGGGGGTTTATGGGGACTCCTCTGCAGAAATATCAGGCCCCTATATGTATATCAGGGGGGCAGAGGTACCCAGTGTATACCTCAAGCATAATAGACCCTGGTAAGCTTATGTGATACGTATAGGCCCCAATATGTACTTAAGAGTGATGAATGTGATGGGGCTTTATGGGGACTCCTCTGCAAAAATATCAGGCCCTTACATGTATATCAGGGGAGCATAGGTACCCAGTGTATACCTCAAGCATAATAGACCCTGGTAAGCTTATGTGATACATATAGGCCCCAGTATGTACTTATGGGTGATGAATGTGATGGGGGTTTATGGGTTCTCCTCTGCAGAAATATCAGGCCCTTACATGTATATCAGGGGGCATAGGTACCCAGTGTATACCTCAAGCATAATTGACCGTGGTAGGTCTATGTGATACGTATAGGCCCCAGTATGTACTTATGGGTGATGAATGTGATGGGGGTTTATGGGGACTCCTCTGCAGAAATATCAGGCCCTTACATGTATTTCAGGGGGCATAGGTACCCAGTGTATACCTCAAGCATAATAGACCGTGGTAGGCTTATGTGATACGTATAGGCCCCAGTATGTACTTATGGGTGATGAATGTGATGTGGCTTTATGGGGACTCCTCTGCAGAAATATCAGGCCCTTCCATGTATATCAGGGGGGCATAGGTACCCAGAGTATACCTCAAGTATAATAGACCCTGGTAGGCTTATGTGATACTTCTAAGCCCCAGTATGTACTTATGGGTGATGAATGTGATGGGGCTTTATGGGGACTCCTCTGCAGAAATATCAGGCCCTTCCATGTATATCAGGGGGCATAAGTACACAGAGTATACCTCAAGCATAATAGACCCTGGTAGGCTTATGTGATACTTATAGGCCCCAGTATGTACTTATGGGTGATGAATGTGATGGGGGTTTATGGGGACTCCTCTGCAGAAATATCAGGCCCTTACATGTATATCAGGGGGGCAGAGGTACCCAGTGTATACCTCAAGCATAATAGACCCTGGTAGTCTCATGTGATACGTCTAGGCCCCAGTATGTACTTATGGGTGATGAATGTGATGGGGGTTTATGGGGACTCCTCTGCAGAAATATCAGGCCCTTACATGTATATCAGGGGGCATAGGTACCCAGTGTATACCTCAAGCATAATAGACCCTGGTAGGCTTATGAGATACGTATAGGCCCCAGTATGTACTTATGGGTGATGAATGTGATGGGGGTTTATGGGGACTCCTCTGCAGAAATATCAGTCCCTTACATGTATATCAGGGGCGCATATGTACCCAGTGTATACCTCAAGCATAATAGACCCTGGTAAGCTTATGTGATACGTATAGGCCCCAATATGTACTTAAGGGTGATGAATGTGATGGGGCTTTATGGGGACTCCTCTGCAGAAATATCAGGCCCCTATATGTATATCAGGGGGCAGAGGTACCCAGTGTATACCTCAAGCATAATAGACCCTGGTAGGCTCATGTGATACGTATAGGCCCCAGTATGTACTTATGGGTGATGAATGCGATGGGGGTTTATGGGGACTCCTCTGCAGAAATATCAGGCCCTTACATGTATATCAGGGGGCATAGGTACCCAGTGTATACCTCAAGCATAATTGACCGTGGTAGGCCTATGTGATACGTATAGGCCCCAGTATGTACTTATGGGTGATGAATGTGATGGAGCTTTATGGGGACTCCTCTGCAGAAATATCAGGCCCTTCCATGTATATCAGGGGGCATAGGTACCCAGAGTATACCTCAAGCATAATAGACCCTGGTAGGGTTATGTGATACTTCTAAGCCCCAGTATGTACTTATGGGTGATGGGGGTCTATGGGGACTCCTCTGCAGAAATATCAGGCCCTTCCATGTATATCAGGGGGTATAGGTACCCAGAGTGTACCTCAAGCATAGTAGACCCTGGTAGGCTTATGTGATACTTCTAAGCCCCAGTATGTACTTATGGGTGATGAATGTGATGGGGGTTTATGGGGACTCCTCTGCAGAAATATCAGGCCCTTACATGTATATCAGGGGGAAATAGGTACCCAGTGTATACCTCAAGCATAATAGACCCTGGTAGGCTTATGTGATACTTATAGGCCCCAGTATGTACTTATGGTTGATGAATGTGATGGGGGTTTATGGGGACTCATCTGCAGAAATATCAGGCCCCTACATGTATATCAGGGGGGCAGAGGTACCCAGTGTATACCTCAAGCATAATATACCCTGGTAGGGTTATGTGATACATATAGGCCCCAGTATGTACTTATGGGTGATGAATGTGATGGGGGTTTATGGGGACTCCTCTGCAGAAATATCAGGCCCTTACATGTATATCAGGGGGTCATAGGTACCCAGTGTATACCTCAAGCATAATAGACCCTGGTAGGCTTATGAGATACGTATAGGCCCCAGTATGTACTTATGGGTGATGAATGTGATGGGGGTTTATGGGGACTCCTCTGCAGAAATATCAGTCCCTTACATGTATATCAGGGGGCATATGTACCCAGTGTATACCTCAAGCATAATAGACCCTGGTAAGCTTATGTGATACGTATAGGCCCCAATATGTACTTAAGGGTGATGAATGTGATGGGGCTTTATGGGGACTCCTCTGCAAAACTATCAGGCCCTTACATGTATATCAGGGGAGCATAGGTACCCAGTGTATACCTCAAGCATAATAGACCCTGGTAAGCTTATGTGATACGTATAGGCCCCAGTATGTACTTATGGGTGATGAATGTGATGGGGGTTTATGGGGACTCCTCTGTAGAAATATCAGACCCTTACATGTATATCAGGGGGGCATAGGTACCCAGTGTATACCTCAAGCATAATTGACCGTGGTAGGCCTATGTGATACGTATAGGCCCCAGTATGTACTTATGGGTGATGAATGTGATGGAGCTTTATGGGGACTCCTCTGCAGAAATATCAGGCCCTTCCATGTATATCAGGGGGGCATAGGTACCCAGAGTATACCTCAAGCATAATAGACCCTGGTAGGGTTATGTGATACTTCTAAGCCCCAGTATGTACTTATGGGTGATGAATGTGATGGGGGTTTATGGGGACTCCTCTGCAGAAATATCAGGCCCTTCCATGTATATCAGGGGGCATAGGTACCCAGAGTGTACCTCAAGCATAGTAGACCCTGGTAGGCTTATGTGATACTTCTAAGCCCCAGTATGTACTTATGGGTGATGAATGTGATGGGGGTTTATGGGGACTCCTCTGCAGAAATATCAGGCCCTTACATGTATATCAGGGGGAAATAGGTACCCAGTGTATACCTCAAGCATAATAGACCCTGGTAGGCTTATGTGATACGTATAGGCCCCAGTATGTACTTATGGGTGATGAATGTGATGGGGCTTTATGGGGACTCCTCTGCAGAAATATCAGGCCCCTACATGTATATCAGGGGGGCATAGGTACCCAGAGAATACCTCAAGCATAATAGACTCTGGTAGGCTTATGTGATACTTCTAAGCCCCAGTATGTACTTATGGGTGATGAATGTGATGGGGCTTTATGGGGACTCCTCTGCAGAAATATCAGGCCCTTCGATGTATATCAGGGGGCATAGCTACCCAGAGTATACCTCAAGCATAATAGACCCTGGTAGGCTTATGTGATACTTCTAAGCCCCAGTATGTACTTATGGGTGATGAATGTGATTGGGCTTTATGGGGACTCCTCTGCAGAAATACCAGGCCCTTCCATGTATATCAGGGGGCATAAGTACACAAAGTATACCTCAAGCATAATAGACCCTGGTAGGCTTATGTGATACGTATAGGCCCCAGTATGTACTCATGGGTGATGAATGTGATGGGGCTTTATGGGGACTCCTCTGCAGAAATATCAGGCCCTTCCATGTATATCAGGGGGCATAGGTACCCAGAGTATACCTCAAGCATAATAAACCCTGGTAGGCTTATGTGATACGTATAGGCCCCAGTATGTACTTATGGGTGATGAATGTGATGGGGGTTTATGTGGACTCCTCTGCAGAAATATCAGGCCCTTACATGTATATCAGGGGGCATAGGTACCCAGTGTATATCTCAAGCATAATAGACCGTGGTAGGCTTATGTGATACGTATAGGCCCCAGTATGTACTTATGGGTGATGAATGTGATGGGGCTTTATGGGGACTCCTCTGCAGAAATATCAGGCCCTTCCATGTATATCAGGGGGCATAATCTGGCCCCCAAACATTGGAATGAGCTCCCCGAACATCTTCGTGCCTGCCCAAACTTTCCACAATTTAAAAAGCTGCTCAAGACCTGGCTATTCGAGTGATTTTCATTCGCCTCCCTCATTTGCCGCTTTCTCGGGCGCCGAGAGATCCCCCTGGGGATGATTCGTACGCCTTATAAATAAGTTAAATAAAAAAAAAAAAAAAAAATAAGTACACAGAGTATACCTCAAGCATAATAGACCCTGGTAGGCTTATGTGATACTTATAGGCCCCAGTATGTACTTATGGGTGATGAATGTGATGGGGGTTTATGGGGACTCCTCTGCAGAAATATCAGGCCCCTATATGTATATCAGGGGGGCAGAGGTACCCAGTGTATACCTCAAGCATAATAGACCCTGGTAGGCTCATGTGATACGTATAGGCCCCAGTATGTACTTATGGGTGATGAATGTGATGGGGGTTTATGGGGACTCCTCTGCATAAATATCAGGCCCTTACATGTATATCAGGGGGCATAGGTACCCAGAGTATACCTCAAGCATAATAGACCCTGGTAGGCTTATCTGATACTTCTAAGCCCCAGTATGTACTTATGGGTGATGAATGTGATGGGGCTTTATGGGGACTCCTCTGCAGAAATATCAGGCCCTTCCATGTATATCAGGGGGCATAAGTACCCAGAGTATACCTCAAGCATAATAGACCCTGGTAGGCTCATGTGATACTTATAGGCCCCAGTATGTACTTATGGGTGATGAATGTGATGGGGGTTTATGGGGACTCCTCTGCAGAAATATCAGGCCCTTACATGTATATCAGGGGGGCATAGGTACCCAGTGTATACCTCAAGCATAATAGACCCTGGTAGGCTTATGAGATACGTATAGGCCCCAGTATGTACTTATGGGTGATGAATGTGATGGGGGTTTATGGGGACTCCTCTGCAGAAATATCAGTCCCTTACATGTATATCAGGGGGCATATGTACCCAGTGTATACCTCAAGCATAATAGACCCTGGTAAGCTTATGTGATACGTATAGGCCCCAATATGTACTTAAGGGTGATGAATGTGATGGGGCTTTATGGGGACTCCTCTGCAAAAATATCAGGCCCTTACATGTATATCAGGGGAGCATAGGTACCCAGTGTATACCTCAAGCATAATAGACCCTGGTAAGCTTATGTGATACGTATAGGCCCCAGTATGTACTTATGGGTGATGAATGCGATGGGGCTTTATGGGGACTCCTCTGCAAAAATATCAGGCCCTTACATGTATATCAGGGGAGCATAGGTACCCACTGTATACCTCAAGCATAATATACCCTGGTAGGCTTATGTGATACATATAGGCCCCAGTATGTACTTATGGGTGATGAATGTGAAGGGGGTTTATGGGGACTCCTCTGCAGAAATATCAGGCCCTTACATGTATATCAGGGGGTCATAGGTACCCAGTGTATACCTCAAGCATAATAGACCCTGGTAGGCTTATGAGATACGTATAGGCCCCAGTATGTACTTATGGGTGATGAATGTGATGGGGGTTTATGGGGACTCCTCTGCAGAAATATCAGTCCCTTACATGTATATCAGGGGGGCATATGTACCCAGTGTATACCTCAAGCATAATAGACCCTGGTAAGCTTATGTGATACGTATAGGCCCCAATATGTACTTAAGGGTGATGAATGTGATGGGGCTTTATGGGGACTCCTCTGCAAAAATATCAGGCCCTTACATGTATATTAGGGGAGCATAGGTACCTAGTGTATACCTCAAGCATAATAGACCCTGGTAAGCTTATGTGATACGTATAGGCCCCAGTATGTACTTATGGGTGATGAATGTGATGGGGGTTTATGGGGACTCCTCTGCAGAAATATCAGGCCCTTACATGTATATCAGGGGGCATAGGTACCCAGTGTATACCTCAAGCATAATTGACCGTGGTAGGCCTATGTGATACGTATAGGCCCCAGTATGTACTCATGGGTGATGAATGTGATGGAGCTTTATGGGGACTCCTCTGCAGAAATATCAGGCCCTTCCATGTATATCAGGGGGCATAGGTACCCAGAGTATACCTCAAGCATAATAGTCCCTGGTAGGGTTATGTCATACTTCTAAGCCCCAGTATGTACTTATGGGTGATGAATGTGATGGGGGTTTATGGGGACTCCTCTGCAGAAATATCAGGCCCTTCCATGTATATCAGGGGGGCATAGGTACCCAGAGTATACCTCAAGCATAATAGACCCTGGTAGGCTTATGTGATACTTCTAAGCCCCAGTATGTACTTATGGGTGATGAATGTGATGGGGCTTTATGGGGACTCCTCTGCAGAAATATCAGGCCCTTCCATGTATATCAGGGGGCATAGGTACCCAGAGTATACCTCAAGCATAATAGACCCTGGTAGGCTTATGTGATACGTATAGGCCCCAGTATGTACTCTATGGGTTTGAATGTGATGGGGCTTTATGGGGACTCCTCTGCAGAAATATCAGGCCCTTCCATGTATATCAGGGGACATAGGTACCCAGAGTATACCTCAAGCATAATAGACCCTGGTAGGCTTATGTGATACGTATAGGCCCCAGTATGTACTTATTGGTGATGAATGTGATGGGGGTTTATGGGGACTCCTCTGCAGAAATATCAGGCCCTTACATGTATATCAGGGGGGCATAGGTACCCAGTGTATATCTCAAGCATAATAGACCGTGGTAGGCTTATGTGATACGTATAGGCCCCAGTATGTACTTATGGGTGATGAATGTGATGGGGCTTTATGGGGACTCCTCTGCAGAAATATCAGGCCCTTCCATGTATATCAGGGGGCATAATCTGGCCCCCAAACATTGGAATGAGCTCCCGAACATCTTCGTGCCTGGCCAAACTTTCCACAATTTAAAAAGCTGCTCAAGACCTGACTATTCGAGTGATTTTCATTTGCCTCCCTCATTTGCCGCCTTCTCGGGCGCCGAGAGATCCCCCTGGGGATGATTCGTACGCCTTATAAATAAGTTAAATAAAAAAGAAAATAAGTACACAGAGTATACCTCAAGCATAATAGACCCTGGTAGGCTTATGTGATACTTATAGGCCCCAGTATGTACTTATGGGTGATGAATGTGATGGGGGTTTATGGGGACTCCTCTGCAGAAATATCAGGCCCCTATATGTATATCAGGGGGGCAGAGGTACCCAGTGTATACCTCAAGCATAATAGACCCTGGTAGGCTCATGTGATACGTATAGGCCCCAGTATGTACTTATGGGTGATGAATGTGATGGGGGTTTATGGGGACTCCTCTGCAGAAATATCAGGCCCTTACATGTATATCAGGGGGCATAGGTACCCAGTGTATACCTCAAGCATAATAGACCCTGGTAGGCTTATGAGATACGTATAGGCCCCAGTATGTACTTATGGGTGATGAATGTGATGGGGGTTTATGGGGACTCCTCTGCAGAAATATCAGGCCCTTACATGTATATCAGGGGAGCATAGGTACCCAGTGTATACCTCAAGCATAATAGACCCTGGTAAGCTTATGTGATACGTATAGGCCCCAATATGTACTTATGGGTGATGAATGTGATGGGGCTTTATGGGGACTCCTCTGCAGAAATATCAGGCCCTTCCATGTATATCAGGGGGGCATAGGTACCCAGAGTATACCTCAAGCATAATAGACCCTGGTAGGCTTATGTGATACGTATAGGCCCCAGTATGTACTTATGGGTGATGAATGCGATGGGGCTTTATGGGGACTCCTCTGCAAAAATATCAGGCCCTTACATGTATATCAGGGGAGCATAGGTACCCAGTGTATACCTCAAGCATAATTGACCGTGGTAGGCCTATGTGATACGTATAGGCCCCAGTATGTACTCATGGGTGATGAATGTGATGTGGCTTTATGGGGACTCCTCTGAAGAAATATCAGGCCCTTCCATGTATATCAGGGGGGCATAGGTACCCAGAGTATACCTCAAGTATAATAGACCCTGGTAGGCTTATGTGATACTTCTAAGCCCCAGTATGTACTTATGGGTGATGAATGTGATGGGGCTTTATGGGGACTCCTCTGCAGAAATATCAGGCCCTTCCATGTATATCAGGGGGCATAAGTACACAGAGTATACCTCAAGCATAATAGACCCTGGTAGGCTTATGTGATACTTATAGGCCCCAGTATGTACTTATGGGTGATGAATGTGATGGGGGTTTATGGGGACTCCTCTGCAGAAATATCAGGCCCCTAAAAGTATATCAGGGGGCAGAGGTACCCAGTGTATACCTCAAGCATAATAGACCCTGGTAGGCTCATGTGATACGTATAGGCCCCAGTATGTACTTATGGGTGATGAATGTGATGGGGGTTTATGGGGACTCCTCTGCAGAAATATCAGGCCCTTACATGTATATCAGGGGGGCATAGGTACCCAGTGTATACCTCAAGCATAATAGACCCTGGTAGGCTTATGAGATACGTATAGGCCCCAGTATGTACTTATGGGTGATGAATGTGATGGGGGTTTATGGGGACTCCTCTGCAGAAATATCAGTCCCTTACATGTATATCAGGGGGGCATATGTACCCAGTGTATACCTCAAGCATAATAGACCCTGGTAAGCTTATGTGATACGTATAGGCCCCAATATGTACTTAAGGGTGATGAATGTGATGGGGCTTTATGGGGACTCCTCTGCAAAAATATCAGGCCCTTACATGTATATCAGGGGAGCATAGGTACCCAGTGTATACCTCAAGCATAATAGACCCTGGTAAGCTTATGTGATACGTATAGGCCCCAGTATGTACTTATGGGTGATGAATGCGATGGGGGTTTATGGGGACTCCTCTGCAGAAATATCAGGCCCTTACATGTATATCAGGGGGGCATAGGTACCCAGTGTATACCTCAAGCATAATTGACCGTGGTAGGCCTATGTGATACGTATAGGCCCCAGTATGTACTTATGGGTGATGAATGTGATGGGGGTTTATGGGGACTCCTCTGCAGAAATATCAGGCCCTTCCATGTATATCAGGGGGCATAGGTACCCAGAGTGTACCTCAAGCATAGTAGACCCTGGTAGGCTTATGTGATACTTCTAAGCCCCAGTATGTGCTTATGGGTGATGAATGTGATGGGGGTCTATGGGGACTCCTCTGCAGAAATATCAGGCCCTTACATGTATATCAGGGGGAAATAGGTACCCAGTGTATACCTCAAGCATAATAGACCCTGGTAGGCTTATGTGATACTTATAGGCCCCAGTATGTACTTATGGGTGATGAATGTGATGGGGGTTTATGGGGACTCATCTGCAGAAATATCAGTCCCCTACATGTATATCAGGGGGCAGAGGTATCCAGTGTATACCTCAAGCATAATATACCCTGGTAGGCTTATGTGATACATATAGGCCCCAGTATGTACTTATGGGTGATGAATGTGATGGGGGTTTATGGGGACTCCTCTGCAGAAATATCAGGCCCTTACATGTATATCAGGGGGGCATAGGTACCCAGTGTATACCTCAAGCATAATAGACCCTGGTAGGCTTATGTGATACTTCTAAGCCCCAGTATGTACTTATGGGTGATGAATGTGATCGGGCTTTATGGGGACTCCTCTGCAGAAATATCAGGCCCTTCCATGTATATCAGGGGGCATAAGTACACAGATTATACATCAAGCATAATAGACCCTGGTAGGCTTATGTGATACTTATAGGCCCCAGTATGTACTTATGGGTGATGAATGTGATGGGGGTTTATGGGGACTCCTCTGCAGAAATATCAGGCCCCTATATGTATATCAGGGGGGCAGAGGTACCCAGTGTATACCTCAAACATAATAGACCCTGGTAGGCTCATGTGATACGTATAGGCCCCAGTATGTACTTATGGGTGATGAATGTGATGGGGGTTTATGGAGACTCCTCTGCAGATATATCAGGCTCTTACATGTATATCAGGGGGGCATAGGTACCCAGTGTATACCTCAAACATAATAGACCCTGGTAGGCTTATGTGATACGTATAGGCCCCAGTATGTACTTATGGGTGATGAATGTGATGGGGGTTTATGGGGACTCCTCTGCAGAAATATCAGGCCCTTACATGTATATCAGGGGGGCATAGGTACCCAGTGTATACCTCAAGCATAATAGACCCTGGTAAGCTTATGTGATGCGTATAGGCCCCAGTATGTACTTATGGGTGATGAATGTGATGGGGGTTTATGGGGTCTCCTCTGCAGAAATATCAGGCCCTTACATGTATATCAGGGGGCATAGGTACACAGTGTATACCTCAAGCATAATTGACCGTGGTAGGTCTATGTGATACGTATAGGCCCCAGTATGTACTTATGGGTGATGAATGTGATGGGGGTTTATGGGGACTCCTCTGCAGAAATATCAGGCCCTTACATGTATATCAGGGGGCATAGGTACCCAGTGTATACCTCAAGCATAATAGACCGTGGTAGGCTTATGTGATACGTATAGGCCCCAGTATGTACTTATGGGTGATGAATGTGATGTGGCTTTATGGGGACTCCTCTGCAGAAATATCAGGCCCTTCCATGTATATCAGGGGGCATAGGTACCCAGAGTATACCTCAAGTATAATAGACCCTGGTAGGCTTATGTGATACTTCTAAGCCCCAGTATGTACTTATGGGTGATGAATGTGATGGGGGTTTATGGGGACTCATCTGCAGAAATATCAGGCCCCTACATGTATATCAGGGGGCAGAGGTACCCAGTGTATACCTCAAGCATAATATACCCTGGTAGGCTTATGTGATACATATAGGCCCCAGTATGTACTTATGGGTGATGAATGTGATGGGGGTTTATGGGGACTCCTCTGCAGAAATATCAGGCCCTTACATGTATATCAGGGGGCATATGTACCCAGTGTATACCTCAAGCATAATAGACCCTGGTAAGCTTATGTGATACGTATAGGCCCCAATATGTACTTAAGGGTGATGAATGTGATGGGGCTTTATGGGGACTCCTCTGCAGAAATATCAGGCCCTTACATGTATATCAGGGGAGCATAGGTACCCAGTGTATACCTCAAGCATAATAGACCCTGGTAAGCTTATGTGATACGTATAGGCCCCAGTATGTACTTATGGGTGATGAATGCGATGGGGGTTTATGGGGACTCCTCTGCAGAAATATCAGGCCCTTCCATGTATATCAGGGGGCATAGGTACCCAGAGTATACCTCAAACATAATAGACCCTGGTAGGCTTATGTGATACGTATAGGACCCAGTATGTACTTATGGGTGATGAATGTGATGGGGGTTTATGGGGACTCCTCTGCAGAAATATCAGGCCCTTACATGTATATCAGGGGGCATAGGTACCCAGTGTATATCTCAAGCATAATAGACCGGGGTAGGCTTATGTGATACGTATAGGCCCCAGTATGTACTTATGGGTGATGAATGTGATGGGGCTTTATGGGGACTCCTCTGCAGAAATATCAGGCCCTTCCATGTATATCAGGGGGCATAGGTACCCAGAGTATACCTCAAGTATAATAGACCCTGGTAGGCTTATATGATACTTCTAAGCCCCAGTATGTACTTATGGGTGATGAATGTGATGGGGCTTTATGGGGACTCCTCTGCAGAAATATCAGGCCCTTCCATGTATATCAGGGGGCATAATCTGGCCCCAAACATTGGAATGAGCTCCCCGAACATCTTCGTGCCTGCCCAAACTTTCCACAATTTAAAAAGCTGCTCAAGACCTGGCTATTCGAGTGATTTTCATTCGCCTCCCTCATTTGCCGCCTTCTCGGGCGCCGAAAGATCCCCCTGGGGATGATTCGTGCGCCTTATAAATAAGTTAAATAAATTTTTTTTTAAAAAAATAAGTACACAGAGTATACCTCAAGCATAATAGACCCTGGTAGGCTCATGTGATACTTATAGGCCCCATTATGTACTTATGGGTGATGAATGTGATGGGGGTTTATGGGGACTCCTCTGCAGAAATATCAGGCCCCTATATGTATATCAGGGGGGCAGAGGTACCCAGTGTATACCTCAAGCATAATAGACCCTGGTAAGCTTATGTGATACGTATAGGCCCCAATATGTACTTAAGGGTGATGAATGTGATGGGGCTTTATGGGGACTCCTCTGCAGAAATATCAGGCCCTTACATGTATATCAGGGGGCATAGGTACCCAGTGTATACCTCAAGCATAATAGACCCTGGTAAGCTTATGTGATACATATAGGCCCCAGTATGTACTTATGGGTGATGAATGTGATGGGGGTTTATGGGGTCTCCTCTGCAGAAATATCAGGCCCTTACATGTATATCAGGGGGCATAGGTACCCAGTGTATACCTCAAGCATAATTGACCGTGGTAGGTCTATGTGATACGTATAGGCCCCAGTATGTACTTATGGGTGATGAATGTGATTTGGGTTTATGGGGACTCCTCTGCAGAAATATCAGGCCCCTATATGTATATCAGGGGGCAGAGGTACCCAGTGTATACCTCAAGCATAATAGACCCTGGTAGGCTCATGTGATACGTATAGGCCCCAGTATGTACTTATGGGTGATGAATGTGATGGGGGTTTATGGGGACTCCTCTGCAGAAATATCAGGCCCTTACATGTATATCAGGGGGCATAGGTACCCAGTGTATACCTCAAGCATAATAGACCCTGGTAGGCTTATGAGATACGTATAGGCCCCAGTATGTACTTATGGGTGATGAATGTGATGGGGGTTTATGGGGACTCCTCTGCAGAAATATCAGTCCCTTACATGTATATCAGGGGCGCATATGTACCCAGTGTATACCTCAAGCATAATAGACCCTGGTAAGCTTATGTGATACGTATAGGCCCCAATATGTACTTAAGGGTGATGAATGTGATGGGGCTTTATGGGGACTCCTCTGCAGAAATATCAGGCCCCTATATGTATATCAGGGGGCAGAGGTACCCAGTGTATACCTCAAGCATAATAGACCCTGGTAGGCTCATGTGATACGTATAGGCCCCAGTATGTACTTATGGGTGATGAATGCGATGGGGGTTTATGGGGACTCCTCTGCAGAAATATCAGGCCCTTACATGTATATCAGGGGGCATAGGTACCCAGTGTATACCTCAAGCATAATTGACCGTGGTAGGCCTATGTGATACGTATAGGCCCCAGTATGTACTTATGGGTGATGAATGTGATGGAGCTTTATGGGGACTCCTCTGCAGAAATATCAGGCCCTTCCATGTATATCAGGGGGCATAGGTACCCAGAGTATACCTCAAGCATAATAGACCCTGGTAGGGTTATGTGATACTTCTAAGCCCCAGTATGTACTTATGGGTGATGAATGTGATGGGGGTTTATGGGGACTCCTCTGCAGAAATATCAGGCCCTTCCATGTATATCAGGGGGTATAGGTACCCAGAGTGTACCTCAAGCATAGTAGACCCTGGTAGGCTTATGTGATACTTCTAAGCCCCAGTATGTACTTATGGGTGATGAATGTGATGGGGGTTTATGGGGACTCCTCTGCAGAAATATCAGGCACTTACATGTATATCAGGGGGAAATAGGTACCCAGTGTATACCTCAAGCATAATAGACCCTGGTAGGCTTATGTGATAGGTATAGGCCCCAGTATGTACTTATGGGTGATGAATGTGATGGGGCTTTATGGGGACTCCTCTGCAGAAATATCAGGCCCTTCCATGTATATCAGGGGGCATAGCTACCCAGAGTATACCTCAGGCATAATGGACCCTGGTAGGCTTATGTGATACTTCTAAGCCCCAGTATGTACTTATGGGTGATGAATGTGATGGGGCTTTATGGGGACTCCTCTGCAGAAATACCAGGCCCTTCCATGTATATCAGGGGGCATAAGTACACAGAGTATACCTCAAGCATAATAGACCCTGGTAGGCTTATGTGATACGTATAGGCCCCAGTATGTACTCAAGGGTGATGAATGTGATGGGGCTTTATGGGGACTCCTCTGCAGAAATATCAGGCCCTTCCATGTATATCAGGGGGCATAGGTACCCAGAGTATACCTCAAGCATAATAAACCCTGGTAGGCTTATGTGATACGTATAGGCCCCAGTATGTACTTATGGGTGATGAATGTGATGGGGGTTTATGGGGACTCCTCTGCAGAAATATCAGGCCCTTACATGTATATCAGGGGGGCATAGGTACCCAGTGTATATCTCAAGCATAATAGACCGTGGTAGGCTTATGTGATACGTATAGGCCCCAGTATGTACTTATGGGTGATGAATGTGATGGGGCTTTATGGGGACTCCTCTGCAGAAATATCAGGCCCTTCCATGTATATCAGGGGGCATAATCTGGCCCCCAAACATTGGAATGAGCTACCCGAACATCTTCGTGCCTGGCCAAACTTTCCACAATTTAAAAAGCTGCTCAAGACCTGGCTATTTGAGTGATTTTCATTCGCCTCCCTCATTTGCCGCCTTCTCGGGCGCCGAGAGATCCCCCTGGGGATGATTCGTACGCCTTATAAATAAGTTAAATAAAAAAAAAATAAGTACACAGAGTATACCTCAAGCATAATAGACCCTGGTAGGCTTATGTGATACTTATAGGCCCCAGTATGTACTTATGGGTGATGAATGTGATGGGGGTTTATGGGGACTCCTCTGCAGAAATATCAGGCCCCTATATGTATATCAGGGGGCAGAGGTACCCAGTGTATATCTCAAGCATAATAGACCCTGGTAGGCTCATGTGATACGTATAGGCCCCAGTATGTACTTATGGGTGATGAATGTGATGGGGGTTTATGGGGACTCCTCTGCAGAAATATCAGGCCCTTACATGTATATCAGGGGGCATAGGTACCCAGTGTATACCTCAAGCATAATAGACCCTGGTAAGCTTATGTGATACTTATAGGCCCCAATATGTACTTAAGGGTGATGAATGTGATGGGGCTTTATGGGGACTCCTCTGCAAAAATATCAGGCCCTTACATGTATATCAGGGGAGCATAGGTAACCACTGTATACCTCAAGCATAATAGACCCTGGTAAGCTTATGTGATATGTATAGGCCCCAGTATGTACTTATGGGTGATGAATGTGATGGGGGTTTATGGGTTCTCCTCTGCAGAAATATCAGGCCCTTACATGTATATCAGGGGGGCATAGGTACCCAGTGTATACCTCAAGCATAATTGACCGTGGTAGGCCTATGTGATACGTATAGGCCCCAGTATGTACTTATGGGTGATGAATGTGATGGGAGTTTATGGGGACTCCTCTGCATAAATATCAGGCCCTTACATGTATATCAGGGGGGCATAGGTACCCAGAGTATACCTCAAGTATAATAGACCCTGGTAGGCTTATCTGATACTTCTATGTACTTATGGGTGATGAATGTGATGGGGGTTTATGGGGACTCCTCTGCAGAAATATCAGTCCCTTACATGTATATCAGGGGGAAATAGGTACCCAGTGTATACCTCAAGCATAATAGACCCTGGTAGGCTTATGTGATACTTATAGGCCCCAGTATGTACTTATGGTTGATGAATGTGATGGGGGTTTATGGGGACTCATCTGCAGAAATATCAGGTCCCTACATGTATATCAGGGGGCATAAGTACCCAGTGTATACCTCAAGCATAATAGACCCTGGTAGGCTTATGTGATACTTCTAAGCCCCAGTATGTACTTATGGGTGATGAATGTGATGGGGGTTTATGGGGACTCCTCTGCAGAAATATCAGTCCCTTACATGTATATCAGGGGAAATAGGTACCCAGTGTATACCTCAAGCATAATAGACCCTGGTAGGCTTATGTGATACTTATAGGCCCCAGTATGTACTTATGGGTGATGAATGTGATGGGGCTTTATGGGGACTCCTCTGCAGAAATATCAGGCCCTTCCATGTATATCAGGGGGCATAAGTACACAGAGTATACCTCAAGCATAATAGACCCTGGTAGGCTTATGTGATACTTATAGGCCCCAGTATGTACTTATGGGTGATGAATGTGATGGGGGTTTATGGGGACTCCTCTGCAGAAATATCAGGCCCCTATATGTATATCAGGGGGGCAGAGGTACCCAGTGTATACCTCAAGCATAATAGACCCTGGTAGGCTCATGTGATACGTATAGGCCCCAGTATGTACTTATGGGTGATGAATGTGATGGGGGTTTATGGGGACTCCTCTGCAGAAATATCAGGCCCTTACATGTATATCAGGGGGGCATAGGTACCCAGTGTATACCTCAAGCATAATAGACCCTGGTAGGCTTATGAGATACGTATAGGCCCCAGTATGTACTTATGGGTGATGAATGTGATGGGGGTTTATGGGGACTCCTCTGCAGAAATATCAGTCCCTTACATGTATATCAGGGGGCATATGTACCCAGTGTATACCTCAAGCATAATAGACCCTGGTAAGCTTATGTGATACGTATAGGCCCCAATATGTACTTAAGGGTGATGAATGTGATGGGGCTTTATGGGGACTCCTCTGCAAAAATATCAGGCCCTTACATGTATATCAGGGGAGCATAGGTACCCAGTGTATACCTCAAGCATAATAGACCCTGGTAAGCTTATGTGATACGTATAGGCCCCAGTATGTACTTATGGGTGATGAATGCGATGGGGGTTTATGGGGACTCCTCTGCAAAAATATCAGGCCCTTACATGTATATCAGGGGAGCATAGGTACCCAGTGTATACCTCAAGCATAATAGACCCTGGTAAGCTTATGTGATACGTATAGGCCCCAGTATGTACTTATGGGTGATGAATGTGATGGGGGTTTATGGGGACTCCTCTGCAGAAATATCAGGCCCTTCCAAGTATATCAGGGGGGATAGGTACCCAGAGTGTACCTCAAGCATAGTAGACCCTGGTAGGCTTATGTGATACTTCTAAGCCCCAGTATGTACTTATGGGTGATGAATGTGATGGGGGTTTATGGGGACTCCTCTGCAGAAATATCAGTCCCTTACATGTATATCAGGGGGAAATAGGTACCCAGTGTATACCTCAAGCATAATAGACCCTGGTAGGCTTATGTGATACTTATAGGCCCCAGTATGTACTTATGGGTGATGAATGTGATGGGGGTTTATGGGGACTCCTCTGCAGAAATATCAGGCCCTTACATGTATATCAGGGGGGCATAGGTACCCAGTGTATACCTCAAGCATAATAGACCCTGGTAAGCTTATGTGATACGTATAGGCCCCAGTATGTACTTATGGGTGATGAATGTGATGGGGGTTTATGGGGACTCCTCTGCAGAAATATCAGGCCCCTACATGTATATCAGGGGGCATAGGTACCCAGTGTATATCTCAAGCATAATAGACCCTGGTAAGCTTATGTGATACCCCAGTATGTACTTATGGGTGATGAATGTGATGGGGGTTTATGGGGACTCCTCTGCAGAAATATCAGGCCCTTACAAGTATAGCAGGGGAGCATAGGTACCCAGTGTATACCTCAAGCATAATAGACCCTTTTAGGCATTAGTGATACTTATAGGCCCCAGTATGTACTTATGGGTGATGAATGTGATGGGTGCTGGGGATTCTATAAGCAACACCCTGTGGCACGACAAGGGGTACTGGGCTAAACGTGGAGTGGGCACTAATTGCACCTAATCTCATGAAATCTGTCTCTTTTTGTATATCGACATGCAGTTAAATTGGGCATATGGTTTGTTGCAGGGGGGATATGAGTGCTGGTGATTTAACTGTAATGAAATTAACCTAACAACTTGTATGATGGATTTGTGTGACACTGGGTAAGCCAATGGGGGCTAACCCAAGATTGTACCAGTGGCGGCTGGTGAAATTTCAAAGTGGTGAGGCGTAAACGGTAGGGCTGAATTTTAAGTAGCAAGCAAGTAAGTCTGACTGACATAAGGAGGGTTCAAGGGGGTTCTCCTCTGAGAAAACTTTGAAAAAAGAGTAGAGAATGGTTCATTATAAGGCAAATTTTGATAAGGAATTTAGTGAGTAAGCAAGAAGGTTTATGAAGCAATTGAGAATACGGGGCTTGACATATGTAAACACATGAAAACCTACCCCATATCTTACTGCATTAAATATGAAGTAGACGTGCTACTGTAGTGTGTAAATTGTACATTGCGACAAGTAAGGTTTTTGATTATCATACCTGCACACACAGTTGCCTCTGCACTGCAACTGGTTGGTAAAATTGAAACACCTTCATGCCACACTGACTGAAGATCTTCTAAGAAGCATGGTCATAGCAAAAATAAAATGTAAATGTAAGTTATGTTCTCACAACCTCGCCATGTTTCTATTTCCCTGTGCCTTTCTCCAATATTGTCTGCCTCTCCCTATATTTTACACCTTTTGGGTCATGCTGTTTTCTCTCTCTCTCTATCCTTTTCTCGTCCTGGCTCTCTTCATGTGGCATCCACTTGCCCCCTGACTCTAACCTCATGGGCCAAGAATTAAGGAAAGAGAATTACCCTTTGATGTGAAATGGGAGAAAGGAATACCCATCTAGTGACTGTTGTGCACAATGTGAACCAGAAAACCTTGACTTAATCCCGGATTCCGCGTGTGACCAAAATTGTGTTATCCTGGGCAAATATTGATTTCACGACTCGTTTTTCTTCATTATCACATACGAACGTTCCTTCGAACACATGATTTCAGGATGTGCACTGTACAAAAGCCTCTCTCTCTGCACAGTGGGCGCTTTACCTCCACAGCTAATATCCCCTATTTCATTTGCCCTTAAAAGAAAGAACTGATGCCCAGCACATTTAGCATTTAGGATAGACATATGGACCAAATTCACAGCTCTGATTGGAAACTGCAGGCCCCAAAACTGGATATCTCTGGGGACAACTTTGCCTTCCATCATTCAAAAGTGGATAAAACATGATATACCCATCAAAGGAGTAATCACTGAAGTTCCAAGAGACACGATGAGGGATGGTAGGAGCACCATATGCTCCATAAGCCAACACACTCCACATATAAAAACTAAACTAAGAGAACAGGCCATATTGAAAACAATAAAAGCATAATAACCATATTATTGACCCAAGAAAGATGAACGCCTAGAGCCACCTGTCATTGGCGCTTCTCCCAGAATTGGTCTGCATGATGTTGTAAATCTGATCCTTACTGTACCTTTCAATAATGTGATTACTTTATTTGTTACTTCCTTCACCTATGCCTCAATTCTATTAAAGTATCTATTTTCCATGTAAAGCGCTCTGCAACTGAGCGATGGGTTTCAATACCGCTATAAAAAGCAATACAATGAATAGCAAACAACTGAGTTTGAAAAAAAATAAGTAAACATGCATTTTTTTCAAATTCTGCACGTGATTTAATGCGCATTACCGCGAAGAACTTGAGCTTTACTCAGCTGTGACTTATTTGGGATTTTCCACATCTAGGGAACACTTATGGAAAACGTGCTTTGTTAAGTTGTGACGAAGGGCTGCTGCACAACATTGCAAACCAGCACCAATGAGGCCTACAAAAGCAATGCCACTGATAATTGCACAGATCTCAGGGGACTTTAGCCCGGACTGGAAATGTGTGCCGTACAGGGCCAGTACACACGGAAAGCGACGATAACAAGCATTGAAAATGCAATAGGTCTCGCCTTTTATTAAGTTAAAGCCATTTGCTTTGCTAATGGTATTGTATAGCATAGCAAATGGCTTTAACTTAATGAAAGGCGAGACCTATTGCATTTTTAATGCTTGTTTTTATATTTCTTTCAGTGTTACAGGCTTCTGGTACCGGTCCTCCAACCCCTTGAACCAGAAAATCCTCTTAAAAAAGGTGCTGAGATGGCGAGGACTACTGTTCTTTATGCCCATAAAATAAGCAAATTGCAGCAAGTAGTCTGCACTTTAAATTGATCATTTTGTCTAAGAGAGATCACAACTGTAGGGCACACATGTTTTCGACCCCAGAAGGATGAAGGGATTAGTTGGCCATGCAGTCAATTGAAGCTGTTGTGCAAGTACAAACAACCATTGAAAAAGCCAATAGCTCATCCTTTTACAGCCAAGACCGATTGGCTTTGCCAACACTAGATGTTTTTACGGTAGGGTTGTGAATCGGAAAAAACATTTAAAAAAATCTTTTTAATATACTTTAACTCTGCTGGACGGAAGATATTAAATTACACTCTGAGTGTGAACATGCAATCATTTTCGAAGACATGCCTTGAATGACAACATCATGTCCTCAAAAACACGCACAAGCACAATAACAAACAGAAGCCTCGGACTGAGAGGCTACAAACTTCGGAGGACCGCGTTTTACGCCTCCCCCGTCGCGCTGTCCACGCTCCGAGGTGCCGTCTGACAACCTCGTGTGACAAAACACCTCACACGTATGAAGAAATGGGCATGTACCGATCAAGTACAGTTACTGCCGCGCTGCTACACTAATGCACCAAGCTCCCTTTCCAGGCTGGACGGGATCTCTGACACCTGTTCCCTCTCCTCCCAGCCACGCCCAGGGTGGGGAACCACCTTCTTACCTGTATATCCTGCCCCCCCACAGGTCCTCAGTAGGGTACAAGGGCAAGCGGCTGGCACCTTGGCAGCGAGGAGGGGGTTTCTCCCACTGCTCAGACGGTGGGTGGGTGATGTAGGAGGGTGGTGGAGATTGGGGTGGGGGAGTTAGGAGTCAGCGGCTCTCTCTGCTGTATCTCTGACTTGCTGTGCGTGAGGGGAGGAGAGGAGGAGGAGACAGAGAGAGAGAAGGAAAAGAGCACGAGAAAGAGGTGGGGACCACGAGAGGAGAGAGGGTGATGGGAGAAAAGGATGAGATGTACACAAGAGTGAGCGAGGGGTGGAAGGGAGAGAGAGAATCGGACAACACAAGATTGAAAACGATGAGGTGGAAATGTGAAATGGGGAGGAACAGAAGGAAAGAAAGAGTGTAAGGAGAGGGTAAAGAGAGGACGGGATATAATGGCCTACATATGCTCGAGAAAGAACTCAGAGGTGACACGGGAACAATACAATTAGAAAAAGCTGTGTGTGAGCAAGAGAACACACAGCTGAAACGAGAAAGAGAAAAGTGTTGATGAATTCCACCGTGGGGTAGAAGAGGAGGGATGTTAGTTAGAGTGTGAGAGGTCAGATGGAAATAAGTAAGACGGAGAAAAACATGGTTTCCAAAAGACAAACGGATTGTGTGAAAGGGAGATGTGTGTATGCGTGGGTGTTTAAGAGAAATTATGTGTAAGGATCATGTGTGCAGTTGTGTATGTGTGTAAGGGAGGTGAGTGTCTTTAAAAGGGATAAAGAGATAGGGAGAACTGTGTTTGTGTTTAAGAGCGGTGTATACCTAAGGGATGTGCACATGTAAGGGAAATGTTTGCTGTTGAAGCAATGTGTGCTTGTGAGTGAGATGTGCGTGCATGTGTGTGTTTGTGTGTGTCTGTTGTGTAAGGATGTTATGTGGTAAGGAGATGCGTGTTTACTAGCGATCTGAGTGCAACGGGGATCTGTGCAAGTGAGATATGTGTTTAAGTATAATGTGAGCCTCTAAGGGCTACACGTCTTCATGGAGACTATGGGGCCGATTCCGATCTCGGCCGGTAGGGCTCCGAATAGGATTCGGCTTAACCGGATCCGATTCGGAGCCCTTTTTCCCGACCGAATCGTACGCGTGGTCCGGCCGAGCGAGTACGATGCGGGTCCGCCGACCGACTCGTCCGGGCGACCCGACCGCTCCGACCGACTCGTACCCGGATCGTACCGCTCCGACCGACTCGCTCGGACCCGATTCGCACCGCGCAATGGAGACGTTTTCCGGCCGGGTAAGTACGATGCGCACCTCGACCGCTCCGACCGACTCGCGCCGTCCGACTCGAACTCGCTGTCGGAGCCGTACTTTGGGGGTCCGTGTCGGACCCCCCTGTACGCGTACCCGCGCGAGTCGCACACAGGGGGGACCCATGGGTCCCACCTACCTGTGCGTGTATGCCGTGAAGCGCTTCGCGGCGTCCTCGCTGTAGGGGGCGCCCTTGTCCGCCTCGCACCCATTGAGTCAATGGGAGCCCGCGTACGCGTTGTACGACCGGCTCCCATTGAGTTCAATGGGAGTCCGACCGACTCGTGTCCGGTGGCATACGAATGCATCGGACTCGTTCGGTCGGACTGCACGGGTCCGATTCGGTCGGAAATCTCTCCGGGTCCGGCTCGGTCGGAGAGATTTCCGGCCCGAATCGGAATCGACCCCTATGTAAGAGAACGTTGTGTCGAAACCAGATGTATGTGTTTATGTTGTGTGGGTATACAATGCATGGTAGAAATGTGTAAAGAAGATATGTGGCCGGGTAAGCTGTTTGTAAATGAAGTGTGCGAGTGAGGGAGAGGTGCCTACGGCGGAGTGACCCATAAGTGCATTTTAGGGGATGTGTTTTTTAGGGCACGACTTGACATGCACTTGTAAGGGTGATCTGTACGTGTGCTTCAAGAGAGAGAGAGAGAGAGAGAGAGTGCGGTTTAGGGGGCGTGTTGGTGTAGCTGTGATAGGTGGGCGTTTAGAGAGATGTACGAGCGTTAAAGAATGACGTAGGATAGAAGTTAAGAGGGGCGCCAGATGGGAGGGGTGTGTTTGTGAGATAGAAAGAGGAAAGTGGCTAGAAGAGGGAGTTGTGAAGGATAAGAGAAGTGGAGCACATGAATTAAAACGGAAAGGAAGAAGAACAGAAATAGAGAGACGATAGAGTAAAGGGTAAATGTGGGGAAGAAGTCAGCAAAAGGAGAAAAAGCGGATGATAAAAACACGAAGAAAACGAGAGAGTGTAAATCAAGAGTGTGTGTTCTTGCGAGTGGACGGGAGAAAAAAGGGATGGGGCAGAGAGATGGATTGGGACACAGAACAAGGGAAGGAGTTTAGACAATGATATGGAGAAAGAGGAAGAAGGAGTAGCGGAAGACGATGGAGGAGAATAGTGGGCAAGAGAAGGCACGGAAGAAAGAGTGAACAAAGTGAGCAGAGGAACAAGGAAGGAAGGCGGGACAAGAAAAGAAGAAAGAAGGACTAATCGGAAAAAGAAAGAAAGCAATAGACAAAAAGAATGAAGGAGGGGGAGGTGTGAAATCAGAAAAGAGAAAGGAAACGAAGAGGGATAATGTAAGGAAGAATGAGAAGGATGGATACGCAAACAAAGACAAGACAAGCCCGGCTTCAAAAGTGGTGCGCGAGCGCCTGCCGCGGCGAAAGTGAAAGCAGCATATGTTTCTAATTAACGCGACGTGGCAGGGGAGGGGCGGAGGAGCGTTCAGACAGCAAGCGAGAGGAAAGCCAGATGGCGCCTGATCGGGCGCTGAAAGCTGGCGGCTGCGCGCGTGCACGCGATCGTGAATGCAAGCTGGAGGCCAGCAAAAGCGTGAGGGAGCACTTTGAAAACCCACTTACTAAATGTCTCGCAGAGAAGCGCATGCGCTGGCTCAGGCGAGACCTAAAAAGGCGCCAGACCCACCAAGTAGGCTTTGCCCTATTATAGCTCGTGTTAGGTGTTCAGTTCCACTCACAACTCCGTGTGCTCCTTTGTGTGCTTGGGAGACCAAAATGCCACAACATGGCAAACACTTACTGGCCAGTAAAAGGCAAGCAACTATTACTTGTTGCTTTACAGGTTTTTTTAGTTTTTTTTGCAGTTTTACATAGCGCAAACTGGACCTGAAGGCATTGCCGCTTTACATTTCAAAACAACACATTGATTTTTGTAGGCACAGGGAGATTAAGTAATGTGCCCAGACTCACACGGTCTTGATTCAACCGTGTGAAATGCAGGTCTCCTCTATGGGGTTACAACTCCAAATGTGTGAAAGGACCCCCCCCCTCCAAGCTGAATCAAATCTGACCTGCAGACAAAGCTCCTCCTGTCTGAAACTCAACGGGAGGGGGCACTTGGACCCCTTGTGGGGTCCTGCGCCCTCCCCAGCACAACAACAACTTGGGCAAGGTGTATGTATGACCCTCAACCCACCCACCAGAGTTAAAACTCAAGGGTGTGTGTGAAGTGCAGCCCCCGCCCCTTCTGCCAGTAAACATGGAGCTGTGTAAACCTCCGTGGCAGGCCTGCTCCTCACCCCTCCTGGGGCCCTACAGCAAGGCTCAGGAATGTGGTATGTTCATTAGCAGCGGGCACTGAAATAAGCGCTAGAGGGCAAGAAGGGTGCCTGTAGTCAAGGCGCGTTTGTGCAAGCACCAGTGAACCACTGCGCCTGTCTACCTATGGCTCCTGCAGCCCAGTAGTGGTGGCTGAGGGTGGCTGGGAGGAAGGCTCGAGAAGGCTCCCATCCTTTCTCGCCTCATCATTGGGTGGGGTCTGTGCCCGTGATGCTTACTGATCCCCCCCCACCCTATGACGACTTGGGAAAGGGAGGAGTGGGGAGCCATTAATGCCTAGCATGAAGCCACTCCCCAAGCTGATGCTCCTGCCGCCCGCCGCTGCTGCTAAAAGTGACCCTACTACGCGGCATCTAGGAATGGAAACCAAAGACACCGGACAATGGCAGGCCAGGGCTGAAGTAAGTTAAGCCCTTGGGCATCCACAACGTCTGACGCATGCGCGCTAGTGCACGTGTCAGTGAAAGTGCTTGCCTGACCCTCGCGTAAAGCGAGCGTTACAGTATGACTTCAACAGGGCAGCCTGCTTTTTGTTTCCCTGCTTTATGTACCTTTCAAAGAGTTAATTGACAGGTTTTATGTGATTATATATTTATTGATACCATTAAGATCAATGAGGTCACCCTGTATCCCTCGGAACCTGGGTTAATCGTTATAAAGCTACAAGTGGGTCCGTTGGGTAAGTACCACGGGGTACTGGTTCAGAACCTGATTATTTCTTTCACAATCAATAGTGAACTTTTATAAATGTACCACACCTCAGTAAGTTTTTATCAAATATATATATATTCATTAAATTATTTACACAATTATCTACACAATTCTATTTTTCTCGCCAATTGTGTAAACAATTTTATACAAACAGATAATACCAATGGGGGCTGTCTGACAAAGAAAACACAATAACAATTACACAGACAATTCAATGGGTGACTGTGGTGACATATAGTGCAAATGGGTGACCTTTCAAATTCAAACAATATACAAGACAATAACATAAATTCTCTGTCCTTTTCAGGTCTTTCACTTTAGCTAGTCCTATTTTTTAAAATAATTGCTATAGTGAGCCAGGACATGAGATGGTTGTACGTCGACGTTTCGACCCTGTATATATATGTGTTTGTAGATACATCAAGTAGGGTCTTCTTCAGGACAAAAGAAGGAAGTGCGACAGCCCTTGGTGGTTGGGAATTCACAAGATGAAATCTATTAACTCCTCTGAGCCCAGAAGGAGTTCTTATTCAAAGATAAATCAACCAGCTTTTCACAATTGGCGAGAAAAATAGAGAAACAAAACAAATAATTGAATAATTTATATTTATTTATTGATGGCACATAAAGCAGGAAAATTGCAGTGGGGGTGCAGCCCCTCCGCCCATTGAAAGCGCCCCTGGATTTTTCATGATTTCCCCTGACATCAGTTGAATGAATTTATTTATTGTATAATCATGTTATGCTCCTTTTTTTGTCAATAAAAAAAATTATTTAAAAAAAGTGGTCCAGTACCAACAATCTGGTTCCTTTCAACCAGACAGGGTTTCGGAAAGGCTACGGAACCACTATGAATACGTTAGTGGTAACAACCATTGCGGACAAATGTGAGCGCTTAAAGAAAAGCTGCATCTATGCTTCATGGATTTTAAACCTGCATTTGATCAGGTGGACAGAGCTCTTTTGTGGGGAAAGCTAAGGCCGTAGGACCTCCACAACAGAATCCTGCGAGCCATTGTGTAACTCTACACACATACCTGGATCCAAATCAAGTTGGCGGATGGGACAAGGCTGTCCTGGGGAATACCCCCAGCTTTCGGTCTTAAACAAGGGTGTGTTCTTACCCTACGCCTGTTTAACATTTTTATGGCTGACATATCCCACAGGCTCGACCAGGTAAATTCACACTCTCCGAAACGAGGACAACCAACTCACTTCTCTTATGCGGACAACATCGTCCTACTGAGACATACAAGGGTCGGATTACAAAGATCAATTGCAGAATTTGCGGAATTTGCGGAGGCCAACAAATAGGAAATAAATACGACTAAGATGAAAACAATGTCTATGTGGAAAGGACCCAGCCCCCACTTAAGGTCAAGCTAGGAGATATATCTCTAGAAGAGCTCGGCAATTACAAATACCTGGGTCTCTGTATCGATAATAAGTGGAACTTCCAGGCGCATAAACAGTACATGGTGAAGAAAAGTAAGGCCCTGACCTACGCCTTTTGTGTTCTTGCCAAGAAGTTGGTCGGCCCTTCTTTCAAGTCACTACTGGCTGTTATCGCTGAAAAGTTACTTCCAAAAGTGGCTTATGCAAGTGCTGTTATGCATGGAAAAGATGCCACAACTCTGGACAAACTGCAAATAAACACCTATAAGTGAGTGTTTGACTTCCGCTGAGTGCCTTTCCCGCACACATTTGCTTGGAATTTGGGCTTACACAGCAAATCATAGGGAGAAGATATCTCACCATTACAACATGGTACAAAATACGGATAAATCAAAGCAGACTGCTGGTCAGCTTGGCGATGCGGCGAGGGCAAGGTAAGTGGTTTTATTTATGTATTTATTTGTTTATTTATGTTCCCTATTCCGTCCTTGGTCACTTCCGCCCCCCCAATCCCCGCCCGCCCCACCGCGCTTACCTGCACGGGCCGAGACTGGTGCCATCACGAGACAGAAAAAAGTTGGGCAGCAAGCACCCCACAACAATCAATCCCATGAGACATTACAGGGATAGTTAGTTCTAAAAAAAAAAACCAGTATTTTGTAAAGCGTGAACTAATTACCCCTATGGGTCTCAAGATGCTGTGGGCCTTCGGGGAGATTAAGTACGCTATTGCCCAGAGTCACATGATGCTGAGCTGATCTGCCTCCGGCGCTGGGGATCGAACTGTGAGCCCCACGCTCCGGAGCCAGCCGCCCTGGTCGCTGCGCCGCACCTTACCCACTGTGTAACCCAAAACCTCATTAATTAAGGAAGAACACACTCAGGAACACTAGGAAACAATGGATACATTGTAGAGATTTATTTCTAAAACCAAAATCCTATATAGTGCCCTCAATTTTCCAACATATTTGATGTATGATTTTATAGTCATCCCAACCTCATTCTTCTACTTCTATTCACTAAACTATTCTTAGCACATAAAAGGAAAAGAAAGCCTAATTTGAGTTTCAGAGATAGTTCACACCCGCATACCTGTTTGAACAATAAGACTTATGTTCCCTATGATAGCAGTACTGGTAATTAAAAATGCACAATCGCGATCAATTAGGGTTAATGATGTCAGAAAAAGAGAGCCTCGCAGACTTGGTGTTCATAATAATTCTTTTTATCCAAATTTTTATAATTCAAAAACAATACATACACCGACCGAGAAGAACCACAATAGTGATTATATGTCCCAAGCAAATGAAACCATCTAATACATTGTGAACAGACATGTGATATATACAGAACTTGGTTTCCACAATTATTGAAAAAGACAACGACCACAACATGAATTGATAATAATTATAGCCTCTGTGTACAATAGTCAGAGCTATTTAAAATGGTTTGCTATCAATTGAGTCGACGACGTTTCGACCCTCTTGCAATGTGGGGTCTCCTCAGGACCAAGGGGTAAGGGACAATCTGATGGTAGTATTACAGCCGCATGAGAGGCACATAAAGTGTGAGACACCCGTGAAATGAGAAAGAAGAAATTAACACTCACACGGGGACTCGGTCGAGCACCCCGTGAGAGACGAAGGGCTGTGAACTGGTATTAATCAATTGTGGCTCAGTCACAATAGTGGGCAGGATCAACACCACTCAATGTAGTGGTACCTGAGCAGGATCCTCCGCTGGATAGATAAAGTCGCGGGACCGGTAGTGCCACGGCAGGAGAATAAGGCTTTTGAAATATGCCACATAGGATGAGAACTGCTCTGGTCGTCTGCCTGGTAACAATCCATTGAGTGGTGTTGATCCTGCCCACTATTGTGACTGAGCCACAATTGATTAATACCAGTTCACAGCCCTTCGTCTCTCACACGGGGTGCTCGACCGAGTCCCCGTGTGAGTATTAATTTCTTCTTTCTCATTTCACGGGTGTCTCACACTTTATGTGCCTCTCATGCGGCTGTAATACTACCATCAGATTGTCCCTTACCCTTGGTCCTGAGGAGACCCCACATTGCAAGAGGGCTCGAAACGTCGTCGACTCAATTGATAGCTGAACCATTTTAAATAGCTCTGACTATTGTACACAGAGGCTATAATTATTATCAATTCATGTTGTGGTCGTTGTCTTTTTCAATAATTGTGGAAACCAAGTTCTGTATATATCACATGTCTGTTCACAATGTATTAGATGGTTTCATTTGCTTGGGACATATAATCACTATTGTGGTTCTTCTCGGTCGGTGTATGTATTGTTTTTGAATTATAAAAATTTGGATAAAAAAGAATTATTATGAACACCAAGTCTGCGAGGCTCTCTTTTCTGACATCCTTAACCCTAATTGATCGCGATTGTGCATTTTTAATTACCAGTATAGATTTATTGTATTCCCGCTAGAACCGTTGTTTTCGGATACATATGACTTACCCTGGTTCCTAGTGAGTAGGGTCCCCCTTGTCCTCTTTTTCGCCCTATGATAGCAGAGCCTGCTATTCTCGTTGCACGATTGCAGCTGAGCTGATAAGTGCCGCAAGTAAAGGCTGAATGCATTCCCGTTAGCCTTCAGCTAAAGTGGGTGATGCAATTCTGTGTGTCCTTTCTCGTCCGTTGTTGCCTGCTACGAAGTTCCTCTCTGACCATTCACTCCCAGGGATTAGATTATATAACATTATTTAGCCATTGTTGAATCTTTCAGGATACATACTTAGCAGATAGTAGCCTGCTGGTCTTTTACTTATTTTTGTCTGCAAGACTGTGTTCTTTGAACAATAACAATAAACAAGACACATAGTTGTAAAGCTTGCATGAACTTTTTTTCGCAGTTGTTTAGAACAGAACAGTCAGCCTCAGATTTAATACTGAGTATGTTCAAGGAGACCTGAGTATCACATGGCAAAGAAAAATTACATAAACTAAATGTGCAAAACTTGGTTTGAACTTTCCTTCTTGAAGAAAGTAAAGTTGATTCTCTTGGAAGATGACTTTAGAACAACCCTACAAGTCCATGTGGACGGAGGCAGAGCTGTGCTCAATAGTTTCCCCAATAGCACCCTAGCACCCCGGAAAGGTGGACTATATAAGGCGGCGCAGCTCATCAAGGCCTTGAAACAATTTGAACTTATCTTAAAAAGCATGTGATCTTATCATCTCTACAATGAAAGACTTACACTGGCTCCCCCTCCACCCTAGATCACCTTCAAGACCAACTGTATCACTTATAAAGCATTAAACAACAGGACACCAGTTTACCTGGGAAACAAGATAGCCAAGACTAGGGGACATTATCAGACCAGGAGCGTGGATATCTCCAAGCCGAAACAAAACAACATAAGAAGGTAAAAACCAGAAGCCACGCCTTTTCCGTTCATGCTCCCAGGATCTGGCACAGTGTCCCTATCAATGTGACATCAGATATAACTATCGTACAATTTAGAAAAATGCTGAAGGCCCATCTCTTCAAGAAGCACTACCCCCCCCCGCCGACCCGACAGCCCACCCTTCACCTTCCCCGACAATTGTATCTTCCTAGGGACCGCAACGGTTTAGCGCTCTGTACTGGCCACATATATCAAGATTGTCAATACAAATAACAGATATCCAAACTGCAAATTCTGCCCACACATATCCATACCACTGTTGAATATGATACATCAATACCCCCATGACCAATTAAATATTTCCTCTCTCCTCTCAGCCTTTTTGTATTTGTGAGGTACACTCAGTGCCTGTCTTCTTTATTCCAGCTCCCTTTAAAGTACATCAGAGTCTTGTCTTTTAGTAAACCCTCGAGGGTTCTCTATAAAGCAATGCCTTCTTTTAATAAACATTAAAGAGGAGCAAGTTCAGAGAGAGTGAGAGAGCAGACGATAGCACCATACATGGCCGGCACCAGAGAACAGGAAGCCACAGAGGGAACACAAGAGCCAACCTCATACAGGATCTGCAACAGAGAACAGACAAACAGAGTCAACCCTTATACAGGGGGTACAACAGAGAACAGACAACCAGAGACAAGCCTTATACAGAGTCTGCAACAGAGAACAGACAACAGGAGACGAGCATCATACAGAGTCTACAACAGAGAACAGCCAGCCACAGAGAGAAATAAAGAGCCAGCCTCATACAGGGCCTGCAACAGAGAAGAGACAACCAGGGACCAGCCTCCTACAGGGTCTGCAACAGAGAACAGGCAGCGATAGAGAGGATACAACAGCCTGCCTCCTACAGGGTTTACAACAGAGAACAACCATAGACTTGACTAATACAGGGTCTGCAATAGAGAACAGACAACCAGAGAATAGCCTCATATAGGTTCTGAAACAGAGAACAGGCTGCCACAGAGAGAACACACGAGCCAGCCTCATACGGATCTGCAACAGAGAACAGGCAGCCACAGAGAGAATACACGAGTCAGCCTCATGAAAAGTCTGCAACAGAGAACAGACAACCAGAGACCAGACTCATACAGGGTCTGTAAGAGAGAACAGACAACCAGAGATAAGTCTTTTAAAGGGTCTGCAACAGAGAACAAGCAGCCACAGAGGGAAAACAAGAGCCAGCCTCATACAGGGTCTGCAACAGGGTACAGGCAGCAACCAAGAGAAAACAACAGCCAGCCTGATACACGGTCTGCAACAGAGAACAGACATCCAGAGACCAGACTCATACAGGGTCTGTAAGAGAGAACAGGCAACCAGAGACCAGACTCATACAGGGTCTGTAAGAGAGAACAGACAACCAGAGACCAGACTCATACAGGGTCTGTAAGAGAGAACAGACAACCAGAGACCAGACTCATACAGGGTCTGTAAGAGAGAACAGATAACCAGAGATAAGTCTTTTAAAGGGTCTGCAACAGAGAACAAGCAGCCACAGAGGGAAAACAAGAGCCAGCCTCATATAGGGTCTGCAACAGGGTACATGCAGCAACCAAGAGAATACAAGAGCCAGCCTGATACACGGTCTGCAACATAGAACAGACATCCAGATACCAGCATCATACAGGGTCTGTTACTGAGAACAGGCAGCCACAGAGCGAACACACAAGCCAGCCTCATACATGGTCTGCAACAGAGAACAGACATCCAGAGACCAGCCTCATACAGGGTCTGTTACTGAGAACAGGCAGCTACAGAGCGGACACACAAGCCAGCCTCATACATGGTCTGCAACAGAGAACAGACATCCAGAGACCAGCCTCATACAGGGTCTGTTACTGAGAACAGGCAGCTACAGAGCGAACACACAAGCCAGCCTCATACATGGTCTGCAACAGAGAACAGACATCCAGAGACCAGCCTCATACAGGGTCTGTAAGAGAGAACAGACAACCAGAGATAAGTCTTTTAAAGGGTCTGCAACAGAGAACAAGCAGCCACGGAGGGAAAACAAGAGCCAGCCTCATATAGGGTCTGCAACAGGGTACAGGCAGCAACCAAGAGAATACAAGAGCCAGCCTGATACACGGTCTGCAACAGAGAACAGACATCCAGAGACCAGCCTCATACAGGGTCTGTAAGAGAGAACAGGCAACCAGAGACCAGACTCATACAGGGTCTGTAAGAGAGAACAGGCATCCAGAGACCAGACTCATACAGGGTCTGTAAGAGAGAACAGACAACCACAGACCAGACTCATACAGGGTCTGTTACTGAGAACAGGCAGTCACAGAGCGAACACACAAGTCAGCCTCATACATGGTCTGCAACAGAGAACAAGCAGCCACAGAGAGAAAACAAGAGCCAGCCTCATACAGGGTCTACAACAGAGAACAGGTAGCCACAGACAGAACACAGGAGGGAGCCTCATACAGGGTACACAACAGGATACAGGCAGACAGAGAGAGAATACAACAGCCAGACTTATGCAGGGTCCGCAACAGAGAACAGGTAGCAATAGAAACTGCAGGAAACTAGAACGCAGATGGCGGCAAAACGACAAACAGGAAGAACTAACCTTGTTTGAAGCGGCTCTTAAAAACTACCACCAACAGATCAAAGCCGAAAATAAATCTTACTTCACCAACTTACTCAAATGGGCCGATTCAGATAAAAAAACTATCTTTAAGATAGCAAATTCCTTCACCAACCTTATAATCCTTCAACAAGAGATTCCTCCATCACAGTCTCTTTGCGTTCGAATTGCCGACTTTTTTTTAACAGACAGTCAAATCGCTACAAAAAGATTTTATAACACCCCTCACTCCACCCTTAGAGGTGCCCTCTAATCTAGGAGAGGATAGACTGTCCCTTCAAGCCTTTCAAGCTATTAGCCTAGAACAATCCCACCAGGCTATCCTTGAATGCAAATCAGGATCTCCTTTTGACCCATGTCCCCCTCAGATTTTGCATGCTATTATAGACACAATTAACCCAGTTATTAACAACATTATAAATGCCTCACTTCTACGAGCAGAAGTAACCAACAAATGGAATATTGCAGCAGTCAAACCACTCCAGAAAAAACAACTTGCTGATCCCACCACTCTCACTAATCTTCGTTCCATCTCCTTGCTTCCATGCCTTAGTAAAATCACGGAAAAACTAGTTAATAGCCAACTTATGACCTACTTAGAAGAGGCGAACATTCTACATCCCAATCAAACAGGTTTCAGGCCTCAGCACTCAACGGAATCAGCGTTTCTGTACACTGCTGAAGCTCTTAAATCTGCCTTAGTTCAGGGAAAAAATGCTGTGCTGATCCTATTAGACTTATCGGCCGCCTTTGACACGGTCTCTCATTACATCTTACTGGAATGCCTCAAATCATATGGCATTTCGCATCTTGCCTTGGCTAAAATCCTTCCTACTAAATCGAAGACAAGTTGTTACTCTTGGCCAATATCAATCAGCAGAAAACCCCCTGCTCTTCGGGGTCCCACAAGGGTCCATTCTTAGCCCAGTGCTCTTTAACCCCTATATGCCCCCCCTTGAGAGACCATGAGAGGCCAGCCTCATACAGGGGCTGCAACACAGAACAGACAACCAGAGACCAGCCTCATACAGGGCCGGCAACACAGAACAGACAACCAGAGCCCAGCCTCATACAGGGCCGGCAACAGAGAACAGACAACCAGAGACAAGCCTCATACAGGGTCTGCACCAGAGAACAATCGGCCACATGGAGAAAACAAGAGCCCGCCCCATAGAGGGTCCGCAACAGGGTACAGGCAGCCACAGAGAGAAAACAAGAGCCAGCCTCATACAGGGTCTGAAACAGAGAACAGGTAGCCACAGAGACAGGCCTCATTCAGGGTCTGCTACAGAAAACAGACAACCAGAGACAAGACTCATGCAGAGACTGTAACAGAGAACAGGCAGCCAAAGGGTCTGCAACAGACAACAGGAAGACACAGAGAGTAGGGAAGAGGATGTGGCCTAACGGCTAAAGCGGTCGACCTCAAAGCTGAGGAACCGGGTTCGAGTCTCGGCAGGGACACTCAACATCCTGTGATTCTGGGCAAATCACTTAGTCTCCCCAAGCCTAACAAAATGAATGTGTCCATCTGTAACGCAACTGGTGCTCATGTAAAGCGCTCTGATACCTTCGGTCGAGTTTGTGCAATATAAAAAAAAAAAAAACAGCCTCATACAGGGCCTGTAACAGAGGACAGACAACCAGAGACCAGCCTCATACAGGGTCTGTAAAAAAAAACAGACAACCAGAGACAAGCTTCATACAGAGACTGCAACAGCGATCAGGTATCCACATAGAGAACACAAGAGCCAGCCTCATACAGGGTCTGCAACAGTGAACCAGAGACCAGCTTCATACAGGGTCTGCAACAGAAAACAGGCAGCCACGGAGAGAACACAAGAGCCAACCCTATACAGGGTCTGCAACAGAGAATAGTCAACCAGAGACCAGCCTCATACAGGGTCTGCCATAGAGAATTGACAAAAGACCAGCCTCAAACACGGTCTTCAACAGAGAACAGGCTGCCACAGAGAAAACACAAGAGCCAGCCTCATACAGGGTCAATAAATAGAGAAGAGACAACCAGAAACCAGCCTCATCTGGGGTCTGCAACAGAGAACAGACAACCAGAGACAAGCCTCATAGAGAGACTGCAACAGACAACAGGCCGCCACAGAGAGAAAATAAGAGCCAGCCTCATACAGGGTCTGCAACAGAGAACAGAGAACCAGAGACAAGCCTCATGCAGAGACTGCAACAGAAAACAGGAAGCCACAGAGAGAACACAAGAGTCAGCCTCAAACAGGAACTGCAACAGACAACAGGCAGCCACAGAGAGGAGGGAAGAGGATGTGCCCTAACGGCTAAAGCAGTCGACCTCAAAGCTGAGGAACCGGGTTCGAGTCTCGGCAGGGACACTCAACATCCTGTGAATCTGGGCAAATCACTTAATCTCCCCCTGCCTAACAAAAATGAATGTGTCCATCTGTAATGCAACTGGTGCTCATGTAAAGCGCTCTGATACCTTCGGTCGAGTTCACGCTTTATAAAACAAAAAACAAGAGCCAGCCTCATGCCGGGTCTGTAACAGAGAACAGACAACCAGAGACCAGCCCCATACAGGGTCTGTAAAAGAGAAGAGACAACCAGAGAGAAGCCTGTTGTATTCAATGATACGCCGATCCCAATTTATGTAAAGATACACTTTATTCGAAGCACAGAAGTCACTGCATTGGTGATCCCTCTCCAGCCAGCAGACAACTGACTGATTAAGAATGCACCTATGTCATTCAGCATAGAAACGCTAGAATCTAGGCATTGGAATGCTTCTCTTAAAGGACTAAGCTAATAAGAAACTACAACACATCTTCTCTCCTTTAACTGATTTAAGAAAATTATATTGTATGAACATAGACATTTGGTGTGGAATAGTCAGCAATGACAAATACATAGATTTCACTTCATGTCGCCACACACATATTCTTGGAGGTACCTGGGTGGGCACCTGAGGCTTTGAGGAAGCATCCTGTTACTGACCCTCCTAACTCCATCACCACAATTTCCTGAAACATCACTTGGCAATCCAACTCCATCACCACGATTAACTGAAACATCACTTGGCAATCCACCCAATACATCATCATCACTTACCAACATAAAGGGATTGTAAATACTATTTGTCTCTCTAAATTCATGGTTCCCACCATAACTTGCATTTTTTTTGTAAAGGGCAACTCTCCTCATGTTCCATTTCTCACCATTATACAAGGTAACATTCCCATCATGTACACTCTTTACCTTATACGGACCACGAAACTTCGTGAGACCACTGCTTATGTGACCAGGTTTGACTTTTACCCAATCATCCATTTTTATGATACTTCTCTGCACCGATGCCCCATCTTGGTTCATTTTACCTTCTTCTAAGTTTGCGTGACCTAACAAGCCTTTCATCTAAGCTGGCACCAACTTAGTACTAGCATTCCGTCCTCTCATCACATAAATGGTATTTTATTAGTCATAGTATTTTCCGTGGTGCGGTAAGCCCAAATTAGATCATCAACCATGTCTTTTACATTTCCCTTGTTCACAATTGCCATCTGTATGACACCTTTTACCATACGGTTTGCGCTCTCCACAATACCATTGCCTTGTGGGTTGTACAAAGATGTCCTTGAGTGCAAGATCCCACAAGTTTTCAAGTACCTGGCCATCTCTACTGATGTAAGTTGTGTGCCATTGTCAGTAATTAACCTGACCGGATAACCTTCATCCCTAAAAATCTCATCCAACATGCGGATGGTGTTCCTAGTGGTAATTTTACGTAAGAATTTCACAATGAGCCATTTTGAGGAAACATCCACCATAACCATCCCAAATCTCAATTCAGTATTCACACACGCCAAAGGTCCAATGAAGTCCAAACAGACAGTATGCCACGGCAAACCAGGGTCCACTATCGCACCCATTTCTACCTGGCTTCCAACCTTTAATCTTTTTTCACTCTCACTACAGTCAATACATCTCTCCACCCACTCAGATATTTGATGGTTCATGGCGGGCCACCAGAAATGTTCACATATTCTTTTCTTGGTAAGGGATTGACCCAAGTGACCTTCATGAGCTAATTTAAACAACGTAAACCTTAACTCTTGTGGGGGGAACAAATTTGTCATCTTTCATCTTTACATTCCCATCAGATATAGACAAATCATCTAAAACTTTCACAAACGGCCTCACAGCAGCAGGAAGGGTACTCTCACGCCTACCTCCTTTGACAATCAAATCCATAACTAGTTGTAAAACTCCATCCTTGGACATACATTCTTTCCACATTTGTTTATCAATTGCTCCATTACACACCTCGACCAACTTTTCTGCATGAGCCACGGCACATTCACACTCAAAGGAGTCAACCTGCACTTTATTCACTTCGTACCAAGGTAGGGGCAATCTGGATAAACCATCAGCCTGACAGTTTTTCCATCCAGCAATGTACTCAATTCTATACCTATAGTCCTGCAAACGAGCTGCTAATCTTGCAAGTCTTGCAGATCCTTTTCCCGCACCACATGGAGACAATATTTTAATGAAGGGCTTGTGATCTGTACGTAAAACAAATTGAAAACCCCAAAGGTACATACGAAAATACTCAGCAGCCCATGCTGCGGCCAAAGCCTCTCTCTCGATGACTGAGTAATTCCTCTCAGAATCAGTCAAGGATCTAGAGGTGAAGGCTACTGTCTTCATACCAGAGTTATGAACTTGTGCAAGAACAGCACCCACTCCTACAGCGCTTGCATCAACGGTAAGGATGGACATTAATTTAGTGTCAAACGGGGTTAACACTTTCGCTTCACATAACTCATTTTTGATTTTTTCAAAAGTCTTTTGTTGTTCTTCAGACCACACATATTTACAACCTTTCCTAAGTAGTTTCTTAATTTGCTCAGTCTTTCCCGCAAAGTTTTTGACAAATTTAGAGTAGTATTCTATGAGACCAAGGAAAGACCTGAGTTGGTCCTTATCTACAGGTGCAGGGGCTTTTCTTTTAGCTTCCAGGAGATCCCTTTTAGGTTTGATACCACTAGCAGATAAAGTATATCCTAGATACTCCACTTCCTCTACACAAAAGTTGCATTTTTTTTTAAAGGGTTAACCCTGCGTTAGCCATTTTGTTCAGTACCTCCTTCAAGACTATGTTATGTTGTTCTTTAGAGTCGCCAAAAACCAGTACATCATCCTGAAAATGGACCACATTCTTTAGGCCCTTTAAAACTGAACCCATCATCCTTTGGAATACTCCAGCTGCCGATGCTAATCCAAATGGCATTCTTGTGAATTGAAACACACCTCCGTGGTAATAAATGCTGTTAAAGATTTGGATTCTTTATGCAATCTAATCTGGTGGTAGGCACTGCATAGGTCTAATTTGGAGGAAAAAAAACTCCCGCCTTTCAAGGATAAAACAAGTTCATTTATATTTGGTAGAGGATAATTATCTACTACTATATTTTGGTTTAATGTGCGCAAGTCCACACAGAACCTGTACCTGCCATCGGGTTTGCCCGTGATCACAACTGGTGAAATCCAACTAGATGTTTCAATTTGTTCAATGATACCCTACTCTATCATCTCATTTAACATACGTTTCACCCCTTGCCTTGCAATTATAGGAACCTTTTGCAATTATGTTGCATGGGGACTGCATCAGGTTTGAGCATGATCTTATGCACATACCATTTCAATTCACCAATATCTTCTGAGAATAAATTACTCATGCTTTCCACAATAACTTCAGTAGTAACTTCTTCTACCACCATAACTTGATTGGATGCTCTTGGGTTTATAATAATGTGTAAGTTGTATTGGTGTGCCCATCCCAAAATTGTGGTCCACTGCGTGCCACATATACCTTACCTTTTACACATCTATTGTGAAAAGCAATTTCTGTTGACATATAACCAATAATGTTTATTTTCTCGCCTTGATATCCACCCGGACTGATATCTTTGGGAAGTAGATCCGTTTTTGGCCACAACCGTACAAACATTTCATAAGGAATAATAGTGTAGAACGAACCAGAGTCACAGAGACTGCAACAGCAAAAAGGTAGCCACATAGAGAACACAAGAGCCAGCCTCATACAGGGTCAATAAATAGAGAAGAGACAACCAGAGACCAGCCTCATACAGGGTCTGCAACAGAGAACAGACAACCAGACACCAGCTGCATACAGGGTCTGCAACAGAGAACAGGCAGCGATAGAGAGAACATAAGAGATCAGCCTCATACAGGGTCTGCAACAGAGAACAGACAACCAGACACCAGCCGCATATAGGGTCTGCAATAGAGAACAGGCAGCGACAGAGAGAACACAAGAGACCATCCTCATACAGGGCCTGCAACAGAAAACAGACATCCAGAGGCAAGCCTCATACAGAGATTGCAACAGCTAACAGGTAACCACAGAGAGAACACAAGAGCCAGCCTCTTAGAGGGTCAATAAATAGTGAAGAGACAACCTTAGACCAGACTCATACAGGGTCTGCAACAGAAAACATACAACCAGACATCAGCTGCATATAGGATTTTCAACAGAGAACAGACATCCAGAGGCAAGTCTCAAAGAAAGTCTGCAACAGGGTACAGGCAGCCACAGAGAGAACACAAGAGCCAACCTCATACAATGTCTCAAACAAAGAACAAGTAGCCACAGAGAGAACACAAGAGCCAACCTCATACAGGGTCTGCAACAGAGACTAGACAACCAGAGCCAGCCTCATACAAGGTCTGCAACAGAGAACAGACAACCAGGGACCAACCTCATACAGGGTCTGCAACAGAGACAATCAGCCACATAGAGAAAACAAGAGCCAGCCTCATACAATGTCTCAAACAAAGAACAGGTAGCCACAGAGAGAACACAAGAGCCAACCTCATACAGGGTCTGCAACAGAGACTAGACAACAAGAGCCAGCCTCATATAGGGTCTGCAACAGAGAACAGACAACCAGGGACCAACCTCATACAGGGTCTGCAACAGAGACAATCAGCCACATAGAGAAAACAAGAGCCAGCCTCATACAATGTCTCAAACAAAGAACAGGTAGCCACAGAGAGAACACAAGAACCAGCCTCCTAGAGGGTCTGCAACAGGGTACAGGCAGCCACAGAGAGCATACAACGACCAGCCTTATACAGGGTCTGAAACAGAGGACAGGTAGCCACAGAGACAATCCTCATAGAGGGTCTGCTACAGAGAGCAGAAAACCAAAGACACACCTCATACAGGGCCTGAAACAGAGAACAGACAACCAGAGACAAGCCTCATACATAATCTGCAACAGGGAAGAAATAGCCACAGAGATAATACAAGAGCCAGCCTCAAACAGGGTCTGCAACAGAGAACAGACAACCAGAGACCAGCCTCATACAGGGTCTTCCACAGAGAACAGACAACCAGAGACCAGCCTCAAACACGGTCTGCAACAGGGAACAAAGAACCAGAGACAAGCCTCATACAGAGACTGCAACAGAAAACAGGCAGCCACAGAGAGAACACAAGAGTCAGCCTCATACAGGAACTGCAACAGACAACAGAAAGCCACAGAGAGTAAGGAAGAGGATGTGGCCTAACAGCTAGAGAGGCCGAACTCGAAGCTGAGGAACCGGGTTCAAGTATCGGCAGGGACGCTCAACATCCTGTGGTTCTGGGCAAATCACTTACTCTCCCCGTGCCTAACAAAATGAATGTGTCTGTCTGTAAAACAACTGGTGCTCATGTAAAGCGCTCTGATACCTTCGGTCGCGCTTTATAAAACAAAAAAACAAGAGCCAGTCTCATATCCGGTCTGTAACATAGAACAGAAAACCAGAGACCAGCCTCATACAGGGTCTGCAGCAGAGAACAGACAACAAGAGACCAATCTCATACAGGGTCTGCAACAGAAAACAGACAACCAGAGACCAGACTCATACAGGCTCTGCAAAATAGAACAGACAGCCAGAGACAAGCCTCGTACAGAGACTGCAACAGCTAACAGGTAGCCACATAGAAAACACAAGAGCAGCCTCATGCAGGGTCAATAAATAGAGAAGAGACAACCAGAGACCAACCTTATACATGGTCTACAACAGAGAACAGAATCAGAGACCAGCCTCATACAGGGTCTGCACCAGAGAACAGAACCAGAGACCAGCCTCATACCGGGTCTGCAACAGAGAACAGACGACCAGAGACTAGCCTCATACACGGTCTGCACCAGAGAACAGAACCAAAGACCAGCCTCATACAGGGTCTGCAACAGAGAACAGATAACCAGAGACAAGCCCCATGCAGAGTCTGCACCAGGGTACAGGCAACCACAGAGAGAACACAATAGCCAACCTCATGCAGGGTCTGCGGCAGATAGGAGTCAACCAGAGACATACAAGAGCCAGCCTCATACAGGGTCTGCAACAGAAAATAGACATCCAGAGAGAAGCCTCATTCAGGGTCTGAAACAGTGAACAGATACCCAGAGACCAGCCTCATACAGGGTCTGCCGCAGAGAACAGACAAAAAAAACCAGCCTCAAACATGGTGCACAACAGAGAACAGATAGGAGGACAGCCGCAAACACGGTCTACAAAACAGAACAGACAACCAGAGACCAGCCTCATACGGGGTCTGCAACAGGTTACAGGCAGCCACTGAGATAACACAAGAGCCAGCCCCATACAGGGTCTGCAACAGAGAACAGACAACCAGAGATAAGCCTCATACAGGGTCTGCCACACAGAACAGACAACCCGAGACAAGCCTCATACAGGGTCTGCAACAGAGAACAGACAACCAGAGATAAGCCTCATATACGGTCTGCAACAGGGTACAAACAGCCAAAACGAGAACACAAGAGCCAGCCCCATACAGGGTCTGTAACAGAGAACAGACAACCAGAGACCAGCCTCATACAGGGTCTGCCACACAGAACAGACAACCCGAGACAAGCCACATACAGGGTCTGCAACAGAGAACAATCACCCACAGAGAGAATACAACAAGCCTCATACAAGGTCTACAACAGAGAACAGGTAGCCACAGAGACAAGCCTCATACAGCGTCTGCTGCAGAGAACAGACAACCAGAGACAAGCCTCATACAGGGACTGCAACAGAGAACAGGCAGTCACCGAGAGTAGGGAAGAGGATGTGGCCTAACAGCTAGAGCGGCTGACCTGGAAGCTGAGGAACCGGGTTCGAGTCTCGGCAGGGACGCTCGACATCCTGTGATTCTGGGCAAATCACTTAATCTCCCTGTGATTTCACGCTATATAAAACTAAAAAAAAAAAACAAGAGCCAGCCTCATACAGGGTCAATAAATAGAGAAGAGACAACCAGGGACCAGCCTCATACAAGGTCTGTAACATAAAACAGACAACCAGAGACAAGCCTTATAAAGGGTTTGCAACTGAGAATAGACAACCAGAGACCAGCCTCATACAGGGTCTGCAACAGAGAACAGACAACCAGAGACAAGCCTCATACAGGGTCAGCAACAGAGAACAGACAACCAGAGACAAGCCTCATACAGGGTCTGCAACAGAGAATCAGAGACAAGCCTCATGCAGTGTCTGCAACATAGAATAGACAACCAGAGACAAGCCTCATACAGGGTCTGCACCAGAGAACAGTCGACCAGAGACAAGCCTCATACAGGGTCTGCAACAGAGAATCAGAGACAAGCCTCATGCAGTGTCTGCAACATAGAATAGACAACCAGAGACAAGCCTCATACAGAGTCTGCAACAGGGTACAGGCAACCACAGAGAGAACTCAATAGCCAACCTCATGCAGGGTCTGCAACAGAGATCAGGCAGCCACAGAAATAACACAAGAGACAGCCTCAAACAGGGTCTGCAACAGGGAACATGAAGCCACAGAGATAACAAAAAAGACAGCCTCATACAGGGCCTGCAACAGATAACAGACAACCAGAGACAAGCCTCATACCGTGTCTGCAACAGAGAACAATCAGGCACATAGAGAAAACAAGAGCCAGCTTCATTCAGGGTCTGCAACAGAGAACAGACACCAAGAGACCAGACTCATACAGGGACTGCCACAGAGAAAAGACAACCAGAGACAAGCCTCATACAGGGTCTGTAACAGAGTTCAGGCAGCCACAGAAATAACACAAGAGACAGCCTCAAACAGGGTCTGCAACAGGAAACAGGAAGCCACAGAGATAACAAAAAAGACAGCCTCATACAGGGCCTGCAACAGAGAACAAACAACCAGAGAGAAGCCTCATACCGGGTCTGCAACAGAGAATCATCAAGCACATAGAGAAAACAAGAGCCAGCCTCATACAGGGCCTGCAACAGAGAACAGACAACCAGGGACCAGCCTCATACAGAATCTACAACAGAGAACCAGCAGCTTCATTCAGGGTCTGCAACAGAGAACAGACAAGAGACCAGACTCATACAGGGTCTGCCACAGAGTAAAGACAACCAGAGACAAGCCTCAAACAGGGTCTAAAACAGATATAAACCAGCCACAAAAAGAACACAAGAGCCCGCCTCATAGAGAGTCCGCAACAGGGTACAGGCAGCCACAGAGAGCATACAACAGCCAGCCTCATACGGGGTCTGAAACAGAAAACAGGTAGCCACAGAGATAAGCCTCATACAAGGCCTGCAACAGACAACCAGGGACCAGCCTCATACAGGGATTGCAATAGAGAACAGGCAGCCACAGAGAGAACACAAGAGTCAGCATCCTACAGGGTCTGCAACAGACAACAGGAAGCCACAGAGAGTAGCAAAGAGGATGTGGCCTAAAGGCTAGAGCGGTCGACCTTGAAGCTGAGGAACCGGGTTCGAGTCTCGGCAGGGACGCTCAATATCCTGTGATTCTGGGCAAATTACTTAATCTCCCAGTGCCTAACTAAATGTATGTGTCCGTCGGTAACGCAACTGGTGTTCATGTAAAGCGCTCTGATACCTTCGGTTGAGTTTGCGCGATATAAAACTAAAAAAAAAGAGCTGGCCTCATACAGGGTATATAACAGAGAACAGACAACCAGAGACCAGCCTCATACAGGGTCTGTAAAAAAGAACAGACAACCAGAGACCAACCTCATAAAGGGTCTGTAAAAGAGAACAGACAAACAGAGACAAGCCTCATACAGAGACAGCAACAGCGAACAGGTAGCCACAGAGGGAACACAAGAGCCAACCTCATACAGGGTCTGCAATAGAGACTAGACAACCAGAGCCAGCCTCATACAGGGTCTGCAACAGAGAACAGATAACCAGAGGGAAGCCTCATACAGGGTCTGCAACAGAGAACAGAGAACCAGAGACAAGGCTCATACAGGGTCTGCAACAGTGAACAGACAACCAGAGACAAGCCTCATACAGGGTCTGCAACAGTGAACAGACAACTAGAGACAAGCCTCATAGAGGGTCTGCAACAGAGAACAGACAACCAGACACCAGCCTCATACAGAGTCTGCAACAGAAGACAGACACCCAAAGACAAGCCTCATACTGACACTGCAACAGCGAACAGACAACCACAGACCAGCATCATGCAAGGTCTGCAACAGAGAACAGCCAGCGACAGAGCGACCACAAGAGCCAGCCTCATACAGGGTCTGCAAAGGAGAACAGGCAGCCACAGAGAGAAAACAAGAGCCAGCGTCATACAGGATCTACAACAGAGAACAAATAACCAGAGACCAGCCTCATACAAGGTCTGAAACAGAGAACAGATAACCAGAGACCAGCCTCATACAGCGTCTGCCACAGAGAACAGACAACAAGACACCAGCCTCAAACATGTTCTACAACAGAGAACAGATAACCAGAGGCCTCATACAGGGTCAGCAACAGAGAACAAGCAACCATCGCCCTTCCTCCTACAGGGTCTGCAACAGAAAACAGGCAGCCACAGAGAGAACACAAGAGCTAGCCTCATACAAGGTCTGCAACAGAGAACAGACAACAAAAGTGAGACCAGCCTCATACAGGGTCTGCAACAGGGTACAGGAAGCCACCGAGAGAAAGCAAGAGGCAGCCTCATGCACTGCCTGCAACAGAGAACAGGCAACCAGAGACAAGCCTCATATAGAGTCTGCACTTGAGAAGAGGCATCCGCAGAGAGAACACAAGAGCCAGACTCACACAGGGTCTGCAAAAGAGAATAGGCTGCCAGAGAGAACACAAGAAACGCCTCATAGAGGTTCTGCAATAGAGAACAGGCAGCCTCTGAGAGAACACAAGAGCTAGCCTCATTCAGGGTCTGAAACAGAGAAGAGACATCCAGAAACCAGTCTCATACAGGAATTGCACCAGATAACAGAGAACCAGAAACCAGCCTCATACAGGGTCTGCAACAGAGAACAGAGAACCAGAGACCAGCCTCACACAGGGTTCCACAGAGTAAGAAGCTGGAGATATTTGTGAGTGTTCAGGATTCACAAGTGAGTCATTAAATCTCTCGGGGGATACAGAGGATGCGATGTTAATGGATCAAAATTCACCCTGAGGGTCCTAAAAAGAATGGTGCCCAGGAGCGCACAGTACGTATACAACCTGTGATCCCTGAAAGCTGGCATATATTCCTTGTATTTCCCTTTTGGACTCACAGAGTGTCTTCACGTGAATCCTGACCTCTCACATACACATTATGTGCTCTTAGGCACCCTTCTCTATGGGATCCATAGTGTGAATTTTGATCCCTTAAAACCCCAGAATAAACTTTGTATCCTCTTAAAGACTTAATGAGGGAATTCACTAGTGAATCCTGAACACCCACAGACATACCTTGTTGCTACTCTGCAGCTTCTTCCTGTGTGGAACTTACAGAATATTTTCACTTGTGAATCCTGAACATCCACAGACATACCTTGCAGACGTTCTCTTTGGGGATCACAGGGGACAAATGATGCATAAACAGCAACACACATATCTACTGGCCTTGAGAAGCCTCCTCCTTAGAGCCACGGGGAGTCTTGTGATTCCTCAAAATCCACAAACTTTCCTCCATCTTTTCTGCAGGCTCATCTATGGGACATGCAGGGTGACCTGTGACCCCTGAATACTTGCACAGATAGCTTGTGCTCTCCGGCTGCCCATTGATGTGGCACACCAAGTGACTTGTAATCTCTCAATTTCCCCAGACATAGCTTGTGCTCTTCTGTTGTCCTTCCATAGCACAAATGCACACACACACCTTGTACACATTTGCAGGCTCCTCCACAGGGCTCACAGTGTGAGTTTGTGGTCACTGACTGCCTGCAGACATACCTTATACTCCTCTGCAGCCACCTCTACAGGACTTGCCGAGTGAGTTTTATGCTCTTTGGACTCCCAGCAGACCAAACATATCATCATCTGATCCTCTGCACAGAACAGCCGACGTGTCTGGTCATGTTTCTTGCATAGGTTCTTCCCCTGGGGCTCCACTGGGGGCAGATGAAGCTGTTTTAACATTTCCACCATGTTCCTCAGTTGCCTGTTGGGTCGAAGGTTTTTCCCAGAAGATGTTGCTCTGCATTCTGGACAGGGGAAGTTTTCATCTCCTCCCACCCACATCTGAGTGATGCAGGAGCGGCAGAAGTTGTGTCCACAATCAATAATCATCACCGGATCAGTAAAATATTCCAAACAGATGGAACAAGTGGCCTCTTCTTTGAGGTTCCCGAGCTGAGCTGATGCGGCCATGATGCAGAAATACGGAAGGTAAATGTAAGTTTCAATTCCTCTCTCTTTGTATCTGTGTGTTTGCCTCTCTTTGTGTGCACTGGGACTTCCTGCTTCCTGCTTCATGTTACAGTCACAGAGCAGAACTGACTCCTCTGCTGCTGCCTCCTGTGCTTTCATCTAAGGTTTTCATTTCTCAGCTAAACATACCAGCAATTTGTTATGTTCTAAGATTCTGTTAGTGTTTTTACTATTCATTTCCCTCCCCTCTTATGCCCATTCCACTCTATTATCTAGTAGACTGTCTCTCTTAGATCTTTGTTAAAACAACTCCAAACAATTGTGGCATTTAACGTCCTCGTTGTTCAGCTCAAGAAACGTACGCGGCTCCGCGTGGTGTGCCCTGGAGACAAGGAGGGACGAGCTGGCCGAGTGTCCTGCCTGTCGCGAACCCCGTGAGGCTGTCCCAGAGCAAGCGAAGTGCCTGCTGACCCATCGGGTAGTGAGGTGAGCCCACGGGGTGGAGGAGGTACAGCTGAGATGAGGTTTTCCGCGGTGAGATAAGGGGTAGAGTGCCGGGCATGGTGCATGGGCCCTGAGTGATGGAGGCGCACTGCACAGACCCACTGAACGGAAGCCCAACCCCTATCTGAAGTGCCTGCTTGAGGAGAAGAGATGGCACCAACACCTTGCTCCCAGTGCATGTGCAGCGAGACAAGGCTGAACCTACAGCGCAGCTGCCCAAGGGAGAGCCCCGTATGGAGCTCTGGTCCCTGCACAGCCCGTGACGGAGGAGAGTGGCGTGATCCTAGTGGCCTCATTGGAAGTGGGGTAGTGGGGAGTACCTGGAGCTGGGCGCAAGGCACCTCAATGTGGCAGACCGAGATCGAGAGAAGCAGATCCCCAACCATGCCATAGCACTCCCCAGCAGGAGAAGAAATCGAGGTCAGAGCAAGAGGTGAAATCGAGGTCGCAAGATGGTGGTGCAAAGCCCCAGCATCTGCTGTGAGTAACCAGCACACGTGTGGTGAGGAATGGAGGACTGCCTGTAGGAAGGTGGAGTCTGACTGCATGGTTACCCCCACTTTTTTCCTGGTGTTTTGCTGGTTTTCGACTTAGTTTGACTGGGATACTGCTATTCAGGACCCCAGTCTATCTGCTTTCTCCTCTAAATTGATTCCATGTACTTTAGGTACACTCCAGATTGGATTCTGGGGTACACTTATAAGTCTCTAGTATATGGTATACTATGTACCTAGGGCATAGGTACCCCAGAGGCCTACCAGGGGCTGCAGCATGTATTATGCCACCCCTGGGAAGCCATCCAAAATGACACCACAGGTCTGCTACTGCAACCTGGGTAAGGTGGTGTATGCACCCCTTACTGAGATATAGGCTACCTATATCTCTTCTGATCAATGCACATATAAACCTACCAGTCACCCCTATGGCAGGCCTTAACAATCCTGAAGGCAGGGGGCTGGGTTTTATGTGAGAGGGTGCCCATGCATGAGCAGAGCCCCTCTGCAGCCTTCGGAACCTATTCTCCGGGGTTGTATGTGATGCAGCTATACCATACATACTTAAGTGCATTATAACCTTGCGGTAAATGCTAACTTTAAAACGCCTGCACAGAAATATGTCGTGTTTGGTGTCAGTCAAACACCTTGGAATCATACCTCCCCGCCAGTAACTGGCGTGGGAGGTATGATTCTACCCTACTAGAGGGAGAAACATGGCAACACCGGTATACCCGGTACCAGCTTTCCTGAACCTGGGCATCACAAAATGGATGCTGCCAGCCACAGACACGAGTCTGCCCTCCTGCTGCTGGATGATTGGTGTCTCTGTGCATAGTCCAGCTCAAACCGGTTGCAGGGGCTATCAGCCCCTGCTCTGGCGCGAAACTGGACAAAGGACGTTGGTGTAGCCACCCCTCTGTCCTAACCCTCCCATAGGCGGGTCCCCAGAGTTTGTCCAACCCCTTCCTTGGGTATAAAGTAGGATCCCCTGACTACAGGATTTTTGGATTTACCTGGATGAAACTCTGCTACAGAAACCAAGTTCTTCGACTATCTGCACAACGCTGGATGACTGAAGAATCTCCCTTGGAGTAAAGGAGTTACTCCCCTGCAAGGCAGGCACCTAAGACGCATCTGACCGGTTTGCATCTCCCGAGCTCCTCAGGACTCCGAAGAATTTTGCAACACAGGAGGTGGGTTCCCGAGGTCTCTGAGGTTGGTCTGTGCACTCAGCAATTCTGAGGCCTGTGTCCCTCGTCGTGACCGTGAAACCCGACCCCCTGGACACCGTGAACATTTGCAGCAGCATATGCTTTAAGGCGACCCCTGAGGCTGTGCATTGGGTTACTTGTAGGCCTGACCCCGAGCAGTAATTCCACCAAAGATTGCTGGCCTACACTCCACGAGTGTTCCGAGAGCTGGCCCTTTGTGATTCCTCTTGAGGTACCTTCGCGATCCCTGGTCCGTTGACCTGTGGGTCCCTGTGAAGGCAACTTTAACTTTCAGTGGGCTTCCCTGGTTGCTCCAGATGTGCCCTGACTCTCCATAGTTTGGAGAGTCCCCAGGACCTTGCTGGTCCTCACCGAAGCATCTTTCCTCTGACCACGTGGGTTGCAGTTGCAAAGGCTTGTTGGTGTTACATCCGGACACTGACCCCCCAGCACTCGACATCCTTCATGGGACAGTTCGAATCCGGACCCTGGTCATCGTCAACATCTCCTGGTCCCCGTGGCTGCAGAGTCAAGCTTCACTTCTTCTCACCTGAAGCACCCGACATCGGTGGGCATTCGTCTATCGTGCCCCTGGTCACTGGCAAGTGACCCAGACTCTGTCCCCTCTGCTTTCAGGTTCTTCTCAGCTCCGATCCAGGCTTGGATCACACCGGACACTTTTCATCTTCCCGGCAGCAGCACTTCTTCGCATCACGCCATTGAAATCAACGAGTGTTTCCGACACCACTTGACCCCTATGCACCCGGCTCCTCTGGGATAGGTAACACGGGTACCTCAGTACTCTCAAGGGTGCTGTCCATAGAACCTTCTGTGTTCCAAAGGGTTTGCTTGAAGTCCTCTCCTAAGTGTCCTTAATCTTTAAAATTCCAACCGCGACTTTCCCATAGAGTTGTACGGAACTCGCGTCTGTGTTCTCACACTGCACACGTCCTCCGTGGGTCCCCTGTGTCACTACCTTGGGTGGTTCCTTGGGGTCCCATCGATTCTACGTGCTCTAGGCACTGTGTCTAGTCAAGTCGGGGTTGTTATACCACTTTCTTAATATATGGTTTTGTCTCCCCCTGGAGCCCATCGTGTATTGTGCTATTTACTGTCGTTCTAGTGATTTAATATTGTGTGCTTTGTTATCTAATCTCATAAAGAGGTTAGTAGAGAGTGTTTAGAAATAAATACATATATTTTATATATACCTGATGTGGTTCTCCTTTAATTTGATCATTAAGGAGGTTATATACTGGTAAAACAAGCTGCTTTACATTCCTTCGAGACTTAGCCTGAAGGCTGCTCTCCATAGCTCCACTAGGATAGCTTTCAATAAAGGTTGTCTTTAACCTAATCATCGATAAGGGTCCTTTGGACTGGTGCAAGGTGCCCACTTTAATTAGTGGACAGCATATACCAGGCCAACTTCTCACATTGGTGTGCAGCGGTTGGGATTCAAGCTTGCTATTGTTTTACCAGATAATCTCATTGAGTGACTAACTGAAAACCACTAAAGGTACTTGAGGTACATATAAATCAAGTCTACAATAAAGTAAGTTCTACTGAAATTAGAGTTGTGTAGTCAAGGGTCTAGCACACCCTTTCTCCAACTCAAGAGAGTTTAGTAGTTCCCACTAGGTTAGGTAGGTGCATACACTACACCACATAACTCTAGTATGTCTTCAAGGGCAGAAGCCAGTGGGCCTCTCCCAACTAAGTATGACCATATCCCACTCCAGGAATTGAGGACTATGTGTACATCTAGGAAATTGAAGACAGGGAAAAATCCTGACACTCAACGCCTCATAGAGGCTTTGCTTTTAGATGACCTCAGAAAGACCCCAGGGTCTGATGAGGCAGGCAAGTTGGGTGGGACAGCAGAGGAGGACAGGCCAGGAAGTGAACACTTCTATGACCTGGAATCCAATGCTGACCAGGAGTATCAAGATGATTCTAACCTGGACAATGCAATTTTTCCTGAAGGTGAGGGAGAAGGCCTCAGTGGCCCTCTCTTTACCCCACCTGGAAAATTTAACAGTTTACCAAGAAGATCTCTCCTTCTCAGGAGTCTAATCATTCTGGTACTTCTGTAGGGTCCTCTGCTTCTCATAAAAGGGATACCTCTTATGAGAAGAAATGCCAACTGCTTGAGTTTGAGAGAGCTAAGCTCAGAATCAAGAGAGAACAATTGGCCTTAGAAGGGGAATCCCTGGAGCTCCAAAGAGCTTCCAAAAGGTTGGGGCTAGAGCCCCATGGTGGCAGCAACAGTGACCCTAGAGGTAGAGAACATACTCATGACCATAGGAACCTGAACAAGATTGTCCCTCCCTACCAGAGTGGGGATGACATCCACAAATGGATAACTGCACTTGAGAGGGCCTGTAAGGTACAGAGGGTCCCTCAGGAGCAGTGGGCAGCAATCTGGTGGCTCTCCTTTGCAGACAAAGGTAGAGACAAGCTCCTCACTGTTAGAGAGGAGGATGCAGATAATTACAAATTCTTGAAGAGTGCTCTGATTGATGGGTTTGGCTTAACCACTGAGCAATACAGGATTAAGTTCAGAGATACCCAAAAGGCACAGACTCAAGACTGGGTTGACTTTGTAGATTGTGCTACTAAGGCTCTGGAAGGCTGGTTACATGGCAGCAAGGTGCATGACTTTTTAGGATTGTACAATTTGATTATGAGGGAGCAGATCCTTAATAATTGCCAAAACCAACTTTTACACCAGTACCTGGTGGACTCTAATCTGACCTCTCCCCAAGAATTGGGAAAGAAGGCAGACAAATGGGTCAGAACCAGGGTAAAGCCAAAGAATCAGGGTGGTGACCAGAAGAAAGATTCTTCCAAGACCCAAGAGAAAGGTGGGGATAAATCAAAAGACAGATCCCCTACAGGGCCCCAAAAGTCCTCTTCTGGGGGTGGGTCCCAAACTCCTTCTTCCCCTGAAAAGAAACCTTATTGCCATGTCTGTAAGAAGCCTGGCCATTGGAAAAATGACCCCATTTGCCCTTAGGTCAGCAATAAGGAAAATGTTCCTCCCAGCAATACTACCACTCCTCCTGGTACTACAAGTAGTAATCCCCCAGGTGGTAGTAGTGCACCCAAAAAGTTAGGTGGGTTCTCATGGGGAACTGAGGTGGACAATGGATTAGAAAGGTCCCCCTCACAGGCCTCCTGAGTCTGTGATGGTGGCATGGGATTTGCCACTTTTACTGTCAGTCCTAATACTTTGGGCAAGTACAGACAGGAGCCACTGATCAATGGTCAGAAAGCTGTGGCCTTTAGGGACACAGGGGCTAGTGTCACCATGGTGACAGGGAAACTAGTACCCCCTCAACAGCTTTTACCTGAGTTCCAGTACCAGGTGACCAACATTGATGGTATCAGGACAGATCATCCCATGGCCATAGTCAATCTTAGCTGGAGAGGGGTCACTGGCCCAAAGAGAGTGGCAGTGTCCCCTAACTTGCCTGTAGATTGCATGTTGGGCAATGATCTGGAAATTTCAGCCTGGGCTGAAGTTGAATACCAGGCCCATTTAAGAATGTTAGGCCTCCCTGAGAGAGTTGGTGGGGCTGTCAGGGCCTCAGCCCAACCCCAGGGAAATTTTGGAAAAGTGGAGCCTGAAAGAATGGCCCACTCTACTCCACCAGAGAGCAAAGGGATTGAAGAAAAGTCTTCTTCCCCCCAGACTATAGGTAAGGGTCAGCTTCCTCAGGGAACTGAACCTACCCCTTGTGAAGGAACTGCCCCAGAGGTAGTCAGGACTGGCCTGGCAACACCCCTGATGACAGGGGACCCTTCCAAGGTGGTACCCAGTCTGGAGCAGGTATCCTGCCCCTCTCTACCCTACCTCAATCAGCCAAGGGCTGCAGAGGTCAGGGAAGTCAGTGGACCCCACAGGGCCCACTTTCCAGAGGAACCCCCCCATCAACAGATTAGGGGCACACAGTCTAGTAGCCCTAGCCAGGTGAAAATTCCTCAACACACTGAGGGATCCCTCTTACCCTTGTGTAGGGACGTCCCCCAGATGGACTCTGTTGGGCAAAGGCAAACCTGGGACCAAAAGGTTCCAAACCTACCATGTCCCTCCAGTGTTCCAACCAAAGGGACCCAACCCCCAGCTGTAGGCAGCCAAAGGTTGACCCTTAGGGCCAGATACAACTCAGTCATGGAAAGAAAGGCATCCATGGTGGCCAGTGCTTGGAGGAAGCTGAGACCAACTTTATTAGGGCCTCACTTCTCTACTCAGACACCCCACCAGCCTTTTACTTTGCCAAAACACACTACAGGTAGTAACTCCAACTGGTGGAGATCATCCAATACCCTTGGGGTTAGGAATTGCTTAGTGGACCATAAGACAGGGGGTAACCATGCTAGTGCAGGCTCTTCCTTATATGGTCACTTAGTCAATAAAGGCTCAACTGGGCAAGGTTAGCCTTATCTCCTTTCGTCTGGGGGGGTTATGTAGGAAGGTGGAATCTGACTGCATGGTTACCCCCACTTTTTTCCTGGTGTTTTGCTGGTTTTCGACTTAGTTTGACGGGATCCTGCTATTCAGGACCCCAGTCTAACTGCTTTCTCCTCTAAATTGATTCCATGTACTTTAGGTACACTCCAGATTGGATTCTGGGGTACCCTTATAAGTCCCTAGTATATGGTATACTATGTACCTAGGGCATAGGTACCCCAGAGGCCTACCAGGGGCTGTAGCATGTATTGTGCCACCGCTGGGAAGCCATCCAAAATGACACCACAGGTCTGCTACTGCAGCCTGGGTAAGGTGGTGTATGCACCCCTTACTGAGATATAGGTTACCTATATCTCTTCTGATCACTACACATATAAACCTATCAGTCACCCCTATGGCAGGCCTTAACAATCCTGAAGGCAGGGTGCTGGGTTTTATGTGAGAGGGTGCCCATGCATGAGCAGAGCCCCTCTGCAGCCTTCGGAACCTATTCTCCGGGGTTGTATGTGATGCAGCCATACCATATATACTTAAGTGCATTATAACCTCGCGGTAAATGCTAACTTTAAAACGGCTGCACAGAAACATGTTGTGTTTGGTGTCAAACACATTGGAATCATACCTCCCCGCCAGTAACTGGCGTGGGAGGTATGATTCCACCCTACTAGAGGGAGAAACATGGCAACACCGGTATACCCGGTACCAGCTTTTCTGAACCTGGGCATCACAAAATGGATGCTGCCAGCCGCACCGACACAAGTCTGCCCTCCTGCTGCTGGACGAAACTCCGGCAGGGGAAGGCTTGACAATAGGTTTCCTGTCACAGGGAGGTGTGACCACCTCCCAGACAGGCTTTAGTGTATTGGGGCTGGGTGGGTACACTCTGAGAGTGCTTTGTTGTCTGCACTGGGGGCACATTTGGTGTCCCTGTGCATAGTCCAGCTCAAACCGGCTGCAGGGGCTATCAGCCCCTGCTCTGGCGCGAGACTGGACAAAGGACATGGGTGTAGCCACCCCTCTGTCCTAACCCTCCCATAGGCGGGTCCCCAGAGTTTGTCCCACCCCTTCCTTGGGTATAAAGTAGGAACCCCTGACTACAGGATTTTTGGATTTACCTGGACAAAACTCTGCTACAGAAACCAAGTACTTCGACTATCTGCACAATGCTGGATGACTGAAGAATCTCCCTTGGAGTAAAGGAGTTACTCCCCTGCAAGGCAGGCACCTAAGACGCATCTGACCGGTTTGCATCTCCCGAGCTCCTGAGGACTCCGAAGAATTTTGCAACACAGGAGGTGGGTTCCCGAGGTCTCTGAGGTTGATCTGTGCACTCAGCAATTCTGAGGCCCGTATCCCTCGTGGTGACCGTGAAACCCGACCCTCTGGACACCGTGAGCATTTGCAGCAGCATATGCTTTAAGGTGACCCTTGAGGCTGTGCTTTGGGTTACTTGTGGCCCTGACCCCGAGCAGTAATTCCACCAAAGATTGCCGGCCTACACTCCACGAGTGTTCCGTGAGCTGGCCCTTTGTGATTCCTCTTGAGGTACCTTCGCGATCCCTGGTCCGTTGACCTGTGGGTCTCTGCGAAGGCAACTTTAACTTTCAGTGGGCTTCCCTGGTTGCTCCAGATGTGCCCTGACTCTCCATAGCTTTGAGAGTCCCCATGACCTTGCTGGTCCTCACCGAAGCATCTTTCCTCTGACCGCGTGGGTTGCAGTTCCCAAGGCTTGTTGGTGTTCAATCCGGACACTGACCCCCCAGCACTCGACATCCTTTGTGGGACAGCTCGAATCCGGACCCTGGTTGTCGTCAACATCTCCTGGTCCCCGTGGCTGCAGAGTCAAGCTTCACTTCTTCTCACCTGAAGCACCCATCGGTGGGCATTCGTCTATCGTGCCCCTGGTCACTGGCAAGTGACCCAGACTCTGTCCCCTCTGCTTTCAGGTTCTTCTCAGCTCCGATCCAGTCTTGGATCACACCGGACACTTTTCATCTTCCCGGCAGCAGCACTTCTTCGCATCACGCCATTGAAATCAACAAGCGTTTCCCACACCACTTGACCCCTATGCACCCGGCTCCTCTGGGATAGGTAACACGGGTACCTCAGTACTCTCAAGGGTGCTGTCCATAGAACCTTCTGTGTTCCAAAGGGTTTGCTTGAAGTCCTCTCCTAAGTGTCCTTAATCTTTAAAATTCCAACCGCGACTTTCCCATAGAGTTGTACGGAACTCGCGTCTGTGTTCTCACACTGCACACGTCCTCCGTGGGTCCCCTGTGTCACTACCTTGGGTGGTTCCTTGGGGTCCCATCGATTCTACGTGCTCTAGGCACTGTGTCTAGTCAAGTCGGGGTTGTTATACCACTTTCTTAATATATGGTTTTGTCTCCCCCTGGAGCCCATCGTGTATTGTGCTATTTACTGTCGTTCTAGTGATTTAATATTGTGTGCTTTGTTCTCTAATCTCATAAAGAGGTTAGTAGAGAGTGTTTAGAAATAAATACATATATTTTATATATACCTGATGTGGTTCTCCTTTAATTTGATCATTAAGCAGGTTATATACTGGTAAAACAAGCTGCTTTACATTCCTTCGAGACTTAGCCTGAAGGCTGCTCTCCATAGCTCCACTAGGATAGCTTTCAATAAAGGTTGTCTTTAACCTAATCATCAATAAGGGTCGTTTGGACTGGTGCAAGGTGCCCACTTTAATTAGTGGACAGCATATACCAGGCCAACTTCTCACACTGCCTACCTGAGGCGGCACAGATAGACTGCTCAGTGAGGAGCGCGCTATTAAATAGATAACCAGAGCGGTAACAGGGTGTGCCGATGCTGCTTATCTGAAGGCATTTGGTAAAAAAATAAAAAGGCGGCACTGCGCGTTCGTACCCGACATGGATCCTCTCATGCTGCAAGCATCACAGCCCCAACAATCCCAGCAGAGGCAGCAGCGCGTGTTCATTGCACCACTTTGACGTCGGGTGGGGCACAGCGACCAGTAGAGAGAATGGAAAAGGAATGGGACACAGAGAAATGGACTGCAGCACAGGGAAGGCTGATGCAGCCCACCGTCAGTGTGGGAAGTGCATCTGCATAAAATGAAGTGGAAGCCCCGCCAAGATCCTGCCACCATGCTATGTCTGTAGGAAGGGCAGCATCCCCTCTCAGTGAGTGAGCTGAATAGACCACATGCGGAAAAGATGCAGGGGCATATGAAGATGCTGCGGTGACGCCTAGTGGCCCTGGGTGGTCACTGCAGCAGTCAAGTACCCCTGTGAAGAGGAAAAACCAGCAGCGCAACAAGGGGTGCTGTGGCCCTGAGCGTAAGAGGTAACCGCCCCAGGGGTTTTGAACTATTAAGGAGACGGGACACAGGGTGCCATACGCCACTCCATCTTAGATGTGAGGGTCTTGTACTTCCCAGCAAATGCGTATGGACACCTCATTCATGAGTGCTGACTTGTGCACTTTAGTGGCAAAGGCCACCACCACAGGAGAAAGGCCTGGGTGCATAGGGCGCCAGCAGAGAGCACCTATGAAGAGAAAGTTTGAGCACACGGAATCAGAGGTGTGCAGAGGGCCGCATCTGGAGATCAGACAGCATGGGCAGGAGCCCAAGAGTGAGAAAGTCCTATGAGGAAGAGGAACCATGTCGTCACATGGTGTGACTGACCCTGTGAAGCCTGCCTAAGTGGAAGCAGAAGCGAGAGCCACAATGGCGCAGCCTCAACGCACATGCACAACGCCATCGAGTGAAGAAAGAAAGAGGAAGGAAAGGAAGTGCTGCCATGGCGTAGCCTTGAGGCGCAATGAGTGCATCATCAAGTGAAGACAAAGAGAAGACCTGTGAGAGGTCCATGAAGACAAGACCTGTGAGAGGTCCACGTAGAGGTGATCTTTGAGAGGTCCATGAAGAGAAGACCTGTGAGGGGTCCACAAAGAGAAGAACTGTGAGAGGTCCACGATGAGGAGACCCGTGAAAGGTCCACGATGAGAAGACCTGTGAGAGGTCCACGATGAGGAGACCTGTGAGAGGTCCACGAAGAGAAGACCTGTGAGAGGTCCACGATGAGGAGACCTGTGAGAGGTCGACATAGAGGTGACCTGTGAGATGTCCACGATGAGAAGACCTGTGAGAGGTCCACGATGAGAAGACCTGTGAGAGGTCCATGACAAGAAGACCTGTGAGAGGTCCACGATGAGGAGATATGCAGGAGGTCCACGACGGGAAGACCTGTGAGAGGTCCACGTAGAGGTGACCTGTGAGAGGTCCACGAAGAGAAGACCTGTGAGAGATCCACGAAGAGAAGACCTGTGAGAGGTCCACGAGGTGGAGACCAGTGAGAGGTCCATGACGAGAAGACCTGTGAGAGGTCCACGATGAGAAGACCTCTGAAAGGTCCACGACGAGAAGACCTGTGAGAGGTCCATGAAGAGGAGACCTGTGAGAGGTCCACGATGAGAAGACTTGTGAGAGGTCCATGAAGTGGAAACCAGTGAGAGGTCCATGACGAGAAGACCTGTGAGAGGTCTACGATGAGAAGACCTGTGAGAGGTCCATGATGAGAAGACCTGTGAGAGGTCCACGACTAGAAGACCTGTGAGAGGTCCACGTTGAGGAGACCTGTGAGAGGTCCACGTAGAGAAGACCTGTGAGAAGTCCATGCCAAGAAGACCTGTGAGAGGTCCACGACGAGAAGACCTGTGAGAGGTCCATGATGAGAAGACCTGTGAGAGGTCCACGATGAGAAGACATGTGAGAGGTCCATGACGAGAAGACCTGTGAGAGGTCCACGACAAGAAGACCTGTGAGAGGTCCACGTAGAGGAGACCTGTGAGAGGTCCATGACAAGGAGACCTGTGAGAGGTAAATGACGAGAAGACCTGTGAGAGGTCCACTACCAGCAGACATGTGTGAGGTCCACGTAGAGGAGACCTGTGAAAGGTCCACGACAAGAAGACCTGTGAGAGGTCCACGATGAGGAGACCTGTGAGAGGTCCATGAAGAGAAGACCTGTGAGAGGTCCACGAAGAGAAGACCTGTGAGAGGTCCACAATGAGAAGACCTGTGAGAGGTCCACGTAGAGGTGACCTGTGAGAGGTCTACAACAAAAAGACCTGCGAGAGGTCCACCACAAGAGGAAGTGTTGAGTCCTACAGAGATGACAGGACACGACCAGGGAGGTCTCTGTGAAAAGAAGATTATTATTTATTTATTTGTAAAGCGCAACATTCATCCTGACGGATATCACGGCGCTGTCTTGCGGAACACATGGTTGGTTATACTGGGTGCCTTCGACTGCCCACACTTACGTCGTAGGAAAAAGCTGAGTTTTTAGTTTTTTCCTGAAAGTTACATAGTCCCCAGTAAGACGTAGGTCTTGGGGTAATTCGTTCCAGTGCTTAGCCGCCAGGTATGAGAATGATCGGCCTCCTGCTCTTACTTTCTTTATAGGTCTGGGCCTGGCTAGTGCTTGGTAGCGTGATCTTAAGCATCTCGTGGGGACGTAGAATTCGATTTTATTCTGGAGAATTCTGGGACCAAGGTGATGCAGTGCCTTGTGTGCATGACTCAGCAGCTTGAATCTTGCTCTTTGGCGCATAGGTAGCCAGTGGAGCTGTTTCATGCATGCAGATGCTGAACTAAATCTGCTTTTATTGCACACAAGCTTGGCAGCCGCGTTTGCAGCACTTGTAGGCATGAGAAAAGGTAGTCTGCCATGCCCACATACAGTGCATTTCCGTAATCTAATCTGCTGATGAGTAATGCCTGTGTAACCGTCCTTCTACATTCTAATGGGATCCAAGGAAAAAGCCTTCTTAGGAGCTTCAAAATCGCAAAACCTCTTCCACACAGAACCCGCACATGATCCTGCATGGACAGAGTGTTGTCGATAGTTATACCCAGGTTTTTTGCGCATTGTTTAGGCGCTGGAGCATCTCCCAAGGATTGTGGCCACCAAGTGGCATCCCAGATTAAGTTAGCTCCTCCGAAAAGCAGTATTTCAGATGTACCTGCGTTTAGCTTAAGGCAATGTTCGGACATCCAGGTTGCCAACTCTGAGAGGCAATTGTTTAACTTAGCCCTGGTGTCCTCATGCCTTTCTTCAATGGTTATCATCAGCTATGTGTCATCCGCATAGGAGCAGATGCTGAAGCCCCATTTCCTGCTTATCAATGCCAGAGATGACACATAGGCATTAAAAAGCGTTGGGCTCAGAGAGGCTCCTTGTGGAACACCACAGCTGATGTTTTTTGGTTTCGAGGAGAACTGGCCCATTTGTACCATCTGGGTTCTGTTCCTCAGAAAGGAATTAAGCCACTGAAGAGCTTTGGCGTGGATTCCCTTTTCATAGATTCATTTACGGTGTTCGGTGATTTTAACTTTTACTTGGAGGCCGCTTCTGACCCCGACACGTCCCGTTTACAGCAGATAATGGGAGTGGGCGATTTTAAGCAGCTGGTGGTTAATCCTACCCACGATAAGGGACACACCCTTGATGGGATTTTTTCAAATAACCCGGACCTCGTCTGTACTGCGGTACTCCCCCTGCCTTGGTCTGACCACAGGGCGATTCTGTTTCATCTAAACCCACCCGCGGATCCCATAACTCCGCCTACTATCACTAATGAGATAGAGACCAGAGCCTGGAAAGAGGTAGACTGTTCCAAATTGGAAGAGGAGCTTTGGAATCATCTGCGTCCTCTCCCCGTTGGAGTAGAAGAGGCCACCTCAGTTTTTACTTCATGGCTTGAATCCACTTGTAACACACTCGCCCCTGTCAAAAAATGGATTCCAAAACGTGTTACACCTTCGGCCCCTTGGTACACTGAAGAGCTTAAAGCTCAAAAACTGATCTGTAAACAGTCAGAAAGGGCTTGGAGGAGAGAATATAACAAGCCTGATAAGGATACCTATAGACACAGCATCGCCATTTATAAGGGGATGCTGTTGGAAACCAAAAGAAATACTTTCAGGATCAAATAGACCAAGCTAAATCTAATTCCAAGGAACTGTTCAAGACACTTAAAAATTAACCATTCCTATTGCCCCTAAGAGCTCCTGCAGCCCTAAATTCTGTGATCAACTAGCCGATTTCTTCAAATTAAAGGTTGAATCTATTTTTCCTCCTTCTCCCTAGCAGATAATAAGGAGTCTGATCAGTCAATTACCCTCGGCCAAGACAGTCCTACAACCTCCGTCGTCTTAGAGCATTTTCAACCTCTCACGGTTCCTGAGACTATCACCATTCTGAATTCTATTCGCTCGGGAGCCCCTTCTGATCCCTGTCCAGCATTTTTAGCTAAACAAGTATCAGGAGTCATAGGCTCGGCTCTCATGCCCCTACTAAATGAGATACTCAGCTCTGGCATGTTTCCCAAGAAGTGGAAGGTCGCCTCCATCCTCCCCCTCCTGAAAAAACAGAATCTTGATGCAGGTGACCCCAACAATTACAGGCCCATATCTCGTCTTCCGCTTCCTGCCAAGGCCTTGGAAAAAGCAATGAATATTCAACTTAATGCTTTTCTCACACTTAATCAGACTCTTGATCCAACACAATATGGTTTTAGAGCAGAACACAGTACTGAGCTGGCCCTAATTAAATCCACGGAAGAAATTCGGGAGGCCCTGGACAGTGGAGGAAGTGCAGTATTGATCCTGCTAGACTTGTCCGCGGCCTTTGATACGGTCCATCACAAAGTCCTGATGGACCGTTTGTTCGAGGGCCGGATTAAGGGGGTCTGCTCTGAAGCTTCTGCAGTCGTTTCTCTCCGGTAGAATTCAAACCGTTGACATGGATAACTGTCATTCCAAACCTTTCACCCTTCCATGTGGGGTCCCACAGGGCTCCTCCCTCAGCCCAACGCTTTTTAATGTTTATGTGGCTCCCCTTGCTGGTGTGATCAGGTCTTTCGGTTGTCAACTGACCTCCTATGCTGACGACACCCAGATAGTGTTGTCACTAAGGGAGGGCTTTGAAAAGGAAACCGGTGCCCGTTTCCATGACTGTATGGCTGCCATCTCCAGATGGATGTCGGAAAATTGTTTAAAGCTCAATTCCAATAAAACAGAGGTAATAAAATTTGGGAAGAATCCGCTATTGTGGACCCCAGACTGGTGGCCGGCTGACCTTGGCACATGCCCCACACCAACTGAGAAAGCCAGAAACCTGGGAGTGCTTATGGATAATAAGCTGACTCTAGGGGACCAAGTTAGCTCAGTTACCTCGGCTTGCTTTTATGTTCTAAAGATCATAAACAAGGCTAAGCCCTATCTCAACATAAATGGCCTCAAAACAGTGATTTCGGCCCTTGTTATGTCCCGGCTGGATTACTGTAATGGGCTTTATATGAATGCTCAAAAACAACTTATTAACAAGCTCCAGATGGTCCAAAATGCGGCAGCCAGATTGTTGTCAGGGACCTCAAAGTTTGCTTCGGTAAAGGAAGAGGTCAAACGGTTGCACTGGCTTCCTGTCAGACACAGAATACGTTTCAAAGAACTGTGTACCGTTTTTAAAGCCCTTCATGGCAAAGGTCCGGACTACCTACGACAAAAAATTCTGTGGTACATTCCTAGGAGAGCGCTACGATCATTGGGGGCGAAGAAAGTCACAATTAGCTCCGTGAAGAAGGCAGGTTGGGGAGGTAGAAGCTTTATTAACAGTGCGTCCAAATCTTGGAATGAGCTTCCTTTTCAACTGAGGAGTGCCACAGACCTTCTCTCCTTCAGGAAGGGTCTCAAAACTTGGCTGTTTGACCAATAACTCCTTGTGTCAACTTACCTCAGGTTCAGCAGGCAGTGCTCAGCGCCAGGACACCCTCGGGTAACAGAGCGCTTTATAAGTTCGATTAACATAACATAACATAACATAGAGAATTTCCAACAGGAGATTGTGTGAGACCCTGTCGAACGCCGCCAACAGGTCCAATAAGATCAGGGCAACAGCCTTTCCTTGATCAGTCAGTGATCTTATGTCGTCTAGGACGGCTAGGAGAGTGGCATCTGTACTGTTGGTGGCTCTAAAGCCAGTCTGAGAACAGTCCAGTAATTCATTAGCCTCCAGGTACATGGACAGTTGTCTGTTCACCAGCTTTTCTAGGACCTTAGAGAGGTATGGGAGCTGAGATATGGGCCGGTAGTTCTCTGGGTATGAACATCTGTTTTCCGGCTTTCTTCAGCAGAGGGGTCACTACAGCCTGTTTCCATATTTCTGGAAATACTGCTGTGTCCAGGGATCTATTAAGTAGGTGAGTGACATAAGGGCATATTATTGATATAATCTTGGAGAATATGAAGTGGGGGCATGGGTCGAGGGGGGATCCTGATTTTACTTCCATCATGGCTCTCTCAACCTCTGGTTCTGTAAGAGGGAAGAAGCTGCCCATCTGTATTGCGACATCTGGATGTGGGGGTAGGTGTTCCCAATTAGTTACGGCTAAAGAGGAGTTATTGTCAAATGAGGAGTAGATTTTGCTAATCTTATCGGCGAAAAATGTGCTGATCTTTCACAGTTTTCCTCTGAAGGGGGCAGAATTTGAGACATGCTGGCTGGTTTGCAGAGCTCCCTCACTACTCTAAATAATTCTTTTGCCGAGTTGCAGTTCTCGTTTATTCGTTGTGCAAAGTAAGTCTTCTTAGCTTTCCTGATCGCATTATTATAGATCCTTAATTCTGCCCTATATCATGTTCTATCTGTTTCCTGTTTAGACAGCCTCCAGGAGTGTTCTAATGATTTACATTTCCTTTTCAGTATCCTGAGATCCTGTGAGTACCACTTCTCAGATAGAGGTTTATTTGTTAGTTTAGGTTTAAGTTTGGGAGCAAAGGTATCCAAAGTATTAGTGATCTCGGCTTCGAGTTTTATTGCTTCGCGTTAGCTGGAAGAGTATCTTGAGTTATTAGGTTATTGGGGGAAAAGTGGGCCTGGAACAGGTCCTGAGTGACCAGTTTCCAGGCTCTGTTTGCCACTCGTACGATCTTAAGGGGTTTGGTTGCATTCGCCGGCAGGTAGAGTGCAAAGGATATGAGTGAGTGGTCTGTCCAAGATACAGGAGTAATTTCCTGGATACTTGTGGACTCTATGTTGGAAAATAATAGGTCTAGGGTATGCCCGGCACTATGTGTGGGGCCTTTGACCCATTGCTTGAGCTGGAGAATCTGCATATCTTTTCGAGATGCCTTGCTGCGGTACTGTGTGCTTCCTCAAAGTGTACATTAAAATCTCCTATGACTAGGTAATGCTTGTATTTCAAGCATAAAGGGAAAAGTTGAGTAAAAAGTTTGGCACTCAGTTCAGTTTGGTGGCCTGGAGGGTTATAGATTACTGCACCCCAAAGCAAAGTGTGGCTTTCACTAGACACCTGAAACGTTAGTACTTCGTGCTCTCCAAATGGCACCACTTCAGAGTGGAGACAGGCGAAATGGTCTTTGAACAAGACAGCCAGCCCCCCCCCCCTCCGTCTCTGCCTATCTTGTTTCAGTATTTTATATTTGGGGGGTAGGGCATTGGCGTTATCAGGGAGGTTGTTATCGCCCAACCATGTTTCAGTTATAAAGACCAGGTCGGGATTTCTCTTGTTTAAGGTGTCCCAGATCTTCGAAGAATGTTTAGGTATCGACCTGGCATTAAAATATAAACATTAAGTGTTAGCTGATCGTCTGTCTCTGTGTGGGAACGGTCAGAGAAAGCTAAACTGTGCCACTTGCAGCCACGGCAGGAAAACGGGCCCTCGGTGTTTCCTGGATGGACTTTCATGCACTGCAGCTTATTGTATCTTAGATTTAGGGATATCGCTAACAAAGACTCCCTTGAATAGTGTCCTACAGTGCTTATTGCTGTCTTGGCGGGGTTAAGGGGAGCAGGGGTCGTGGCCCCTGGTCCCGGCCGGGCGCGGACGGGTGCAGACGGGCTTGCCTTAGGCGCGCCTTAGGCGCGTCCGCTGCGCGAACGCTGACACATCGGTCCTATGTAGGGGGAAGCGCGGGAAAGTTCCTCCGCCCCCTCCAGGACCGGAAGTGCTTTGCCGGCGTCCCTGATCACAGTGAGAGGCCTGGTCAGGGTAGAAAGAAGAGAAGAGAGTCAGTCCTAGGGTTAGGACGTGACCAGGAAGGTCCAGGTGAGGTGCACATTATCATTATAAAGTGCATCACTAAGACCATCCCAGGAGCACCGGACATCTAGAGTGGAGCCCTGTGCCTATGAAACTCCTAGAGGTCAACAAGGCATCTTTGGCGCCGAGGGAAGCAGGCCGCCCAGAAACCACCTGTGTGCCCCGGTGTGCTGGTGAGAGCACTCTCGACCATTGGACCATCCACTCTTGGGATTGCACGTGAGGCTTGGATGTGATCCTGTTGGGAGTTCATTAGTGGCCCCTTGCCATGGCCTATGAGAGGCTTGCAGAGCCCAATCAGTCCTGTGGCAATACAGGGGCAAGGGCCTCAATGGATTGCCGTGAGAGGGGAGTCCAATCAAGAGACATTTGTATGTTGCCACTTCACTACAGGTATCAGGAAGCACAGAAAGCACGTGTGGAGACTTGCTCACCCCAAAGACTCTCCTGTAGATGCCTATGTACCAGAGTCCGAATGGTAAGAATACACCTACCTTGAAACAACCACCCTTGAGGCGGAGCGAGTGACTTGGAGGTGGTGCTGTTGGCGATTCCTCCATGGCCCTATGGTGTGGCATGGGAGGGATGCAGCGCAGTCCACAGAGTCCAGTGGAAGCCTGGTGAAAAGGGCCTCAGGGGATTCATGTGAGAGGGGAATCCTGCTAAGAGAGGGAATCCTGAAGTTGCTGCACCATCGGGCAGCTGGAAGCACTGCACTATCTTAGGAAGACTCTACAACAGAAGCATTGACGTCATCTGTCTTTAGAGGCTTGCTATCCATGGAACCAGTGCGCCTATGAAGACAGCAGCAGATTTGCTCCAAATGCACCCTCAGAGTGAACTTTGTAAATAGACTTCCACACAGTGAGACCAGGTGGGACAGGACCCACAGTGCCCAGGTGGACTGTGACAACTTGGACTGGCGAGCAAGAAGTCCAGACTTCATCTACACTGCCATTCACGCCCAGAGTAGTGTGGTTAAACTACGGAGGCGTGCTGTGATGCCTGGTGCTCCCAGCTGCACCTGTCCACTTATCCTGCAAGCAACCTGAATAGAATCAGTGGAGTTTTTGTTTTGTTCTTTCCCACAGGTTGGACTCATTGTCCCATTTTTAATAAAGTTTGGGAGGGATGTAGTGATCGGCTGGTCACGTTCATGTGTTTAGTAAAGCACTGTTTAACCAGCCACCTGCTGGCTTCCACACTCACCCCACACCCATCCATCACAGGTGTCACCGGTCAGGTGACCCTGCCATTAAAAGGGGCCGGGCGCACGTGCCCTGGGCGGGTTCCAGAGTATACTACCAAGGTGTCCGTGTCATCAATGCCACTGCATGAGGGCCTAGGGCCCTGACCCTTACAATACTGTGACAAATTGTCAAGCCATTCATTTTGTGTTTCTTGGCACAGCTCACCTGAGGGATGGGAACCACAGGAGTCCGGCTCTGCTGCAGATGTCATGGCTGCTGCCAGAACACACCCGGATGAGTGGGGCATCCTTTTATTGTTCGTGTACCAGCTGCCGCCTGGACAATGCCATGAAGAGTTTCTGTATATAGAAGATTGCCAGTAAACAATGTCCTGTTTTTATTGATGGCGCATCAGGTTAAAACGAGCTAGCATTTTCTTTAAAAGCCCAGGCCTACACAAGTTAAAGCCGATCGCTGCTTGTCACCGTCTTTTAAAAAGTATTGTAACGTTGCAATCTTTAATAGAGATGTACTTTAAGTTATTATTTCCAGCACTCATCCAGCGTACTTCAGTATACTATCCGATAGTTATGTTGTAATAAAGGAATAATAATAATGTGCATGTATTATTTTAAAAGCAGAAACATCTAACAGGTTTGCTGTGCGTTTATTTCGTGCAGAACTATAAACGCAATAACTGACTTCCACGTGGAACGGGGGCTCTCGCAGTAGCTTAGGGGGTGTCTGTCGTGCAGCCTGCACCTTCTGTGTATGGCCCAAGTGTACTGTTTACCTCTGTGCTTTGAGAGGCTCTGAGGAGGGGGGTCTGAGTCACTAGAATTTGCAACGCCCAGTTATTAAGACAGCACTTTAAAAAGATCCACTTTTAGTTCTGCGGCTGGGCATGCTAAGCTGCTGGCCTGGCCAGCACTGCCAGTCTTGCCAGCTTTCTGCTTCAGCTTCTTCATTGGTAGTTGCATGCTAGAACTCCGCCTGCACTAGAAATAAAAAAGCTAATGTGAAATACTTTCAGATTTGCAATATTGTTGGTTGTGCACCTGCACAGAGTGCTGGGGCCGAGTTTCTTTCTCTCCCTTTTTAAGTTGAGCTTTTGACCTCTGGTATATACTTATATATTTCTGTGTGGGCTTAAATTCTGCCCACTGCTTTCATTTGTTTGTTTCAGTGTCCTTTAAAAATCCTTGGTTGCTAGTGGTCAGTCCTGCCTCTTTGTCCCTCCTTTTCTCTTTTGTTCCTCACACAGAGCGGGGACTAAGTATTGTATCATTACACTATGGTTGTTTATCTGTTCTTTGGGGGACAATTTTTTTGCTTCTTTCTTCCCTGCTCTGTTACTATTTGCAAGCATGTGACTGACTTCCCCTTAGTCGGAGGAATACCAAAGTGCTGGAGCTCGAAAGAACTGGTGCGAGCAATCCCCTTTTCAATGAGAAGTTGTTGCGGCAGCTCTCCATTTTAAGAGCCTCTGTTTCTGGCCAGGACAGCCCGCGGTGAAGCACTTGCCGCCGTCAGAGAACCAGATCGGGCTGGGCTTCCCCACTCCTTGGGAGAACCAGCATAGTGCGAAGTAGACCCGAGGGTGTTGGAGCGCTTTACATAAGCACCAGCTGCATAACACAAGGTTACATTTCTAGGCAGGAGTGCCGTGTAGGAGGCACACGTTGCCTTTCATAGCTCGTGCTTCCATTCCTGGCGCCGGCGGCAGCTCAGCCCAGCACCCTGTGACTCTGGGCAATACCTGGCTTAAACTCCCCTTGAGACCCTTAGGGGTGATTAGTTCCCGCTTTACAAATACCGGGTTATTGTTATTTATTCATACACTGCTGCAGCGCCTCCAAGCGCGGCCCTGTTACCATACAAGGGGGGTGCGGGAGGGGCAAGCCTGTGATGCTCCAACCATCGCCACACCCCGAGATCCGGTCCATCGACCTGCTGCCCAGTGCTGCGTCTGAGGCCACGACTAACACAAGGCTTCTGTGAGGCTTCTGACCAGGGAATACATTATTATGGACTTGCCTACAACTTCAGAAATGTAAATAACATATTAGAAGACACCTCATCCACAATTGATTGAGGCCTGCTTCATCATAAGTGCCCCCCCCCCCTCCTTTGTATAGGCAGATACGACCCGAAAGGGATCAGCCACTAGTTGGGAGTTCGTTATAAAGCATTTCTTCTGAATAAGTGTAGGGATCAAGCATTATTGGGTTTTTTAACGATTATAGGTGCCGCTTCCTGAATCTAGCTGTTCTCACTTCTGCCGTGCTGTCCAGCGCAGCAGAGGCGAGAACAACTGGGTGCAAGAAGCATGATTGCACCCTTTATGAAAGTTTGACTACATGGAAATCCGCAATCCATTGCTGCCGATGAAATAGGAACAAAAACCCACAGGTACGATAGCCTCACACCTCTACTTTTAATTGTATTTTTTCCATAGTTTAGAACTATACAGGCAGGGGATGTATTGGCCCTGAAGAAAGCTGGAGACCCATTCGAGCTAGTTGGAATCGGCTGAAACAACTAGGCAATTACGGTCACTGATTGGATGTTTCTTCATAATATATCCTCAATTGTTACTTTTAACCATGACATGGAAGCCTCCAAATACCTAGTCATTTTTAGAAACTCCTAGCATTATCCATGAGAAAAACGTTATAGCACGCTCCTAACTAGTGCTTGAGCCCTATTGTGTGGTATCCACCTACCCGAATGAGGGGAAGGCCCCTACGAGGGAGTCTGCCACCATCAATTGTGGGTGAGGTGTCCTCTAATAAATTATTATATCTGTGAAGTAGTAGGTGAGTCCATAAAAAGGTATCCCCGGTTAGAAGCCCTCGCACCCTTTTGTGTTCTGCGAGTATATTTGGTAGGAAGAACATGTGCCTGCCTAAAATTCTGTCAGTCACTTATCAGTGTTTATAAACCTCCCATCCGCTCTGCCAGTATGGTGAAAGTTCGCCTAGAGTGGGGCAGGATGGTGATAGCTTACACAGTGTTGTTAAGGATTGTAAAGTCTGCACAGAGCTTAGGCACTGAAAGCTTTGGGGTGAAAATCTGCACTATTAACAATCAAGGCGGCCATTTGCAGTGAGAACTTAGGGTGGTGTCAGTCTGTCTTCAGGGCTCTTAGGATGGGGGTTACAGTTTACAGTGAATAAAGTCAAGACTAGGGTCAGCATGAGGTAAGTATTATCAGGACAGGGGACAATCTGCAGTGAGCATGCCCACACTGGTGCCAGTGTGTTAAACACCCTGGGAATGGGAGCCTGAACTGATTGGTGTGAGGATTCTATCATTGTGCAGTCAGTGCTGACAGTAAGGGGACAGTCTTCACGGGAGGCTGGCAGGATGGCGACAGGCTGCGCCAAGAGGAGGCTGGTGGCAGTCCGCAGTGAGTATGCCCACACTGGTGCCAGTGTATTAAACACCCTGGGAATGGGAGCCTGAACTGATTGCTGTGAGGATTCTATCATTGTGCAGTCAGTGCTGACAGTAAGGGGACAGGCCTCACAGAAGGCTGGCAGGATGGCGACAGGCTGCGCCAAGAGGAGGCTGGTGGCAGTCCGCAGTGAGTATGCCCACACTGGTGCCAGTGTATTAAACACCCTGGGAATGGGAGCCTGAACTGATTGCTGTGAGGATTCTATCATTGTGCAGTCAGTGCTGACAGTAAGGGGACAGTCTTCACGGAAGGCTGGCAGGATGGCGACAGGCTGCGCCAAGAGGAGGCTGGTGGCAGTCCGCAGTGAGTATGCCCACACTGGTGCCAGTGTGTTAAACACCCTGGGAATGGGAGCCTGAACTGATTGGTGTGAGGATTCTATCATTGTGCAGTCAGTGCTGACAGTAAGGGGACAGTCTTCACGGGAGGCTGGCAGGATGGCGACAGGCTGCGCCAAGAGGAGGCTGGTGGCAGTCCGCAGTGAGTATGCCCACACTGGTGCCAGTGTATTAAACACCCTGGGAATGGGAGCCTGAACTGATTGCTGTGAGGATTCTATCATTGTGCAGTCAGTGCTGACAGTAAGGGGACAGTCTTCACGGGAGGCTGGCAGGATTGCGACAGGCTGCGCCAAGAGGAGGCTGGTGGCAGTCCGCAGTGAGTATGCCCACACTGGTGCCAGTGTATTAAACACCCTGGGAATGGGAGCCTGAACTGATTGCTGTGAGGATTCTATCATTGTGCAGTCAGTGCTGACAGTAAGGGGACAGTCTTCACGGAAGGCTGGCAGGATGGCGACAGGCTGCGCCAAGAGGAGACTGGTGGCAGTCCGCAGTGAGTATGCCCACACTGGTGCCAGTGTATTAAACACCCTGGGAATGGGAGCCTGAACTGATTGCTGTGAGGATTCTATCATTGTGCAGTCAGTGCTGACAGTAAGGGGATAGTCTTCACGGAAGGCTGGCAGGATGGCGACAGGCTGCGCCAAGAGGAGGCTGGTGGCAGTCCGCAGTGAGTATGCCCACACTGGTGCCAGTGTATTAAACACCCTGGGAATGGGAGCCTGAACTGATTGCTGTGAGGATTCTATCATTGTGCAGTCAGTGCTGACAGTAAGGGGACAGTCTTCACGGGAGGCTGGCAGGATGGCGACAGGCTGCGCCAAGAGGAGGCTGGTGGCAGTCCGCAGTGAGTATGCCCACACTGGTGCCAGTGTATTAAACACCCTGGGAATGGGAGCCTGAACTGATTGCTGTGAGGATTCTATCATTGTGCAGTCAGTGCTGACAGTAAGGGGACAGTCTTCACGGAAGGCTGGCAGGATGGCGACAGCCTGCGCCAAGAGGAGGCTGGTGGCAGTCCGCAGTGAGTATGCCCACACTGGTGCCAGTGTATTAAACACCCTGGGAATGGGAGCCTGAACTGATTGCTGTGAGGATTCTATCATTGTGCAGTCAGTGCTGACAGTAAGGGGACAGTCTTCACGGAAGGCTGGCAGGATGGCGACAGGCTGCGCCAAGAGGAGGCTGGTGGCAGTCCGCAGTGAGTATGCCCACACTGGTGCCAGTGTATTAAACACCCTGGGAATGGGAGCCTGAACTGATTGCTGTGAGGATTCTATCATTGTGCAGTCAGTGCTGACAGTAAGGGGACAGTCTTCACGGAAGGCTGGCAGGATGGCGACAGGCTGCGCCAAGAGGAGGCTGGTGGCAGTCCGCAGTGAGTATGCCCACACTGGTGCCAGTGTATTAAACACCCTGGGAATGGGAGCCTGAACTGATTGCTGTGAGGATTCTATCATTGTGCAGTCAGTGCTGACAGTAAGGGGATAGTCTTCACGGAAGGCTGGCAGGATGGCGACAGGCTGCGCCAAGAGGAGGCTGGTGGCAGTCCGCAGTGAGTATGCCCACACTGGTGCCAGTGTATTAAACACCCTGGGAATGGGAGCCTGAACTGATTGCTGTGAGGATTCTATCATTGTGCAGTCAGTGCTGACAGTAAGGGGACAGTCTTCACGGAAGGCTGGCAGGATGGCGACAGGCTGCGCCAAGAGGAGACTGGTGGCAGTCCGCAGTGAGTATGCCCACACTGGTGCCAGTGTATTAAACACCCTGGGAATGGGAGCCTGAACTGATTGCTGTGAGGATTCTATCATTGTGCAGTCAGTGCTGACAGTAAGGGGATAGTCTTCACGGAAGGCTGGCAGGATGGCGACAGGCTGCGCCAAGAGGAGGCTGGTGGCAGTCCGCAGTGAGTATGCCCACACTGGTGCCAGTGTATTAAACACCCTGGGAATGGGAGCCTGAACTGATTGCTGTGAGGATTCTATCATTGTGCAGTCAGTGCTGACAGTAAGGGGACAGTCTTCACGGGAGGCTGGCAGGATGGCGACAGGCTGCGCCAAGAGGAGGCTGGTGGCAGTCCGCAGTGAGTATGCCCACACTGGTGCCAGTGTATTAAACACCCTGGGAATGGGAGCCTGAACTGATTGCTGTGAGGATTCTATCATTGTGCAGTCAGTGCTGACAGTAAGGGGACAGTCTTCACGGAAGGCTGGCAGGATGGCGACAGCCTGCGCCAAGAGGAGGCTGGTGGCAGTCCGCAGTGAGTATGCCCACACTGGTGCCAGTGTATTAAACACCCTGGGAATGGGAGCCTGAACTGATTGCTGTGAGGATTCTATCATTGTGCAGTCAGTGCTGACAGTAAGGGGACAGTCTTCACGGAAGGCTGGCAGGATGGCGACAGGCTGCGCCAAGAGGAGGCTGGTGGCAGTCCGCAGTGAGTATGCCCACACTGGTGCCAGTGTATTAAACACCCTGGGAATGGGAGCCTGAACTGATTGCTGTGAGGATTCTATCATTGTGCAGTCAGTGCTGACAGTAAGGGGACAGTCTTCACGGAAGGCTGGCAGGATGGCGACAGGCTGCGCCAAGAGGAGGCTGGTGGCAGTCCGCAGTGAGTATGCCCACACTGGTGCCAGTGTATTAAACACCCTGGGAATGGGAGCCTGAACTGATTGCTGTGAGGATTCTATCATTGTGCAGTCAGTGCTGACAGTAAGGGGATAGTCTTCACGGAAGGCTGGCAGGATGGCGACAGGCTGCGCCAAGAGGAGGCTGGTGGCAGTCCGCAGTGAGTATGCCCACACTGGTGCCAGTGTATTAAACACCCTGGGAATGGGAGCCTGAACTGATTGCTGTGAGGATTCTCTCAGTATACAGTCAGTGTTGACAGTAAGGGGACAGTCTTCACGGAAGGCTGGCAGGATGGCGACAGGCTGCGCCAAGAGGAGGCTGGTGGCAGTCCGCAGTGAGTATGCCCACACTGGTGCCAGTGTATTAAACACCCTGGGAATGGGAGCCTGAACTGATTGCTGTGAGGATTCTATCATTATACAGTCAGTGTTGCAGTAAGGGGACAGTCTTCACGGGAGGCTGGCAGGATGGCGACAGGCTGCGTCAAGAGGAGGATGGTGGCTGTCCGCAGTGAGTACAGTCAGTATGGAATGAGTTCTTAGGCTGAAACCATGGTAACATGTCTTATACCCACAATAATCTGCACTAAGCATTTGTCACCACAGCAGCACATTTAGATCAATATTTCGCACTATGCCAACAGGACCCATTAGATACACCTCTGCCACCATCATGCACACATCCCAGCATTAAACCATTTAGCTGACAAATCAATGGCACCACTTTCAGTATACCAATATAAAGTGATAGTCAGCCATTGACAACTAAGTTTTCAAGTTTATTTTGTCCACCAGACAAGTAGGCCCAGCACACACCCTTAGTTGCTAGTTTACAGTACCTCAGTATGGATCTGTGAAAGAGATTTGTGTGCCACTAAGTGCAACATGTGAATCCATTTGTAGGAGTTGTTCAAACTTGTATATATGATTCATTGATACTTAAGTCTTTACTATTGGCATCAGCACTCTAAGGAAATGCAGTGAATCTTGGGCACAGCCTGCATTATTGGCAGTCGTTCCAGTATAAAAATGTGTACACGTTTGCAAAATATAACAAATGAGACTATTTGTAAACATGCTTCCTACTACCATGCAAAATGCACATATAAGCAAGATGGATGATTATTTTCTAAATAAAATGTACACAAAATAACTTGAAAAAAATATATATTTCCAAAACAAATGTGCAACTTTAAATGCAATTTGTCTGAGGCATCATTTAGCAAAACATGTTCGAAACATGCCAATATAAAAAGATGAATTAATGGAGAATCAGTGTAAAAATATTCTAGGCAACAGGAAAATAAATCAAGGGACTGATTCTTGAAAAGAAAAAAAAAGAAATTTAAAATCACAAAAGTGCACCAGCAAGTTTATATCATTGCACATTTGCAGATCTACAACTTTCAGGAATTCAGAAGAATTTACAGAGGCAGACCGGAAGCCATATTCCAAACAAACTTTTGAGATTTCCATTTTCGAATGAGCAAATATACATGTGCTTTGGCCTCCTCAACTCCTAAGACACAGGGAAAGGCTGAAGCAGCATATACCTGGGTTATTCTGCTGACTCACTGCGCAGAGAGAGCTTCTGGTCCAGCAGTCGAGTCTCTCATCGGAGAGACATCTTTGATTGTTACAGAACCCGCTGGCCCCGCAGAGGCAGGACGAGAGCCAGCGAGCACCGCACCGACAGTCCAAGCACTTCACACCACATAAAAGCAGGAGCGGGTCACACTGTACTGACAGTCCAAGCACTTCACACCACATAAAAGCTGGAGCGGGTCACACCGCACCGACAGTCCAAGCACTTCACACCACATAAAAGCAGGAGCGGGTCACACTGCACTGACAGTCCAAGTGCTGCAGCCAGCACTTCACACCACATAAAAGCAGGAGCGGGTCACACTGCACTGACAGTCCAAGTGCTGCAGCCAGCACTTCACACCACATGAAAGCAGGAGCGGGTCACACTGCACTGACAGTCCAAGTGCTGCAGCCAGCACTTCACACCACATAAAATCAGGAGCGGGTCACACTGCACTGACAGTCCAAGTGCTGCAGCCAGCACTTCACACCACATAAAAGCAGGAGCGGGTCACACTGTACTGACAGTCCAAGTGCTGCGGACAGCACTTCACACCACATGAAAGCAGGAGCGGGTCACACTGCACTGACAGTCCAAGTGCTGCGGACAGCACTTCACACCACATGAAAGCAGTAGCGGGTCACACTGCACTGACAGTCCAAGTGCTGCGGCCAGCACTTCACACCACATAAAAGCAGGAGCGGGTCACACCGTACTGACAGTCCAAGTGCTGCGGCCAGCACTTCACACCACATGAAAGCAGGAGCGGGTCACACCGCACTGACAGTCCAAGTGCTGCGGACAGCACTTCACACCACATGAAAGCAGGAGCGGGTCACACTGCACTGACAGTCCAAGTGCTGCGGACAGCACTTCACACCACATGAAAGCAGGAGCGGGTCACACTGCACTGACAGTCCAAGTGCTGCGGACAGCACTTCACACCACATGAAAGCAGGAGCGGGTCACACTATTTGTGAGACAGAAGTTAGACATTTTTTTTTAGTTTAATAATTTTTGCATGCCTTTGGTTACATGCTTTATTGTTTGATGTACCGATCATTAATTCAGATTACTTGTATGTAATGTGTAAGTTACAGGCAGTTATCCACACTTGCTCTGGCACCAAACCTACCGATTGAAAGGGTACTGCGCTTTACAAAAAACTTTAATAATGTAAATACTCTGTTCAGATGAGACAAGACATAGGTTAAGACCAAGGGCCCCGCACCAAGTAGACAGACTTTATGCTTATGATTTATGTTGTCAAGTAGCCCCATGACATGTGACACCGTCAGCCAGTTATAGCTTTTAGCTTACAGAGCACTGTATTGTGGGACTCGTAGTTTTACTTTGACTATAGTTAATTGCTAGCTTAAAACCCCCTGCATGCAAAGTGCTAAAGCTAGAAGCCAAGATTGGCTATGATTGTCTGACATAGTAGGTACCTGGGTGCAAAAGGTGCTGCAGAGGTATTCAGGATGCATGAGAAAGATACTAGCAAGTGTTACAGGGTGGGGCACAACTACCGGAGAGAAAACCGGTTAACTAAGTGGGAATAGTGGAGAAGGACACCAGAGAGGTGCTTGGGGAAAAGGTGAAGAAGTGTCCTCTGAGGGGAGCAGGCTAAAGACATCAAAGACTTAACCTGCAAGAATGGATGGTTTACAGGACGATGACAAGGAGTAGCTGTGGGAGGACAGAGAGAGCACAGGTAGGGGGGAACAGCTGGAGAAGGAAAAGAGACCACATTGAGATGTGCAAGAGAGAAAACTTAAACAAGAATAGTGTAGAGGGAAATTGAGTGGGGTTGGCAAAGAGAGCATGAGAGAAATTATCTATCAGGGATGGAAGTGAGTGCTTACATAAAGGCATTGGAAAAGAGACTACACACGATGTCTGGGCTGGGAAAAGAGGATTTGGATCTGAACCGAAGTAGAGCTCTCAGCAGAGTCAAAATGGGGTTGCCTATGTGATTAAAAATAGAACGTAGGGCAAATCGCTTAGTTCGGCCAGCTTGTTAAAATGTCACTCAGTTTCACACATAAGATATGAAATGTCACACATTTACACAATGCAAAATATTGTAATGTCACACATAAGTATACTGAAAACTTGGCCGCGCTGCTGACATCCGCTGGCAGGGGCCCATGAGCGGAGAGACGCTTGAGTGAAGGTGAGCACAGCGCCACATTATAGTGCGGCGATGGAAAGTGGCCTGAAGCCCTGTGCAACTGCCCAGCCAAAGAGGCGGGTAATGTTGCACCCCGGCATAAATCCAGCTGGGCACAGTGGAGGAACGTTTAGTAATCCTATGCAAAAGACTACCACCAACTAGCTACAGAGTCCTGCAGAACGTCTTGACATTGCTTCTACAACTCCGGCGAAGACTTCTCACCACCAATCCAGCCCGATTGCTCGATTTTCCTCACGAGAAAGTGTCACTCATAGTTGTTGAATGTCACTCATAATTACACTGAAATTTTGAAAATGTCACATGTAATCAAGCTGAAACCCTGGCAGCTATGGCTCAATGCTTGCAATGTGTCTTATTGTGCTGTACTCCATTTGACGCTTGCATTGTAGCTTCTGGCGCTGTACACTGCTCGAAGCTTATGAAGTGAGTTCTTGCGCTGTACTCCGCTCCACGCTTGCAATGTAGCTTCTTGCACTGTACTCCGCATGATGCTTGCACTGTGGCTGCTTGCACTGTACTCCGCACGATGCTTAAATGTAGCTTCTTGCACTGTACTCCGCTCGATGCTTGCACTGTAGCTTCTTGCACTGTACTCCGCTCCACGCTTGCACTGTAGCTTCTTGCACTGTACTCCGCACGATGCTTGCACTGTGGCTTCTTATGCTGTACTCCGCTCGATGCTTGCACTGTAGCTTCTTGCACTGAACTCCGCACGATGCTTAAATGTAGCTTCTTGCACTGTACTCCGCTCGATGCTTGCACTGTAGCTTCTTGCACTGTACTCCGCTCGATGCTTGCACTGTAGCTTCTTGCACTGTACTCCGCTCGATGCTTGCACTGTAGCTTCTTGCACTGAACTCCGCACGATGCTTAAATGTAGCTTCTTGCACTGTACTCCGCTCCACGCTCGCACTGTGGCTTCTTATGCTGTACTCCGCTCGATGCTTGCACTGTAGCTTCTTGCACTGAACTCCGCACGATGCTTAAATGTAGCTTCTTGCACTGTACTCCGCTCCACGCTCGCACTGTGGCTTCTTATGCTGTACTCCGCTCGATGCTTGCACTGTAGCTTCTTGCACTGTACTCCGCTCGATGCTTGCACTGTAGCTTCTTGCACTGTACTCCGCTAGATGCTTGCACTGTGGCTTCTTGCGCTGTACTCCACTCTGCGCTTGCACTGTAGCTTCTTGCACTGTACTCCGCTCCACGCTTGCACTGTAGCTTCTTGCACTGTACTCCGCTCGATGCTTGCACTGTAGCTTCTTGCATTGTACTCCGCTCCACGCTTGCACTGTACTCCGCTCGATGCTTGCACTGTGGCTTCTTGCACTGTACTCCGCACGATGCTTAAATGTAGCTACTTGCACTGTACTCGCTCGACGCTTGCAATGTGGCTTCTTGCGCTGTACTCCACTCAAAGCTTGCACTGTGGCTTCTTGCGTGTACTCGCTCGACGCTTGCAATGTGGCTTCTTGCGCTGTACTCCGCTCGATGCTTGCACTGTGGCTGCTTGCACTGTACTTCCCTCGATGCTTGCACTGTGGCTGCTTGCACTGTACTCCGCAAGATGCTTAAATGTAGCTTCTTGCACTGTACTCGCTCGACGCTTGCAATGTGGCTTCTTGCGTTGTACTCCACTCAAAGCTTGCACTGTGGCTTCTTGCGCTGTACCCCCTCAACGCTTGTACTGTGGCTTCTTGTGCTGTACTCGCTCGACGCTTGCAATGTGGCTTCTTGCGCTGTACTCCACTCAAAGCATGCACTGTGGCTTTTTGTTCTGTTCTCGCTCGACGCTTGTGCTGTGGCTTCTTGTGCTGTACTCGCTCGACGCTTGAAATGTGGCTTTTTGCGCTGTACTCCGCTCGGCGTTTGCACTGCAACTTCTTGCACTTTACTCACTTGACGCTTGCAATGTGGGTTGTTGCGCTGTACTCCGCTTGGCGTTTGCACTGCAACTTCTTACACAGTACTCACTTGATGCTTGCACTATGGCTTCTTGCACTGTAGTCCTCTTACAATGTGGCTTCTTGCGCTGTACTCCACTTGATGCTTGCACTGTGGCTTCTTGCACTGTAGTCCTCTTACAATGTGGCTTCTTGCGCTGTACTCCACTTGATGCTTGCACTGTGGCTTCTTGCACTGTAGTCCTCTTACAATGTGGCTTCTTGCGCTGTACTCCGCTTGATGCTTGCACTGTGGCTTCTAGCGCTGTACTCCACTCGACGCTTGCACTGTGGCTTCTTTCATTGTACTTCACTCGAAGCTTGCACTGTGGTTCTTACATAGTACTCTGTTTGATGCTTGCAATGTGGCTTCCTGCGCTGTACTCCACTCCGCGCTTGCACTGTAGCTTCTTGCGCTGTACTCTGCTCGATGCTTGTAATTTGGCTTCTTACTCTGTACCCAACTTCAGGCTTGCACAGTAGATTCTTGCGCTGTACTCCACTCAACGCTTGTACTGTGGCTCCTTGTACTGTAGTCCGCTCGATGCTTGCACTTTGGCTTCTTGCGCTGTACTCTGCTCGATGCTTGTAATTTGGCTTCTTACTCTGTACCCAACTTCAGGCTTGCACAGTAGATTCTTGTGCTGTACTCCACTCGATGCTTGCAATGTGGCTTCTTGCGCTGTACTCTGCTCCAAGCTTGCACTGTAGATTCTTGCCCTGTACTCCACTCGATGCTTGCACTGTGGCTTCTTTCATTGTCCTTCACTCGAAGCTTGCACTGTGGTTCTTGCATAGTACTCTGTTTGATGCTTGCAATGTGGCTTCCTGCGCTGTACTCCACTCCGCGCTTGCACTGTTGCTTCTTGCGCTGTACTCTGCTTGATGCTTGTAATTTGGCTTCTTACTCTGTACCCCGCTTCAGGCTTGCACTGTAGCTTCTTGCACTGTACTCCACTCAACACTTGTACTGTGGCTCCTTGTCTTGTACTTCGCTCGATGCTTGCACTTTGGCTTCTTGCGCTGTACTCTGCTCGATGCTTCAACTGAGGCTTCTTGCGCTGTACTCCACTCAACCCTTGCACTGTAGCTTCTAGCGCTGTCCTCTGCTCGATGCTTGCCATATGGCATCTTCCGCTGTACTCCACTCAACGCTTGCAATGTGGCTTCTTGCGCTGTACTCTGCTCCAAGCTTGCACTGTAGCTTCTTGCGCTGTCCTCTGCTCAATGCTTGCCATATGGCATCTTGCGCTGTACTCCACTCAACGCTTGCAATGTGGCTTCTTGCGCTGTACTCTGCTCCAAGCTTGCACTGTAGCTTCTTGCGCTGTCCTCTGCTCAATGCTTGCCATATGGCATCTTGCGCTGTACTCCACTCAACGCTTGCAATGTGGCTTCTTGCGCTGTACTCTGCTCCAAGCTTGCACTGTAGCTTCTTGCGATGTCCTCTGCTTAATGCTTGCAATGTGGCATCTTGAGCAGTACTCCTCTTGCAATATGGCTTCTTGTGCTGTACTCCGCTCCATGCTTGCACTGTAGCTTCTTGCACTATCCTCGGCTCGATGCTTGCACTGTGGCTTCTTGCATTGTACTCTGCACAACACTTGCACTGTAGCTTCTTGCGCTGTACTCTACTCAACGCTTGCACTGTGGCTTCTTGCGCTGTACTCTACTCAACGCTTGCACTGTGGCTTCTTGCGCTGTACTCCGCTCCAAGCTTGGACTATGGCTTCTTGCACTGTACTCTGCTCGGCACTTGCACTGTGGCTTCTTGTGCTGTACTCCGACGCTTGCAATGTGGTTTTTTGCTCTCTACTTTGCTTGCACTGTAGCTTCTTATGCTGTACTCCGCTCGACGCTTGCACTGTAGTTTCTTGCGCTGGTACTCAGCTCTACATTTGCACTGCAGCTTCTTTAGCTGTATTCTGCTCGACGCTTGCTCTGTGGCTTCTTGCATTGTACTCCGCTCAACGCTTGCACTGTAGCTTCTTGCGCTGTACTCTGCTTAACGCTTGCACTGTGACTTCCCACGCTGTACTCTGCTCAACGCTTGCACTGTAGTTTCTTGCGCTGGTACTCAGCTCAATGTTTGCACTGCAGCTTCTTGCGCTTTACTCCGCTTGACGTGTGGACTGTAGCTTCTTGCTCGGTATGTTGGGGCATATTTATGGGAGGCATGCATCACCTATGCAGCACGCAACGTGGTTCATGTGTGGCGCACACCTCTAAGTCATGCAAATCGCTGTGCTACTCTGCCATTGGGAAGGTGTTCCATGGGCTTTGGGTGGGTGTACCCAGGCAACTCCCATGGGTTTTTACACGTCTCGAGATTTATAGGGAACTTGTAAACCTGCAAATGCACCAAAATCTTACATTTTCCCAGGGGAGGCATAACGAGGAGAAATATATCTATTTCTCCTTGTTTCTTCCTCTTTCTATGTGTGCTGCATTCTGAGGCACGCATAGGAAGAGGAATATGCTTCCTAGGATTGTTTTTGTGCAGCATGGTGCCCATTCCTGCAGAAAAACAATCCTGCATGCAACACAGGCACCCTTTCACCATGGTGCAAGGCTGCCTGCGTCTTGCACTAAGCTGCCAAAAAGGGGGTAGTGCAAGGGATAGAACAGGAATGTGCCATATTGCCTTAAATACGGTGCATTCCTGCCGTGTCCCTGTCATGCAGTACAGCACGGTGACTTGCTGCACTGGGCTGTGCGACTTCTTCGTAGATGAGCCACAAAGTATGTGAGTGAAAAGCTTGCTCTTTGTCTGCATGTGCTTCACTCAGCTCGAAGCTTGAACTGTGGCTGCTTGCGCTGTACTCCGCTCGACACTTGCAATGTGGCTTCTTCTGCTATACTATGCTCAATGCTTGCACTGTGGCTTCTTGCATTGTACTCCGCTTGCAATGTGGCTTCTTGCGCTGTACTCCGCTCGACACTTGCAATGTGGCTTCTTCCGCTATACTATGCTCAACGCTTGCACTGTGGCTTCTTGCATTGTACTCCGCTTGCAATGTGGCTTCTTGCGCTGTACTCCGCTCGACACTTGCGATGTGGCTTCTTCCGCTATACTACGCTCAACACTTGCACTGTGGCTTCTTGCATTGTACTCCGCTTGCAATGTGGCTTCTTGCGCTGTACTCCGCTCGACACTTGCAATGTGGCTTCTTCCGCTATACTATGCTCAATGCTTGCACTGTGGCTTCTTCCGCTTTACTACGCCCAACGCTTGCAATGTGGCTTCTTGCGCTGTACTCCGCTCGACGCTAGCGCTGTGGCTTCTAGCACTGTACTCCACTCGACACTTGCACTGTGGCTTTTTGCGCTGGTACTCAGCTAGACATTTGCACTGCAGCTTCTTGTGCTGTACACTGCTCGACGCTTGCACTGTGGCTTCCTGCACTGTACTCCGCTCAACTCTTGTACTGTAAATACTTGCGCTGGTACTCAGATCGACGCTTGCACTGTGGCTTCCTGCACTGTACTCCGCTCAACTCTTGTACTGTAATTACTTGCGCTGGTACTCAGATCGACGTTTACACTGCAGCTTCTTGCTCTGTACTCCACTTGACCCTTGCACTGTAGCTTCTTGCTCGGTACTTTGGGGCATATTTATGAGAGGCTTGCATCACCTATGCACCACGCAACGTTGTTCATGTGTGGCGCACACCTCTAAGTCAGGCAAATCGCTGTGCTACTCTGCCATTGGGAAGGTGGTCCATTGACTTTGGGTGGGTGTTCCCACGCAACTCCCATGGGTTTTTACACATCCCGAGATTTATAAGAACTTGTACACCTGCAAATGCACCAAAATCTTACAACTTCCCAGGGGAGGCATAACGAGGAGAAATATATCTATTTCTCCTTGTTTCTTCCTCTTTCTATGTGTGCTGCATTCCGCGGCACGCATAGGAAGAGGAATATGCATCCCAGGATTGTTTTTGTGCAGGATGGTGCCCATTCCTGCACAAAAACAATCCTGCATGCAACACAGGCACCCTTTCACCATGGTGCAAGGCTACCTGCGTTTGAATATAGCATGTTACTACGCATGCTATTGCATCACATTCTATTACAACGCACTCGTTACAACGACCGCTTTGTTAGAACGCAATTGTAGGAAGGTGGAATTTGACTGCATGGTTGCCCCCACTTTTTTCCTGGTGTTTTGCTGGTTTTCGACTTAGTTTGACTGGGATCCTGCTATTCAGGACCCCAGTCTATCTGCTTTCCCCTTTAAAATGATTCCATGTACTTTAGGTACACTCCAGATTGGATTCTGGGGTACCCTTATGAGTCCCTAGTATATGGTATACTATGTACCCAGGGCATAGGTACCCCAGAGGCCTACCAGGGGCTGCAGCATATATTGTGCCACCCCTGGGAAGCCATCCAAAATGAGACCATAGGTCTGCTACTGCAGCCTGGGTAAGGTGGTGTATGCACCACTTACTGAGATATAGGTTACCTATATCTCTCCTGATCACTACACATATAAACCTATCAGTCACCCCTATGGCAGGCCTTAACAATCCTGAAGGCAGGGTGCTGAGTTTTATGTGAGAGGGTACCCATGCATGAGCAGAGCCCCTCTGCAGCCTTCGGAACCTATTCTCCGGGGTTGTAGGTGATGCAGCCATACCATATACTCTTAAGTGCATTATAACCTCGCGGTAAATGCTAACTTTAAAACGGCTGCACAGAAACATGTCGTGTTTGGTGTCAAACACCTTGGAATCATACCTCCCTGCCAGTAACTGGTGTGGGAGGTATGATTCCACCCTACTAGAGCGAGAAACATCGCAACACCGGTATACCCGGTACCAGCTTCACAGAACCCTGGCATCACAAAATCGATGCTGCCAGCCACAGACACGAGTCTGCCCTCCTGCTGCTGGATGAAACTCCGGCAGGGGAGGCCTGGACAATAGGTTTCCTGTCACAGGGAGGTGTGACCACCTCCCAGACAGGCTTTAGTGTATTGGGGCTGGGTGGGTGCACTCCGAGAGTGCTTTGATGTCTGCACTGGGGGCACATTTGGTGTCCCAGTGCATAGTCCAGCTCAAACCGGTTGCAGGGGCTACCAGCCCCTGCTCTGGTGCGAAACTGGACAAAGGACACGGGTGTAGCCACCCCTCTGTCCTAACCCTCCCATAGGCGGGTCCCCAGAGTTTGTCCCACCCCTTCCTTGGGTATAAAGTAGGAACCCCTGACTACAGGATTTTAGATTTACCTGGACGAAACTCTGCTACAGAAACCAAGTACTTCGACTAACTGCACAACGCTGGATGACTGAAGAATCTCCCTTGGAGTAAAGGAGTTACTCCCCTGCAAAGCAGGCACCTAAGACGCATCTGACCGGTTTGCATCTCCGAAGCTCCTGAGGACTCCGAAGCATATTGCAACACAGGAGGTGGGTTCCCAAGGTCTTTGAGGCTGGTCTGTGCACTCAGCAATTCTGAGGCTCGTATCCCTTGTGGTGACCGTGCAACCCGAACCCCTGGACACCGCGTCCATTTGCAGAAGCATCAGCTTTCCGGCAACCCCTGAGGCTGAGCTTTGGGTTACTTGTAGCCCTGACGCCGTGCAGTAATTCTACCGAAGATTGCTGGCCTACACTCCACGAGTGTTCCGTGGGCTAGCATTTTGTGATTCCTCTCGAGGTCCCTTCACGATCCCTGGTCCGTTGACCTGTGGGTCCCTGAGAAGGCAACTTTAACTTTCAGTGGGCTTTCCTGGTTGCTCCAGATGTGCCCTGACTCTCCATCGCTTGGGGAGTCCCCAGGACCTTGCTGGTCCTCACCGTAGCATCTTTTCTTTGACTGTGTGGGTTGCAGTTGCCAAGGCTTGTTGTTGTTCAATCTGAGCACTGACCCCCCCCAGCACTCGACATCCTTTGTTGGACAGCTCACCTGTGGAATATGGTTGTCGTCGACTTCTCCTGGTCCCCGTGGCTGCAGAGTCAAGCTTCACCTCTTCGCACCTGAAGCACCCGACATCGGTGGGCATTCGTCTATCGTGCCCCTGGTCACTGGCAAGTGACCCAGACTCTGTCCCCTCTGCTTTCAGGTTCTTCACATCATCATCATCATCATCCAGGCTTGGATCACACCGGACACTTTTCATCTTCACAGCAGCAGCACTTTCTTACAAGACGCCATTGAAAACGACTAAGCTTTCCGACATCACTTGACCCAAATGCACCCGGCTCCTCTGGGGTAGGTAACACGGGTCCTCTGTACTCTCAAGGATGCTGGCCTTAGAACCTTCTATGTTTAGCTGGGTTTGCTTGAAGTCCTCTTCTAAGTGTCCTTAATCTTTAAAATTCCAACCGCGACTTTCCCATAGAGTTGTACGGAACTCGTGTCTGTGTTCTCACACTGAACACGTCCTCCGTGGGTCCCCTGTGTCACTACCTTGGGTGGTTCCTTGGGGTCCCAGCGATTCTACGTGCTCTAGGCACTGTGTCTAGTCAAGTCGGGGTTGTTATACCACTTTCTTAATATATGGTTTAGTCTCCCCCTGGAGCCCATCGTGTATTGTGCTATTTACTGTCGTTCTAGTGAATGTATATTGTGTGCTTTGTTCTCTAATCTCATAAAGAGGTTAGTAGAGAGTGTTTAGTAATAAATACATATATTTTATATATACCTGGTGTGGTTCTCCTTTCATTTGGTCATTCAGGAGGTTATATACTGGTAAAACAAGCTGCTTTACATTCCTTCGAGACTTAGCCTGAAGGCTGCTCTCCATAGCTACCACTAGGATAGCTTTCAATAAAGGTTGTCTTTAACCTAATCATCAATAAGGGTCATTTGGACTTGTGCAAGGTGCCCACTTCAATTAGTGGACAGCATATACCAGGCCAACTTCTAACATTGGTGTGCAGCGGTTGGGATTCAAGCTTGCTATTGTTTTACCAGATAATCTCATTGAGTGACTAACTGAAAACCACTAAAGGTACTTGTTAGACCTGGCCCCATTGGCGTGGGTCTCCCTTCCATTTTTTGCTGTTGCCTCTGATGTTTTTGCTGATTTTAGATGCTTTGGGCACTGTGCCACTGCTATTTAGTGCCACAGTGCAAGTGCTCCCTATGTTAAATTGATGTATGGATTAGTGACTCCATGATTGACTTATTTGGTTTACCTGTCAGACCCTAGTACAGTGCAATGCGTGTGCCCAGGACTTGTAAATCAAATGCTGCTGGTGGGCTTGCAGCACTGATTGTGCCACCCACCGGAGCAGCATGTAAAGTGTGTCTCAGGCCTGCCATTGCAGAGCCTGTGTGCAGTCTAGTACTGCCATGCTGACTTGGTAAGTGCACCCACTTGCCAGTCCCTAAACATTTCCTTTTCTTTATATCAGACACCCCTAAGGTAGGCCCAAGGGCAGGGTGCATTGTAAGTAAGAGGTAGAACATGCCCTGATGTGTGTGGCATGTTCTGATAGTGAAAAACAAAAATGGCTGTAATTCACTATTGCAAGGCTACCAGCTCCCATAGGCCAGAATGGGCTGTTTGATTATAACATCTTATAATCCTAACTGACCCAGGGAGCATGGTAGAAATTCGAGTATAGTATGCCTGAACTCAGAATGATAAAATACATCTTTTAGTGAAGTTGGTTTTAACATTCTGTGTTTGAAAATACCACTTTTAGAAAGTAGGTATTTTCTTGCCTAACTATCCAAGCCTGCCTCTGCTAGGTTGTGTATTCCATGTCTGGTTTGTGAGTGACAGGGGCTGGGGGATTCCAGGAGACAGGGTGAGTCAGCACAAGGCTGAATAGAGAGATCTGCATGTAGAGTGGTGGGAGGAGTAGCACCTGGGTCTGAATAGAGCTGTGCCTGCCTTCCACAATGCTGGCTCCACCTCCTGTGGTGCGTCTGATGTCCCTGGCCTGCTCTGCCAAAGGAAAGAAGGAGTCCTGTAAACAAAGTGCTCAAGGACTGCACAGAACTGGTTTGGACTGGGCACAGGCCCCTCTGCCTTCAGAGGACAAAGGATTTAGTAGTATAAATATGGGGACCCAGACCCCAAGACTTTAGATCACTTCTCAGAAACAAGAAGAACCTTTGCTGAGGAGAGGAACCAGAGAGAAACTGAAGGAGGAGACTATCCCTATGCTGTATGCTGTTTGAGGGATTGGCCTGCAGTGGTTGCCTGATTGCCAAAGAAAGGAGAAAGGAACTTTGTGCTACTTTCATCATCTTGTAGAAGATCTCCAAGGGCTTGAAGATTGAGCTTGCCTCCTGCTGAAGTCTCAGGGATACAAGACTTCACCAACCAGCTCCCCTGAATTCCCTTGCTGGGAATTTGAAGTGCCTGCTGTTGTGCTGGGCCTTCTGAGAGACTGCGTGTCGCTGGGAGCTGGAAGCGCGACTCACGAAGAAGAAGCCTGTCGCCGCCGCAGCAGCTGTCGTCGCATCGCCGAGAAAGCGTGCCGCCGCTGCCGCTGTCGCCATTGCATCACCAAAGCGCCTCGCATCACCGGAGAAGAGTGTCGCCGTCGCAGCAGACGCCGTCGCATCACCGGAGAAGCGTGTCGCAGGGCCTGTCGCGGCTCAGAAGATTCACCGAGTCGCTGCACGGCCGTCAGGCGTGCACGCATCGCCCCTTCGTTGTCGCATCAAGAAGATGATGCCATTTTGTCTCATTGCACCGGATCGTCATTGCATCGCGGCGCTGCTGGTCGCATCGCCACAGAAGCGCAGTATGAAACCGACGCATCACCTCCCCACGTGGTGAAGAACCGACGCATCATCTCCTCTCCGGTAAGGAACCGACGCATCACCGTCCCCTACGCAGCAGTAGGGAACCGACGCATCACCTCCCCCGAAGCAAGGAACCGACGCATCACCGTTCTTGCGTGTAAGGAACCGACGCATCACCTTCCCTGCAACCCTTTTGTTTGTATCGCGTTATGCATCCAAAGGTACATTGAACGTAAAGTGTCGCATTTACCATCTAAAGGGAACCAAGCTATTTCTACCATTCTAAAGTCATATTTTTGAGTACAGTATTGTGGATTTTTGTCGTTTGTGGTCTTGTCATAAGTCTATATGAAAAATACTTATTTTTGATACACAACCAGTGTGGTGTCCATCTGTAGTGTTGCCACTATATTACTGTATGTGTTCACAAATGCTTTACACACTGCCTCTGAGATAAGCCTGCCTGCTCGTGCCAAGCTACCAAGGGGGTGAGCAGGGGTTATTTTAGGAGTGTAGCCCCTTACCCTGACTAGAAGCAAAGGTCCCTATTTGGACAAAGGTACCTACCTCTTCCAACTAGAGACCCCCAGTTCTAACATGGTGGTCAGCGGTGAGGATTCTGGACTTGCATTTGTGACTCATATACAGTGATTGGTGTACACTACTAGTGTGTGCAGACCAAATGCAACCACATACATTTTTGGTAGATTGTTTTTCCTGGGATTTTCTATTTTTGCCAAGAACTGCCAAGTTTAGCCACCATGAGTAAACCATCGCATCTGTTGATTTTGATTTTGAAGAGGAGAAACTAGAAAGCTACAATGTGAAACTGCTAAAGCACTTCTGCAGGAGATTTAAAGTTGCTATGACCGGTCTCACCAAGAAGGATGAGTTCAAAAAGGCGCTGAGGGCCTGGGTGGAAGCAAGAAGTACCCCTGAGCATGTGGAGGGGGCTGAAGATGCAGAGGGGCAGCTAGAAGGGCCATTGGGTCAAGAGGGGAGGAGAGCACCTTCCCCAGCAGGCAGCAGTGTTTCTGCCAAGGGCCTGTCCCCAGAAGAGCTGGAGGCCAGGGAGAAAAGTAGGATGCACAAAATGGAGCTGACCAAGCTCAAGCTGGGTGGGCAGTTGGAATTAGAAAATAGGAAATTGGCCCTAGAGGAAAAGAGGATGCAATTGGAGCATGAGAGAAGTTTGAGGGAGTTGGAGTTGAAAGCTAGGAGCTTAGAGATTACTCCCTCTGGTGGTAGCACACCGTCCGTGCCTGTTGAAACAAGGGTGTATATACCTAAGGATTTGGTAAAAGAGTTTTATAAGAATGATGATATTGGGCAGTGGTTCAAAGCCTATGAGGTAGCTATGTCCTCCCACCGGGTCCCTGAGAAGGATTGGGGAGCGGGGTTGTGGGGGCGGTTCCTTAGTGAGGGACGGGATACCTTGTTAGACTTGCCCTCTGAGGTACACAATTCTTATAGCCACATGAAAGAAGCATTGATGTCTAGGTATGGGTTGACTCCTGAACTGTATAGGCAGAGGTTCAGGAATTGTAAAAAGTTGGAGGGCAGTACCTGGGTAGAATATTTCACTTTTTTTTGCAGAGCATTGGATGGTTGGGTGAAGGGTAGCAAAGTGAATGATTTTGAGGCGCTCTTTGATTTGATTGCATGGGAGCACTTGTCAAGTAATTGTTTTCCAGAGCTACGCCAGCACCTGATTGATAGTAGGCTGACTAACCCTAGGAAGCTTGCTGAGGAGGCGGACCTCTGGGTGAGCACCCGGGTCCACAAGGGTCATGTGGGAGACTCTGCCAAGGGTGGGCAGGGTCCCCAGCAGAGAGGTGGGGGGGACAAGGGTAAACAGAGGGAGTTCCAGAAAAGGCCCCAAAGTAATTCCCAAGGGAACCAAGGGAAAGGTTCCCAGCCTCCCCCTGAGAAGAAGTCAGGGGCCCGACAGATAAGCCTGTTCACAGGGGGCCCAAGACTTGCTTTAAGTGTGGTCTAGTGGGCCACTGCTCCTTTGATTCTACTTGTCCCCTGTATGGGAAGACAGCACCCACTGGTGCACCGCCCCGGCAGTTGGCTAGTGTAGCCTTGGGGGAGGAGATGGGTGCCCAAGGTGGGTGGGGTCCCGCAGAGATGTCCCTAGTCTCTTTAGGAGACTGTGAGGTGGTCCCCAGGACCCAGCTGCCTGATAAAACTAAAAAGTACAGGCAGTGGGTGACCATCAATGGCCAAAGGGTTGAGGCTCTGAGAGACACCAGAGCCAGTGTGACAGCTGTCAGTTGTCGGCTGGTGTCTGAAGAGCAGGTTTTCCCCAATGCATTTTACCCAGTTGTTGCCGCTGACAACACAGAGAGCCACTGCAAGGTAGCTCAGGTTCCCTTTGAGTGGGGGGGGGTCTCAGGGACTCTTCAAGTAGCTGTGAGGCCAGCCATACCTGTTGATTGTCTGTTGGGTAACGATTTGGAGAGCTCCCCTTGGGCTAAGGTGGAACGAAGTACTCATTTAGAGATGTTGGGGTTGCCTGAGTGGGCATGCGTGGCCCTCGGTCCATGGCAGCCAGTAAGGGTTTTCAAGAGGACCTGGAGCCTGAAAGAGTGGCCCAGGTGCCTGCCTTAAAGAGAAGAGGCCGGGGGCGCGGGAAACCCGCCCCCACAGTTCCCACGGTCCAGGAGGAGGCAGACCTTGAGGGGGATGCCCTGGAACCTACAGGGGAACAGGTAGCTGAACTGGGGGGCCTGCCTGAGCTGACCCATTGGCAGCAGGAAGGAGGACCCTCCAGGGAAGAGTTCTGTGAGGAGCAGAACAAGTGCCCTTCTCTTGTGTGTTTGCGGCAACATGCTGCAAACCAGGCAGCAGGTGATCAGTCTGGATCACATTGGATCTACTGGGAGAATGGTCACCTGTATAGTGAGCCTAAGGTTGCTGACCCTGGGTCAGCCTGTGTGCTGGTGGTACCCCAGCACTTCAGAGCCTTCCTACTGGGGCTGGCTCATGATGTGCCTTTAGCAGGACATTTGGGGCAAGACAAGAACTTTGAAAGGCTTGTCACCCACTTTTATTGACCCCAAATGCGCAAGAGTTCAGACACTCATTGCAGGACCTGTCAGACTTGCCAGGCAAGTGGAAAAAGTGGGAGGAAGCAAAAGGCTCCCCTCCAGCCATTCCCTGTGGTCAGCACCCCCTTTAAACGGGTGGGTATTGACATTGTGGGGCCACTGGACCCCAAGACAGCCATGGGCAACAGGTTCATCCTGGTCTTGGTGGACCACGCCACCCGGTATCCGGAAGCCATCCCTCTTCGGACAGTGACGGCCCCCGTGGTGGGACGTGCACTGATGGGGATTTTCTCCCGTGTGGGATTCCCCAAGGAGGTGGTGAGTGACCGTGGTAAAAACTTCATATCCAAGTATATGAAGTCCCTGTGGCAGGAGTGCGGTGTTACCTATAAGTTCACCACAACTTACCACCCCCAAGGAAATGGGCTGGTTGAGAGATTCAACTGGTCCCTAAAAGGCATGATTATGGGTCTTGAGGAACCTATGAGGCGTAAGTGGGACGTCCTCTTACCATGCCTTCTCTTTGCTTACCGTGAGGTGCCACAGAAGTCTCTAGGGTTCAGCCCCTTTGAACTTCTCTACGGTCACCCAGTGAGAGGACCTCTGAGTTTGGTCGAGGAAGGCTGGGAGCAATCTCCCAGGAAACCTCCCCAGGATGTATATAGCTACATGCTGGCCTTCAGGAACCAGACTAGGCGATTCAGACAACTCAGGTGAATCTGGAAGCCAGCCAGGAGGAGATGAAGCGGTGGTACGACCAGAATGCCACTCTGGTTGAGCTTCATTCTGGTCAGAAAGTGTGGGTCATGGCCCCAGTGGAGCCGTGTGCGCTCCAAGATAAGTGGACCGGACCATTCGAGGTGGTGGATCGCAAGAGTGATGTCACCTACGTGGTGGACTTGCGGTCGCCAAGGAACCCTTTGCGGGTCCTGCATGTCAACCGCCTGAAGCCCCACTTAGAGAGGTCCGAAGTGGGCATGCTCTTAGCAACAGATGCTGGAATGGAGGAGGAGACTGAGCCTCTTCCTGACCTCCTGTCTGCAACAGAGCAAGATGGGTCAGTGGATGGTGTGAACCTCTCTTCCACCCTGACCCCTGAGCAACAGAATGACTGTCACCAGTTGCTGGGACAGTTCTCTGATCTGTTCTCCCTGATTCCCAGTGTCACTGATTGGTGCGTCCATGATGTAGACACTGGGGACAGTCCTCCTGTTAAGCACAAAACTTATAGGGTGACTGACAGGGTGAGAGCTTGCATCATGGAGGAGGTCTCCAAGATGCATGCATTGGGGGTGATTGAGTCCTCTAATAGTCCTTGGGCCAGCCCAGTGGTCTTGATCCCAAAGGCTGCCGCACCAGGTGTCACGCCAGAACTGTGGTTCTATGTGGACTACCGAGGGCTCAATTCAGTCACCAGGACTGACGCGCACCCCATCCCCAGAGCTGATGAGCTCATTGATCGGTTAGGGGCTGCCCGGTACCTCATCACGTTTGACTTAACGTCTGGGTACTGGCAGATCGCCTTGACTGATGGGGCAAGAGAGAGGTCAGCATTCTCCACACCAGATGGGCACTACCAATTCCGGGTTATGCCCTTTGGGATGAAGAATGCCCCTGCCACCTTTCAGAGGTTGGTCAACCAGGTGTTGGCTGGACTGGAAGAGTTCAGTGCCGCCTACCTGGATGACATTGCAGTGCTCAGCGCCAGTTGGGAAGAACATCTGCGCCACCACTGGGAAGTGTTGATGGCGCTGTGGAGAGCAGGCCTCACGATCAAGGCGAGTAAGTGCCAGATCGGGCAGGGTTCCGTGGTGTACTTGGGACACCAGGTGGGAAGTGGCCAGGTGGCGCCCTTACAGCCCAAGATTGAGACCATCCTGGCTTGGGAACCCCCCAAGACCCAGACAGAGGTGAGAGCCTTTTTAGGACTCACTGGGTATTACAGAAGGTTTGTCAAGGGATATGGCAGCATCATTGCCCCCTTGACAGAGCTGACTTCCAGGAAGCAGCCCAAGAAAGTGAACTGGACTGACACTTGTCAAAAAGCCTTTGATGCCCTGAAGACTGCCATGTGCACGGCGCCCGTGCTCCTGGCACCCAACTTCTCAAAAGAGTTTATCGTTCAAACAGACGCTTCAGAGCATGGAGTGGGGGCTGTTTTGTCACAGATGAATGAGGAGGGCCTAGACCAACCTGTAGCCTTCATCAGTAGGAGGTTACTTCCACGGGAACAGAGGTGGAGTGCTATTGAGCGTGAGGCATTTGCTGTGGTCTGGGCACTGAAGAAGTTGAGACCATATTTGTTTGGGACTCACTTCCGGGTTCAGACAGACCACAGGCCCCTCAGATGGTTGATGCAGATGAGGGGTGAGAATCCGAAGTTGTTGAGGTGGTCCATTTCCCTACAGGGGATGGAGTTCACGGTGGAACACCGCCCTGGTACAGAACACGCTAATGCTGATGGTCTGTCCATATTTTTCCGCCTTAGTGATGAGAACTCCCAAGAGGTAGGGAAGTTCTCCCCACATTTCAGCTGGAGGGGACACGTGTTAGACCTGGCCCCATTGGCGTGGGCCTCCCTTCCATTTTTTGCTGTTGCCTCTGATGTTTTTGCTGGTTTTAGATGCTTTGGGCACTGTGCCACTGCTATTCAGTTCCACAGTGCAAGTGCTCCCTATGTTAAATTAATGTATGGATTAGTGACTCCATGATTGGCTTATTTGGTTTACCTGTCAGACCCTAGTACAGTGCACTGCGTGTGCCCAGGGCTTGTAAATCAAATGCTGCTGGTGGGCTTGCAGCACTGATTGTGCCACCCACCGGAGCAGCATGTAAAGTATGTCTCAGGCCTGCCATTGCAGAGCCTGTGTGCAGTCTAGTACTGCCATGCTGACTTGGTAAGTGCACCCACTTGCCAGTCCCTAAACCTTCCCTTTTCTTCATATCAGACACCCCTAAATTAGGCCCAAGAGCAGGGTGCATTGTAAGTAAGAGGTAGAACATGCCCTGATGTGTGTGGCATGTTCTGATAGTGAATTACAGCCATTTTCGTTTTTCACTATTGCAAGGCTACCAGCTCCCATAGGCCAGAATGGGCAGTTTGATTATAACATCTTATAATCCTAACTGCCCCAGGGAGCATGGTAGAAATTCGAGTTTAGTATGCCTGAACTCAGAATGATAAAATACATCTTTTAGTGAAGTTGGTTTTAACATTCTGTGTTTGAAAATACCACTTTTAGAAAGTAGGTATTTTCTTGCCTAACTATCCAAGCCTGCCTCTGCTAGGTTGTGTATTCCATGTCTGGTTTGTGAGTGACAGGGGCTGGGGGATTCCAGGAGACAGGGTGAGTCAGCACAAGGCTGAATAGAGAGATCTGCATGTAGAGTGGTGGGAGGAGTAGCACCTGGGTCTGAATAGGGCTGTGCCTGCCTTCCACAATGCTGGCTCCACCTCCTGTGGTGCGTCTGATGTCCCTGGCCTGCTCTGCCAAAGGAAAGAAGGAGTCCTGTAAACAAAGTGCTCAAGGACTGCACAGAACTGGTTTGGACTGGGCACAGGCCCCTCTGCCTTCAGAGGACAAAGGATATAGTAGTATAAATATGGGGACCCAGACCCCAAGACTTTAGATCACTTCTGGGAAACAAGAAGAACCTTTGCTGAGAAGAGGAACCAGAGAGAACTGAAGGAGGAGACTATCCCTATGCTGTGTGCTGTTTGAGGGATTGGCCTGCAGTGGTTGCCTGATTGCCAAAGAAAGGAGAAAGGAACTTTGTGCTACTTTCATCATCTTGTAGAAGATCTCCAAGGGTTTGAAGATTGAGCTTGCCTCCTGCTGAAGTCTCAGGGATACAAGACTTCACCAACCAGCTCCCCTGAATTCCCTTGCTGGGAATTTGAAGTGCCTGCTGTTGTGCTGGGCCTTCTGAGAGACTGCGTGTCGCTGGGAGCTGGAAGCGCGACTCACGAAGAAGAAGCGTGTCGCCACCGCAGCAGCTGTCATCGCATCACCGAGAAATCGTGCCGCCGCTGCCGCTGTTGTCATCGCATCACCGAAGCGCCTCCCATCACCGGAGAAGAGTGTCGCCGTCGCAGCAGACACCGTCGCATCACCGGAGAAGCGTGTCGCAGGGCCTGTCGCAGCTCAGAAGATTCACTGAGTCGCCGCACGGCCGTCGGGCGTGCACGCATCGCCCCTTCGTTGTTGCATCAAGAAGAAGACGCCATTTTGTCTCATTGCACCGGATCGTCATTGCATCGCGGCGCTGCTGGTTGCATCGCCACAGAAGCGCAGTAAGAAACTGACGCATCACCTCCCCACGCGGTGAAGAACCGACGCATCACCTCCACTCCGGTAAGGAACCGGCGCATCACCATCCCCTACGCAGCAGTAGGGAACCGACGCATCACCTCCCCCGAAGCAAGGAACCGACGCATCACCGTTCTTGCGTGTAAGGAACCGACGCATCACCTTCCCTGCAACCCTTTTGTTTGTATCGCGTTACGCATCCAAAGGTACATTGAACGTAAAGTGTCGCATTTACCATCTAAAGAGAACCAAGCTATTTCTACCATTCTAAAGTCATATTTTTGAGTACAGTATTGTGGATTTTTGTCGTTTGTGGTCTTGTCATAAGTCTATATAAAGAATACTTATTTTTGATATACAACCAGTGTGGTGTCCATCTGTAGTGTTGCCACTATATTACTGTATGTGTTCACAAATGCTTTACACACTGCCTTTGAGATAAGCCTGTCTGCTCGTGCCAAGCTACCAAGGGGGTGAGCAGGGGTTATTTTAGGAGTGTAGCTCCTTACCCTTGCTAGAAGCAAGGGTCCCTATTTGGACAAAGGTACCTACCTCTGCCAACTAGAGACCCCCAGTTCTAACAGTACTTGAGGTACATATAAATCAAGTCTAGAATACAGTAAGTTCTACTGAACTTAGAGTTGGGTGTCAAGGGCTTAGCACACCCTTTCTCCAACTCAAGAGAGTTTAGTAGTTCCCACTAGGTTAGGTAGGTGCCACACCACATAACTCTAGTATGTCTTCAAGACCAGAAGCCAGTTGGCCTCTTCCAACTAAGTATGACAATCTCTCATTTCAAGAATTGAGAAATATAAGTGCATCTAGAAGATTGAAGACAGGGAAAAATCCAAACACTCAACGCCTTGTAGAGGCCTTGCTTTTGGATGACCTCAGAAAGACCCCAGGGTCTGATGAGGCAGGCAAGTTGGGTGGGGCAGCAGAGGAGGAAAGGCCAGGTTGTGAAAACTACTATGACCTGGACTCTGAAGCTGGCCAGGAGGATCAAAATGATGCTAACCTGGACAATCCAATTCTTCCTACAGGTGAGGGAGAAGGCCTCAGTGGCCCTCTCTAACCCCACCTGGAAGAGTTAAAAGTTTACCCAGAAAATCAAGATCTCCTTGCCAGGAATCTAATCATTCTGGTACTTCTGTAGGGTCCTCTGCTTCTCATAAAAGGGACACCTCTTATGAGAAGCAATGCCAAATGCTTGAGTTTGAGAGAGCTAAGCTCAGGATCAAGAGAGAGCAATTGGCCTTAGATAGGGAATCCCTAGAGCTCCAGAGAGCTTCCAGAAGGTTGGGGTTAGAGCCCCATGGTGGCAGCAACAATATCCCTAGTGGTAGAGAAAATACTCATGACCATAGGAACCTGAGCAGGATTGTCCCTCCCTACCAGAATGGGGATGACATCCACAAATGGATAACTGCACTTAAGAGGGCCTGCAAGGTACAGAGGGTCCCTCAGGAGCAGTGGGCAGCAATCTTGTGGCTCTCCTTTGCAGACAAAGGTAGAGACAAGCTCCTCACTGTTAGAGAGGAGGATGCAGATAATTATAAAGTCTTGAAGAGTGCTCTGATTGATGGGTTTGGCTTAACCACTGAGCAATACAGGATTAAGTTCAGAGATTCCCAAAAGGCACAGACTCAAGACTGGGTTGACTTTGTAGATTGTGCTACTAAGGCTCTGGAAGGCTGGTTACATGGCAGCAAGGTGCATGACTTTTTAGGATTGTACAATTTGATTATGAGGGAGCAGATCCTTAATAATTGCCAAAACCAACTTTTACACCAGTACCTGGTGGACTCTGATCTGACCTCTCCCTAAGAATTGGGAAAGAAGGCAGACAAATGGGTCAGAACCAAGGTAAAGCCAAAGAATCAAGGTGGTGACCAGAAGAAAGATTCTTCCAAGACCCAAGAGAAAGGTGGGGATAAATCAAAAGATAAGTCCCCTACAGGGCCCCAAAAGTCCTCTTCTGGGGTTGGGTCCCAAACTCTTTCCTCCCCTGAAAAGAAACCCTATTGCCATGTCTGTAAGAAGCCAGGCCACTGGAAAAATGACCCCATTTGCCTTAAGGTCAGCAATAAAGAAAATGTTTCTCCAAGTAATACTACCACTCCTCCTGGTACTACAAGTAGTAATCCCCCAGGTGGTAGTAGTGCACCCAAAAAGTTAGGTGCGTTCTCATGGGGAACTGAGGTGGACCATGGTTTAGAAAGGTCCCCCTCACAGGCCTCCTCAGTCTGTGATGGTGGCATGGGATTTGCCACTTTTACTGTCAGTCCCAATACTTTGGGCAAGTACAGACAGGAGCCACTGATCAATGGTCAGAAAGCTGTGGCATTCAGGGACACAGGGGCTAGTGTCACCATAGTGACAGGGAAACTACTAGTCCCCCCTCACCAGCTTTTACCTGAGTTTAAGTACCAGGTGACCAACATTGATGGTATCAGAACAGATCATCCCATGGCCATAGTCAATCTCAGCTGGGGAGGGGTCACTGGCCCAAAGAGAGTGGCAGTGTCCCCAAACTTGCCTGTAGATTGCCTGATGGGCAATGATCTGGAAATTTCAGCTTGGGCTGAAGTTGAATACAAGGCCCATTTAAGAATGTTAGGCCTCCCGGAGAGAGTTAGTGGGGCAGTGAGGGCCACAGCCCAACCCCAGGGAAATTTTGGAGAAGTGGAGCCTGAAAGAATGGCCCACTCCACTCCACCAGAGAGCAAAGGGATTGAAGAAAAGTCTTCTTCCCCCCAGACTATAGGTAAGGGTCAGCTTCCTCAGGGAACTTATCCTACCCCTTGTGAAGGAACTGCCCCAGAGGTAGTCAGGCCTGGCCTGGCCACCCCCCTGATGGCAGGGGATCCATCCAAGGTGGTACCCATGCTGGAGAAGGTATCCTGCCCCTCTCTACCCTACCTCAATCAGCCCAGGGCTGCAGAGGTCAGGGAGGTCAGTGGACCCTACAGGGCCCACTGTCCAGAGGAACCCCTTCATCAACAGATTTGGGGCACCCAGTCTAGTAGCCTTAGCCAGGTGACAATTCCTCAGCACACTGAGGGATCCCTCTTATCCTTGTGTAGGGACCTCCCCCAGATGGACTCTGTTGGGCAAAGGCAAACCTGGGACCAAAAGGTTCCAAACCTACCCTGTCCCTCCAGTGTTCCAACCAAAGAGACCCAACCCCCAGCTGTAGGCAGCCAAAGGTTGACCCTTAGGGCCAGATACAACTCAGTCATGGAAAGAAAGGCCTCCATGGTGACCAGTGCTCTGAGGAAGCTGAGACCAACTTTATTAGGGCCACACTTCTCTACTCAGACACCCCACCAGCCTTTTACTTTGCCAAAACACACTACAGGTAGTAATTCCAAATGGTGGAGATCATCCAGTACCCTTAGGGGTAGGGATTGCTTAGTGGACCATAAGACAGGGGGTAACCATGCTAGTGCAGATTCTTCCTTATATGGCCACTTAGTCTATAAAGGCTCAACTGGGCAAGGTTAGCCTTATCTCCTTTCGTTTGGGGGCGGGGGGGTTATGTAGGAAGGTGGAATCTGACTGCATGGTTGCCCCCACTTTTTTCCTGGTGTTTTGCTGGTTTTCGACTTAGTTTGACTCGGGATCCTGCTATTCAGGACTCCAGTCTATCTTCTTTCCCCTTTAAAATGATTCCATGTACTTTAGGTACACTCCAGATTGGATTCTGGGGTACCCTTATGAGTCCCTAGTATATGGTATACTATGTACCCAGGGCATAGGTACCCCAGAGGCCTACCAGGGGCTGCAGCATGTATTGTGCCACCCCTGGGAAGCCATCCAAAATGACATCACAGGTCTGCTACTGCAGCCTGGGTAAGGTGGTGTATGCACCCCTTACTGAGATATAGGTTCACTATATCTCACCCTATCACTGCACATCTAAACCTATCAGTCACCCCTATGGCAGGCCTTAACAATTCTGAAGGCAGGGTACTGGGTTTTATGTGAGAGGGTACCCATGCATGAGCAGAGCCCCTCTGCAGCCTTCGGAACCTATTCTCCGGGGTTGTAGGTGATGCAGCCATACCATATACTCTTAAGTGCATTATAACCTCGCGGTAAATGCTAACTTTAAAACGGCTGCACAGAAACATGTCGTGTTTGGTGTCAAACACCTTGGAATCATACCTCCCCGCCAGTAACTGGCGTGGGAGGTATGATTCCACCCTACTAGAGGGAGAAACATGGCAACACCGGTAAACCCGGTACCAGCTTCACAGAACCCTGGCATCACAAAATGGATGCTGCCAGCCACAGACACGAGTCTGCCCTCCTGCTGCTGGACGGTACTCCGGCAAGGGAAGGCTTGACAATAGGTTTCCTGTCACAGGGAGGTGTGACCACCTCCCAGACAGGCTTTAGTGTATTGGGGCTGGGTGGGTGCACTCCAAGAGTGCTTTGATGTCTGCACTGGGGGGCACATTTGGTGTCCCTGTGCATAGTCCAGCTCAAACCGGTTGCAGGGGCTACCAGCCCCTGCTCTGGCACGTAACTGGACAAAGGACATGGGTGTAGCCACCCCTCTGTCCTAACCCTCCTATAGGCGGGCCCCCAGAGTTTGTCCCACCCCTTCCTTGGGTATAAAGTAGGAACCCCTGACTACAGAACTTTAGATTTACCTGGACGAAACTCTGCTACAGAAACCAAGTACTTCGACTATCTGCACAACGCTTGATGACTGAAGAATCTCCCTTGGAGTAAAGGAGTTACTTCCCTGCAAAGCAGGCACCTAAGACGCATCTGACCGGTTTGCATCTCCGAACCTCCTGAGGACTCCGAAGCATATTGCAACACAGGAGGTGGGTTCCCAAGGTCTTTGATGCTGATCTGTGCCCTCAGCAATTCTGAGGCCCATTTCCCTCGTGGTGACCGTGCAACCCGAACCCCTGGACACCGTGTCCATTTGCAGAAGCATCAGGTTTCCGGTGACCCCTGAGGCTGTGCTTTGGGTTACTTGTAGCCCTGACTCCGAGCAGTAATTCCACCGAAGATTGCTGGCCTACACTCCACGAGTGTTCCGTGGGCTAGCATTTTGTGATTCCTCTTGAGGTCCCTTCGCGATCCCTGGTCCGTTGACCTGTGGGTCCCTGAGAAGGCAACTTTAACTTTCAGTGGGATTTCATGGTTGCTCCAGATGTGCCCTGACTCTCCATCCCTTGGGGAGTCCCCAGGACCTTGCTGGTCCTCACCGAAGCATCTTTTCTCTGACTGCGTGGGTTGCAGTTGCCAAGGCTTGTTGGTGTTCAATCCGAGCACTGACCCCCCAGCACTCGACATCCTTTGTGGGACAGCTCACCTGCGGACTCTGGTTGTCGTCGACATCTCCTGGTCCCCGTGGCTGCAGAGTCAAGCTTCACCTCTTCACACCTGAAGCACCCAACATCGGTGGTCATTCGTCTATCATGCCCCTGGTCACTGGCAAGTGACCCAGACTCTGTCCCCTCTGCTTTCAGGTTCTTCACATCTGCGATCCAGGCTTGGATCACACCGGACACTTTTCATCTTCACGGCAGCAGCACTTTCTTGCAAGACGCCATTGAAAATGACAAAGGTTTCCGACATCGCTTGACCCCTATGCACCCGGCTCCTCTGGGATAGGTAATATGGGTACCTCGGTAGTCTCAAGGGTGCTGGCCTTAGAACCTTCTATGTTTAGCTGGGTTTGCTTGAAGTCCTCTTCTAAGTGTCCTTAATCTTTAAAATTCCAACCGCGACCTTGCCATAGAGTTGTACGGAACTTGCGTCTGTGTTCCCCCACTGCACACGTCCTTTGTGGGTCCCCTGTGTCACTATTCACAAATAGAGGGACAAAGGGCTTTTATACATGAGGTCCAGCACAGTTGCTCAAATGTAATATGAAAATTAAAGTTGTGCTGTTCCTGAATGATCTAGAATGCGGCAATATACGAAGGACAGTAGGCTACAGAGTCAAAGAGATGGGAATCCATTTCTTTGGAATGTAATGCCCTCACACACCCAGTTGGGTTTCATGCTTCATCATCGGGCTGCTCCTAGTCTGGCTCCTAGTCTGGCTGCAATGCCTGACGGGCTCCCAATGAGGGGCACTTTGGCGGAGATCTTTTTCCAAATAGCCGTTTGGTGCCGTGGGGGTGAGAGATTTAGTGAGTGTAGATGAATAAGTGGTGTGTGATGTTTATGTGAGTTAAAACAGGATTGGGAGTACCAGCAAAAATAACTTTAATTGTGGGGTCTCCTACCCTGATTAAAATAAAGAGGAAAGGCGCAATGCTAAGTTAATGTCTCAGGTGTGGCGCTCTTCCATGTGGGTGGTCAACATGTTTCTCGCCTATTCTACAAGTCTAGAGGCGATTCGTCAGGACCTAAAGTTAAAAAACTATCTACACTAAGGTGGAAGGGAAAACAATAATGAATTAATGTTTAGGATTTAAGCCACCATGACTTACTCTGTCTAATGGCTGGTAGTACTGGTTCTACCCTAATTGGGGTATACTACTGCTTCATCAATCCCCGGCAGGTCAAGATATGAGGAACTTCCCCGGTCCCGGCAGCAGTGGGTAGGTCTTTGGACACACTGCGTACTACGCAAACTATATGGGGAAGTTCCTCATATCTTGACCTGCCGGGGATTGATGAAGCAGTAGTATACCCCAATTAGGGTAGAACCAGTACTACCAGCCATTAGACAGAGTAAGTCATGGTGGCTTAAATCCTAAACATTAATTCATTATTGTTTTCCCTTCCACCTTAGTGTAGATAGTTTTTTAACTTTAGGTCCTGACGAATCGCTTCTAGACTTGTAGAATTGCGAAGAAACATGTTGACCAACCACATGGAAGAGCGCCACACCTGAGACATTAACTTAGCATTGCGCCTTTCCTCTTTATTTTAATCAGAGTAGGAGACCCCACAATTAAAGTTATTTTTGCTGGTACTCCCAATCCTGTTTTAACTCACATAAACATCACACACCACTTATTCATCTACACTCACTAAATCTCTCACCCCCACGGCACCAAACGGCTATTTGGAAAAAGATCTCCGCCAAAGTGCCCCTCATCGGGAGCCCGTCAGGCATTGCAGCGCCGGCCAGACGAGGAGCAGCCCGATGATGAAGCATGACACCCAACTGGGTGTGTGAGGGCATTACGTTCCAAAGAAATGGATTCCCGTCTCTTTGACTCTGTAGCCTACTGTCCTTCGTATATTGCTGCATTCTAGATCATTCAGGAACAGCACAACTTTAATTTTCATATTAATTTTCATATCCCTGTGTCACTACCTTGGGTGGTTCCTTGGGGTCCCAGCGATTCTACGTGCTCTAGGCACTGTGTCTAGTCAAGTCGGGGTTGTTATACCACTTTCTTAATATATGGTTTGGTCTCCCCCTGGAGCCCATTGTGTATTGTGCTATTTACTGTCGTTCTAGTGATTGTATATTGTGTGCTTTGTTCTCTAATCTCATAAAGAGGTTAGTAGAGAGTGTTTAGTAATAAATACATATATTTTATATATACCTGGTGTGGTTCTCCTTTCATTTGGTCATTCAGGAGGTTATATACTGGTAAAACAAGCTGCTTTACATTCCTTCGAGACTTAGCCTGAAGGCTGCTCTCCATAGCTACCACTAGGATAGCTTTCAATAAAGGTTGTCTTGAACCTAATCATCAATAAGGGTCGTTTGGACTGGTGCAAGGTGCTCACTTTAATTAGTGGACAGCATATACCAGGCCAACTTCTCACAGCGATACCTTTACATCGCAAGTCATTAGATCGACTTGCTGTAGGGGGCGCGCTGGACTTAGGAATAGTATCATTTACTATTCCAACTCCAACGTGTGCAACAGTAGGGAAGGTGTTGGAATAGTAAATTATACTATTCCTTAGTTTAGAGCGCCCCCTACAGCAAGTCGATCTAATGACTTGCGAGGTAAAGGTATCGCGTACTAAGAACGCGGTCGTTGTAACGACCGCTTTGTAAAAGCACCGCGATGTAATGGCAGCGTTTGTAGATGCTGTTTCCCACTGCATTTTGGACTAGACTGCCAAAAGGGGGCCAGTGCAAGGGATAGGACAGGAATGTGCATATTGCCTCAAATACGGTGCATTTCTGCCCTTTCCCTGTCATGCAGTGAAGCAAGATGACTTGCTGCACTGCACTGTCTGACTTCTTCGTAGATGAGCCACAAAGTATGTGAGTGAAAAGATTGCTCTTTGTCTGCATGTGCTTCACTGAGCTCGAAGCTTGCACTGTGGCTGCTTGTGCTGTACTCCGCTCGACGCTTGCAATGTGGCTTCTTCCGCTATACTATGCTCAATGCTTGCACTGTGGCTTCTTGTTCTGTATTCTCCTCAACGCTTGCAATGTGGCTTCTTGTGCTGTACTCCGCTGGACGCTAGTAATGTGGTTTCTTCCGCTATACTACGCTCAACACTTGCACTATGGCTTCTTGCGTTGTACTCCGCTTGCAATGTGGCTTCTACCGCTATACTACTTTCAACGCTTGCAATGTGGCTTCTTGCGCTAGACTCCGCTCAACGTTTGCAACATGGCTTCTTTCACTGTACTCCGCTCGACGCTTGCAATGTGGCTTCTACAGCAATACTACGCTCAACGCTTGCACTGTGGCTTCTTCTGCTGTATTCCGCTCGACACTTGCAATGTCGCTTCTTGCGCTGAACTCAACTCAACATTTGCACTGTGGCTTCTTCCGCTGTACTCCGCTCGCTACTTTCAATGTTTTTTTTAGCGCTGTACTCCGCTTACAATGTGGATTCTTCTGCTATACTACGCTCAACGCTTGCACTGTGGCTTCCTGTGCTGTACTCTGCTCAACACTTGTAAAGTACTATGGCTGCTTGTGCTCTGCTTAGCTCATACATTCATTAAGCTTGCACTGTGGGTACTTGTACTGCACTCTGTGTGAGTGAGAAGTTTGCTCTTTGGCTGCATGTGCTGTACTCCGCTCGATGCTTGCGCTGTAGTTTGTGCTGTGCTCAGTGTGTACTCAGTTTCTGTGTGCAAGAAGCCTGTACTATGGTTGCTTGTCCTCTGCTCAGCTCATGCATGCATGAAGCTTGCACCATGGCTACTTGTACTGCACTCTGTGTGAGTGAGAAGCTTGCTCTTTGGCTGCATGTGCTGTACTCAGCTCGATGCTTGCGCTGTAGTTTGTGCTGTGCTCAGTGTGTACTCAGTTTCTGTGTGCAAGAAGCCTGTACTATGGTTGCTTGTCCTCTGCTCAGCTCATGCATGCATGAAGCTTGCACCATGGCTACTTGTACTGCACTCTGTGTGAGTGAGAAGCTTGCTCTTTGGCTGCATGTGCTGTACTCAGCTCGATGCTTATGCTGTAGTCTGTGCTGTGCTCAGTATGTGTGTCCAAGAAGCTTGCACTGTAGATATTATGGAATCTATTCACTAACGATCCCTGAACATCTAAAAACGTAGGCTATGCAAGGACCAGCTAAGGGCCTTTGATGCCGGGCTTTAGGGATCAAAGCGTCTTGTACTCCCTGGAGACACATAGAAGGGCCTGACAGTCTAAGGGTGAACTGGAGCCAGCTGACTCACTTCTTTTCTATATAGAAATGCTGAAGAAGGAAGTAAAGATCCAGTATTGTAATTGCTGAAGATCTGGGCATCAAGTGAAAGAGTTTTCAACACGGGAAGAATCTATGTTTCCTTCCGAGCTTTAGAAACATATAAAGAGAACAGAGAGGAGTTACAAAGAGTAGTGAGCAATGGACACGTCATATCTATCCCACTGACAATAACATGGACTGGTCGTGGATACACAGGAGAGTTAGATTTAAGCATCAGACAAGAAGGCTCATCGTCCAATAGAGAAAGAAAGTTTTTTTTAATTTTTATTTTTATTTTATTTATTGTTTTTTTAACAGCAAGAAACAACATTAGTAATGGATTTACCATATAAGTAATGTAAGTTGTTGCACACATTGATCATAGCACAGATGTTGTTGTTCTCCTTTGCGGGGTAGTCCATAATGTATGCATAAGTCCCACAGGTTTGTGATGTATAATTACCATCATTTAACACAGGACATCAGGGTACTTAGCAGTGAATAGCAATATTTTCCATTGTAGTGAAACATGCCGTAGCGAATAGGTTGAGAGGAGTATTGAGAGATTCAATGCCACAACACCATTACAATGTCAGTGGGCAGGTATATGTCATGTTAGGCACACAGGTTAGGTGTGATGATTAGTTATGGTCTGGTAATGTTGAGAGGGTGCCTGAGGTATCGCTTGGATATGAGAGGAGATAGCCCCTAAGAGGGTCCCATATATCTTTTGGCCGGGAAGCCAGGGGGAGTAGTTCTGCATAGGTGTTGAGTTGGTCTTGGCAATATATTAAATCAGTAAGCCAGTCCTTAAATTTGGGTGCCCGCCCTCTTCCCCATCTGCAAGCAATCTGCCTTTTGGCCATCAGCAGCGATATGGCGGTGTATCTGCGATAAGGTTTGGCGATGTGTGCAGTGTAACCTAGTAAGGCGATTAGTGGGGTGCGCTCTAGTGGTGCCATGGTCATAAGAGTTAGTGCGGTGAAAACCTGATCCCAGTATTCTCGCACTCCAGGACATTCCCAGGCCAGGTGTAGGAAATCTGCTGCGGAGGCGCCACATCTGTTGCAGCAGTCAGTGTCCTGTAATTTATGTCTCTTCATTTTGACTGGGGTGTAATAGAACCTATGCAAGAATTTGAAATGTGTGATACGTAGTCTGCTGCTAGCTGAAATTTGTTCTGTTTGTAGGCAGCAGTAAGTCCATTGCTCGTCTGTGAGGTCGTATCCTAGCTCCGCGTTCCAGCACGTGCGAGCAGGACAGGGTGGCCTCTCCAACAACGTGTATATAGTGTGGTACAGTGTGGAGACCATATGTCTTGGGGAAGGTGCTTGGAGCAGTTGTTGTAAGGGAACTAATGGGGGCGGCTCTTGGGGAAATTCCGGGGTGATAGAACGCATGCCCTGTCGGAGCCTGATGTAGAGGAATACATCCAGAGATGATGGTTGGGTATCATGAAATAGTTGATCTAGTGTCCGAAATCGCCCATCGCGGTAAAGGTCGCCACATGTTTTGACTTGCGTTCGTTCTAGAAGTTTTTGAAATCCCGCTTCCTGGAGTAGTTGCATATCCGGGTGATATGATAATGGAAGCAGTGGAGAGTAGAGCATGGGACATTGCAATAGGTTCTGGATACGTTTCCATGCTGCAGTTGTGCAGGTCACCGTGGTTGACGCCTTATCCCTTGGTGGGGGGGTATTGTAAATCACGCCGTTTAGGGGTATTGGGTCAGCCAACCAGTGTTCCGGTGCTATTTGGGGCATATAACGAGGGGGATAAAACCAGTAATAGGTCTAATGCGCTTGGGCACAAATGTAGTAGAGCTCAAAGTTCGGGACATCGAACCCTCCCTGGGAATATGGTCTAGTGAGAGTGTTCCACTGTAGTCGCGGTTGTTTGCCTCCCCAAACTAGCCGAATCATTTCAGTTCGTAGTGCTGTAAAAAAATGTCTCCCCGGATAGTACGGAATGTTAAGGAACAAATACAAGAGCCGTGGCAAGACTACCATTTTGATCAAAGATGCACGACCTGCCAGGGAAAGTGGTAAGGCTATCCATCGGGAGACACATCCAGCGATGTGGGCCAGAGCGGTACCGTAATTAGATCTCATGAGTTCCTCCCGATCCGTGGTTATGCGGATGCCAAGATACCGCATATCCGAGTGGCACCATTCCAGCGGGAAGTCCAGGGGAAAGGGCTGGGCTGCGGCAGTAAGAGGAAAGACCTGTGACTTATTCCAATTAATATGGATCCCAGACAGCCTCCCAAATACAAACAATTCCCTTAAGAGTGGGTTTATGTTGTTTTGGGGGTCTCTGATATAGAGGGTGATATCGTCCGCATAGAGCGAGATCAATATCTGGCGTAGGTTGCAACACAGTGCTTTATCTTGGTGATGTTGGCGTAGTTTAGCTGCCAATGGCTCGATTGCCAGGGCAAAAAGGAGGGGGGAGAGGGGGCACCCCTGACGAGTGCCTCTGGTGATGGGAAATGCTGTAGATAAGTGGCCGTTTATGAGGACTTTTGCTGTGGGGAGCCGATATAGCAACTGGATCCAGGAGAGAAACGGGGGGGGGGGGCGGAAGCCCATCCGGCATAGTACTCCTAGTAGGTAATCCCACTCAACCGAATCAAACGCCTTGGTGGCGTCCAGGAAGACCGCCACCAGCGGCAGGTCCGGGTCAACTTTATATAGGACAGAGAAAAAAGTGCGGAGGTTGTGTGTGGTTGCTCGCCCGGGTATAAAACCCGCTTGGTCGGGAAGGACCAGCAGGTTCAGTCGATTGGCCATGATTTTGGCTAGTATTTTTGTATCACAGTTTATAAGAGATAACGGTCTGTAGGAGTCGCAGTGGAGCGCGGACTTCCCCGGCTTGAGTAAGGAAGTAATGAGTGCCTCTCTCATGGATGGGGGTAGCGTGCCTGCTTCGAGAGAGGCTTCATACACCTCTTGCAGGATGGGGGCTAGTAAGTCTATATAGGTTTTGTAGAATTCGATAGGGATTCCGTCTAGGCCTGGGGCCTTGCCAGATTTCGTACGCATAATGGCCTCTCGTATCTCATCTAGCTCAAAGGAAGCACATAAAAATTCCCGTTGTGAGTCCTCAAGCCACGCCAATGCCGAATCTCACAGATAACTGTCCAAGTCTAGGGTATCGCGTCTGTGAGATGCGTACAGTGTGGAGTAGTGCGAGGAGAATGCCTGGAGTATGTCGGCAGTGTCTCTGTATAAAATTGACCCCGGGCCCTCTATCTCCAAGATGTATCTGGAAAAGCGAGGCTTTCTTATTATTTCAGCCAGAGCCTTCCCGGGGCGCTCCCCGGCGCCATATCTACGAGCTGTCCAGTATTTCCCCCTGAACCTCGCCTCTCGGTCTGCAGTGGTTGTGTGTTTTGTGAGCTTGTCTCTAAACTCGTGACATACTTGTCGATCCGTGTCCATGGGGAGTCTGGCCTCTAACGATTTGAGCTCAGTCTCTAGCTTTTTCAGTGTCCCCTGTATATCTCGCAGAACGCCTGCGCTCTTAGAGATGCAGAAGCCCGCATTGTGACCTTGAAGGCCTCCCAGACCGTCTCGACACTATCTACAGAGCCCTTATTTCTCTGTAGGAATTCTTGGATTTCTTCCCGCAACTCATCCTGAAAGACTGCATCAGTCAGTGTTAGGGGAGGGAGCCTCCACATACTGCGCGGGATGCCAAAACCCGGGGGCGTGAGTGTTATTCTGACAGGGGCATGGTCAGAGTACGTCCTTGCTAGATGCGTTGCCGCACTCTCCGATGGGCCCAGCCCTCGTGTAATCAGGAGGTAGTCCAAACGGGCCCAGCATGCACATTGTGTAGTGAAATGTGTGCCTTCAGTGTCATGCTGGTGTAGGTGGCACCAGGAGTCTATCAATTCATGGGCAGTCACTATTCCCGTAGGGCGTGGTACGATCTGTTGTAGTGATGTGGTGAAGGGTTAGACCTGTCGATAGCGGGGTTGAGTACGACATTGAAATCTCCACCCCATATTATATGAGTGGATCCCTTTGCTAGAGTCTTTCCCCAAAGCGTAGTGAAGAAGTCGGGAGAGTCGACGTTAGGGCCATAGCAACAGGTCAAGGTGACTAATTCTGTGCCGAGCTTGCCCAATGCAATACAATATCGTCCCTGTGGGTCTTGTTCTGTCCCAGCTATGGCAAAGGGGGTGTGCTTTTTGACAATGATGGCCGTCCCTCGGGAATATGTGGAATAAGAAGAGAATATGCGATGGTCAGCCCATTTGTGTGCAAAGGTGTTTGCAGTTTTGGGGTTGATATGGGTCTCTTGGAGCATCACAATGTGGATTTGGTGCCTGTCTAAGTATGCGAGTATTTGCCGGCGTTTCTGTGGCTCTCCTAGTCCCCTGACATTCCATGTTAGTATGTGCAGATTGAGGGTAGGCGTTAGATTAGCCATGTGTTACAACTGGCTGTGGGTAATGAACATGTGGTTAAGCTGTGGCTATATAGCTCTGGAGAAATGCACAACATTGTGTCTGTTTGTTCCGTGTGTCGTGTGTGCTATGTATGAATTTCGATAACAACCCTAATACCTCCCCCTCCCACTGAAACATCCCAAACATGCCAGTACTGTGTCCCACCCTCCTCCCAATTTACCCGTAACGTTTAAAAACAGTCTGCGTGCTAATACGCAGTACAATGTGGAGGGGGAGCGCCTGCTGAGGGGAACTCCTAGGTGGAAGCACGGTCACACCTCGACCTCTGAGAGCTAGTGGGATGTAGTAACCAGGCTCAGAGAGGGGGTAGGTGCTCGGTGTTGATCAGCTCAGTGTCCCATTAAGTCACTTATCTGTTGTGTGATGTCGGGTGACCGTCACAAGTGGGTGTAATCATCCAGTCGTGTAGAGGACATCGTCATGAAGCTGCCGCAGTGTCCATGGAATATGTTCATGGCGAGGACGCGAGGTTGGCTATTCTGCATCTGGGGATCTCGATCTTGGTGATGAGTGTGGGGAAACTGACGCATTGTTGTTGCGCTTGAGGCATTTCAGGAACTCATCCACTTGGTGCGGTTTTGTGAAGAAAGTTTGCCTGCCTTGGTGCGTGACCCTTAGGCGTGCTGGATACAGGAGGGCGTAATCGATTTGGGCCTCACGCAGTTTTTGTTTTGCAGGTAAGAACTTGCGTCTCTCCTCCTGGACGGTTGCTGTGAAGTCAGGGTAGATGGTAAAATTGTTCCCGTCGAAGTTCAGCTGGCGTTTCTCTCGAGCTGCCTTGAGGGCGACATCCCTGTCCCGATAATTGAGAAGTCGGGCGATAATAGGCTGTGGCGTGCTGCCCGGGGGTGGCCTGGGCCCTAGGGACCTATGCGCCCTTTCGATGATGAATTGGGGTGAGAAGGATTCGGCGCCCAGTGTGCCGCGCAGTAACTTTTCTATATACTCCTCCATCTTTCCAGTATTTTTGCTCTCGGGAATACAAAGAATTCGGATATTGTTCCGCCGACTGCGCGCCTCCAAATCCTCATTTTTGGAGGCTATGATTTTCAACAATTTGTCCATTTGCGACACAGTGGTTTGTAGTTGAGATGTGGTGTCTTCGGTGTCTGAGATGCGACGTTCTGCGTCTGTGATGCGTTCCTCGTGCCTGTCTAGCTTGTGAACTATAGCATCAAGGCGGTTGTGCATGGTGTCCATTTTGTCAGCAAGAGAGGTGAGGCTTTGGCGCATCTCTAGCAGCAAAGTTTTCACGTCATCGTCTGGTTTGGGTGGCGTCTCATTCACAGGTTCGCTGCCGGCTATGTCTGCCTCATCCTGCTGCACGCGGCTGGTCCTTTTGTTGTCAAAAGTCAGCCGTGGTTGCCGTATATCTGTTTTCCCCATGCTGCTCGGGTAAGGTCGCCAAGAGTGGTGTCAATTACAGTGTGAGGTATATACGGTCTTTGCAGGCGTCCTGGGGCATGTATGCCTGTCTTCCGCAGTTTCCCGTCGTCCAGGAGGGGTAGTTCAGTGTGCAGTTCTTGATGCGTAGCTCCAATAGGATACTTGATGGTTTAGTAAGTAGGGTAGAACCGCTGACTGCCACTTGTGTGGTTCAGCGCCTGGAAGGCCAGATTAGTAGGCTTGCGGTGATTCCGCCCGGCGTGGCGCCGTTTCAGCGGCAGGCTGCAGTGGGTAGCTGGATTGTGAGTACAGTTTATGCGTAGGCCCAGTAGGGGAAGTGGCGATTGGGAGATAGTTGAACAGTACAAATCTGAAGGCCGCACGAGTCTTACCGTACTGTGCGATCTCTGATGGGTCGCAAGGTGTTTTCTTCAGTGGTTGATGACTATGGAATGCGCTGCGTTTATCGTTTCTTGGTCCCGTCTGGAGCGGTAGAAGGGAGAAACGGGCGCGTAGTTTGTGGGCTATGCGCCTTCCCAATCAGTAATGCGACCAGTGCAATGGTGGCACGCGCTACGCCGCCTCCTCCACCATACAGCACGTCCGCCGTTGTTTGTATGGACGGTGCTTCACGATGGCAGGCAAAGCAGGGCATTTGTGGCAACTGTGGTAATTTTTGGAAACAGGGCTTCTAGCTTTGCATTCAGTTTGGTAGCAGTACAGTTAGCCAGGATCAATTCAAGAGGAATCGGCGGTTCACTGTATTATGCGTGGGCGCCAGGGTCAGCAGTCTAGTTGCGTTTTGCGGCCTACCTGCCTCGTGGGCACCGCAACTCTTAGGTTTTCGCACTCGCCGGGCAGTGCGCGCAGGCTCGTCAATTTCTCACCGGGCAGTCTGCTGGGCACAGGCACGATGGCATCGAGCGCTCGTCAGTAGTGGCGCGTTGACGGGGGAGCAAGATGTTTGCGACTATGTCGATGCCGCCTGAATGTGGGACCCCCTCCTCGGCTCGCAGGTCCAGGGGTGAAGTAACTGGTAAGCGCCGGCAGCTGGGGGTAGCGAGTGTCTTTCACCGCGGTTGTGTACCGCGTCGGGGGTTTTGATGTGTAGTGTGTGAGGCCAATCTTGTACGCGAGCGCCTTATTCTGCATGGGAGCGCTTGCGTCCGGCCTAAGTTCCAGGACTGATGGTTCGCCGCTAGGGAATTCGGTGGTAGCGGCACGGCAACAGTTGGCGCTAAATTATGCTCCTGCGCTTATGGGTGAGCAAGGGTGGTGCGACCTCAGGGTTTACTTTCAGGTCTGGCGTCTGCGGTGACAGTGAGCGCCGATAATGAGGGAGGACAGCGCACTCACCGCAATTGACAGCAGGGCCGAGGATTATTATTTGGTCCGATGTGAGGCCTAGCCGCCTCGTGGGTGCCGCGGCTCTTGCGTGGGCTCCTCTGCCGGGCAGCAGCTCCAGGCCAGTCGGTCCTCTGTCGAGCCGTTTGCCTTGCGAGGCTGTAGTGGCGGTTTGCAACGCTCTTTTCGCTCCAAACTTGCACCGTCAATGCTCTAGGGCTTAGTCACCATATTGCTATGCTTATTAGTCGAGTGTGACCATTAGGGCAGGATCTTTTGGGCGGATCAATGCGCCGAGCTGCGGGAGCCTCACTCCAGTGCGGCCATCTTGCTCGTGCGCCACCTAGCGCCCCGATAGAGAAAGAAAGTTGGTGATCAATTGTGTAGAATGTCCTGTAGGTTCTGCTTAGTCACCATATTGCTATGCTTATTAGTCGAGTGTGACCATTAGGGCAGGATCTTTTGGGCGGATCAATGCGCCGAGCTGTGGGAGCCTCACTCCAGTGCGCCCATCTTGCTCGTGCGCCACGTAGCGCCCCGATAGAGAAAGAAAGTTGGTGATCAATTGTGTAGAATGTCCTGTAGGCTCTATGTCTAATGGTAAGGCCTTGGGTAAGTCAAAAGGCTGAGTTTTTATTTAATTTTTACATGGTAAAATTCAGATAAACAATTGCAAAGATCTTCCAAATGTTTTTCTAAAGTAGACATCAACGATGTTAAAAAGGTCTTAGTCTATTTGTAAAATCTCAAGAGAGACTTTGTTAGCCAATGAGATCTTAAATGAAAAATATTAAGATCTGTTTTCTGAGACCTCTGATTGTTCAGAGATAAAATGTATTTGAAGTGGGTTGTGTTAAAGCCGGACTCTTTCAAGTTTCTTACAGTGTCACTTGGCAGCAGCTCGTTCATCAGAGTACCAGGGCGCTGAGGAGGCGCTGCACTGCTGCGATGCAGGTGAAGCATCTTCAGAGGCCCTGTGTTATTGAGTGCTGCCCCAGCCCATCATGGATAAATTCCTACATTTGGTCCTGATACCTATTATTGGAAAGTGGCTTATTAGCAGTAGCAAATATTTACCACTGGCAATAAGGCCACTAACACGGTATAAGGCTCAGTACAGGTCTCAATAAATTATTCCCATGCTCAACCCTGTGTAGCTTGGATGCGAGCAGGCAGGCTTAACTCAGGAGACAGGTATGTAAGCATTTAGAAACACCAATTCAGGGAATAATTAAGACAACACACAATAAAAAATCCAACACTAATTTATAAAAATAGGAAATATTTTTATCTTTAAACAGACACCAAAACGACAAAAATCCAATGGAGAGACGAATGTTTAAAGATTAAACACTTTCTAGTGCTTAGAAACCAATAGTGCCACTTCTGGACATTTGGTCGTCTCTGACCCGGACAAAGTCAAAGTATGAGGCCAACTGCAATGGAGCCCAGATTAGAAACACTAAGTGTGAGGCCCCGGTCAAACTTTTACCTTTACACTTTTCTGGAGGATTTCTCACCAGATGTCATTTAGCCTCCTTCAGCATGCCAGATTCGGTGAGGTTTCACCGGATTTTCACAAAAGTTCACCAAACTTTCAAAAACATCTGGAACTTCTTCCTAAAGTTCCTCTTGAGGGTCCAAAGTGTCCAAAACATAATCCAAGATTCCGGAATTTCCAAGAAGGCCCTTGAAATGTTGGAACCACAATTTCCACAATACACCTGGACTACACACTTAAAATTCAGCTAGATACACTCCTTAGGGGACTCTTGGTGGAGTTGAAGCAGGTGAGCTATGTTAACCTGTAGCTTGCAGGCAGTCCACTCTTTAATCCTTTTGAAGCAAGGTGCATCCAAAGGGCCATAGTTCCAGATAATGCAGCAGGCGCAGCCAGCCAGAATGCAGGGCCTGATGGGCAAATAAAGTTTCCAGCTTGGTAAGCCTTCCTCTTAGTTTCAAGAAGCAGATGTGAGAGGCTTGGCCCCTCTGATACTTGTTCAGTGTTCTCTAGGGTCAAGCAGGAGGGCTCTCCTGTCCAATGAGGTGCAGAGCAACATCCCAGAGCATGACCACTTCCTCCAAAGTGTGGCATAATCTTCTCCCAGAAAGCACTATTCCTCCAAAATTCATCAGGGCTCAAATCTCAGCAGAGCAGCAACAGCTAGTTCAACCAACCTGCAGTGTGGCTCATTTCCGTGGGTCTCCTCCCCCTGGTATCTGCAAATTCCTTCCTTAAGCCTGCCATCTGGCTGGGTCATCAGGGATGGGGGTAGATGGACTTGCTCTCTTCTGCCAGTCCCATTCTCCATTTGAAGCTGATGCTTTACGACCCCTCCCCCCTGCTCTGGCATTCCTGTGGAGCAGAGCTCATTCTAACAGCAATCCCCTCTTCAGCGTGAGCCACTTATCACTTCATCAAAGCCACCTGGCTAATCCTGTTAACTCTGACCAATCAGAGGAGACCTCAGGAAGGCTGAATTTTGACTTACAGGCAAGAAAGTCTTATATGCTGCGAGAGCCCGAGGGGATGCTTTGCTTCTCGGAGGTGAAGGGTTGTGTCATCAGTATTATCCGAGCCCTGGTACCACTGTCAGCCAGTGCTTGCAAAGGTAGGTGACGCCGCGACAGCCTGAGGGGATGCCTTGCTTCTCGGAGGTGAAGGGTTGTGTCATCAGTATTATCGGAGCCCTGGTAACACTGTCAGGCAGTGCTTGCAAAGGTAGGTGATGCTGCGACAGAGCCTGAGGGGATGCTTTGCTGCTCGGAGGTGAAGGGTTGTGTCATCAGTATTATCGGAGCCCTGGTACCACTGTCAAGCAATGCTTGCAAAGGTAGGTGATGCTTTGCTTCTCGGAGGTGAAGGGTTGTGTCATCAGTATTATCGGAGCCCTGGTACCACAGTCAGGCCGTGCTTGCAAAGGTAGGTGATGCTGCGACAGCCTGAGGGGATGCTTTGCTTCTCAGAGGTGAAGGGTTGTGTCATCAGTATTATACGAGCCCTGGTACCACTGTCAGGCAGTGCTTGCAAAGGTAGGTGATGCTGCGAGAGCCTGAGGGGATGCTTTTCTTCTCGGAGGTGAAGGGTTGTGTCATCAGTACTATCCGAGCCCTGGTACCACTGTCAGGCAGTGCTTGCAACGGTAGGTGATGCTGCGACAGAGCCTGAGGGGATGCCTTGCTTCTCGGAGGTGAAGCGTTGTGTCATCAGTACTATCCGAGCCCTGGTACCACTGTCAGGCAGTGCTTGCAAAGGTAGGTGATGCTGCGACAGAGCCTGAGGGGATGCTTTGCTTCTCGGAGGTGAAGTGTTGTGTCATCAGTACTATCCGAGCCCTGGTACCACTGTCAGGCAGTGCTTGCAAAGGTAGGTGATGCTGCGACAGAGCTTGAGGGGATGCTTTGCTTCTCGGAGGTGAAGGATTGTGTCATCAGTATTATCCGAGCCCTGGTACCCGCTGTCAGGCAGTGCTTGCAAAGGTAGGTGATGCTTTGTTTCTCGGAGGTGAAGGGTTGTGTCATCAGTATTATCAGAGCCCTGGTACCACTGTCAGGCAGTGCTTGCAAAGGTAGGTGATGCTGCGACAGAGCCTAAGGGGATGCTTTGCTTCTCGGAGGTGAAGGGTTGTGTCATCAGTATTATCTGAGCCCTAGTACCACTGTCAGGCAGTGCTTGCAAAGGTAGGTGATGCTGCGACAGCCTGAGGGGATGCTTTGCTTCTCGGAGGTGAAGGGTTGTGTCATCAGTATTATCCGAGCCCTGGTACCACTATCAGGCAGTGCTTGCAAAGGTAGGTGATGCTGCGACAGACCCTAAGGGGATGCTTTGTTTCTCGGAGCTGAAGTGTTGTGTCATCAGTATTATCCGAGCCCTGGTACCACTGTCAGGCAGTGCTTGCAAAGGTAGGTGATGCTGCGACAGCCTGAAGGGATGCTTTGCTTCTCGGAGGTGAAGGTTTGTGTCATCAGTATTATCCGAGCCCTGGTACCGCTATCAGGCAGTCCTTGCAGAGGTAGGTGATGCTGCGACAGAGCCTGAGGGGATGCCTTGCTTCTCTGGGGTGAAGGGTTGTCTCATCAGTATTATCCAAGCTCTGGTACCACTGTCAGGCAGTGCTTGCAGAGGTAGGTGATGCTGCGACAGAGCCGGAGGGGATGCCTTGCTTCTCGTAGGTGAAGGGTTGTGTCATCAGTAGTATCCGAGCCCTGGTACCACTGTCAGGCAGTGCTTGCAGAGGTAGGTGATGCTGCGACAGAGCCTGAGGGGATGCCTTGCTTCTCGGAGGTGAAGGTTTGTGTCATCAGTATTATCCGAGCTCTGGTACCACTGTCAGGCAGTGCTTGCAGAGGTAGGTGATGCTGCGACAGAGCCTGAGGGGATGCCTTGCTTCTTGGAGGTGAAGGGTTGTGTCATCAGTATTATCAGAGCCCTGGTACCACTGTCAGGCAGTGCTTGCAAAGGTAGGTGATGCTGCGACAGAGCCTGAGGGATGCTTTGCTTCTCGGAGGTGAAGGGTTGTGTCATCAGTATTATCAGAGCCCTGGTACCACTGTCAGGCAGTGCTTGCAAAGGTAGGTGATGCTGCGACAGCCTGATAGGATGCTTTGCTTTTTGGAGGTGCAGTGTTGTGTCATCAGTATTATCCAAGCCCTGGTACCACTGTCAGGCAGTGCTTGCAGAGGTAGGTGATGCTGCGACAGAGCCGGAGGGGATGCCTTGTTTCTCGGAGGTGAAAGGTTGTGTCATCAGTATTATCAGAGCCCTGGTACCAGTGTCAGGCAGTGCTTGCAAAGGTAGGTGATGCTGCAACAGAGCCTGAGGGGGTGATTTGCTTCTCGGAGGTGAAGGGTTGTGTCATCAGTAGTATCAGAGCCCTGGTACCACTGTCAGGCAGTGCTTGCAAAGGTAGGTGATGCTTTGCTTCTTGGAGGTGAAGGGTTGTGTCATTAGTACTATCCGAGCCCTGTTACCACTGTCAGGCAGTGCTTGCAAAGGTAGGTGATGCTGCGACAGAACCGGAGGGGATGCCTTGCTTCTCGGAGGTGAAGGGTTGTGTCATCAGTATTATCAGAGCCCTGGTACCAGTGTCAGGCAGTGCTTGCAAAGGTAGGTGATGCTGCAACAGAGCCTGAGGGGATGATTTGCTTCTCGGAGGTGAAGGGTTGTGTCATCAGTAGTATCAGAGCCCTGGTACCACTGTCAGGCAGTGCTTGCAAAGGTAGGTGATGCTGCAACAGAGCCTGAGGGGATGCCTTGCTTCTCGGAGGTGAAGGGTTGTGTCATCAGTATTATCCGAGCCCTGGTACCACTGTCAGGCGGTGCTTGCAAAGGTAGGTGATGCTGCGACAGCCTGATGGGATGCTTTGCTTTTTGGAGGTGAAGGGTTGTGTCATCAGTATTATCCGAGCCCTGGTACCACTGTCAGGCAGTGCTTGCAAAGGTAGGTGATGCTGCGACAGAGCCTGAGGGGATGCTTTGCTTCTCGGAGGTGAAGGGTTGTGTCATCAGTATTATTCGAGCCCTGGTACCACTGTCAGGCAGTGCTTGCAAAAGTAGGTGATGCTGCGAGAGCCTGAGGGGATGCCTTGCTTCTCGGAGGTGAAGGGTTGTGTCATCAGTATTATCAGAGCCCTGGTACCACTGTCAGGCAGTGTTTGCAGAGGTAGGTGATGCTTTGCTTCTCGGAGGTGAAGGGTTGTGTCATCAGTATTATCAGAGCCCTGATACCACAGTCAGGCCGTGCTTGCAAAGGTAGGTGATGCTGCGACAGCCTGAGGGGATGCTTTGCTTCTCGGAGGTGAAGGGTTGTGTCATCAGTACTATCCGAGCCCTGGTACCACTGTCAGGCAGTGCTTGCAAAGGTAGGTGATGCTGCTACAGAGCCTGAGGGGATGCTTTGCTTCTCGGAGGTGAAGGGTTGTGTCATCAGTATTGTCAGAGCCCTGGTACCACTGTCAGGCAGTGCTTGCAAAGGTAGGTGATGCAGCGACAACCTGAGGGGATGATTTGCTTCTCGGAGGTGAAGGGTTGAATCATCAGTATTATCAGAGCCCCGGTACCACTGTCAGGCAGTGCTTGCAAAGGTAGGTGATGCTGCGACAGAGCCTGAGGGGATGCTTTGCTTCTCGGAGGTGAAGGGTTGTGTCATCAATATTATCCGAGCCCTGGTACCACTGTCAGGCAGTGCTTGCAGAGGTAGGTGATGCTGCGACAGAGCCTGAGGGGATGCCTTGCTTCTCGGAGGTGAAGGGTTGTGTCATCAGTATTATCCAAGCCCTGGTATCACGGTCAGGCAGTGCTTGCAAAGGTAGGTGATGCTGCGTCAGAACCGGAGGGGATGCTTTGCTTCTCGGAGGTGAAGGGTTGTGTCATCAGTATTATCCGAGCCCTGGTACCACTGTCTGGCAGTGATTGCAAAGGTAGGTGATGGTGCGACAGAGCCTGAGGGGATGCCTTACTTCTTGGAGGTGAAGGGTTGTGTCATCAGTATTATCAGAGCCCTGGTACCACTGTCAGGCAGTGCTTGCAAAGGTAGGTGATGCTGCGACAGAGCCTGAGGGATGCTTTGCTTCTCGGAGGTGAAGGGTTGTGTCATCAGTATTATCAGAGCCCTGGTACCACTGTCAGGCAGTGCTTGCAAAGGTAGGTGATGCTGCGAAAGCCTGATAGGATGCTTTGCTTTTTGGAGGTGAAGTGTTGTGTCATCAGTATTATCCAAGCCCTGGTACCACTGTCAGGCAGTGCTTGCAAAGGTAGGTGATGCTGCGACAGAGCCTGAGGGGATGCCTTGTTTCTCGGAGGTGAAGGGTTGTGTCATCAGTATTATCCGAGCCCTGGTACCACTGACAGGCAGTGCTTGCAAAAGTAGGTGATGCTGCGTGAGCCTGAGGGGATGCCTTGTTTCTCGGAGGTGAAGGGTTGTGTCATCAGTATTATCAGAGCCCTGGTACCAGTGTCAGGCAGCGCTTGCAAAGGTAGGTGATGCAGCGACAGCCTGAGGGGATGCTTTGCTTCTCGGAGGTGAAGGGTTGTGTCATCAGTATTATCAGAGCCCTGGTACCACTGTCAGGCAGTGCTTGCAAAGGTAGGTGACGCTGCGACAGAGCCTGAGGAGATGCTTTGCTTCTCGGAGGTGAAGGGTTGTGTCATCAGTATTATCAGAGCTCTGGTACCACTGTCAGGCAGTGTTTGCAGAGGTAGGTGATGCTTTGCTTCTCAGAGGTGAAGGGTTGTGTCATCAGTATTATCAGAGCCCTGGTACCACTGTCAGGCAGTGCTTTCAAAAGTAGGTGATGCTGCGACAGAGCCTGAGGGGAAGGTTTGCTTCTCGGAGGTGAACGGTTGTCATCAGTATTATCAGAGCCCTGGTACCACTGTCAGGCAGTGCTTTCAAAAGTAGGTGATGCTGCGACAGAGCCTGAGGGGATGCTTTGCTTCTCGGAGGTGAAGGGTTGTGTCATCAGTAGTATCAGAGCCCTGGTACCACTGTCTGGCAGTGCTTGCAAAGGTAGGTGACGCTGCGACAGAGCCTGAGGGGATGCTTTGCTTCTCAGAGATGAAGGGTTGTGTCATCAGTATTATCAGAGCCCTGGTACCACTGTCAGGCAGTGCTTGCAAAGGTAGGTGATGCTGCGACAGAACCTGAGGGGATGCTTTGCTTCTCGGAGGTGAAGGGTTGTGTCATCAGTATTATCAGAGCCCTGGTACCACTGCCAGGCAGTGCTTGCAGAGGTAGGTGATGCTGGAACAGCCTGAGGGGATGCTTTGCTTCTCGGAGGTGAAGGGTTGTGTCATCAGTATTATCTGAGCCCTGGTACCGCTATCAGGCAGTGCTTGCAAAGATAGGTGATGCTGCGACAGAGCCTGAGGGGATGCTTTGCTTCTCGGAGGTGAAGGATTGCGTCATCAGTATTATAAGAGCCCTGGTACCACTGTCAGGCAGTGCTTGCAAAGGTAGGTGATGCTGCGACAGAGCCTGAGGGGATGCTTTGCTTCTCAGAGGTGAAGGGTTGTCATATCAGTATTATCCGAGCCCTGGTACCACTGCCAGGCAGTGCTTGCAGAGGTAGGTGATGCTGCGACAGAGCCTGAGGGGATGCCTTGCTTCTCGGAGGTGAAGGGTTGTGTCATCAGTATTATCCGAGCTCTGGTACCACTGTCAGGCAGTGCTTGCAAAGGTAGGTGATGCTGCGACAGAGCCTGAGGGGATGCTTTGCCTCTCGGAGGTGAAGGGTTGTGTCATCAATATTATCCGAGCCCTGGTACCACTGTCAGGCAGTGCTTGCAGAGGTAGGTGATGCTGCGACAGAGCCTGAGGGGATGCCTTGCTTCTCGGAGGTGAAGGGTTGTGTCATCAGTATTATCCAAGCCCTGGTATCACGGTCAGGCAGTGCTTGCAAAGGTAGGTGATGCTGCGTCAGAACCGGAGGGGATGCTTTGCTTCTCGGAGGTGAAGGGTTGTGTCATCAGTATTATCCGAGCCCTGGTACCACTGTCTGGCAGTGATTGCAAAGGTAGGTGATGGTGCGACAGAGCCTGAGGGGATGCCTTACTTCTTGGAGGTGAAGGGTTGTGTCATCAGTATTATCAGAGCCCTGGTACCACTGTCAGGCAGTGCTTGCAAAGGTAGGTGATGCTGCGACAGAGCCTGAGGGATGCTTTGCTTCTCGGAGGTGAAGGGTTGTGTCATCAGTATTATCAGAGCCCTGGTACCACTGTCAGGCAGTGCTTGCAAAGGTAGGTGATGCTGCGAAAGCCTGATAGGATGCTTTGCTTTTTGGAGGTGAAGTGTTGTGTCATCAGTATTATCCAAGCCCTGGTACCACTGTCAGGCAGTGCTTGCAAAGGTAGGTGATGCTGCGACAGAGCCTGAGGGGATGCCTTGTTTCTCGGAGGTGAAGGGTTGTGTCATCAGTATTATCCGAGCCCTGGTACCACTGACAGGCAGTGCTTGCAAAGATAGGTGATGCTGCGTGAGCCTGAGGGGATGCCTTGTTTCTCGGAGGTGAAGGGTTGTGTCATCAGTATTATCAGAGCCCTGGTACCAGTGTCAGGCAGCGCTTGCAAAGGTAGGTGATGCAGCGACAGCCTGAGGGGATGCTTTGCTTCTCGGAGGTGAAGGGTTGTGTCATCAGTATTATCAGAGCCCTGGTACCACTGTCAGGCAGTGCTTGCAAAGGTAGGTGACGCTGCGACAGAGCCTGAGGAGATGCTTTGCTTCTCGGAGGTGAAGGGTTGTGTCATCAGTATTATCAGAGCTCTGGTACCACTGTCAGGCAGTGTTTGCAGAGGTAGGTGATGCTTTGCTTCTCAGAGGTGAAGGGTTGTGTCATCAGTATTATCAGAGCCCTGGTACCACTGTCAGGCAGTGCTTTCAAAAGTAGGTGATGCTGCGACAGAGCCTGAGGGGAAGGTTTGCTTCTCGGAGGTGAACGGTTGTCATCAGTATTATCAGAGCCCTGGTACCACTGTCAGGCAGTGCTTTCAAAAGTAGGTGATGCTGCGACAGAGCCTGAGGGGATGCTTTGCTTCTCGGAGGTGAAGGGTTGTGTCATCAGTAGTATCAGAGCCCTGGTACCACTGTCTGGCAGTGCTTGCAAAAGTAGGTGACGCTGCGACAGAGCCTGAGGGGATGCTTTGCTTCTCAGAGATGAAGGGTTGTGTCATCAGTATTATCAGAGCCCTGGTACCACTGTCAGGCAGTGCTTGCAAAGGTAGGTGATGCTGCGACAGAACCTGAGGGGATGCTTTGCTTCTCGGAGGTGAAGGGTTGTGTCATCAGTATTATCAGAGCCCTGGTACCACTGCCAGGCAGTGCTTGCAGAGGTAGGTGATGCTGGGACAGCCTGAGGGGATGCTTTGCTTCTCGGAGGTGAAGGGTTGTGTCATCAGTATTATCTGAGCCCTGGTACCGCTATCAGGCAGTGCTTGCAAAGATAGGTGATGCTGCGACAGAGCCTGAGGGGATGCTTTGCTTCTCGGAGGTGAAGGATTGCGTCATCAGTATTATAAGAGCCCTGGTACCACTGTCAGGCAGTGCTTGCAAAGGTAGGTGATGCTGCGACAGAGCCTGAGGGGATGCTTTGCTTCTCAGAGGTGAAGGGTTGTCATATCAGTATTATCCGAGCCCTGGTACCACTGCCAGGCAGTGCTTGCAGAGGTAGGTGATGCTGCGACAGAGCCTGAGGGGATGCCTTGCTTCTCGGAGGTGAAGGGTTGTGTCATCAGTATTATCCGAGCTCTGGTACCACTGTCAGGCAGTGCTTGCAAAGGTAGGTGATGCTGCGACAGAGCCTGAGGGGATGCTTTGCTTCTCGGAGGTGAAGGGTTGTGTCATCAGTATTATCCGAGCCCTGGTACCACTGTCAGGCAGTGCTTGCAAAGGTAGGTGATGCTGCGACAGAGCCTGAGGGGATGCCTTGCTTCTCGGAGGTGAAGGGTTGTGTCATCAGTATTATCAGAGCTTGGGTACCACTGTCAGGCAGTGTTTGCAGAGGTAGGTGATGCTGCGACAGAGCCTGAGGGGATGCTTTGCTTCTCGGAGGTGAACGGTTGTCATCAGTATTATCAGAGCCCTGGTACCACTGTCAGGCAGTGCTTTCAAAAGTAGGTGATGCTGCGACAGAGCCTGAGGGGATGCTTTGCTTCTCGGAGGTGAAGGGTTGTGTCATCAGTAGTATTAGAGCCCTGGTACCACTGTCAGGTAGTGCTTGCAAAAGTAGGTGATGCTGTGAGAGCCTGAGGGGATGCTTTGCTTCTCGGAGGTGAAGGGTTGTGGCATCAGTATTATCAGAGCCCTGGTACCAGTGTCAGGCAGTGCTTGCAAAGGTAGGTGATGCTGCAACAGAGCCTGAGGGGATGCTTTGCTTCTCGGAGGTGAAGGGTTGTGTCATCAGTATTATCCGAGCCCTGGTACCACTGTCAGGCAGTGCTTGCAAAAGTAGGTGATGCTGCGAGAGCCTGAGGGGATGCCTTGCTTCTCGGAGGTGAAGGGTATTGTCATCAGTATTATCAGAGCCCTGGTACCAGTGTCAGGCAGTGCTTGCAAAGGTAGGTGATGCTGCGACAGAGCCTGAGGGGATGCTTTGCTTCTCGGAGGTGAAGGGTTGTGTCATCAGTATTATCAGAGCCCTGGTACCACTGTCAGGCAGTGTTTGCAGAGGTAGGTGATGCTTTGCTTCTCGGAGGTGAAGGGTTGTGTCATCAGTACTATCCGAGCCCTGGTACCACTGTCAGGCAGTGCTTGCAAAGGTAGGTGATGCTGCTACAGAGCCTGAGGGGATGCTTTGCTTCTCGGAGGTGAAGGGTTGTGTCATCAGTATTGTCAGAGCCCTGGTACCACTGTCAGGCAGTGCTTGCAAAGGTAGGTGATGCAGCGACAGCCTGAGGGGATGATTTGCTTCTCGGAGGTGAAGGGTTGAGTCATCAGTATTATCAGAGCCCTGGTACCACTGGCAGGCAGTGCTTGCAAAGGTAGGTGATGCTGCGACAGCCTGATGGGATGCTTTGCTTTTTGGAGGTGAAGTGTTGTGTCATCAGTATTATCAGAGCCCTGGTACCACTGTCAGGCAGTGCTTGCAAAGGTAGGTGATGCTGCGACAGAGCCTGCGGGAATGCTTTGCTTCTCGGAGGTGAAGGGTTGTGTGATCAGTATTATCAGAGCCCTGGTACCACTGTCAGGCAGTGCTTGGAAAGGTAGGTGATGCTGCGACAGAGCCTGAGGGGATGCTTTGCTTCTCAGAGGTGAAGGGTTGTGTCAACAGTAGTATCCGGGCCCTGGTACCACTGTCAGGCAGTGCTTGCAAAGGTAGGTGATGCTGCGACAGAGCCTATGGGGATGCTTTGCTTCTCGGAGGTGAAGGGTTGTGTCATCAGTATTATCCGAGGCCTGGTACCACTGTCCGGCAGTGCTTGCAAAGGTAGGTGATGCTGCGACAGCCTGAGGGGATGCTTTGCTTCTCGGAGGTGAAGGATTGTGTCATCAGTATTATCCGAGCCCTGGTACCACTATCAGGCAGTGCTTGCAAAGTAGGTGATGCTGCGACAGAGCCTGAAGGGATGCTTTGCTTCTCGGAGGTGAAGGATTGTGTCATCAGTATTATCAGAGCCCTGGTAACACTGTCAGGCAGTGCTTGCAAAGGTAGGTGATGCTGTGACAGAGCCTGAGGGGATGCTTTGCTTCTCGGAGGTGAAGGGATGTGTCATCAGTATTATCAGAGCTTGGGTACCACTGTCAGGCAGTGTTTGCAGAGGTAGGTGATGCTGCGACAGAGCCTGAGGGGATGCTTTGCTTCTCGGAGGTGAAGGGTTGTGTCATCAGTATTATCAGAGCCCTGGTACCACTGTCAGGCAGTGCTTGCAAAGGTAGGTGATGCTGCGACAGCCTGAGGGGATGCTTTGCTTCTCGGAGGTGAAGGGTTGTGTCATCAGTATTATCCGAGCGCTGGTACCAGTGTCAGGCAGCGCTTGCTAAGGTAGGTGATGCTGCGACAGAGCCTGAGGGGATGCTTTGCTTCTCGGAGGTGAAGGGTTGTGTCATCAGTATTATCCGAGCCCTGGTACCACTGTCAGGCAGTGCTTGCAAAGGTAGGTGATGCTGCGACAGCGTGAGGGGATGCTTTGCTTCTCGGAGGTGAAGGGTTGTGTCATCAGTATTATCAGAGCTTGGGTACCACTGTCAGGCAGTGTTTGCAGAGGTAGGTGATGCTGCGACAGAACCTGAAGGGATGCTTTGCTTCTCAGAGGTGAAGGATTGTGTCCCGAAATGAGAAGTCATCAAAGAAGCCTCGTTTACAGAGCACGATGATCTTTATAGCAAAGTCTTCTGATGGCATAACTCATTTCACATGCCAAATACAGATCCCTAGGTGTTGAGTAGCAGCTATTCGTCAATTCCTGAAATGTCAAGGCACACACTCAAGCGGGAGAATGCCTACTCAAGTTGTGGCGAGATTCCTCATGTGACTTGCATGATCTCTGTACATGAACATTGCCTTCTCAAACTGTGCTGAATTTTAGGTTTTAATATTGTACTTTTGTCATCTAAAAAAAACAAGGGCCAGTGCTACTTTGAATTCAGATCCAACACATTTTATGGGACCTAAACATCCGTTCCTTTTTTACTTCATCACATTTTCTCGGTCTCTTAGAACAACGGACATACCTTGCAATGATTGCTCTCCAGAAGTATCAGACCCATGCTAGACCTCCATGGGGCCCTGTCTGCTTGCTACAAACCTCACCTATCCCAGTATTGAACATTTTGTGAAAACTGAATCCAACTGGCATGGCTGTAACCCGACTCTGGAATATGATAAAGATACACCCCTGCCCTATCTTGTCAAGCCAGGAACCCATGGATTCCCAGAAAGCATGCCCTTCTAAGGATTGTATCTCACATGAGACATTAGTGCCGTTAGTTATGAATGTAGCAATGGCAACTATTGTCAGGAATAAAAGTACAACACTCTCTCATTTTGAACATTCTAAAGAACCTGCCCTCGTTCCCAAGAAGGATATCGAATTCTAATCAGTTCTGCATAGCCATAGCATGAATAGCCGTAAGCTCCGAGTTGATTAGCGCCCCTGCTGTGCTCGAAGCTAATTTATCAACTAAAGTAGACAGTCCCCTAATCTTCACATCATTCATTGCTATTTCAATATGTGGAATAATTGTTCCTAATATATCCAGAATCACTTGTTAAAAATTCCTTTTCACTCTTTTTGATTCCACATCATCATTCACTCCACTCACATGATACACTCTAGGAAATACTAAAGGTAAGTTGCATAATGCAACCCAGTTTTGTGGCAAATTGAAATAAGCAGTCTTACCACACACAAAATAAACCCCCTCACAATCCGCTCCTCACCTTTTAACAAATTCCCACTCACTAAATAACTCTTTGTACATTTACCATCCCCTATGTATTCGACTGATCCTTTCTCCGTAGGTTCACAATGCACCAGACACAACTCACTCATCCTTTAATGCTCCATTCTCAATCTCAGGTATACATTTGAAAGTCAAAATTCTTCCTCTGCCTTAACCTGCTCAATGAATCTTTTTTTTTCACCTCTACAATGTCTAGTAATGTTCACCTTTCTCTCATATTCCCTAATAAACTCTCTTTCTTCAACATTCAAACTACATACATACTCTCATTTAGTCAATTTAGAACTTGAGTTAGTTTCTGCAATAGATTCTAGCAATTTACTATAGTCAAGTTATCTCCTTCTTCATTGACTGGTATCAATTCCAGTGAGACTTTAAAATTCTACAGATACGGAGACAATAATTCTTGTTGTAATGCATGCAATATAGGAAGCTGAAAATAAGACGACCCTTCTCCTGCAGATAAAGGAAGGTAAGTACACACATCACAGTTATTAATAGCCAGAATGTCAACATACTCTCCCACCATTGTGTAAAAAGATTGTTATCTAAGCCATGTTTTAAACTATCATTGTATGTTAATTTATTTGTAAACGTGTTAAGTACAGTTTTAGAGTCTCCTTCGGTGGAATCATATCCTACTGGAGAACTCAAGCACAACAGGAGCCCTATGTGGACCAGCAATATCACAGACAATAAGACCCAACTAGAATGTTGGCATATCTTAGTGCAAGCCATTTCTAAATGAGACAACAACTACAATTTGTGGCAAAAACATTTAGAAAACAAAAAACGTCAACCCAAAACTCAGTGATTTTGTCTAATTCAGGTGCAACAGTCTCTAATTTCTTTCAAGGCAGTTCTTCTTCTTCCTGATCACTCTTAAAGCTAAACTGATCAGCCAATATTTGATTGCACTATTTTCTGTCTCCGATTCTTCTTCGGAAACTGATGCAAGATATGCCCACTCATGTAAATTGAATTTTACACTTGGAACCCTTTGTCCTGGTGAATCACTCACACTGATTTCTGAATCCAACTCAATGGCTCTTCATTAATTATTCTCAGTTTTTCATTTGCAAGTTCTTTTCATACCCACTGTAGTTTGAACTCTTGGCTCTTTACTCTCTTCACTTGTGACCATTGCTGGCTCTAACACACTCACTGCTGAAGTGATTCTTTGTTCAGGATCTGCAGCGTGATCAACATTAAACAATGTTCTTCCTCTATGGGTTCTCGGAACTCGAATCTTCATCTGGAGTTTTTCAATAGACAGGTCAGAGACTACTTCTCCTTGCTGATGCATCTGACTCTTCAACAGCTCTTCACTCTGACCCTCTGATTGAAACTAATCACTGGGACACTCCCCCTAATTTCAGAACCTTCACCTCTATCTTTGACATCCACAAAGTTTTCTCTACACCCCTCTGGATTCACACAGCAAACTCAAGCTTGATGCTGTAAATCAGTAGCTTATGAAACTGCCGCTTCACTCACCACCTTCACTCCCTTCGTGTGAGTGGAGTGGAGTCACTGTGGCACTCCAGCACATTTCATAGCTGTAGTCGTTACGAGAACAGACCTAGTCAGCGCTCTTCAAGACACTCCTTCACATGCTTTTTACAGGGTAAAGCTCTGTCCTGGTTGGTCTCGATCCTACAAGAGCAGTAGTTTCAAGTGATTTTCCCTCCTTTTGCGCCATCCCATAGAGCACTGGTGCATGGTGTTCCTCAGGGCTCGACGCTCAGCCCTACCCTTTTTAACATTACGTTAGACCACTGGCTGAGGTAGTGAAATCTTTCGGAATCTCCTTAGTGTCATACGCTGACGATACTCAGTGGTTCATTTCCTTGTCTGCAGAATCGCCCAGCGACTGTGCCAATTAAAAAAAAAAAAAACTGTCTAACTGCAGTCGCTGGATGGATGCACAATAAATATTTACGCCCCCAAAACGGAGATCTTTTGCTGGGTAGGCTACCCACCTCTGGAGCGACTAACGGTGGCCGGCGAACTTAGGGTCCTCCCCCTGAACCCAAATCAGTGCTGAAAAACCTTGGGACATATATGGATCATTTTTATCCTTCAAAACATGAAGTCAAAATGCTAGCAGGTCACTGTTTTGGCATCCTCAGGAATCTTAAGCCTATTTTGGGATGCTTTCCCCAGCAAAGTCACCAACTAATCGTGCAATCCTTGGTTATCTCACAACTTGATTACTGCAACATCCTTTATTTGGGATTTAAAAAAATCTATTCTGAATCATTTGCAGGTCATTCAAAGATCCGCTGTGAGACTTCTTTTTTCCATCTCCAAATTATTTTCTGCCTGCCATCTTCTTGCCAAGCTCCACTCCACCTATCGAAAAGTGCTCTTAATTTAAGGCCCTATGTACCTCGCACAAAATTCTATACAACCAAGGGGCCCCCAACCTGTCTACTCTGATGCATTTCTACAAGCCCTCTGGAGCACCTTGCTCTGCTGATTTAAACTTGGCCTATGATCCCGCTACAGTAGAGTCAGAATGGGTGGCTGTTCTTTTCAAGTCTTATCCCCGACTCTATGGAACTCAATGCCACTTAACATCAGGAACACTTACAATTCCGAAAAACACCTGAAATTCTGGCTGTTCTCCAACTAGGCTACTGTTCTTTGTCTTCTGCTGCCATATCTTACCTGTGCATAGCGCCAGAGGCCCCTTCAAGGTATCTGTGCGCTTTAGAAATTTTTATAATATAACTATGCATATCCATTCTTCAGTATTCTCCAGGATTCAGGGTATGAAATTGGATTTCTTTTGTTGCTGGGGTATTCACATGATGAGAGACAGATTTCACCCTATCATTCCTTTGCAGTAGTGTAGAACAAAATCATTAAAACAAATGAAGCTGCAGGAATGTAAGTTAGTCTCATTGCTCTCCCCATTAGGCCCTCATGGGCCAAGAAACCAGTTTTTCAGTCACGTGCACCTCTGATACTTATTAGGCAGCAGGAAGTGCATCTGGCCATGTTAATCCAATTGAAGCACACACTTTAGCCAATTTGTTCTTGATTGTGCCATTCACTCTCTCCACTTAACCAGATGATTGAGGACATTACAGCATTGCAACTTCTGGTCGACATGAAGTGCTGTACAAATCAATTTCAAAATCTAATTTTTTTAAATGGGAACCACGATCTATATCATTAGAAACTGGAAGACCACATCTTGGTGTAAGGTCTCTCCAAAGACGTTTGACCACTGTTAAATTGTAAAATCTCAGAGTACGGTAAGCCTCAACCCATTTAGAGAACAGACAGAAAAATCACAGTACATACTTTAGGCCAAAGTGAACTAGTATCTCATTGCAGTCTGCCTGGGGGGCCTTCCGATTTGCCAATGTGATCCATAATCACTACTGCCTTTTTCCCTTGAATATTCATTTGAAAAATTAGGCACTTGTGGCATAAATCCTTTGCCACAGCTCTGAATTCCACCAACACTTTGAAAAAATTCTACACATTCCAAACCTTCCCACATGAGTTTGACCATGCAAGTAACGAGTCATACTCTGTAGTATACCATCTGGGATAACATACCTGTAATCTGTTGTAACCCAAACATCTTGGCAGTTCTCTTTACAATCTAATATTTCCCACTTTTTCTTTTCATCATCTGGTGCTCCTGCTTGAAAATCCATCAACTCATTGAGGTTTCAATGGGTTTTAGCAAATACCAGTGTGCATTATCAACGAACATTTCATTTAATTCTTTTGACACGGTCTCTTGAATCACCATTGTATTTCCTTGTCCCAATGATTTTTCTTCAATTTCACAATAATGAGCCACATGGTCTGCATAATAGTTACCAAGCGTGACCGTATCATTTTTAGATTTATGGGGTGCACACGCAACATCAGCTATGGCTTTGTGTAAGTGTATAACCTCCAACACAAGTACGTAGACACTGTTTCTTATTGGTAAACCTGATTATGTCATAAAACCCCTCTGTGACCACAACTGTCCAAAGTCATGGACCACACCAAAGCCATACTGGATGTCTGTGTAAATTGTTACACATATGTCCTGTGTCAGGATCTGGCTTTCCGTATGTGTGGGATGTGTACAAAAGGAGTCCTGATGAGCGAATGTGTCTGGAAGGTTTGTGAAAGCTGATGGGACTGTTGAGGTATGTTGGGCCATTGTTATGTAGTGCCTTGAATGTGTGGGTGAGGAGCTTGAATTGCGTTTGTTTGTATATGGGAAGCCAGTGGAGCTCTTTCAGGTGTGGTGTGATGAGAGTGTGGTGTGAGAGGTTGAGTGTAATTCTGGCCACTGAATTCTGAATGGTCTGAGCAGGGGTGTAACAAAAAGCCCCACAATGTGAAGAGGCCCCCACACTCCACTGTCCAGATAGCGGCCCAGGTTGGCTTGCTGCAAAAAAAAAAAAAAAACATGAGCTGCAGTGACCGAGGGCCGATGAGCGCTCTGCCTCTGCTGCAGCCTCTTTCAACAATAACAGGTAAAAACCCTCTCCTCCCCACATGCACCGAGAACTGGACCTGGAATAGGAAGGTCAGGCCTCGAGAGGGCTGATGGAGTCGAGTCTGTCATTGGAATCAGACCAGGCCCAATCAACAAAGGCAGAAGGAAGGGATTAAAGGTTCTGCTTTCTCTGTGAAGCGGCACTTAGTAGTTGCTTGTTGACTTCCTTGGTCCATGTGGCCCCTCGGGTGGAGGTGTGTTAGACAAGAGGTGAAGTTGGGCTGGAAATTTATAATTCAGAGACAAAATCTTTTTAGAGCTCTGCAAGTGCAGGTGTCCCGAGCTAACAGCTAGCGACTGCTGATGCAAGATGGGTGCAAGTGAGGTTTGCTATCTGTGCTAGGCGAGTGCCAATGCAAGATGGATGCAAGTGAGGTTTGCGATCTGTTCTAGGTGAGTGCCGATGCAACATGGTTGCAAGAGAGGTTTGCTATTTATGCTAGGCGAGTGCAATGCAAGATGGGTGCAAGTGAGGTTTGCTATCTGCGCTAGGCGAGTGCCAATGCAACATGGGTGCAAGTGAGGCTTGCTACCTCTTCTAGGTGAGTGTCAATGCAACATGGGTACAAGTGAGGCTTGATACCTGTGCAAGGTGAGTTCCAATGCCACATGGGTGCAAGTGAGGTTTGCGGTTTGTTCTAGGTGAGTGCCAATGCCACATGGGTGCAAGTGCTGTCTGTGCTGGGTGACCGTTGGTAAAGGCTCGAGCCTGCCTTAGCCTAGAGGTCTGGGCTGTCTCTGGCTCGGCCCTTTCTCGCGTGGGACTGCTGAGTCAATATAGTGCCCAGCCAGCATCCCAAGCAGCTTCACACTATTCTCCACTCTTGAATGCACTGTTGAAAACAAAGAGACATTAGCAGACTGCGAAGACAGCTGATCTTATGCTGTGCTAAGGTGTCATTCTCAACAGAAAAGAGTGTTCCTGGGTGAGTTTATTTCCAGTGAAATAGTTGCTTAAGCGCATCAAAGTGAAAGTGCAGCCCTGATGCAATTGGCAGGTGTGTTACATTCTGTTTAACATGTTTTTTAAAGCAAATTACTGGCATACCATCAAATTGATTTATCTTGTGATTTGTGTCCTCCACAAGCCAGTATACATGATCATGATCTGTGCTTGTTTGTTTTTCTTTGTAAAAGCACAACGCAGGAGGGATTGATGATTGGTGTAAAACTAGATACATACTAATTCAGTGCCCGGTGCCTGCACTACAGACTCCAATCCCGGCTCCCCTGCTTGACCTAATTGTTTCATCATAGGCAAACCAGATGACTTCGCTGCACCTCCTGTTGCATTACTGCACAATTTAAGGGCACTCATGAGTGATTCAGTATGGAGTGCATGTAACGGAATATACTCACATAGTGTCTGATAGACCATAGCACTGTTCTGTGTATATGATATTTACTATTTTTATATATAGCCCATCGCACACTAAATTGAGTGTTGACATTCCGCTGAAGAGGTCACAGTACCTCCTGCTGCCTTGCTATTACAGCCCTTTGCAAACCTCTTACAACCAACCTGGCTGCCGCACAATTTTAAAAGTTACTTTAAAACCAGGTACTCTCAGTTCTTGCAGCTTCCCTGTGCCTATTGTGCTTCACCTCTCCTGATTTGTTTTTAGGTAGTAAAAGTTAACAGAGGACAGATCCCTTATCTGTTTAAATGAACATCAAAGAAGGACCATTAAGGGCTCAACTTTGTTATTTTTTAAAGATATTTTTATTATTTTTAACAGACTGAGCAGTCATTGGTAATACAGTATCAATAGCACGTAATACATCTTACATACAATGCAGTTTTAATCTTCATATATTAATACATCCACATACATTTGTTCATGAGTGTCAATTTCTATGTTGTTCTCGCATCTCCATCTCCACAGTAGGAGAGGTACAAATCTCCCCCCCGATAAGTGTTCCAATTGCCCCATTTTTTTGGCCCACTTCTTGGGGCACCCTCTGGATTTAAACACCTCTTTTTCAGCGATCATGCACTTATCGAGCTCCTTAGCCCATTCCCCTGCAGTTGGTCCCTCGGCTGCCCCCCAGTGCATAGCAATCGCACGTTTTACCAGCGTATAGCCCAAAGTGACCCATTGTTGTTCTACTTCAGTGAGGTCTGTTGCTTCCCAAATATTTAAAAGCCCCAGTCTCGGAGTAAGTTGGATGTCTTTCCCAGTGGCCCTGTGCATGTGGCGTGTTGCTTCCCTCCAGAGGACCACAATGTGTGGGCATTCCCACAAAGTGTGGTATATGGTAGCCTCCGCGGTGCACCGTCTAAGCCAAGATGCATCTTCTCCGGGCCCGATTTAAGCAAGTGTGGCTCCGGTGAAATACGATCTATGCAGTATCTTCAGTTGGATGAGTCGGAACTTAAGCAGAATGGATGCTTCTCTCGGAGACATAAGTGCAGCTTGCCAATCTTCGTCCTCTAGTATGCCTATGTCAGCCTGCCATTGTTCGTGGAGGTTCCGAAGTGAATTATAACCAAAGGAGGTGGCAGGGTCACTTGCGCAAGCTTATTACTTATTCCCTCATGTACATAAAAGAACAATTTCCAAATGCGGTGCTCCAGAGAAGTGGGCTGCCACTATTGCCCACATAAATTAACGGAGAACACCCAGTCCAAAAACAGTCAACACAATTTCCCGAGCACCAACGTGTGAAGAAAAGATGTATCCAATCTCTGTTATGTCGAATTCGATTTGTTTCTTCAAGATTCTTCAATTTTCATATACTCTCATCTTCAGTTATGACCTTCAGATTAAGCCAACACGTGTTTCGTCAGAAAACGATGTTCTTACATCTCTGACTTCATCAGGGCTATGAATAAACAAACAGAGAGAGTCTAAGTTCCTCTATATACATTATGTAATTCCTTCACCAAACACCCTGGTGTATAGGAATTATGAAAGAGGGAAAGTCAGTATGCTCATAGAAACAACATCAGCTTTAAAAAGAAGGTATCTTTACCACAAAGAACCCATTTCTTTATCGTGATAAAGAGTCTGATAACAAATTAAACAGTTATTAAACATGCAGGATTCAAGGAAAGACACCGTGTACAGCAACGGACACTGGTGCAACCAGATGTGCAAGTAGTTCTCAGTGTGCACATTGACGGTCAAGCTCACCTTCACAAATAGATTAAACCATAATTCTTCGAGTAGTCATCTGTCTCTTTAGGTAGAATTATCGATCGGACCAAAATTTATGCGACCTACAATTGATCAAAATTCATCAAAACCCCTTCTAGTGAAACAGTCAAATATTATATTCAATAGACATTACCTTTAATTTCTTGTTTTTATTGCCTAAGATCGTAACCCGTAACATAAGGGGCATGTAGCTATTATTATTCTCCTTGCATGGTTATGCACATTCTACCTCCTCAGCGGCCTGACCTTAACAATTTGTATCAGTTCCCACGTAAAGACAAATCAGGCTCAATCAGAGACACATCCATAACCTTATCATATTTAAAACCCCATACTATATATCTAATCTATTAATTTTACCTAGAACTCGCATGCGTTAACCATTTCTAATCGCAATTCGATTTACTTACGATTTCGAAAGGAGAGTACTACGTAACCGATTCCGAATGGCGTGGTGAACACGCACCATCTTAATTCTCCTTTATATAGTATGCGATCACCGCAACCTATAGGCGACTGTTGAATTGAATGATAATCAATCAACTCATTATCTGAACTCGATTTTCAATTAAAGTAATATATGTCTAATTTATAGAAATGCCTGCTTTGTTTTGGTAACATCGTCAGAATTACAATTTAGTCATAATCGACTATCCCAATATGGCCGCCATCGGCTTCTCAAAACTCAACCCAAGTATCCCAAACATGGTGCCTACTAATTATTAAATATTCCGATTCCTAATAAGTTACTTGTCATTATTATGATATCTTTTTCAAGCTACATTGCACTTATTCAAATAGAATATGATTTATCGTGCGTGCAATACAAATCAAGTAAAAGAACTACACCACAGCCGTAAGTTCCTTAATATGGTACTTACACAACATGGCCGCCAGCAGCTTCAAATGTCTATTTGTATCGTAAAGGCAATGTCACGGTACCTTTATATTGTATATCATACGATTTACGTGATCCAATGATCGAGTCCTAATTGCACCCGTTGATAAACAACTCTCTAGTCCATTATAATGATCTCTCATGATTAGAGAGATTTGTATATTGATTATTCATGTTAATTAAAAGAAATTGTACGTAAGACTTTGCTGTCTATTTAATTTTAATTCAATCTAAGATGTCCCTCATTGTAAACCATATTCGGTACGTTGTATGTAAATACGTGAGAAGGCACACAGAAAAGCCTTCGATATCTATCAAAGCCATCAATCGCCATAATTGTCCCTTTCCAAAACCTCACAAATGGGCTAGACCGTCAAGATGCCACAGGTCCACTCACAACAAAATTCTAATATTAAACATTCCAGTTTTTTTCGTCGAAAATTCAAACTCGTTTTTTACATTCTGGTACATGTTAGTCATGTTAAGTATGGTATGGTATGGCCACTCTATCGAGTCGAACGCCATTTTGGATTCCAGTGATAAGATTATGGCATCTTCCTCGATGACGTGTTGACGGCCAATCACACTATGGAGCCTGTGGAGGTTAAGGGCCGTGATGCGGCTCAGCATGAAGCCGGATTGGTCCGCATGCACGAGGGTAGTGAGAAATGGTGCCAACCGGGAACCTAATAATTTCGCTAGGATTTTGGCCTCAGCATTAATTAAGGAGATCGGCCGATAGGAGCCACATTTGTTCCCGGGTTTCCCCGGTTTACGAATGACCACAACAGATGCAAGCCTCTGATCCTCCGGCAAGAACCCCTTCCCATAGCTCTCGTTATACATGTCTCTTAGATAGGGTACTATCACAGAACTAGTTGATTTGAGGAATTCAATTGCCTTCCCAGATTGTATGCTCCCTTCCAGACCTCTTTGTCAGTAATTTCGTCCTCCAGTGACTCTCTTTCACTGGGGGACAGGGTCGGCAGGGGCAAGTCCGCCAAAAAATGTCGAGAATCTTCAGCGGTGGCAGTGACCGAGGGAGTATAAATTTGTTCAAAGTGGTCCGCGAATGCCTCTGCTATTTCTTGTGGATCTGTTATGGTCGATGTACCATCAATAGTTAACTGAGGGACCTATCGCTCAGCCAGCTCCCTCTGCTCCAACCATGCAAGCAGCTTCCCGGCCCTATCCCCAAGCTCATACAATCTATGCTGGGTTGCCAGCAGCTTGTCCCCAGCCTGTTCACGAGCCATAGTTTTATATTCCAGCTGCTTGATCTGTAATTTATGTCGCATTTCCTCAGTAGGAGTTTGAATATACTCCGCCTCGAGCGTCTGGAGATCGGCTTCCACCTGGTCTATCTGTGCCCGTTGTTTCTTAATGTACCCCACTTTACGAGCTAGTGCCTGTCCCTTCACCACCGCTTTATATACCTCCCATATTATCTGAGCTGATTTGACCGAACCAACATTTTCCCTAAAGCAATTTTCCGAGTATTCCCGCAGGCGTTTAATATCTGGCACTGTAAGGAGCCATGGATTAATTGTTATTACGGATCTTTGGTGCTGTGTATTGTACGAGAGTTTAGCCCATACCGGGGAGTGGTCGGAGATGCCGCGCGGAAGACAGCGCAGATCTCGGAAGCTACCAATATTAGCAGAGTGGGTCACAAGGTAATCTATGCGGGAGAGGCTGCGATGTGCATTGGAGTAATATGTGAATCCTATCAAGTCAGGATGTGAGTGCCGCCATATATCCGTAAGGCCCAAAGCTGCCAGAAACTCCGACATATGCCCGCCGTGCCTCGGTGAGGGACGCGTAGGTTGTCGGTTCAACTTTGTTATTTTAATGGAAAGTACAGTTTATACTAATTCTCTGATGCTTTGGTTTGATTGATTTTGAACAAAATGTTTATCAACTGACATTCCGTAAACTAGAAGAGCATTTTGGTCGAGATGATTAAATGGTCCTAGAAAGACAAATTCTTTCGGAGGGTACACGGGCAAAATGAAAAAGTGACTAGTTATATTGCAGTCTTATGGGGTCTTTCTAACACATCTGAGTTTGGTGCTCTCTGTGACTTATTAATCAGGGACCAACGTGTGAGGGGGGAGGGGCAGCTAATACACCACCGTCTGCTCTGCTACTTCTCAGAGAAAAGCATCATTAAGTTGTTAATATTGGAATTAATTTGTGGGGTTATTGTGACTGAACTAAGGTGGGAAACATGGGGTGTATATGATCTGAAAACAACAATAAAAACAAATTTAAAAAAAGATTAAAAGCATAACTTGCTGCAGAATCAGAGTACCAAACAGGACAGTTTATTCCATGGATTCAGTAGCCCTGGGCACGTCCACGTCACTATGAGGGATTTATGGTGGTGAATTAGTCACACTTCAGCCCTCAGAGTCCAAGACTCTCATTCATACTGTCACAGAAACTGAAAGTTCAGTCACATAAACACTCAACTCTTTCCCTTTAGTTGCCTCTCTATGGGAACGAGTTAGGGGTTCTCCTTGCAGCACGAAGCGCTAATCCTCACCCTAGGAATCTTATTCTAGAACCACCAAGAACTAGAAGATATTTTAAGCATCAAGGAAGCTTAGGGCCCCCTGACAGGAACCTGTGGCTATCCTCCTGTGCTTTGCTGCAATCTAACTGAGCTGCCATGATCCTCAGGCCGGGACACCTAGGCGCTAGATTACACACCTTTACATCCATAGCGTCTAGCTGGGCAAGTCATAAGCATGGTGTCCTCTTAAAGCAGATCCCAAGCGCCCAAGTCACATCAGTCCATCACACGGTCAGACAGCCCTCAGACGTGCAGAGCCTTCATCTGAGCAGACACTCGTCCTGCAGACTGACTGGTCTTAACTGACTGGTCTTATGAAATGAAGTACGACACTGGGGAAGGCAGGTACTTCATTTAATGGGTGTCGGGTACATCAGCTCCCAGGCAGCAACTGCCAGAGATAGAACATTCCGTGTTCCACGCAGGGAACAGTGCCACGAGGCATACAGAACCATTCTACATTCTACCCAGATCCCCACACACCTCCCTTACTACACAATAAAAAACAAGAAGAGGAGAAAGTAGGGAAAACAAATAATAACAAGATAGAGAGAAAACAAGATAGAAAACAAAGAAACACAGCATGATCAATGCATAACATAGTCTTGAAACCTGACGGGAGTAGACCTTGCTCTGAAAGAACATCTTTTGGAAGAAGAGCTGTCCGGGCGAACATTCCTGGAAGAAGGAACAACATTAGCAGAAGAACAACCTGAACGAACAGGAGTTACCTTTACAGAAGAAAAATCAGAACGAGCAGAATGATCGTAAGGACCAAAACGAACCCCCATCTTCTCACCAACATACACAGCTTTGGATTTAGGAACAACAGAAATGGCACACTTGTTCCAAACTTTTCCATTCTCCAACACCACCACACGATCTTTCACCTCCTTTACCTTAACCGGAGAAGTAAACCGAGATGTTCCCTTGCGGATGAAACCAGGCTTTTTAATTCTTACCCAATCACCAACACACACAGGGGAAACTCTTCCAGAAACAGTGGCGTACTTCGATTGGACTCCAGATCTCACATCCGCTACATTGCCAAGTCTACTCTGATCAACGTCTTTCCTGGACATCCAGTCTTTGTTCAACTTTGAACCAGCAACCCTGCCCCTGAGCAGGGTGAAGGGAGACATCCCGGTACTAATATGAGGGGTGGTCCTAACCGCCCACAACATATCCGTGATGGCAGTACGCCAGTGCAAACCATTCACTAAAGCCAATTGTAGTTGATCTTTGACAACACGATTAAATCGTTCAACCAAGCCTTTGCTGCGGGGGTGATAAAGTGAAGTTAAAACGTGTTTGATACCGTGTTCCCTAAGGAAATTTTCCATTTCAAAAGACACCAGTTGGGTCCCGTTGTCAGTCACCAATTCCTCAGGAAACCCCTCACGGAGAAACACCTCCTTGAGAAAACTAATGATAGACAAGGAATTCACACACTCCACAAACTTGACCTCCGGCCATTTAGACATATAATCCACCAAAACCAAAGCATAAAGGGAGAATCTCCAGTGATACCAAAAGGACCAGCAACATCGAAAGCTAATTTACACCAAGGTAGATTCTTGATCACAATCGGTTCAATGGGAGAGGGATAAGTTACCTGAGACTTATCACTTAATACACACGCACTACAATCCCCGACATAATGCTCGATGGACCTGTCTACCCCAGGCCACCAGAAATCCTCTCTGACCCTGCGCTTCATAGCACGAATGCCAAGATGGCCCTCATGAGCTAGGTCCAAAACCTTTTTCTGAACACTACCTGGAACAACTAGAAGACCACACCTGCGTAATGTCCCATCCACCATGGACAATTCATCACATACCCTTCAAAAAGGAATTAACTCTGGGGACAAATCCTTATTGGCAGGCCAACCATGGATAAAATAATCAACTACCAATTTGATAACATCATCCTCTGCAATGGCTTGTAACCACTCACACTCAGAAAGTGCACCCTTCACGATGTCACCAACGGTACCAACAGCACTCACAATGTCAAGATGTACCTCATTAATTCCACTGACGTCAACACTAAGAGGTAAACGAGATAAACAATCAGCGAAGATGTTTTTGATGCCAGCCACATACATCAAACGATAATTGAATTCCTGTAACCTATATTGCCATTTGGCAATACGTCGAGTGGCACGACCCCCACCTTTGGTAGTGAAGAGATCAACTAGTGGCTTGTGATCGGTCCTGAGAATGAATTCATTTCCCCACAGGAAATTCCGAAAGTACTGAACACCCCACCATAAGGCTAACGCCTCATTCTCTATGGTAGAGTAAGAACCCTCAGCACCACGAAGAGTCCTGGAGGCAAATGCAATAATGATCTCCTCGCGACCATCACTTCTCTTTTGCATGAGGACAGCACCCAACCCAATGTTGCTGGCATTGGTAGAAACAATACATTTGTCATTAATGTCAAACAATTTCAAAGGTCTTGCTTGGACAATCTCTTTCTTGAGAAGAGCAAACTGATCGACACACCTGTCACGCCACACAAATTTGACATTTTTCTTTAGTAACTCACGCAAACAGGAGGTCTTGTCAGCAAAATTTCCCACGAATTTGGCGTAATACTCTACTAAACCTAAGAAAGAACGAAGTTGATCTTTATTGGTGGGTGAAGGTGCATTTTGAATGGCATCTAAAATCTTAACTTTGGGTTCAATGCCTTTGCTAGAAATATGGTGGCCTAAATAATCCACACCCTCCACAAAAAATTTGCACTTGTCCCTCCTTAAGGTAAGCCCATGTTGTCTCACGATATCCAGTACATGTTTAACTCTACTATCATGCTCAGCTTCAGTTTGTGCATGCACTAATATATCATCTTGGAAAAACACAACTCCCGCTGTGTTTTTGAAAAGATTACCCTTAAGGCGCTGAAACACAGCGGAAGCTGATGCCAAACCAAAAGGCATACGTTTGTAACGGAAAGCTCCTTCGGGTGTTACAAAAGAAGTGAGATGTCTGGAATCCTTACTCAGCTCCACCTGGTGGTACGCAGAGGAAATGTCAAAAGATGAAAAATACTTGGCACCATCCAACGTCGTCAGCATTTCATTAATATTAGGCAAAGGCTGACGATCAATCCATATATTAGCATTGAGATCGCGCAAGTCCACACACATTCTAAGGGACTTATCAGCCTTGCGTGCAAGAACTATGGGGGCCAACCATTCGGAACCTTCAATGGCTTCGATTACATCCATGTTACATAAACGTTCCAGTTCATGCTTAAGCTCCATACGCAAACTCAGGGGTACCTTACGCACCTTATGCGCTACCGCCTTGGCACCATCTTTCAGGATGATGCGGTGCTGAAAACCTTTTAGTTTACCCAGTTTGTCACAAAAGACTTCTGGATACTTCTGAATCCATTCATCACCTGCTAAATGTCTCACTGCCTCCTCAGTGGATAAACTAGAGGATGAGGACGAAGTATAAAATTTGCATGCATCACGCCTAGACAGGACCATGTCGGGATGATTGGGATCGAGAATGATTCCAAGCTCACCCTGCTCCTCCCACCCCAACAAATTAGCACCATCTTCTACTATGTATACGGTACTAGTAGCAAAATCCCCACAGAATTCCAATTTGGCCTCACATTTGCCAAGAACATCTACTCTCTTGCCCCCATAGGCAAAAATCTTGATGTTGGACTGGTGTAATTGAATGTTATCAATCCCCCCAAAATCCTTAGCATTAATGAGGGTAAATGGGGAACCGGAATCAGCCAAGAAAGGCACATTTTTTCCATTCACACTGATGACACATGCGGGAGATTTTCTCTTGCGTAAACTTCCCATGGACGCAATTTCAACAACACCCTCAGATGGTTCAGATGAAGAAGACAACATTAATAATTCATTGTCATTTTCGTCACTAGAGTCAATAAAGTCTTCTTCAATGGATTTGATGACCTGCATATTTCCTTTGCTGGACCCCGTAGCCTTGCAAAAACGAGCCAGATGACCTTTCCTTCCACACTTGAAACAAGTCTGATTCAAGGCAAAACAGAACCTAGCATTCCCTAAATGAGATTTGCTCCCACATCGGAAGCAAAAAGGTTGCATCTTGTCAGGCTTGACTTTGGACGAAGGTAGCGGAAATGGATTCCGTACCGCATTCTCGGTGGAGACTTTAGTAGACTTGACTTTGTGCTTTGCTGATAATTGTTTAACTTCAGTAGGTTGAGAATTGCTCATCTCCTTCATGCAAAATTGAGAGTGTTCGATGCTTCTTGCAATAGTAAGAGCTGTTTCAAGATCGGGATCGTCGGATGACAAAAGTTTTTCTTGAATTTTTTTGTTGCATGTACGCTCGATGAATTGATCACGTATGATCTCATCTCGAAACTCTCTATAATTGCAGGTAATGGCAAGGGTTCTGAGCGCAGCGACAAAATCATCGATTGATTCACCCGGAACCTGGGCACGTTGTAAAAATCTATGTCGCTCAAGCACAATGTTCTTCTTGGGATTAAACCTTTTGTCTAAAGTTTTAATCAGTGATGCATAATCGTCAACGATTAATGAATCACCACTATCCCCACCACTCACAAGAGTGCTGACAACTTCCAGGGGTAATGTATTCAAGATGCTTCTACCTTCGGCGCCAAGATTGTAAATAAGAAGTGCCTTCTTCTTCTTTGAGGTGAACGTATCGCCATCTATGGCTTCAAGATAACTCTCGAATGTGTCCTTCCATTGTTGCCATAAGATGGGAGGAGAACCAGGAGATTGTAAAAAGGGTGGCGGAGCTAGCACCCGATCCATAATCACACTGCGCGTGGGTGTGTTGCTGCCCACACAATAATGACAATCCACGAACTGCCAAATGTAATGAGTACTGTGAGAATGTATAATGCCCACAATGAGTGAATGACAACCTTGATCTGTGCCAATGCTAAACAGCTGTGCGCATCAGCGAAGAAAACATCAATGGTGCTGATGTTGCAGTGCGCAAAACATGTTAATACTCCATTGTGGAAGCTGTGCGCACCAGCGTGAGGACTGTCACTCAATTAGCGCATTGAGTGACAGTGCGCTAATGCCAAATGCGCGAAATCACTTGAACAGCTGTGCGTATCAGCGAGGGAACGCACACGCGTTGCTATGGCAACGCATTAAGAAACAGCAAAAACAAAATGGCTGCACGTTGCGACGTTACGTCGTTACTAGGGGTACCAGGCAGGTCAGGCAAGTCAGGCAGAAGCGTGCGTGCGTAGAGGCAGAGGCTGATGTCACGGAAGACCAGGAGACTGCTCGGAGCGCGCGCTTGTCAAAAATCAGTAGAGTACCTTATGAATGGCCCAAGACGGCGTCGCTCAGGAGGCAGACCTGACTCGAAGGCGAGGGGCAACCAGCGAAGGAATCCACACAGGAAACGGGACCACCGGAAGCACAGAAAGAAAGAGACTGCACTGGAATCGGTCGGCAGGCACAGGTTCACTCCGGAGGGGGGAAGCTGAAGTCGGGACACTCGTCGTCGCCAGTGAAATGAAGTACGACACTGGGGAAGGCAGGTACTTCATTTAATGGGTGTCGGGTACATCAGCTCCCAGGCAGCAACTGCCAGAGATAGAACATTCCGTGTTCCACGCAGGGAACAGTGCCACGAGGCATACAGAAGCATTCTACATTCTACCCAGATCCCCACATCTTGCCTGTGAGTTCACTAATAATAGCAGTGTTGCCTGGGCAGGGTCAGAAATTGTATCTAAGGTCGTTTAAAAACAATCACTTTTAATAAGTACTTCTCAGCACAGTGCTATTATGTGACATATTAATGTCAAAGATCCGCATGTCAAAGAAATACACATTTTTGAATTTTACAGAGACTTATAACATATCCTACATGATGTTTGGTGAATGATTCACATGGCAGACATTTTCTGGGCTTGTTTTAAAATTGTATAAGGAAGAGAGATATGTAGTGGTCAGTTTCACGTGAGGCTTCTGGTTGTCATGGCAACATGTGGGAGGGTCATTGTGAATAAGGTCCTTTGGAATGCTGGTGTTTAAACTGGGGATCAACAGGTGAGGTGTGGACTCTGTACATCGGGATTGGCCGACATCTATAAAAAAAATTGAAACATTTTTATTGATTGTTTTTACAAACACAGGATATTACATGTGCCAACAAATAATCACATTTGTCAATATTTAGGTTGCAGACATTCCATCTTTCCAAACACGTGACTGTAAAGCATCACAAAGAGCAATGAGTTGAAGGTCAGGTACTCCCAGGCCACCACGTTCGTATGGTAATGTCAAAGTGTCCAAACGCACTTGTGGGCGGCGGCCCGCCCAGATCAGACGAATGAGATGGCTGCGCAGAGTTTAAAAAAAAGAGTTCGGAAGCGGTATTAGGAGATTGAGGAAAATTTAGAAAAACCGGGGGAGGACAATCATTTTACTAATGGCCACCTGGCCAGCCATGGAGAGTGGTAATTTAATCCATTTATCAACTTGTATCTCTAGGTGAGCTATAACGGGACCATAATTCAGTTGCAGTATTTGGTGCTTATCTCTGTGCAATTGGATACCAAGATATCTGGTATGTTCCTCTGCTCAATTTAGAGAGTGGCCAATCGGTACAGGTTGCGTGACTTCTGTAAGGGGAAAGAGCTTGAATTTGGCCCAGTTTATCGGTAGTCCCAAGAGGTCACCGAAGCGTGTTATCTCCTACACTAAGGGTAGGAGATTGTCAGCAGGATATCTAAAAAAAAAAAAGAAGGATATCGTCGGCATATAAAGAAAGCAGCAGCGGCCCTCGTTTAAGCTGGAGCCGCGGTGGAGAGGTCTAGCCTGCATATGACAGATCAAGGGGGCCATGGCTATGATGAAGAGCAGGGGAGATAGGGGGCATCCCTGCCTCGTGCCTCTGGTAATGGGGAAAAATTTGGAAACCGAACCGTTAACCCGCATATAGGCCAGTGGTGTGGAGTATAGCAGTTGAATCAAGGATATGAAGAGAGGGAGGATCCAGAGTTTCCGCAGGACCGCCATCAGGAAGGGCCATTCGAGGGAGTTAAATGCCATCTCAGCATCCAGGAGAGCCAGTGCTGCGGGCAAGGTTGAGGATATCCTATGGAGGAAAGAAAATATTGAGTGGAGGTTAAATGAGGTTGATCTGTGAGGGACAAACCCAGACTGCACAGGCGAGATCATTTGCTCCATAAGCAGGGCCAGTCGGGCCGCTAAGGGTTTGGCCAATATTTTATTGTCCAGGTTAAGGAGCGAGAGGGGCCGGCATGAGGCGCAGAGGGTGGGGTCCACGCTTTAGTAATAGAGAGTACTGCTTCTTGCAGAGTGGGGGGCAGTAAGACAGTGGTTAGGGCTTCATTATACATTGTTAATAGGTGTGGGACAAATTGATCCTTGAAGGTTTTGTAAAAGGCGCCGGTCAGGCCATCAAGGCCAGGGGCCTTGGAACCATCTAGCGTCTCGATAGCTTCCTTGACTTCGTCGAGCGTAAGGGGCTCACGAAGAAACTGTTGTTGGCTGTCAGCTGACCACACCATCGCTATGCTTTCTAGGTAGTTGAGTCGCTCTGGCGGGGTTGTTGGAAAGCGGGAGGTGCATAAATACTTATAGTAGTCCAGGAATGCGGCCTTTACTCCCTCAAGGCCCAACGCATGTACGCCTGTATCTGTTAGGATCTCAGTGATGTATTCTGTCACTCGGTTGGGTCGCAGCATCCTGGCCAGTGTGCGGCCCGGGCTCTCACCCTCTCCATACCTACACGCTGTTGCGTATTTCCCCAGGTATGCGGCTTCCCGGTCAGCCAGCGTATTGAACTCAGTCATTAAAAGGGCCCTGTCATGCCACCACTGCCGCCCGCATCTCCCCCCTAAATACTTGGTCACGCAGGGCATCCCTAGGTATTCGCAATCGTTTCACAGTCTCATATCCACAGGGAATGGTTGGACACAGCAAGACTGGTCTGTGATCGGACAGGGTGCGGGGAAGTACACGGACCTCTGTCGTCCAGTGCAAAATATTGGCAGAGAATAGCCAGTATTCCAATTGTGTCCAGACTGCGTAGGACGATGAATAGAAAGTGAAGCCTGGGTCTGTGGGATGGAGAAAACGCCAGGTGTCCTGTAATGCATAGGTGTCCATAACTTGGCAAAGCAGGCCCTGGTTTTCGGCTTGTCGCTGGAGTGCGTACTGGTGGTCTAGTTGCGGGCATTGGGCCTGGTTAAAATCGCCCCCCATGAGTATCTGGTCAATGTCCATATGGCTAATAAGAGTGTAGATGTCTTGAAGGAAGGCGTGGTCATCTACGGTGGGTCCGTATACATTCACCAGTAGAACCTGTTTGTCTGCGAGGAGGCCGTGAAGAACAATATAACGACCTTCAGGTTCGGTGTGGGATGTGTAGAGATGGTAGGGGACACTTTTATGTATAAGTATGGAGACGCCTCGTGAAGATGTGCTGTAGGGGGAAAAATATTGTGTGTACCCCACGACTTAGCGAACGCTGCGGAAGAGCCATGGGATAAGGGCGTTTCCTGCAGATAGGCAATTTTAACGCCTTGTCTGTTCAAATATGCCAAGACTTGTTTGCCCTTGCGTGGGTTATTAATGCCGTGCATGTTCCACGTACTACAGGATATCTTGAGGGATTTGGTCATGTCACGTGTTGGCGTAAAGGCAATGCTGGGATTAATAGGCCTGTCTGAATGTCTGCAATTTTTGAGGAGACTAGGTATTGGCATCAACAGGATATATGGTATAGGCAAGAATAAACATTGAAACAACATTCACTTAAAAAAACTGGGATGCCCCCCTCTCCCCACCCAGACCAGATTCCAAAGCATCCAGTGAATCCCAGTAAACGGAAACAAACAACAAAAAAGTGCCCAACTTGTGGTTTTGGTGTACACCAATGGGGCATGAGGTCGACCCAACAGGCAGCGGCCCGATTATAAGGGAGGTATATAGCTAGGAGTGGATGGGCCAGCATCGTCCTTGTTTTTTATAGCTACTTGTTTAAGTACACGCTCTGCCCTTTCTAGGCGCTTTTGGACCGTGGAGGATGTGTCTTCTAGGTTTGATATTCTATCCTCTGTGCCATCCACTCGTACCCCTTGGCGGTCTAGGCGTTCCCCCAAGTTGTCCATACGGTTTGTCAGTGTCAAACCTTGCATCCTTGGCAGGAAGCCAGCTCTGAGTTCTTGCATAATGGCTGCGGCATCAGTGGCTGGGGCCATATCTGCAGGTGGGCCAGCGATGTCATCAGCGTTCAAGTTTGCTGCTTTTAGGTGGGCCCGCTTGATCGAATTGGAGTTTACGCTGTTTTGGGTCGGTTCTGCATATCGTTGCTACAATGTTGCATAAAAAATTTGCCGCAAATTGCAGTGTAGTGCTCAGCCAGCGTCACTAACCATTTCCATTTAGGGCAAGTCCCTCGACTCGAGCTGGCAGGGACAGGTAGAGGCACGATCAGCACGGGGGTTTAATTGGGCTCGTGTTGCCAGGGGCTCACCGCGTGTTGATAATGAAGTGGAGGAGGGCTGCCCTTTGCGCAGGATAATCAGCGGTGTTTACAGGTGGCGACCACTACCTCCACCACAACAGACAGTTGGTAATGTGGGGGCATCTCGTGGAGGCCTGCAGTCGCCTCGGTTGGCTCCCGTGCCCCCGGGGTCTGTACCACGGTACCTGTGTGCCTCTAAAGCGGCATCAAGGCGAAATCATGGCAGAGGGGGCCGTGCTAGAACGCAACGGCGGCTCCCATCGCCGTCGCTCGGAGACCCCAGGCTCGCTGGTGTGGGGCAGCCACCCGCGGGATCCATCCACGTCAACTCCAGCCCCCGATGACATGCGGCGCACTCTTGGCGCCCCCGCCAGTCCTCTATCGGGAAGCCAGCACAGAGGTGGCACCTGCTGTCCCAGTCGCCGCGGGGCCTCCGAGGCGGGCTGGGCTGCACTCGGCACCGGTTCAGTGTGTGATCGGCAGGTCTCGGCGGTCCACCAGATCGTGGTCAGGGAGTCCCCGGTCAGTCAGGCCACTACGGGATATCAAGCATTTCTTGTAGAATGATATTAACAGCAACGCTGCTGCTTAAGGGTCCCCTGCTGCTGGAGCTTCACAAGGCTGCGGCCATCTTGGAAGCTGCCGTGGCCACGCCCTACTGACATCCATACATGAATAAATATACACAAAAGAAACCTTCTATTACAGTCATTGGAATTACTACGCCCTCCCAAGAGACTTATCCCCAAAGGGAGCATTTTAATATCTAAAAGCATCTCTGCTTGTGCTCCTGGTCACAGTGTTATCACTGCAGAAGGGGGTGGGGGCAAGGATGAGGGGCTGAAGCTCTCTACAGCTTTCACACCAGCCTCAGCTCCGCTCCTTCTCTGAGACAGAAGAACGGGAAGATCTTCTCTGTAAAGGGGGCCCGCGGGAAAGTGTAGAGAAGCTCCATGGAGTCAGCATTGTACAAGGACAGACACCCCCCCTCGTAGTCCAGATACACCCCCAGCTTCTGGGGCTTCTCACGCGGGGACAAAGGCGAGGTGATAGCCGAGTAGTGACCATCACACCCGTTCACTGCCCAGACTCCTCCCTTAGGTGACCATGTGAAGTAGCTCTTCCTGCTCACAGACTCTGCTGCGACCCCCACCAGCCACGTTCCCTTCTTCTGCAGCAGCTGCACCTCCCAGTAATGTCTGCCGGAGGTGAACCCTTTGGTCCCCAGTACACAGGGGTAGTAGGAGGCGAATCCGCACCAGTAGTAGAGGGTGAATCTCTTGGGGTTGTCTGGCAGGGACTGTGCTGTGTCTGTCTGTCTCACACATCTCCCCACCTCAGACAGGAGAAGCCGAGGATCAGCTGTGTCAGGATCTAGAGTCACCATCACTGCAAAGAAAAGATTCATAATTAGAGATTTAATGACACAAATAAGGGCTGTTATTACTGCTTTCTGTTTTACATATGATTAATTTAAACCACATCTGGCAGGGGCACACTGTGCTAGCGAGCGCGCAGCACTAAACTGCTCAAGTCACTACTCTGAAGCACGCATTCATGCAGAGCACACACTACACCTAACAGCAATGCACAGGACATTCTACTAGATACTATACTTCACCATGCAGCATACTATACACACACTGCACAGAGAGCATGAAGCATACTACACCCCACTACTACGCATGAACCAAATTACGCTACAACACACTACCACACATGAAGCATGCTAAACTACACCACACTACCACACATGAAACAAACTACACATTACACATGCTACACTACACCACGCTACCACACATTAAGCATACTACACTACACAATACATGGACCAAACTACACTACACCACACCACTCTACCACACATGGCGCATCCTACACTACACCATACTACCACACATTGTGGAATGCTATACTACACCACGCTACCACACATTAAGCATACTACACAACACATGGACCAAACTACAATACAACACACATGGCGCGTACTACACTACATCATAATACCACACATAATACACTACAACCCACTACCACATATGGAGCATACTACACTACACCACATACTAACTACAACCCACTACCACACATGATACATACTACACTACACATGATGCATACTACACTACAATACACTACCGCACATTACATACTATGATACACCACAATACCACACATGAAGCATACCACACTACACCACACATGGCACATTCTACACAACACTACTACACATGGTGCATACTACACCACACATGAAGCATAAACTACACTGCATCACACTACTACACATGGTGCATACTAAACTACACCCCACTATCATACATGACAGCTACTACACTACCACACATGAAGCATACTACACTACATCACACTACCATACATGAACCACGCTACACTATACCACACAGTGCTGGACCGCACACCAAAACTGAAAAAGATAGGGCACTGTACTAGTCAGGACACTGTATTAGACAGTACAGAGTGACAGACCTACTAGGAGGTATACTGTTCCAGTTAGTACACTAGAATAGATAGTACAGAGGAACACAGGTACTTCAAGGCATACTGTACTAATCAGTATACTGCATTAGATGGTACAGGGGAACAAAGCTAGTAGAAGGTATACAGTACTAGTCAGTACACACCATTATATGGTACAGAGTAACAGAGCTACTCTAGTGTATACTGTACAACTCAGTACACTGCATAAGATGGTACAGAGTAACAGAGCTACTCCAATATATAGTGCACTAGTCAGTTCACTGCATTAGATGGTATGGAATGACAGAGCTACAAGAAGGTATACTTTACTAGTCAGTACACTGTGTTAGATGGTACAGAGTGAAAGAGCCTTTAGATGGTATAATGTAATAGTAAGGACATTCCGTTAGATGGTGTATACTAACAGAGCTACTCCAATGTATACTGTGCTAGTCAGTTACTGCATTAGATGGAACAGAGCTAGTAGAAGGTATACCGTACTAGTCAGTACACACCATTAGATGGTACAGAGTAACAGAGCTACTCCAATGTATACTGTACTAGTCAGTACACTGCATTAGATGGTACGGAGTGATGGAGCTACTCCAATGTATACTGTACAACTCAGTACACTGTATTAGATGGTACACAGTAAGAGAGCTATTAGAAGGTATACTGTACTAGTCAGTACACTGCATTAGATGGTACGGAGTGATAGAGCTACTCCAATGTATACTGTACTAGTCAGTACACTGCATTAGATGGTACAGAGGAACAGCGGTAGTAGAAGGTATACTGTACTAGTCAGTACAGTGTATTATGCACAGAGTAAGAGAGCTACTCCAAGGTATACTGAACTATTCAATACAGTGTATCAGATGATGCAGAGTGACAGAGCTACTAGAAGACATACAGTACTAGTCCGTACACTGTACTAGATGGAACAGAGCTTCAAGAATGTGCACTGTACAAATCACTACACTGTTTTATATGGGACAGAGTAACAGTTTTTCCAAGGTATACTTTACTAGTCAGTACACTGCATTAGATAGTACAGAGTAAGAGAGCTGCTATAAGGTATACAGTATTAGTTTGTACACAGAATTAGATGGTACGGAGTGACAGAGCTACTAGAAGGTATACTGTACTAATCAGTACACTTCATTAGATGGTACAGTGTGACAGAGCTACTAGAATGTATAATGTGCTAGCCAGTAAACTGTATTAGATAGTACAGAGTAACTGAGCTACTCCAAGTTATACTGTACTAGTCAGTACACTGTATTATATGGCACAGAGTGACTGAGCTAGTAGAAGGTATACTGTGCCAGTCAGTACACTGCATTAGATGGTACTGAGAGACAGAGCTACTAGAAGGTATACTGTACTAGTCAGTACACTACATGAGATGGTAGTGTGACAGAGCTACTAGAATGTATACTGTGCTAGCCAGTAAACTGTATTAGATAGTACAGAGTAACTGAGCTACTCCAAGTTATACTGTACTAGTCAGTACACTGTATTATATGGTACAGAGTAAGAGAGCTACTAGAAGGAATACTGTACTAGTTAGTGCACTGCATTAGATGGTACAGAGAGACAAAGGTAGTGGAATGTATACAGTACTAGTCAGTACACTATATTAGATGGTTTGGGGTGACAGAGCTACTCCAAGGTATACTTTACAAGTCAGTACACTCCATTAGTTGGTACAGAGTATCAGAGCTACTCCAAGGTATACTGTACTAGTTAATACAGTATATTAGATGGTAGAGAGTGAACGAGCTAGTAGTAGATATTCTGTATTAGATAGTACAGACTGACAGAGCTACTTGAAGATATACAGTAATAGTCAGTAGACTGCATTAGATGGTACAGAGTAAGAGAGCTACTAGAAGGTTTATAGTACTAGTCAGTACACTGCCGTTAGAAATGGAGGTCTAGTTGGCAGTGGCCTGCACCCTGTCCAAGTAGGGACCCTTCCTTCTAGTCCGGACAAGGGGATTACACAGCAAGACTAACCACTGCTCACCCTCCTTGGTAGCTTGGCAGGAGCAGTCAGCCCTATCTCAGAGGCAATGTGTAAAGTATTTGTACATAACACACACAGTTACAGAGTGGAAACACTACAAATAGACACCACATCAGTTTAGAAAAACAAATATCTTTATCTAAACCAAACAAGACCAAAACAACAAAATTCCAACATACAGAACGTAAAATAATACGTTTAAAAGGTTCCTAGAAGGCAATAGCTCCAACTGGGGCTATCTCAGCATTGTGACCAATAAATCCAACAGTTCAGTCTGGCCTCGATGGAGCTGAGGGCCAGCTACAGTGTTGGGGAAGACCCGCATACAGTGCCTTGGAGTTGAAGAGGCCTCAAGGACCTTGCAGTGAAGTGTAGAGGTGAGGAGTCTCTGGAGTCGAGAGGCGTCAGAGCTGCACATCGGTGTAGAAGTCGGTGAGTCCTTGAAGTCACACGCGTGCCTGGCTTGGGAGACAGAGGCCCCACAATGTCGATGCCCACCTGCTCAAAAGGGATGCCCACAACAGGGAAAGGCTGGAGTGGAGCCTTACATCTCCATCCACTCTTGCCACTTGCCTGGCAAGTTTGGTAAAACCTGCAATGAGCATTAGAGTGCCTTCTCATTTGGGGCCAAAAGACGTGGGTGACAAGGCTGTCTAGGGTGTTGTCCTGCCCCCAATGTCCAGCCAAAGGCACATCATGAGCCAGACCCAGTAGGAAGGCTCTGGAGGAATAGGTTACCACCAGCTGCACAGACGCTTAAGAGTAGGGCATTCTTTCTGCTCCTTGCAGAGTTCCTCCCTGGTGAGACCCCCTTCTTGCTACCAATAGGTAAGCTCAGGCAGGTATCCAAGTTCGGCCACTTGCTCTCCTGTAGGTTCCAGGGTGTCCCCCTCTGGGTCAGCCTCCTCCTAGACCATGGGAACTTCTGAGGCGGGTTTTCCGTGACCCCTGGCCCTCCTCTTTCTGGCAGGGACCTGGGCCACTCTTTCAGGCCCCAGGTCCTTCTGATCACCCTTACCAGCTGCTATTGACTGAGTGGTCACATTTGCCCGCTCTGGCAGCCCCATCATCTCCAAGTGTGACCGGCGTTCCACCTCACTCCAAAGGGAATTCTCACGGTCATTTCTCAGCAGACAATCAACAGGCATGGATGGGCTCACAGCTGCGCTCAAGGAACCGGAGACCCCCACTTCCCCCTCCACTCAAAGGGAACCTGCGCCCCTTTGTACCGGCGCTCAGAGTTGCCCACTGCAACTAGTTGGTGGTGCACATTGACAACTATCTGCTGTTCAGAAACCTTACCGGGGTCACACTGGCTTCTGTGTCTCTCAGAGGCTCCACCCTCTGTCCTTTGATAGTCACCCACTGTGTCTACCTCGAAGTGTTCTCGGGCACACGGATCCTCTGGACCATCTCCCTGTCCCCTGGTGAGACAAGGGTCATCTCAGCTGGCTCCCACCTTTCTCTTGGAACCAACTACTCCCCAAGCGCTCACTGGTCAACCCTCGTGACTGCGCACCAGTGGGTGCCAGTGTCCATTTGGGACACTTGGGATCCCCTCTCATGTGACCCTCCTGACCACATGCTTAACACTTGGGGGACCCCTCTCTGGAGGCTTTTTTCAGCGGGAGGACGGGAATCTTTACCCTGGGAACTAGACTGGGGCCCTTTAGAGAAGTGTTTACCCTTGTCCCCCCACTCTTCTGCTGAGAACCGTGCCCACCCTTGGCCAAGTCTCCCATATACCCCTTGTGGACGCTGGTACTCACCCAGCGGTCCACCTCCTGAGCAAGCTTTCTGGGGTCAGCAGGCTTACTGTCAATCAAGTGCTGGCGGATCTCGGGAAAACTATTGGACAAGTGCTCCCATGAAATCAAATCATAAAGGCTTTGATAATTAGTTACCTCGCTGCCCTTCACCCAACCATCCAATGCTCTGCAGAAGGAAGCAGCATATTCAACCCATGTTTGTGACTCAAGCTTCTTATAGGCCCTGAACTGCCTGTATCTCTCTGGGGTCCTGACCAGGACCTCTTTCAAGTGGGGGTACTTCATCTGATTCTGTTTGGGTAAGGCCAGCAAGGTGTCCCTCTCTTCTGCTGTGAAGCGGTTCCACAATCCCGCCCCCCAGCCTCTCTCAGGGTCCCTGTGGGATTGCATTGCTACCTCATAACATCTAAACCACAGGTCATTGTCATCCCCACCACAAAACCTTTCACCACATCCTTAGGTATATGTACCTTCCCTTCTGTGTTCACTAAAGACATGTTGCCACCATTTGAACTGCACTCTACACTTTTGGCCTTTATGTCCAGTTCTGACTTAGCTCATGGTCCAAAAGCATCTTTTTCTCCTCAATGGCTAGGGTCTTATCCTTGTCTTGCCTTTCATTCTCCAATCTGAGCTTCTCCAGCTCCAAATTATGTACTCTGGCCCTTTGTCTGTCTTCCAGTTGCTCTGGAGACAAACCCCTTGAAGCGATACTACTGTCTACCCTGTGGGACACCTCCTCACCAGGCAGGTCCATAGCAAACAACACATCCTGCTGCAGAATTGGCTCTCTAGCCTCCACTATAGGATCTTCCGAATGCCCACTGACATTCCTCGCTGCTACCCGGGCCCTCAACACCTTTTGTAGCTCCTCTTTCCTGGTGAGACCCTAATGGGGATTCTAAAATTCTTGCAGATGGTCTTCAATTGCTGCACAATCTATGTATCCAACCTATCCTCCTCAAACAGCACCTCCAGTGATGCAACTGAAGATACTCCAGACCTAGGCAAGATGATGTGGAGAGTTGTTGACAAAAATCAAAAAGGTAAAAGACCAAGGAAAAACAGTATGTGGTTGCGTAGTGGTCTGCACTCTAGCAGTAGTGTACACCAATCACTGTATGCCAAGTACAAACACAAGTCATATCCTCACCGAAGACCTCCAGTTTTAGAAATGGGGGCGGGGGCCTTGCACTCTGTCCAAGTATGGACCCTTCCTTCTAGTCAGGGTAAGGGGATTACACAGCTAAGATAACCCCTGCTCACCCCCTTGGTAGCTTGGCACACGCACCCAGGCATATCTCAGAGGAAATGTGTAAAGTGTTTGTACATAACACACACAGTAACACAGTGCAAACATTAAAAATGGACGCCACATAAGTTTAGAAAAATGAAGTATCTTTATCTACACCAAACAAGACCAAAACAACAAAAGTCCAACATACAGAACTTTTAAAAGGTTTCTTGTAAAAATAAGGCTCCTAGAAAGCAATAGCTCAAACTGGGGCTATCACAGCATTATGACCAACAAATCCAACAGTTGAGTATGGCCTCAATGGAGTTGAGGGCCGGCTATGGCATCGGGGAAGACACGCATACAGTACCTTCGGTGTTAAAGTAGCCTCATGGGCCTTGAGGTGAAGTGTAGTGGTGAGGCATCACTGGAGTCGCGAGGCGTCGGTGCTGCACATCAGTGGCAGAAGTTGGTTAATCCTTGAAGTCAAATGCGTTGCAGGTTGAACTCCGCGAAGTTGAAGTCTTGAGCGTGACGTTAGCAGTGCCAGGGCTGTGATGTCGCTGCGGACGGTGCCTTGTACACTTCAGGAGGCAATGTCTGTGGTTTTGGTGCAGGCAGCGACGTAGCGCCGGTGTAAAGTGCTGGAGTCGATGACACTGTCGTCAGCAGCCCGAGGCTGCGGTGTCGTTGAGGGTGGTGCAGCGAGGCGGAGACCATGGCTGCGGTGCAAGCAGTGGAGTTGGTAACAGCACTTAGGCGACAGTAAGACCAATGCTGCTGTGTGGTCGAAGTCGGTGAGACGAGGAAGTACCCAGGGCTATGGTGCAGGCAGTGGCATTCATGTCAATAAGAAGAGTTGTCGTTGGTAAGACCAGGGCTGCATTGTCATAGAGGTCGGTGCTGCGCTCTCCCAGCGAGCGGTAAACACGGCATCGGTGCAGGCAGCAAAGTTGGTGAAGGCGCTGGCAATCCTTTTCTTGAAGTTACAGTCCAGCAAACACCTGCAATTGACCAGAACTGGAATTGGCACCACTTGCAGGTCCGAACTCCCAGCAGTGGAGTTCAGGTGCTGTAGATGAAGGTGAAGTCTTTTGTGTCCCTGAGACTTCTTAACAGGAGGCAAGCACACACAAGCCCTTGGAGAAACTTCACAAGCAGGATACACAGCAAAGTCAAGCCCTTTTCCTCTCCAAAGCAGAAGCAGCAACTGCAGGAAAATCAAACAAAGCAACACACAGCAGAGGGGCAGTACTCCTTCTTACAGCTCTTGGGCTCTTCTCTTTGGTAGTCTCCTCTTGATCCAGAGGTGTTCTCAAACTCTGGTGTTTTAGGTCCAATACTTATTATACCCCTTTTGGCCTTTGAAGTAGGAATTCTTGTAAAGGTTTGTCTTTGTAGTGCAAATGTTCTTGCCTTGCCTGGTCTTAGCTCCAGACACACCGAGAGAGGCCAGGCACAGCCCTAATCTGGTGTATGTGACAACTCCTTCCACCACTCTAGCTCAGGAAGGCCCATCAGCCTGGCGATGGGCAATCAGGATATGCAGGGCACACCTCCACTCCCTTTATGTGACTATCTAGAGTGAATGCACAACCAAGCCCCTGTCAGTCTAAACCAGATGTTGATTCCACAGGCAGGCAGAGGCACAGGATGGTAAAGTAAGAAAATGCCCACTTTCTAAAAGTACAAAATGCTCAAGAACATCTAGCTGACCATTTGTTGGGCTGCCTACTTTTTATGCAGACTCAGACCAAATTCTTAAATAAGTTGGTCATATAATTTAATTATTCATTGTCTTAAATTTCCTTTTGTTTAAAGTTTTCAAAACGACAGATATCAGATATACTTTACGATTCAAATGACATTACAATACGATTCACAAAACATACGGATTGAAACAAAAAATCCAAATAACAAATAATAATTCACATTGATTTAGTGAAGTTTCCTGTCTAAGAAAGGCAACCGGTAACCAACGAGAACAATTTTACAAACAAGCTAAGGTTACCAACCAGCGGGGGTAAATACATTTATGGCGTTAGAGGGTTTGTGCATTCAATACATTCTTTTCCTCAGCCGTTACTTATTTTGTAATTGCGAAACAGCCCCTGATGATCAAGTTGTGCCTTGTGCCAACGCGTTTCGAAGCCCACCCAATTTCCGGGGACGCTCTTCAGGGCTGTGACTGGAGTCTGAAAAGCCAAATAAAAAACATACATCGTGTTAGACCTGGCACCATTGGCGTGGGTCTCCCTCCCATTTTTCGCTGTTGTCTCCTCCGTTTTGCTGGTGCTAGATGCTCTGGGCGCTGTGCCACTGCCCTTCAGTGCCACAGCGCGGATGCTCCCTGTGTAAATATGACATGTGAATTGGTATATCCCTGATTGGCTTATTTGGTTTACCTGTTAGTCCCTAGTAGCGTGGCCTGTGGTGTGCCCAGGGCTGGTAAACCGAATGCTGCTGGTGGGCCTGCAGCGCTGGTTTGCGCCACCCACAGAAGCAGCTTGTAAAGTGTGTCTCAGACCTGCCACTGCAGAGTCTGTGTGCAGTACAGAACTGCCATCTTGGCTGTGAAGTGCACCCACTTCCCAGCCCCTGAACCTTCCCTTGGCATCATGTAAGTCACCCCTATGGTAGGGTGCATTGTATGTGTAAGGTAGGACATGCCTTGGTGTGTGTAGCATGTCCTGGTAGTGAATTACACCCAATTTAGTTTTTCACTACTGTAAGGCTGCCTGTTCCCCGTAGGCCAGAATGGGCAAGTTTGACTATTACATTCTATAGTACTAACTGACCCCAGGAACATGGTAGAAAAACGAATTTCGTATGCCTGAGCTCAGAATATTAAAATACATCTTTTAGTGAAGTTTATTTTCATATTCTGTGTTTGAAAATACCACTTTTAGAAAGTAGGTATTTTCTTGCCCAAGCCTTCCAGTGTGCTCTGCTGTTATGTGTATTGGCTGTCTGGTTTTGGAGGGACAGGGCAGGCTGAGCCAGACCTGGGTTGAATAGAGAGATCTGGATTTGGAGTATGGGGAGGGGTGGCTCCTTGACTTGAATAGGGCTGTGCCTGGCAAGGTGAATGATGGCTCCATCTCCTGCTGTGCGTCTGATAGCAGACCCCTTCTTTCTGAAAGGAAGGATGCAGCCTGGTAAACAAAGTGCTCCAGGACCAAGCAGAACTGGTTCTGGCTAGGCTCAGTGACTTGTAGCTTTGAGAACAAAGACTTTTGGGGTATAAATATCTGTGCTGAAACCCCTACAAGGTGTATTGCTCCTGGATGTCAAGACGAACCTCTGTCCGTGTAACTGAAGGAATCTGCAGGAGGTGACTATCCTTGTGCTTGTGTGCTGTTTCTTGTATTGGCCTGCAGTGGTTACCATTGGACTTGGAAGGAGAGGAAAAGGACTTTGAGAGAACTTTTATTAATCTTGCTAAAGCAATCACCCAAGGGCTAGGAGAGAGCTAGCCTCCTGTTGAAGTTTCAGGCACATCAGACTTCACCACCAGCCTCCTGATTCCTCCCAGCGAGGATTTCTATCTGCAGGTGAGGCTCCTGTGAGTTCCAGGGCCTCTAGTTCTACTACAGAGAAGAGAGTGCTGAAATCGTCGCTAACGCATGTTTGCGAGCCGTCGCAGCCGAAAGCGCCCGGAAAATCATTGCGCTGCTGCCGCCGAGTGCTCGCCAACTCCAGAGATCATCGCACCGAGATCATCGCTTCACGACATTGCAGCCCGGACGCCGGGCGTCCGCCATTTTCATTGCATCGCATCAGGATCGTCGCTCCCTTGCGGAGCGCCATTTCTTCGCATCACAACCCGATCGCACACGCAACAGGATCGTCGCCTCGCCTCCTCCCTCGCGGCAAGGAGTCATCGCATCAACCGCCTAGCGTGCAGAAGTTTGTCGCATCGTCTCCGCACGCATCAGCAGATCGGCGCATCAACCTCCCTCGCGGCAAGGATTTATCGCATCGCCGGCCTCGCGTGCAGCAATTCATCGCTACAGCTTCTTTGCGACAATTTGTTGGTTGTGCTACGAAATCCAGGTACTTTGTAAGTAAAAGGGTCGCTGAGACCACTGCTTTGAACTGAACTCCTCTTGGCGCACTTTGAATCCAGTGAATCCCAGTAAACGGAAACAAACAACAAAAAAGTGCCCAACTTGTGGTTTTGGTGTACACCAATGGGGCATGAGGTCGACCCAACAGGCAGCGGCCCGATTATAAGGGAGGTATATAGCTAGGAGTGGATGGGCCAGCATCGTCCTTGTTTTTTATAGCTACTTGTTTAAGTACACGCTCTGCCCTTTCTAGGCGCTTTTGGACCGTGGAGGATGTGTCTTCTAGGTTTGATATTCTATCCTCTGTGCCATCCACTCGTACCCCTTGGCGGTCTAGGCGTTCCCCCAAGTTGTCCATACGGTTTGTCAGTGTCAAACCTTGCATCCTTGGCAGGAAGCCAGCTCTGAGTTCTTGCATAATGGCTGCGGCATCAGTGGCTGGGGCCATATCTGCAGGTGGGCCAGCGATGTCATCAGCGTTCAAGTTTGCTGCTTTTAGGTGGGCCCGCTTGATCGAATTGGAGTTTACGCTGTTTTGGGTCGGTTCTGCATATCGTTGCTACAATGTTGCATAAAAAATTTGCCGCAAATTGCAGTGTAGTGCTCAGCCAGCGTCACTAACCATTTCCATTTAGGGCAAGTCCCTCGACTCGAGCTGGCAGGGACAGGTAGAGGCACGATCAGCACGGGGGTTTAATTGGGCTCGTGTTGCCAGGGGCTCACCGCGTGTTGATAATGAAGTGGAGGAGGGCTGCCCTTTGCGCAGGATAATCAGCGGTGTTTACAGGTGGCGACCACTACCTCCACCACAACAGACAGTTGGTAATGTGGGGGCATCTCGTGGAGGCCTGCAGTCGCCTCGGTTGGCTCCCGTGCCCCCGGGGTCTGTACCACGGTACCTGTGTGCCTCTAAAGCGGCATCAAGGCGAAATCATGGCAGAGGGGGCCGTGCTAGAACGCAACGGCGGCTCCCATCGCCGTCGCTCGGAGACCCCCAGGCTCGCTGGTGTGGGGCAGCCACCCGCGGGATCCATCCACGTCAACTCCAGCCCCCGATGACATGCGGCGCACTCTTGGCGCCCCCGCCAGTCCTCTATCGGGAAGCCAGCACAGAGGTGGCACCTGCTGTCCCAGTCGCCGCGGGGCCTCCGAGGCGGGCTGGGCTGCACTCGGCACCGGTTCAGTGTGTGATCGGCAGGTCTCGGCGGTCCACCAGATCGTGGTCAGGGAGTCCCCGGTCAGTCAGGCCACTACGGGATATCAAGCATTTTTTGTAGAATGATATTAACAGCAACGCTGCTGCTTAAGGGTCCCCTGCTGCTGGAGCTTCACAAGGCTGCGGCCATCTTGGAAGCTGCCGTGGCCACGCCCTACTGACATCCATACATGAATAAATATACACAAAAGAAACCTTCTATTACAGTCATTGGAATTACTACGCCCTCCCAAGAGACTTATCCCCAAAGGGAGCATTTTAATATCTAAAAGCATCTCTGCTTGTGCTCCTGGTCACAGTGTTATCACTGCAGAAGGGGGTGGGGGCAAGGATGAGGGCTGAAGCTCTCTACAGCTTTCACACCAGCCTCAGCTCCGCTCCTTCTCTGAGACAGAAGAACGGGAAGATCTTCTCTGTAAAGGGGGCCCGCGGGAAAGTGTAGAGAAGCTCCATGGAGTCAGCATTGTACAAGGACAGACACCCCCCTCGTAGTCCAGATACACCCCCAGCTTCTGGGGCTTCTCACGCGGGGACAAAGGCGAGGTGATAGCCGAGTAGTGACCATCACACCCGTTCACTGCCCAGACTCCTCCCTTAGGTGACCATGTGAAGTAGCTCTTCCTGCTCACAGACTCTGCTGCGACCCCCACCAGCCACGTTCCCTTCTTCTGCAGCAGCTGCACCTCCCAGTAATGTCTGCCGGAGGTGAACCCTTTGGTCCCCAGTACACAGGGGTAGTAGGAGGCGAATCCGCACCAGTAGTAGAGGGTGAATCTCTTGGGGTTGTCTGGCAGGGACTGTGCTGTGTCTGTCTGTCTCACACATCTCCCCACCTCAGACAGGAGAAGCCGAGGATCAGCTGTGTCAGGATCTAGAGTCACCATCACTGCAAAGAAAAGATTCATAATTAGAGATTTAATGACACAAATAAGGGCTGTTATTACTGCTTTCTGTTTTACATATGATTAATTTAAACCACATCTGGCAGGGGCACACTGTGCTAGCGAGCGCGCAGCACTAAACTGCTCAAGTCACTACTCTGAAGCACGCATTCATGCAGAGCACACACTACACCTAACAGCAATGCACAGGACATTCTACTAGATACTATACTTCACCATGCAGCATACTATACACACACTGCACAGAGAGCATGAAGCATACTACACCCCACTACTACGCATGAACCAAATTACGCTACAACACACTACCACACATGAAGCATGCTAAACTACACCACACTACCACACATGAAACAAACTACACATTACACATGCTACACTACACCACGCTACCACACATTAAGCATACTACACTACACAATACATGGACCAAACTACACTACACCACACCACTCTACCACACATGGCGCATCCTACACTACACCATACTACCACACATTGTGGAATGCTATACTACACCACGCTACCACACATTAAGCATACTACACAACACATGGACCAAACTACAATACAACACACATGGCGCGTACTACACTACATCATAATACCACACATAATACACTACAACCCACTACCACATATGGAGCATACTACACTACACCACATACTAACTACAACCCACTACCACACATGATACATACTACACTACACATGATGCATACTACACTACAATACACTACCGCACATTACATACTATGATACACCACAATACCACACATGAAGCATACCACACTACACCACACATGGCACATTCTACACAACACTACTACACATGGTGCATACTACACCACACATGAAGCATAAACTACACTGCATCACACTACTACACATGGTGCATACTAAACTACACCCCACTATCATACATGACAGCTACTACACTACCACACATGAAGCATACTACACTACATCACACTACCATACATGAACCACGCTACACTATACCACACAGTGCTGGACCGCACACCAAAACTGAAAAAGATAGGGCACTGTACTAGTCAGGACACTGTATTAGACAGTACAGAGTGACAGACCTACTAGGAGGTATACTGTTCCAGTTAGTACACTAGAATAGATAGTACAGAGGAACACAGGTACTTCAAGGCATACTGTACTAATCAGTATACTGCATTAGATGGTACAGGGGAACAAAGCTAGTAGAAGGTATACAGTACTAGTCAGTACACACCATTATATGGTACAGAGTAACAGAGCTACTCTAGTGTATACTGTACAACTCAGTACACTGCATAAGATGGTACAGAGTAACAGAGCTACTCCAATATATAGTGCACTAGTCAGTTCACTGCATTAGATGGTATGGAATGACAGAGCTACAAGAAGGTATACTTTACTAGTCAGTACACTGTGTTAGATGGTACAGAGTGAAAGAGCCTTTAGATGGTATAATGTAATAGTAAGGACATTCCGTTAGATGGTGTATACTAACAGAGCTACTCCAATGTATACTGTGCTAGTCAGTTACTGCATTAGATGGAACAGAGCTAGTAGAAGGTATACCGTACTAGTCAGTACACACCATTAGATGGTACAGAGTAACAGAGCTACTCCAATGTATACTGTACTAGTCAGTACACTGCATTAGATGGTACGGAGTGATGGAGCTACTCCAATGTATACTGTACAACTCAGTACACTGTATTAGATGGTACACAGTAAGAGAGCTATTAGAAGGTATACTGTACTAGTCAGTACACTGCATTAGATGGTACGGAGTGATAGAGCTACTCCAATGTATACTGTACTAGTCAGTACACTGCATTAGATGGTACAGAGGAACAGCGGTAGTAGAAGGTATACTGTACTAGTCAGTACAGTGTATTATGCACAGAGTAAGAGAGCTACTCCAAGGTATACTGAACTATTCAATACAGTGTATCAGATGATGCAGAGTGACAGAGCTACTAGAAGACATACAGTACTAGTCCGTACACTGTACTAGATGGAACAGAGCTTCAAGAATGTGCACTGTACAAATCACTACACTGTTTTATATGGGACAGAGTAACAGTTTTTCCAAGGTATACTTTACTAGTCAGTACACTGCATTAGATAGTACAGAGTAAGAGAGCTGCTATAAGGTATACAGTATTAGTTTGTACACAGAATTAGATGGTACGGAGTGACAGAGCTACTAGAAGGTATACTGTACTAATCAGTACACTTCATTAGATGGTACAGTGTGACAGAGCTACTAGAATGTATAATGTGCTAGCCAGTAAACTGTATTAGATAGTACAGAGTAACTGAGCTACTCCAAGTTATACTGTACTAGTCAGTACACTGTATTATATGGCACAGAGTGACTGAGCTAGTAGAAGGTATACTGTGCCAGTCAGTACACTGCATTAGATGGTACTGAGAGACAGAGCTACTAGAAGGTATACTGTACTAGTCAGTACACTACATGAGATGGTAGTGTGACAGAGCTACTAGAATGTATACTGTGCTAGCCAGTAAACTGTATTAGATAGTACAGAGTAACTGAGCTACTCCAAGTTATACTGTACTAGTCAGTACACTGTATTATATGGTACAGAGTAAGAGAGCTACTAGAAGGAATACTGTACTAGTTAGTGCACTGCATTAGATGGTACAGAGAGACAAAGGTAGTGGAATGTATACAGTACTAGTCAGTACACTATATTAGATGGTTTGGGGTGACAGAGCTACTCCAAGGTATACTTTACAAGTCAGTACACTCCATTAGTTGGTACAGAGTATCAGAGCTACTCCAAGGTATACTGTACTAGTTAATACAGTATATTAGATGGTAGAGAGTGAACGAGCTAGTAGTAGATATTCTGTATTAGATAGTACAGACTGACAGAGCTACTTGAAGATATACAGTAATAGTCAGTAGACTGCATTAGATGGTACAGAGTAAGAGAGCTACTAGAAGGTTTATAGTACTAGTCAGTACACTGCCGTTAGAAATGGAGGTCTAGTTGGCAGTGGCCTGCACCCTGTCCAAGTAGGGACCCTTCCTTCTAGTCCGGACAAGGGGATTACACAGCAAGACTAACCACTGCTCACCCTCCTTGGTAGCTTGGCAGGAGCAGTCAGCCCTATCTCAGAGGCAATGTGTAAAGTATTTGTACATAACACACACAGTTACAGAGTGGAAACACTACAAATAGACACCACATCAGTTTAGAAAAACAAATATCTTTATCTAAACCAAACAAGACCAAAACAACAAAATTCCAACATACAGAACGTAAAATAATACGTTTAAAAGGTTCCTAGAAGGCAATAGCTCCAACTGGGGCTATCTCAGCATTGTGACCAATAAATCCAACAGTTCAGTCTGGCCTCGATGGAGCTGAGGGCCAGCTACAGTGTTGGGGAAGACCCGCATACAGTGCCTTGGAGTTGAAGAGGCCTCAAGGACCTTGCAGTGAAGTGTAGAGGTGAGGAGTCTCTGGAGTCGAGAGGCGTCAGAGCTGCACATCGGTGTAGAAGTCGGTGAGTCCTTGAAGTCACACGCGTGCCTGGCTTGGGAGACAGAGGCCCCACAATGTCGATGCCCACCTGCTCAAAGGGATGCCCACAACAGGGAAAGGCTGGAGTGGAGCCTTACATCTCCATCCACTCTTGCCACTTGCCTGGCAAGTTTGGTAAAACCTGCAATGAGCATTAGAGTGCCTTCTCATTTGGGGCCAAAAGACGTGGGTGACAAGGCTGTCTAGGGTGTTGTCCTGCCCCCAATGTCCAGCCAAAGGCACATCATGAGCCAGACCCAGTAGGAAGGCTCTGGAGGAATAGGTTACCACCAGCTGCACAGACGCTTAAGAGTAGGGCATTCTTTCTGCTCCTTGCAGAGTTCCTCCCTGGTGAGACCCCCTTCTTGCTACCAATAGGTAAGCTCAGGCAGGTATCCAAGTTCGGCCACTTGCTCTCCTGTAGGTTCCAGGGTGTCCCCCTCTGGGTCAGCCTCCTCCTAGACCATGGGAACTTCTGAGGCGGGTTTTCCGTGACCCCTGGCCCTCCTCTTTCTGGCAGGGACCTGGGCCACTCTTTCAGGCCCCAGGTCCTTCTGATCACCCTTACCAGCTGCTATTGACTGAGTGGTCACATTTGCCCGCTCTGGCAGCCCCATCATCTCCAAGTGTGACCGGCGTTCCACCTCACTCCAAAGGGAATTCTCACGGTCATTTCTCAGCAGACAATCAACAGGCATGGATGGGCTCACAGCTGCGCTCAAGGAACCGGAGACCCCCACTTCCCCCTCCACTCAAAGGGAACCTGCGCCCCTTTGTACCGGCGCTCAGAGTTGCCCACTGCAACTAGTTGGTGGTGCACATTGACAACTATCTGCTGTTCAGAAACCTTACCGGGGTCACACTGGCTTCTGTGTCTCTCAGAGGCTCCACCCTCTGTCCTTTGATAGTCACCCACTGTGTCTACCTCGAAGTGTTCTCGGGCACACGGATCCTCTGGACCATCTCCCTGTCCCCTGGTGAGACAAGGGTCATCTCAGCTGGCTCCCACCTTTCTCTTGGAACCAACTACTCCCCAAGCGCTCACTGGTCAACCCTCGTGACTGCGCACCAGTGGGTGCCAGTGTCCATTTGGGACACTTGGGATCCCCTCTCATGTGACCCTCCTGACCACATGCTTAACACTTGGGGGGACCCCTCTCTGGAGGCTTTTTTCAGCGGGAGGACGGGAATCTTTACCCTGGGAACTAGACTGGGGCCCTTTAGAGAAGTGTTTACCCTTGTCCCCCCCACTCTTCTGCTGAGAACCGTGCCCACCCTTGGCCAAGTCTCCCATATACCCCTTGTGGACGCTGGTACTCACCCAGCGGTCCACCTCCTGAGCAAGCTTTCTGGGGTCAGCAGGCTTACTGTCAATCAAGTGCTGGCGGATCTCGGGAAAACTATTGGACAAGTGCTCCCATGAAATCAAATCATAAAGGCTTTGATAATTAGTTACCTCGCTGCCCTTCACCCAACCATCCAATGCTCTGCAGAAGGAAGCAGCATATTCAACCCATGTTTGTGACTCAAGCTTCTTATAGGCCCTGAACTGCCTGTATCTCTCTGGGGTCCTGACCAGGACCTCTTTCAAGTGGGGGTACTTCATCTGATTCTGTTTGGGTAAGGCCAGCAAGGTGTCCCTCTCTTCTGCTGTGAAGCGGTTCCACAATCCCGCCCCCCCCAGCCTCTCTCAGGGTCCCTGTGGGATTGCATTGCTACCTCATAACATCTAAACCACAGGTCATTGTCATCCCCACCACAAAACCTTTCACCACATCCTTAGGTATATGTACCTTCCCTTCTGTGTTCACTAAAGACATGTTGCCACCATTTGAACTGCACTCTACACTTTTGGCCTTTATGTCCAGTTCTGACTTAGCTCATGGTCCAAAAGCATCTTTTTCTCCTCAATGGCTAGGGTCTTATCCTTGTCTTGCCTTTCATTCTCCAATCTGAGCTTCTCCAGCTCCAAATTATGTACTCTGGCCCTTTGTCTGTCTTCCAGTTGCTCTGGAGACAAACCCCTTGAAGCGATACTACTGTCTACCCTGTGGGACACCTCCTCACCAGGCAGGTCCATAGCAAACAACACATCCTGCTGCAGAATTGGCTCTCTAGCCTCCACTATAGGATCTTCCGAATGCCCACTGACATTCCTCGCTGCTACCCGGGCCCTCAACACCTTTTGTAGCTCCTCTTTCCTGGTGAGACCCTAATGGGGATTCTAAAATTCTTGCAGATGGTCTTCAATTGCTGCACAATCTATGTATCCAACCTATCCTCCTCAAACAGCACCTCCAGTGATGCAACTGAAGATACTCCAGACCTAGGCAAGATGATGTGGAGAGTTGTTGACAAAAATCAAAAAGGTAAAAGACCAAGGAAAAACAGTATGTGGTTGCGTAGTGGTCTGCACTCTAGCAGTAGTGTACACCAATCACTGTATGCCAAGTACAAACACAAGTCATATCCTCACCGAAGACCTCCAGTTTTAGAAATGGGGGCGGGGGCCTTGCACTCTGTCCAAGTATGGACCCTTCCTTCTAGTCAGGGTAAGGGATTACACAGCTAAGATAACCCCTGCTCACCCCCTTGGTAGCTTGGCACACGCACCCAGGCATATCTCAGAGGAAATGTGTAAAGTGTTTGTACATAACACACACAGTAACACAGTGCAAACATTAAAAATGGACGCCACATAAGTTTAGAAAAATGAAGTATCTTTATCTACACCAAACAAGACCAAAACAACAAAAGTCCAACATACAGAACTTTTAAAAGGTTTCTTGTAAAAATAAGGCTCCTAGAAAGCAATAGCTCAAACTGGGGCTATCACAGCATTATGACCAACAAATCCAACAGTTGAGTATGGCCTCAATGGAGTTGAGGGCCGGCTATGGCATCGGGGAAGACACGCATACAGTACCTTCGGTGTTAAAGTAGCCTCATGGGCCTTGAGGTGAAGTGTAGTGGTGAGGCATCACTGGAGTCGCGAGGCGTCGGTGCTGCACATCAGTGGCAGAAGTTGGTTAATCCTTGAAGTCAAATGCGTTGCAGGTTGAACTCCGCGAAGTTGAAGTCTTGAGCGTGACGTTAGCAGTGCCAGGGCTGTGATGTCGCTGCGGACGGTGCCTTGTACACTTCAGGAGGCAATGTCTGTGGTTTTGGTGCAGGCAGCGACGTAGCGCCGGTGTAAAGTGCTGGAGTCGATGACACTGTCGTCAGCAGCCCGAGGCTGCGGTGTCGTTGAGGGTGGTGCAGCGAGGCGGAGACCATGGCTGCGGTGCAAGCAGTGGAGTTGGTAACAGCACTTAGGCGACAGTAAGACCAATGCTGCTGTGTGGTCGAAGTCGGTGAGACGAGGAAGTACCCAGGGCTATGGTGCAGGCAGTGGCATTCATGTCAATAAGAAGAGTTGTCGTTGGTAAGACCAGGGCTGCATTGTCATAGAGGTCGGTGCTGCGCTCTCCCAGCGAGCGGTAAACACGGCATCGGTGCAGGCAGCAAAGTTGGTGAAGGCGCTGGCAATCCTTTTCTTGAAGTTACAGTCCAGCAAACACCTGCAATTGACCAGAACTGGAATTGGCACCACTTGCAGGTCCGAACTCCCAGCAGTGGAGTTCAGGTGCTGTAGATGAAGGTGAAGTCTTTTGTGTCCCTGAGACTTCTTAACAGGAGGCAAGCACACACAAGCCCTTGGAGAAACTTCACAAGCAGGATACACAGCAAAGTCAAGCCCTTTTCCTCTCCAAAGCAGAAGCAGCAACTGCAGGAAAATCAAACAAAGCAACACACAGCAGAGGGGCAGTACTCCTTCTTACAGCTCTTGGGCTCTTCTCTTTGGTAGTCTCCTCTTGATCCAGAGGTGTTCTCAAACTCTGGTGTTTTAGGTCCAATACTTATTATACCCCTTTTGGCCTTTGAAGTAGGAATTCTTGTAAAGGTTTGTCTTTGTAGTGCAAATGTTCTTGCCTTGCCTGGTCTTAGCTCCAGACACACCGAGAGAGGCCAGGCACAGCCCTAATCTGGTGTATGTGACAACTCCTTCCACCACTCTAGCTCAGGAAGGCCCATCAGCCTGGCGATGGGCAATCAGGATATGCAGGGCACACCTCCACTCCCTTTATGTGACTATCTAGAGTGAATGCACAACCAAGCCCCTGTCAGTCTAAACCAGATGTTGATTCCACAGGCAGGCAGAGGCACAGGATGGTAAAGTAAGAAAATGCCCACTTTCTAAAAGTACAAAATGCTCAAGAACATCTAGCTGACCATTTGTTGGGCTGCCTACTTTTTATGCAGACTCAGACCAAATTCTTAAATAAGTTGGTCATATAATTTAATTATTCATTGTCTTAAATTTCCTTTTGTTTAAAGTTTTCAAAACGACAGATATCAGATATACTTTACGATTCAAATGACATTACAATACGATTCACAAAACATACGGATTGAAACAAAAAATCCAAATAACAAATAATAATTCACATTGATTTAGTGAAGTTTCCTGTCTAAGAAAGGCAACCGGTAACCAACGAGAACAATTTTACAAACAAGCTAAGGTTACCAACCAGCGGGGGTAAATACATTTATGGCGTTAGAGGGTTTGTGCATTCAATACATTCTTTTCCTCAGCCGTTACTTATTTTGTAATTGCGAAACAGCCCCTGATGATCAAGTTGTGCCTTGTGCCAACGCGTTTCAAGCCCACCCAATTTCCGGGGACGCTCTTCAGGGCTGTGACTGGAGTCTGAAAAGCCAAATAAAAAACATACATCGTGTTAGACCTGGCACCATTGGCGTGGGTCTCCCTCCCATTTTTCGCTGTTGTCTCCTCCGTTTTGCTGGTGCTAGATGCTCTGGGCGCTGTGCCACTGCCCTTCAGTGCCACAGCGCGGATGCTCCCTGTGTAAATATGACATGTGAATTGGTATATCCCTGATTGGCTTATTTGGTTTACCTGTTAGTCCCTAGTAGCGTGGCCTGTGGTGTGCCCAGGGCTGGTAAACCGAATGCTGCTGGTGGGCCTGCAGCGCTGGTTTGCGCCACCCACAGAAGCAGCTTGTAAAGTGTGTCTCAGACCTGCCACTGCAGAGTCTGTGTGCAGTACAGAACTGCCATCTTGGCTGTGAAGTGCACCCACTTCCCAGCCCCTGAACCTTCCCTTGGCATCATGTAAGTCACCCCTATGGTAGGGTGCATTGTATGTGTAAGGTAGGACATGCCTTGGTGTGTGTAGCATGTCCTGGTAGTGAATTACACCCAATTTAGTTTTTCACTACTGTAAGGCTGCCTGTTCCCCATAGGCCAGAATGGGCAAGTTTGACTATTACATTCTATAGTACTAACTGACCCCAGGAACATGGTAGAAAAACGAATTTCGTATGCCTGAGCTCAGAATATTAAAATACATCTTTTAGTGAAGTTTATTTTCATATTCTGTGTTTGAAAATACCACTTTTAGAAAGTAGGTATTTTCTTGCCCAAGCCTTCCAGTGTGCTCTGCTGTTATGTGTATTGGCTGTCTGGTTTTGGAGGGACAGGGCAGGCTGAGCCAGACCTGGGTTGAATAGAGAGATCTGGATTTGGAGTATGGGGAGGGGTGGCTCCTTGACTTGAATAGGGCTGTGCCTGGCAAGGTGAATGATGGCTCCATCTCCTGCTGTGCGTCTGATAGCAGACCCCTTCTTTCTGAAAGGAAGGATGCAGCCTGGTAAACAAAGTGCTCCAGGACCAAGCAGAACTGGTTCTGGCTAGGCTCAGTGACTTGTAGCTTTGAGAACAAAGACTTTTGGGGTATAAATATCTGTGCTGAAACCCCTACAAGGTGTATTGCTCCTGGATGTCAAGACGAACCTCTGTCCGTGTAACTGAAGGAATCTGCAGGAGGTGACTATCCTTGTGCTTGTGTGCTGTTTCTTGTATTGGCCTGCAGTGGTTACCATTGGACTTGGAAGGAGAGGAAAAGGACTTTGAGAGAACTTTTATTAATCTTGCTAAAGCAATCACCCAAGGGCTAGGAGAGAGCTAGCCTCCTGTTGAAGTTTCAGGCACATCAGACTTCACCACCAGCCTCCTGATTCCTCCCAGCGAGGATTTCTATCTGCAGGTGAGGCTCCTGTGAGTTCCAGGGCCTCTAGTTCTACTACAGAGAAGAGAGTGCTGAAATCGTCGCTAACGCATGTTTGCGAGCCGTCGCAGCCGAAAGCGCCCGGAAAATCATTGCGCTGCTGCCGCCGAGTGCTCGCCAACTCCAGAGATCATCGCACCGAGATCATCGCTTCACGACATTGCAGCCCGGACGCCGGGCGTCCGCCATTTTCATTGCATCGCATCAGGATCGTCGCTCCCTTGCGGAGCGCCATTTCTTCGCATCACAACCCGATCGCACACGCAACAGGATCGTCGCCTCGCCTCCTCCCTCGCGGCAAGGAGTCATCGCATCAACCGCCTAGCGTGCAGAAGTTTGTCGCATCGTCTCCGCACGCATCAGCAGATCGGCGCATCAACCTCCCTCGCGGCAAGGATTTATCGCATCGCCGGCCTCGCGTGCAGCAATTCATCGCTACAGCTTCTTTGCGACAATTTGTTGGTTGTGCTACGAAATCCAGGTACTTTGTAAGTAAAAGGGTCGCTGAGACCACTGCTTTGAACTGAACTCCTCTTGGCGCACTTTGAACTATTTTTGCAGCATTTCAAGAGTAACCCTATTTTTACAGTATTGTGGCTTTTTGATCGTTATTGGTCTTGCGTTACGTCTATATATAAAGATACTTATTTTTCATAACTACTTGTGTGGTGTCCCTTTGTAGTGTTCTTCACTGTGTGCCCTCCACAGGGCTTGGTCGCCCCACTCACTGCTGCCGCTCCTGCCTGCCTTGCCGCCTCCTGCCTGGAGATTCCTTCGCTCGCTGCCCGCTGCTCCTGGGACTTTCCCGCTGCTCCTGGGACTTTCCCGCTGTCCGCTGCTCCTGGGACTTTCCCGCTGCTCCTGGGACTTTCCCGCTGCCCGCTGCTCCTGGGACTTCCCGCCACTGCCTCCCTGCGGCCCCGCCCCCCCGTGATTCCATTCGCCGCCCCGCTCCCGCCACCCAGCTGCTCCTCCCTCCAGGCTCCTTACTTATGACGCCCCCTGAGCGACCGCGCGCAGTGGGAGCACCGACGGAGCGCCGAAGGTGCGCCAAAGGTAAGCCCGTCTGCGCCCGTCCGCGCCTGGCCCGCGCCCAGCGCCAGGACCCCTGGATCCCACCGATGCAACACTACTCGACGGACCTACGACGCCGCCACCCTCACCGCACTCAATGCCGGCCGGAACCCTGCCTGCTACCGAGCCTCACCGAGACGCACCCACGGACCCTTCACCTGCCAAGCCTGCCGATTCACCTGCCCCCGGACGTGCACCACCTCCGCCAAGTCGAGCACCAGCAGCAACCACCTGAAATGCATCCTGTTGAACACCCGCTCCGTCCACAGGCACGCCGTGGAACTCTGGGACCTGCTCGACGCAACAGCACCGGACGTCGCCTTCCTCACCGAAACCTGGATGAACGCCTCCTCAGCGCCCGACATCGCCATAGCCATCCCGGACGGATACAAGATCACCCGGAAGGACCGCGTCAACCAGACGGGAGGAGGCATCGCCATCGTACACAAGAACACCATCCGCATCTCGACTAACTCCGACGAGACCTTCACCGCCGCCGAACACCTACACTTCCAGATACACACTGACCCCAAGACCACCCTCCGAGGCACCCTCATCTACAGACCCCCGGGACCACGCACACTATTCAGCGAAGACATCGCAGACTTCATCAGCCCGCACGCCATGCCCTCCGCCGACTACATCCTCCTAGGGGACCTCAACTTCCACCTGGAGAACAACAACGACAGAAACACCACCGCCCTGCTGGACAACCTCGCCAACCTCGGACTCAAGCAACTGGTGAACACGCCCACCCACTACGCCGGCCACACGCTTGATCCCGTCTTCTCTTCCAGCAAGCACATCTCCTTCAGCCACGCCACCGGACTCCACTGGACCGACCACAGCTGCGTCCACTTCAGCTTCAGAAAGACTGCGACCCACCACCACCCGCAACAGGCTCCCCGCCGGAGCTGGAGCAAGATCACCGCCGAGCAGCTCACCGCCTCCCTCAGCCAGAACACACCCACCAACACAACGGACCCAAACGAAGCAGCCAGCAACCTCGCCAAGTGGCTGACCGCCTGCGCCGACGACCTCGCACCACTAAAAACCCTCCCAGCAGACCCGGAAGCAAGAAAACCCCTTGGTTCACCAACGAACTCAAGGAATCCAAGAAGAACTGCCGCACTCTCGAGAAAGCCTGGCGACTCGACCAGACCACAGACAACAGGACCGCCCTCAAGCACGCCACCCGCAAACACCACCAGATGATCCGTGCCACCAAGAAGTCGGCACTCAAAGAACGACTGGACAACAACGCCCACGACAGCAAGGAACTTTTCAGCATCGTCAAAGAGTTCTCCAACCCCAGCGCCCGGAAACAACGACATCACCCCCTCGCAAGACCTCTGCAACTCACTCGCCGCGTTCTTCCACCGCAAGATCACCGACATACATAACAGCTTCGACGCACAGACCACGCACCCTACCGCCGAACCAACGCCCGCCACCACCACCCTCTGCAACTGGACCCCGATCAGCACCGAAGACACCACCCGCACGATGAACTCCATCCACTCCGGATCACCAACCGACCCCTGCCCACACCACGTCTTCAACAAAGCCGACGCCACCATCGCACCCCATCTCCGGGACATCATCAACTCCTCCTTCCACACCGCCACCTTCCCGGAGAGCTGGAAGCACGCCGAGCTTACCGCCCTCCTGAAGAAACCAACGGCGGACCCCACCGACCTCAAGAACTACCGTCCCATCTCGCTCCTTCCGTTTCCGGCCAAAGTCATCGAGAAGACCGTCAACAGACAGCTTGCCGCCTTCCTCGAGACAAATGGATCCCTCGACCCCTCGCAGTCTGGGTTTCGGGCCAACCACAGCACCGAGACCGCCCTTATCGCAGCCACCGACGACATCAGAACCCTAACCGACAACGGGGAAACAGCAGCCCTCATCCTCTTGGACCTCTCCGCGGCGTTCGACACCGTCTGCCACCGCACCCTAGTGAAGCGCCTCAGCAACATCGGAATCCGAGAGAAAGCACTGGAATGGATCATCTCGTTCCTCGCCGGAAGAACCCAGAGAGTCCGCCTCCCCCGTTCAGATCCGAGGCCACCGAAGTCATCTGCGGCGTTCCACAAGGATCTTCACTCAGTCCAACCCTCTTCAACGTCTACATGAGCCCCCTCGCAGCCATCGCACGCCAACACAACCTCAACATCATCTCCTACGCCGACGACACCCAGCTGATCCTCTCCCTCACCAACGACCCCACCACCGCCAGAGCCAACCTACACGACGGGATGAGAGACGTCGCCGACTGGATGAGGAACAGCCGCCTTAAACTGAACTCAGACAAGACGGAAGTCCTCATCCTGGGCTCATCACCCTCCGCCTGGGACGACTCTTGGTGGCCCCCGGCCCTGGGCACCGCGCCCAAGCCAACGGACCACGCACGCAACCTGGGCTTCATCCTGGACTCCTCCCTGTCGATGACCAGACAAGTCAACGCCGTCTCATCTTCGTGCTTCAACACCCTGCGCATGCTCCGCAAGATCTTCAGATGGATCCCCACTGAAACCAGGAAGACCGTCACCCAGGCACTCGTCACCAGCCGACTGGACTATGGGAACACCCTCTACGCCGGAACCACAGCCAAACTTCAAAAAAGACTCCAGCGCATCCAGAACGCCTCCGCACGACTCATCCTGGACATCCCCCGGCACAGCCACATCACCGGACACCTGAAAGACCTGCACTGGCTCCCCGTCAGCAAGAGAATCACGTTCAGACTCCTCACCCACGCACACAAGGCCCTCCACGACCTGGGCCCCAAGTACCTCAACGACCGCATGACCTTCTACACGCCCACCCGCCAGCTACGATCAACCAGCCACGCCCTCGCCACCGTACCACGCATCCGCAGAGCCACCGCCGGAGGAAGATCCTTCTCCTACCTGGCAGCCAAGACCTGGAACTCCCTCCCCACTCACCTTCGGCGAACCCAGGACCATCTCTCCTTCAGGAAGCAGCTCAAGACCTGGCTGTTCGAGCAGTAACTTACCCCCTCCCCCAGCGCCTTGAGACCCTCCCGGGTGAGTAGCGCGCTCTATAAATGCCGTGATTGATTGATTGATTGATTGTATGGTCATAAATGCTTCACACACTGCCTCTGAGATAAGCCTAGCTGCTCGTGCTACGTTACCAGAGGGTTGAGCAGGGGTTATCAAAGGGTGTAGCCCTCTCACTCTGACTTAGGAAGAAGGGTCCCTACTTGGACCGTGGCCAGCCATTGCCAATTAGAGACCCCCATTTCTAACACATAGATTTATTTATTTTTTTTAGCAAATCTCCTCTTTCTCATTCTTTTCTATGTACTGAAAGAATTTCACACTAACTACCTTGTGGAGGTCTTATATCCCTTCTAAGTAAAGGGGATTGTTGTAGATGTGTTTTCCTAAGGAAAAAGGGGAGGGAACAAAGATACTTACTGACTGCTAGCTTCTGCAGACTAATGCATCTAACTAATATTGCCTCTCATATTAGCAGATTACACTTACTTAGGAAAAGTGTCCTTTATTCCTGACACAGTCGCCACTGTCTCGTCTTTGAAAACGGAATTGATGCTGCAGTTGTCGTTTTTCAACTACCTATAGACATAATGGCATTCATTGGTATACGCCGCAAGGTTTGCTCTGTTTCAGACTGTAAGCGGCCACAATGTTTATTCGATGCAGCACTTACTTTTACAGTTCCAATACTGTTGCCAATTTCTTGTTTCGACAAAGGCGTTTGGGAGATTTATTGCAGACAGTTTCCTACGCACTAATAACTTCTGTGTGGCTCAGCTGTTAAATTAAAGGCACGAGCATTAGATCCGGCTGGTCCTTTTCGGCACACTATAAAATCACATTTAGTTGTTATTTGCAAGTACTCACGCATTTACGAACCGATTCCGCTGACATTCTTCCTGCTATCAATTGGCCTGGACGCTGTCAGTTCGTCCGTTCAACTTCCGCTTTGAGTCAACTTCCTGTTGCTTCTCCCTTGTGGCTGCAGCTGCTGCCCAAGGGGTTCTGGTTCTTGTAGTATTCAGTAACGGGTAAATTTATAAGTTAGTTTTAGAGTTACTCCGATGGGTCTTTTTAACTGGACTATGTCATTTCGTCCGTTCTGCTGCAGCTTTAAGTCAATTTCCTGTTCCTTCTCCCTTGTGGCTGCAGCTGTTACCTAAGGGGATCTGGTTCTTGTAGAATTTGATGACGAGTTGATTTTTCAGTTGCTACGATGGGCCCTTATGCGTGTGCCTTGTTATGGAGGCTCATGTGCAAAAGTTGTGAATTCGCATGACGTTACGCAGGGCATGACCCTTATTTCATTTAAAATCGTACTAGCTCAGCAGTGACTGAGATTCATTTTTATCGTAGAAGATTTTCTACGCATTAGCTTCTCAAAATTTCGGACATTTCATTCAGGCGCGAAATTGCGCTATTAAACTTAAGGATAAGATATGCCTCTTTTTGTAGCAACATCCTTTCGGTGTCTCCCCCTCTTGGTGTTTGTTTTGCAACCCATAGGGCTGTCCATTTAATATCCCTTTCACTATGGCTGGCAACGATGAAGTGGCTTACCATGGGTGCATTTATCACTTTTGTACGAATTCGAGATCGATGTTGGACTATTCGTAGTCGGATCTCTTTATTGGTCTTACCAATGTACAGTTTGCCGCACGGGCACGTTATCCCATAGATAACACTTTTTGATCTGCAATTTGAAAAGGGTTTGTGAAACCATTTGATGTTATTATGTTCAAATGTTGAGCCTTCACATGCTGTCTCACATGACACGCAGTTACCGCATTTGCGATGGCCTTCAATAGGTTTAAGGTTCCACTGCAACCGTAGATCCTGTTTTTTAGTTGTTGGAATACAGTCACCAAATCTTGGCCAATGCTCTTTTCTCTCTTCATGGCAAACAGTGGTCTTTCAAATGGGCATTCCAAGTTTTGGTGTAAATGCCAATTTTTTAGGATAATTTCACGAAATTATACCCTGCCCAGACGTGGGTCCCTTGCTCACTTTGCCACTGGATTCAAGATAGCCTGGCTGATGACGGCTGTTAGCCAGAAACCGATCCCAGGATGCTTGTTTCCGGTCCAGGGAAGACATGGCTTGGCAGTTCGGGCTGGACTGTTCCCATGAGGCACAGGGTCAGACTGATTTGCATATGGCCATGTCTGAACTGGGGTGGCGGAGTGAGCTAAAGAATGATGATGGATTAAACCCAGATCAGTTGACTGGGGATGAGTGCTTGCAATGTTCAACGCTCCGTCCATCATCCCCTTTGGTTTTGCTAGGTTACAAATCAAGACAAGGCGGTACCAATGAGGGTCTAACAAGCCCATTAACGAATCTGAAGCCAGCATTTACAAAGGACAATGACACAACATGCATATTGATTTAACATTTCTAGATCACATCATTCTTGCAGATGATATTTCAGCAAGAATTCCTCAAAGCTAGAGCACAAACTGACTGGAAAATGATTTTAACATCAGTCCCCAGTTTAATTTTAGTCAAGACCTTATTTTCTCTCCATCTACATAAGACACAAAGCAGATAACATAAAACAGTCATGAAACTCCCAAGAAAGTAAAATTGTGCATGGTTAACCACCACCCTTTAACCAGAGCTTCTGCCACTCACCCCACCCTCCCTGCAAGCGTCACAATAGTGCCCTTCCCCAATCCAATGCAAACCATGCCTTTGATGTTGCATGTTCACTCTCCACCCCCGCTTCACTTGAACTACTTATTGTAAAACTTATAATGTGTACACCAATCAATGTTGTAACAAGAGTATGTAAAACCTCCGGAGAAAGTCTTCATGTGACGTGACAATTGAGGGGAAATAAAATATGTTCAGCTTTCTCCCGTTCAAATTTAAGCCTGATTAAAACAGGTGCAAATTGCTAACAAAATAAACAGAAGCAATCTATTTTCTACAAACTTGTGCACCTGTATATTCTTTGCTCTTTTGGGTGTAAACCATGTTCGCTTGTGCGTCCTTGGCCACTCGTTGAACACTTATATTTTACAAATTAGGTGATTTTGCAGATACAACTATTTCTTCACTCTTTTCACTGGTGGCTTGCAACTTGAACAAGTTACATGCAGGTAGAGTAAATTATGCATATAAAGGAGACACGTGGAGTAATTTAAGTCTGACCTAGTTTAAATTTTTGTTTTTGCAAATTGTGACGTTTGCCTATTTTTAGGTCTAGGCAGCCATCCCATCAGCACAGGGTAATAATGGATACCGGAGGGCAGTTTAATGGAAATGGGGGGCATGGGGATGGCATTCAAAGAATGTCCACCCCCGGACTGCTTCGGGCCGATGGAATGGCCCAGAGCGAGCGCGTGCAGGCAGGCGCCTGCTTTAGAACGCGGCGTTTTCAAATGCAGCGTTCTAATTACTTCCCAGTTGGGGGTCCTGTGAGGCAGTTAGGAAGCAGTGTTTTCCTTTCGTGCCTTCTCATGCTGTTTTATGGCGTTTTGAGCTTAGCGCTTAGTTTATTTGTTATTTAAATGATGGCAGAGTCTGCTGCTGAGGTTAGGGAAGCCTTGAGAGTGCTTTGCCAGGCAGGGAGGGAGGATTTATTGGCCCCAGGGGTGCTGGGTCAAGCATGGACTGGTTTGTCAAATAAAAGAAGGGCTTCTTCAGATGGGGTTTCTGCTGCTATTTTAGCCTGTTCTTTATCTGACAGCTCCCCTAAGACTGGTGAGGTTAAGTTGCGCAGTGGTAATGGTAAACTTATAAAAGGGGTTTCTTCTCTTACCTCATGTCAGCAGCCTGCTTCCTCAGGTTTGGGGAGAGGGAGGGGCAGGTCTCGCACACGCTCAGTCAGAGGCAAACGTCTTAAGAAAGCAGCCTCTCTTAAAGGGGACTGTGGCAGCACAGATGATGTGCTTTTGGTTGGCAGTGAGGTGATGGTGCCGCCTAGTGGGGATTTACATATGGCTACTTTTGATGTTAATCAGAATACTGCTTGCCTAAATACTACTGCCAAACAGGATATTCCTATATTTAGTAACAAATTTAATTTGTCAAAAAGCGTTTGTTCTGCGTCTGGTAATAGGTCTCTCGCGCCAGTTTTTTCTTGTGGGAGTGGTGAGTCAGCCTCAAGCAGCGTGGTTTTGTCCACTGGGGATGCTTCCAAGGTTGGTGTGAAAAGCTATTCTGGTTTATGATGAGCTATAAGCAGCCAGGTTTTGCCTTCTAATCAGAGTTCAGGGGTTCTCCTTTCACACCTTGAGTTTGCAGTGCCAGAGATTTGTCAGTTAAGGACAGGAGTGCGCCAGAAGGGCAGGGACAATGGGTGTGGGTTAGTGATGAGGGTAAAAAAAATTCCTCTTCATCAGACCTGCCTTCGGACCCTCCTAGGTCTGGGAATTCCAACGGCTTGCAGGCCAACGATGGGACAATACTGCAAAAGGGCATCAGGTGCAGTGATACATCGTTGAACAGGTCTAAAGCATCCTGTTCTCTTCCCCAACAACAAATGGAAAATCCGGTTGCGGTTTTCCCAGCACCCTTGGCTAACCACAAAATTGTGCAGTTCAAAAAAGCGGTGAACTGGAGACATTTTGATGGTGGAAGAGGGGATGGGGCTCAGCCATCCTGCAGTGGGGCCTTTCAGGGGGTTTATGATGGGGCTGATGAATTTTCTGATCTGGAAGAGGGTGAAATTGGGGCTGGGGATGTGGATGGCTTTACAAGTTTTTCACAATCCAGCAGGGGGGGGCGGAGGCGGGATCACTAATAAGATGTCCAAAGCTCATATTTTACAGATGAAAGAATCAGAACGGAGTTGGAAAGACTTCAAGCGATATACCGACGACAGTGAAGGTACCGGCGCGAAGAAGTTTTTAACGCTGGACAAGCCCTTTCAGTCAGGTGAGGCGCAATGTAATCATCCTTGCGGTAATGCCAATATCAGAAAACGCAAAGCTGCTGAGATTTTATTGAAAGGTAAAAATGTAGATGCTAAGGTTTGCTGTCATTGTGAGCCACCTTCGGAAGCACAACAATTGTCATCTTCCAGTACTGGTAAGGACAAGGGCGAGCTACAGGGGTCTGACAAACTGGCTCAGAATGAGGTAGCGTCTAAAGTACAAGAAGATAAAGAGAAGGTAACCGGTTTAAAAAGGCTTCCTTACATGGGTCTATCTATGCCCCTCGGTTCGCATTTAAGCAAGAGTACCAAAGAAAAGATTTGGAGAGGTGAGTTTGTTAATGTCTTTAAATTGCTTCACAGGGAAATCCAGTCTAAAGAAGGTTCCAGAGAAGAGGCCTAAAGTTCCTACCAACATAGATTCTTGGACATCAGCATTTCTGATTTTTGCAAGTGTTTATTGCGAGAAATTCCCAGATCGAGCAGTATCTATTTTTAAATACCTGGATACAATCAGAAAGGCTCAATCCGAATTTGGAGGTTTTGCTTGGCTTCACTATGACGAGGAATTTAGAGCCCGGCTAGTTCTCGTTCCTGATAAACCCTGGGGGGGGGGGGAGGTTGACAATGAATTATAGGTTCAATGGATGTATCCACAGAGGCCTCCTCCTACCATGCATACAGCCAGCGGGCTTGCTATTATTCACCAGCCTTATCTTAACAGACCCACCCCGTGGGGGGGGGGTAATTGGTCCAGACCCCAATCACTCATCCCGGGAGCATGCTAGAATTTTAACCGAGGGTTCTGCCAGAAGTATCCCTGCAAATACAGGCATGAGTGTTCAAAATGTGGCGGTAAGCATGCCATTTTGCAGTGTTTCAGCGAACAAACCCAAGGGTATACTGTCGGTCAGGGTAGAGGGCGGGGTGCTCCATTCCAGCCTAACCACAAGGGCAGTTACCCCTATTGATATTCTCAAGCTATGTTATTGGCTGCAGTTCTATCCTCTGCGGGACAAAGCTTTAAAATTGGAATGGGGTTTCAAAGAAGGCTTCCGGCTTGGTTACCAAGGTCCTAGACGCCGCAGGTTTGCTCTTAATTTGAAATCTGCTAATGAATTCCCACACATTATTACTAAAAAGTTGCACTCAGAAATGGCTGAAAGCAGAATGGCTGGTCCTTTTTCTACCTGGCCTCTTCCCGACCTTCTCATCTCTCCCTTGGGTGTTGTTCCAAAAAAGGCACATGGCGAATTTCGCATGATACAGCATTTATCATGGCCTCAAGGTTAGTCAGTGAATGATTTCATAGCTAAAGAAGATACCATGGTACAGTTTGCTTCCGTAGATGTGGCTCTCGAGCTAGTGAGGAAAGCCAGCTCAGATGCGGAGTTGGCAAAATGTGACATTAAATCTGCTTTTAGATTACTTCCTGTACACCCACAGGACTTTGCATTGCTTGGTATCCATTTTGAAGGGCAATATTTTGTTGATAAAGTTTTGCCTATGGGTTGTGCAGTTTCTTGTCAACTTCTTGAGGATTTTAGTTCATTTCTGCAATGGCTTTTCTCCTTTAGATCAGGTCATGTTCAAGTGTGACATTATCTGGATGACTTTATTTTTGTTGGTGTAACTAAGACTCAGCAGTGTAGCAGAGCGCTTCAGTCTTTTCAGGCTATAATCAAGGAATTAGACGAAAACGAGGGCCCTGCAACATGTTTGGTTTTTCTAGGCATGAAATTGACACAAAGAAAATGGAGGCTAGATTACCATTAGTAAAAGTAAAAGAGATTTTGGATTTCTTGGAACATGCTAGGTTATCTCATAAACTCACCTTGTTTGAGATGCAACGATTATTGGGTCATTTGAATTTTGCATGCAAAGTGGTGAAAGCTGGCAGGTCCTTCTGTCGAAGCTTAGGTTTTGCTATGTCAGGTATTACCTTACCTCATTGCAGAGTCGAGTGTCTCTTTCTATGAGAGCTGACTTTGAAGTATGGATTATGTTTAAGGTCTTCAATGGAGTCACCATTTGGTCTGTAGATGAAAAATCTTTATGGTCAATTCAGATTTCCTCTGATGCATCAGGGGCCAATGGCTTTGGGCTCTTCTGGGATGGCAAGTGGTGTGCTGAAACCTGGCCAGAGAAGTGGATTATAGAAAAGCATAGTATAGCATTTTTTTAATTCTTTCTTCTGATTGTAGCATTGGCCGTTTGGGATACATGGGTAGCAAACAAAACCGTTCTTTTCCATGTGGACAACAAAACTGTGGTTGACCTGGTAAATGGTCAAAAGGCCAAAGATAGGCGTCTGCTAAAATTATTACAGAGATTCATGCTTGGTTGCTTGATGTTCAATATAACGTTTAAGGTAAAACATGTACCAGGTGTGGATAATAATATAGCAGATGTGTTATCTCGTTCCCAGTGGCAGAGATTCCGTGGTTTGGCATCCGGAGCAGACCCAGTGAAAACTCAGATTCCTCAAGAGGTATGGGAGCTAGCAGATTAAAGATATGGCGATTAGTTGAACACTGTCTTGCTGACAGTACACGTTTAGCTTACAGAAGAGCTTGGGCTGAATTCCTACATCTGGGCGCTGCTTGTCACAGCAATGATGAAATAGGTTGTATAAATCGTAACAATGATATCTTACGGTTCGTTTTGGACAATATTGATAGGAATATATCAGCCACTACAATTGCTGGGAAACTGTCAGGTGTTTCTTTCTATGGTAAGTGTTTTTGGAGGTATGAGCCATCTTTAGGAGAACTGGATAGGAGAATTTTACAAGGTTCGTCTAAAATAAAGAAGCGCTGTACTGTATTAAGAAAGCCTATATCTCTCCTTACTGGGCAACATAATAACAATTTTACAAAGAATTTGCTATTCCCATTTTGAATTTTTGTTGTTCAAACTTTGCATGTTATGGTTATTTTTTGGGGCCTTTAGGGTCTCAGAGTTATTGGGTAAGTCAACCTCTCAGGGGTTAAAAGCCTCTAATGTTTCCACCACAAAGCAGTCTCTACCTATTTTATTGGAATCCTGAAAAACGGTTCAAAAAGGTAAAGGGGCTACTGCGGTATTGCAGAAGCTTAGCGGCCCGCTTTGCCCAATTTCAGCTTGGTTCCAATTTAGGTCAGCAAACGCCTATTCAAGAGAATTTGTTTTTCAGCACCAGGACGGTTGGTTTTTAACAGCTTCCCAAATGTTAGCAGTTTTACGGAAAGCTTTACGTATCTTGGGTCTCAACCCCATGGAATTTGGTACACATTCTTTTAGAATAGGCGCGGCTTCAGAAGCTGTTAGAGGGGGTTTTTCGCTACAACAGCTGAAATGTCTAGGTCGCTGGTCATCTAATTGCGGTTTAAAGTATGTTAGAGATTTAGACGATTTATAGATTTGTTTTGGCCTTCCTAACATCTTTTTTTTTTTAGGAGCCCTGATGACCCGTCCGGCATCCATGGCAAGCGTTTGGATCGCCGGACACTCCTTTATTAAGTGGGCAGCCAGACAGGCTGAACAAAACCATTATGGACTTAACCTAAGTTTCAGCTTTGAGGACATCAAGATTGATTGGTGGGGAAAGAGTGGCACGCGTTGGGGGTCAATTGCTGCCGTTGTTAAACAAGTTCATTTCTTCTAAACCATGCCCTAATGTACTCCTTATTCATTTGGGAGGGAAACGACTTGGTGCAACCTTCGGGCCTGGGTCTCCTTATTGAGATAAAAGCTGACTTAGAACGAATCATCACGTCTTGGCCTTCCACAAAACTGATTCTAACAGCCCTGGTACCAAGGAGGGTGTGGAGGGGTGCTGATAAGTTCTCTGCAGTTGACAGAGCCAGGAGGAAGGTCAAGAGGGAGCTGCATCGTTTCTCTATCATTAATGGGATAAGTTGGTTAGTCCATGAGGATATTGGCACGGATGATTATCAATTTTTCATGCCAGACGGGATTCACCTTTCATTTATAGCAAACAAATTGTATTTGGTGAATATCAAAGAAAAATTATCGTACTTGTTGTGGTTACAACCTTGGGGCTAAGGGCTATATTGGCGACAGTCCCTTATTTCTCAGTTCATGTTTATATTTCACAGTCATTTATTATATATTTTTATTCGTTTTTTCCTCTGTTGGAGCGACATTGAGGTAAATGCGTTTATTCTTATTAAATCTATTTAATTAAAGAATTTGGTTTGAAATGCTGACTTTAATTTGACTAAATGGGGAAGTTTGCACAATTCAAATACTTGGGGGGGGAGGGAACAGGAAAAACACCTGTTCAGAGTTTTTCCTGGGGGCAGATTTGGACGGAATTTAGGCAGGCAGGAAGGGTTGGGGCAGGCAGAATAGCTTAAGGACAGAGGGAAAACAGATTACAGAGGAATGAGGCAGGAGGTAGGAAGGGGGACAAACTTAGGGGTTGGGGACAAGTTTCAATATGGGGAAAATTCATGGGGGATCAAGGAGGGGTGGCGGGGGGGGGTTACATTTGAGTTGTCAATCTTGCTTGCATTATTGTAATTGAATTGATTGTTGCTAATAAAGAGACCTTTTACCCCCATTCGGTCTGTGATGTAATTCATTGCCCAAATAAACAGGGCTAGCTATATGACCAAAACTTTTTAATCAGAGAGTGGCCCCTCCCTACCACAATTTCTCTAACTGACATTTTACAGACTTGCCTCAACCACAATTATCAACTCTTCGTCGAGTGAGTAAGATTGTCTGAACAGAGAAAGGTAGCTCCTCAGTGTTTTCTATTTTTTCTTCACCTTATCGCTAAAGGCCAAATTAAAGTGTCAATTACAGACCATCCCAAGTTTCGCTACTAACACCCCTTAAAAGACATTACAGGTAGTGACAAAGATGCGGTCAAAGGTAAAAAAAACAAAAAAACAGGCTTCTCGCCCTTGGTGCCCCCTGCCCGCTGTGCACAACCTACTCCCCACAACACTCAAGACATGACAGGGGCCTCCCTCCTGTGCCACCATGGTAGTGTTCACACTAATCCACGCAGCAGCCGAGGGCTGTCAAGGGAAACGAGTAGGCGACTGTCAATGCTGCTGCTGTGCCACGACAAGTCCCTGCAGACCCCTCAGGCTTCCCCTCCTCTCTCAAAGACATTCAAACACTTCTCTCCGCAGCTCCGTCCTAATTCCTAGAACGCACCAAGCCCCACGTGGGAGGAGTGGTACATGGGGACGCGGTGGCAATGCAAATTTATTGTGAAATGTACCTACCTGTGGTGCTCCGGGAACTTCCAAGATCCCCCGGCCCAATAGTATCCGGCTCACAATCCCATCACCAATGGCACCAAGGACTTCAGGACTCTGGCGCACTTTGTGAGTGGGCGGACGAGGGTCCCCTGCAGGCCCCTCCTTTTCCAACGCCCCTAAAGATTACTCGGACCGCACAAACACTGTCCTTCGCGTTAATTTCACTTCCCACCAGCCCGCCTCCCGTGGCTGTCCCCTTCCTTCCCAGGCTCCACACCCAGGTGCCGCCTTCACACGCGAGTTCAGCCCTTACCACTGGGCCGGCCCTCATTTCTGCTCCCAGAACAGGCCTGAATAAAGAACGAGGAGCCGCATCGACGTGATGCCTCTGGGACCAGTCCGCGTCGAGCTCCTCCCTGGGCCACCATACTTCAATCTCTGGAGCTGAGAAGTTGAGAAAGTGGGCTGGGCTGCACTATCTCATGGCCCTCGCAGGGCCCGTCCTAGGATTTTTAGGGCCCTAGGCAAAATGAAAGATACGAGGCCCCATCTAATTTACATGTGATGTTTAACATCTATGTGGCCCCCTTTGCCAAAGTCATCTGGGAGTATGGCTTTACTCCTTTCTCCTATGCGGACGATACACAGCTACTCCTGTCCTTTGATAAGGACATGGAGTTAGTTGATCAGCGGTTCGCTAGGGGCATGCTAGCCATATCAGAGTGGATGACGGGACATTGTTTACAGCTAAATGCGACAAAAACTGAAATTTTGCTGTTTGGCGCTGCGCAAACCGCCTGGTCCCCGGAGTGGTGGCCAACAGAAATGGGCTCTTCCCCATCTCCAACCTTAGTGGCAAAAAACTTAGGAGTCCGGCTGGATGCACAACTTTCTATGAAGAACCAAATTCTGACCACCGTAGGGACCTGCTATCATACATTGAGCCTTCTGCGTAGAGTGTTCTTATGGCTGCCCCTTTCAGTACGCAGAACTTTAATTTAGGCTCAAATTATTGGCCGCCTGGACTATTGCAATGCTTTATTGGCAGCCGTAAATGGATCACTTCTTAGCAGATTGCAAATTGTCCAAAATGTGGCTCTTAAGAAACCCCCTCGTACCTCGCCCGGACCACTGTTGAAACTTCTCTATTGGCTTCCCATACGCCAGAGAATTAAATTTAAGCTATGTTGTCTCGCCCATAAAGCGTTATATGGTGCGAGCCCAGGCTATCTGGCAGACAAGTTTAAATTCTACTGCCCAAATCGGCGACTCAGATCAGAAGGCAAGGGACTGTTAGTGGTCCCTCGCTTTAAAAAAAATTCGATCAGGAGGTAGAACTGTGGCTCATCTGGCTCCGAAATACTGAAATACTCTACCGGAGGACCTTCGTAAATGTTTCAGTCACATCCGCTTCAGAAAACTTCTGAAGACGGAATTATTCAAAGTCTAAGCTGTGGTTAGTTTATGCCTGTCTGACTCTCGCTTTCCGGTAGCGCGGAGATACCCCTTCGGGAGTGATTCCTGCGCTTTACAAATCAGCTACATACATACATACAGGAACTGACCTCATAGGAAGTAACATCATAGGGCAATTAATCTTCTTTTGTATAGTTGAAGTGACTTGCAAAACACAACTTCTTGGGAATAGATATCAGTATAATGGATAAGAACACAAACACCCCCCAAAAAATCAAGTCGAAATATATTTTCGTGGATTACAGTAGTCCAGCTGGATGGAAACGCTTGGCGCAGCTCTCAGGAAAATGAGTATCTTTACTCTAGTGTTCTCTGTCCAATGTTAACTGATTGCATGCAGCTCTCTTTAGGCAATCTAAGGTGCACAGAGGTGACTTACACAAGAAACACATTCTTTAAGTGCTTCAATGAAGTGGTAGTGGGCACTCAAGCACACACTGGACCTCAGCCAGGACCTCAGTGGGCATGGCACACAACAATCAGCTGGGCATAGAGTTGTTTACTGCAGAACACCTTATAGCGGTTATGTGTTTAAAGATAGGCTCAGCAGGCACAGAAATGTGATGCTGAAGGGAGATATGGAAATATTTGAATCTTGGCTGGTACAGGATGGGGCAGTCAAGAAGCTTGAGATTGGGTGGTATAGGGACGGAGCAGGCAGACATTGTGTGGTGTAGGAAGGCAGCAGGAAAAGACTGAGATGAAGGGATGGAGCTGACACAGAATAGGCGGTGTAGCGACAGAGCTAAGGGTGCTAAGGGGAGCAGCTAGAACTGCATAGGAATGCACAAGGCGGGTAGTCTTGGGTTTTCTTGGCACTAGAGCAGCAGGGCTGCAAGTGAAAAAATACCTACCAGCAAATACCTGCCCCCTCCCTATGGCCTTATAGCCATCAAACAGTGCTGTGAAGCCCAAGAGAAGGGCCCCACTTCCCAGACCCTTCCACCCATGATATTGCACTGTAAGGCCCAGTGGAGGGGGCCATCCCTACCAAATATCACTCATCACAGGTTAGATGAATTCATGTCTTAGTCTTAACTGTATCTCTGCACTGAAACCGTTTGTTACACAAATCACAAAGTTCATATAGCTCTTCAGCAGTTCATGAGTTTGCACCACAAATGAACAGTCATTTGCCAGTTTGAGCTTGGAGAAGACTGGCAGCATTTAAATGCTTCTTGTGCGTGGAGCCCTGCAGGATGGTCTCAAGTTGAGGAAAGGTGGGTGCTGTGTCACTTAGCTTATAAACAAAGAGGCATATAGTAGCTGAGAAACTCAATTTGAAGGAGATATGCTAGTGTAGAGTTGAAGGGTTGTGGTGCAATTAATAGATCTGGCCAAGAGGAGGACACATCCCAAAGAGAAAGACTAGCTCAGTCAATCCTTTTAGTCTCTTTGCATTCAGGTACTTTTAGTTCTGCATTTTAATAGCAGGGAGGACTACAAGCCACAGATGCAAATTAATACTGGACGTGCTTTTCATGCCTTATGGAAGGTATCTTCAGAGCTTGAGATCTATTCACATCAACACACAGCACCATGTTAATTCCTGTAAGTAGTTTAATCAATAAAGGTTTTATTAAGCAAAAATTAAAGTATTATTCTGTGTACTCCTGTGGTTGTTTTCTAGTTCACTGGGCAGCCCAATCAGGTACGATGATGCCAAGGTTGGCACACAGGAGGGCTCATTACTGAAGAGGAAAAGCATATGTTGGGTGCAGATGCCCCACAGGCAACCCATCATAACCAGATAGTAGTGGGCGTGTACCACCCAAAAATAAGTGGCAGACTGGTTTATAGCATGGAAACGTTTTCCTGATTAAATGTTCGCAAAGTGAACATTTTCATGTGTTGATGTTTTTGAGACCTTTACTTTTTTTTTTTTTTTAAAGTATGCATCTCTGGAACTAGCAAAAATACCAAAATCAAATTTGTAGAATCTCTCACAATGGGTGATTTTAAAATATATGTTTTGAACCTGTAGGGAAATAAGTATTGATCGCCCTACTAGAAGTGTTCATTGTGATAAATAACATAGGGGGAACTAAACATTATAGGGGACTGGGTCACAACGTCAATGTCCTGTCTAAACTACGTATTGATGCAGGATACACATGTTCTGCAATTTTTGGGCTGACTTTGCCTGTGCTATGAATAACCGAATATTTTAACCGATGTGTACAATGATTTGTATACCTACAAAAGTCACTTGTGAGTATGTATCCCTGATGATCAATGGATCTTGTTATAACTTTGGAATCTATGGACCGAAAGAGCTTTTACTTTTCTGGATATAACTTTATTGTTATATTTGTTTGTATACAGGCCGTAACAAATCGTTCCCGTTTTCTACTTTTTATTTATAGGGCTAGTGCCTTATCAAGGTCCTGGCTCCAAAATGTCACAGTCCTACATGGATTAAAGACACTGTTTCTTAAACTAAGGTATGGATATACCCGTTTCTGAGCGAGTTGGTTTTGTATAGGATGTGAATATCCTAAACGTATAATTTTAAACGATTGAATTTAATGACTATAGATAATTACTTGAAAATAGGACAATTTTTGCAAATGACAGATTAAAATGTGGGTGTGAGGGAGTCTTGCCTCAGAAAAGGGCTGTACGCGACCTTGCCGATACCGGTCGATCCTCCGCATTACAGCAGAGGGGAACCCGGAAGTACAACCACGACCACAACATGAACGGGAGGATAACCACGCCCCCACATCGTGTATCCATACAGTGGGAGAGACGTGGGAGTGACGCAACAGAAGAAGGCGGAATGGACCCCGGAAGGAGAGACGAAGGGACAGAGAAAAAGGACTGGATCGACGAGGAAGAGGAGGCGACAACACCTGACGGAGAGGACGCGAGTGAAGAGGAGCGAGAGGAAGAGTTGGGACTTCGAACCGGAAACGCAGAATCTGGAGAAGACAACGAGCGGTGGAGTGAGGAGTGGTGGTGTCCACAGGAGGATGCTGGAGAGCGTTGCGGCGGAGCCGGTGAGTGACGACGGGAGGGAGGAGGGAGGTAGGGGAAGAAGGAAGGGAACACGGGCACTGTACATGAACTGCACGCGCACTGTTGAACCACCCCTGAGCACCTCTCCCTCTTTATGGCCTTGAAGGAAATCCTGAGAACAGAAAACCGAGGGATTTACAGGTCCACTATGTTATAAAAGAGATCAGCTGATATTAAAGTTGGGTCTGATACTTACGTGAGCCAACCTGTGAAGAAGCATTGCAGGTTGTGTTTCCTTAACGGACATTATTTCTTTATTATTCAGTTTCCTTCTTTTGTTGTTTTTTTGTTTTGTTTTTTTAACACTCCCCCCCCCCCCTTTATCCTTCCCCCTTTTTTCCCTAGAGCACCAGACGGGTGTGGTGAAGGGCGCACGTTTTCCTACACCTTCTCGTATACATTTACTGACCTCTCCCCTTTTTTTCCTCTCAAATGGAGCCTCCGTGGGAAACCACTGAAGAGAGGAAGTACGGGAAAACAACCGGCGAACAGCACGTCAGTAAAGACAAGAAGAAGAACACCTGAAGAAAGGAGAAGCCTTATCACTACCCTTTTAACTGAGCATTCAAAAGTAATAAATAAAAACCGCCATCATTAAGAAATATATTCAGCCTCTGCGTTTGATTATCCGGCCCGCGCTCCCACAGTGGGTTTTTCTACTACCCCCCACCCCCACCCCGTTTTTTGCACTTGCTTAAGGTTCCAAAACATGTTATGTTCTTATTATAGACATTGACAGGAATTTCTCGGTTTTACTTGGGCTAATCACCTTTTAGGCCTCTATTGTTTCGACTACGAGTTGATCAGTTCTTGCTTTTGGGTAGCTCTATTTTTGCTTGACTACATTATTTGTTTTTATAGACTTGTACGTATTTATGGCCCACTGGACTGAGCTGGTATTCGCTGAAGAGGAATATACCGCTGTACCACATTGTGATTAATTCCTCAATATTGTCTCGCCAAGGTAGTCCTTATGTTTAATTTATCCGTATTCTTATTCTTGATGCGCGATGCACTTTTCTTATATCCTTTACATGCTACTAACATTTCGGGTATATTTTCTTCTGGTGAAGCTTCTTCACTAATATTCCACATCTATTGAATATCATTTTCTCACTTTTTCTCTTTATGGCGAATAATTTACTGACACAGAGGGTGTCGTTCGGTGTATGAGATCTTGTATGGATTACTAGAGGTGGCACTACACATCTGAGAGGTGCTTTTTAGATATAAAGAAACATTTGTTTGATATGTTGTAAGACAGTGTTTACCTATGCTTATGGGTTTTACCTTGAATTCTACAGCCTTGAAAAAGTCGTTTTACGACTAAACACGTGTCGGCTGTTGTTCAAGTTGGATTTTGGAAATAAAGAATATGGAACTATTGTTTGGCTTCTATGTACTTATTAAGTTGTGCTGTTGAACACAACTAAAAGGACCCACAGAAAATAGGGACCTTGGTACTTTCCTTTTGTGGTGGTGCTCTGAACATTATCTCAACATATTCTTTTCCACCTAGCAGAATCTGGTCCTTCCAGAGTAGTGAAATGTAAACAAATGACCGGTATTTTTGTGAGAAATGAGGCAACTTTCCAGCGCTGTGTGGCCCTGGGTCATCGAGCCATGGTATAGCGCTACAAGGCCTAGCCAAGAGGCCCCCTCCTCTGGACATCGCAATGCTGGATCATGGCTGTGAGGCCTGATTGAGGAGGGCTCCCTCCTCTGGCCATGCCATGTTGGATAGAGCTGCCAATGTTCTTTAAAACAAGAAACAAAAGAAAGTGGTCATTTGTTTACATTTTCATGCTCTTTAAGGACCAAGGGCCTGATTTAGATCTCGAAAGACTGGTTATTACGCCACAACAGTGATGGATAACCCGTCAGCTGAAATATTAAGCCCATTATATCCTATGGGATTTATATTTCGGCGGATGGAATATTCGTCACTTTTTGTGATGGAGTAACCCATCCGCCGAGATCTAAATCGGGCCCCAAGTTCTGCTAGGTATCCCTATGTTTGCTCTAATAACCATGGAGCAATAATATACGACAACTCTCAAATACTTTAAAAGTGATTCCTTCTTGTTTTTGCTCTTTAATATTCATATTTCAAAATGGGGAAAAAGCCAGATTTCACTGAATTTCCTAATTCATTGCTAGGCAAACATGATCCAGCGCTGAGAAGTTGTAGGTAAGGGGGCCCCTCTCCTGAGCCGTGCAGCTCTGGATCATGTCTGCGAGGCCTAGGGGAGTGAAACATTACACAGCACTGCGAGGCCCAGTGGAGAGAAGCGTTTGGGGATCCTCTCCCACGCCTTACAGGTGGTATGCAATGCTGCGAGGCTCAGGGGAGGGGACCAAGACACCCAGAGCATGGCAGTACAGCCAGGACTGGACCCTTCCTGGCCAACGAGACAGGGCAGGATCACATAGAGACAGCACGGTCACGATCAGACACCAAGAAACAGACACACATTACTGGAGCAGCAAGGATTAGTGACACTCTGATATTGTGCACCCAGGAGCTACGTCAATGGCGATTCGCTGCATTGATGTCCCAGGGAGGTGGTGGGGACTGCTAGGATTTTTATATGAGGCTGGCCTCTCACCTCTCCTGTTTTCTGGGGGTTCAATTCTCGCAGAGATTATCCAGTGCTGCAAGGCCCAGGAAAGTGGAGGGGGTCTCTAACGGGCATCTTAATGCTCGATCATGGCTGTGAGGCCTATTAGAGGGGGGCCCTCCACATGAATGGGTGGGTAATGGATTTCATTGCTTGACTGATGTATAGATGGCTGGAGTTTATTGGTTGAATGGCAGATAGGTGGGTGGATTTTATAAATAGACCAGTAGAAATGGAGGGGGATGAATAGATGGATGGACAGTGTACAGTACTTAACAACATTGACAGATGTAACTATTTTGAGGTACAGGTGCTTGCTAACACATAGTGCAACAGGCTGTGATCCCTTTTTAACATGCATTTCCTTTTACCATAAATAGCCAGTTGTCCGCCTTGTTACCGGTATGAGTTCTCTTTTTGAAAATTCCTCTTACTTATAGTTGCACTTGAGCAGGCACCAAACCTTTGCACCCAGCACAGAGGGGAAGTGGCTTACTCTTTTCACACTTTCAACTATGAATCTGTGGTTGGAATCACACATAGTTTTTTTTGTTCATAGTGCGGGGCCCTACCCTGGGCCTCGCAGCTATAGCGTAACACTACTGTGCCCAAGAGAGAAGACCCCTCCTCTGGGTCTCACAACGCTGGATAATGTCTATGAGGCTCAGGAACCCCCTCCTCTTGACTTTGGGGCCATAGTGTAATGTTATAAGGCCCAGGAGAGGGGCCCCCAACCCTAAGAGGGTTTCTGGGCCTCAGAGCCTCAGTGTAGCACTATGTGGCCCTGAAGAGAAGCCCCCCTCCCCTGGGCCTTCCAGCGCTGGTTAATGGCTACGAGGTCCAGGGAAGTGGGCCCACCCCTGTGCCTCACAGGCCTGATTCAGCAATGAGAGGCTCACAGGAGATGGGCTCCCTACTGGTCCTTCCACCTGAAGACCACTCTAGTGCTGCAAGGACAAACAATGGAGCCTGGCTGTGCCAGCCTGATAAGGTGACCAGATTTTGAAGAACAAAAACCTGCACATTTAGTAAAAATAGAAAAGCTACAAGGGGGCACAGATTGCCTTAAATGACGACACTTGTTACCACTGAAATACAGACAGGAACTGAGGGACGAAAGTAAATGCAATGTTTAAACCCAGGACACCTGGTCACCTTACGATCTGAACTAACTGTTACCACCTCCACCCTCTTCTCCTTACCTGGTATGTTCTTGTGTCCTGCTGATCGATTTGGGAAACAAAGGGATGCTTTGTTGCCTGGTAACAACAAATTGCCAATGCTTCGCACTCCCCAACCCAAGAAATGCCACCACGCCCTTGCAGTGCAGGGCGATCCAGACACCTTGCCGTGAAAAGACCTCATGATGTGATTGACTGGGGGAGGGGGCGCAGGAGGAGACGTGTGAGCCGAGTTCACTGCATCTCAGAGAATCAGTGGACTGTGGTGCTCCTCACTGGGGCCCCATGTTTTGGAGGTAAGCGCGGGGCCCTGGGCAGCTGCCCACAGTGCCCATGCCTAGCACCGGCCCTGGGCCCTCGCTGCCAATGCCCGCCCTGGCTCTGTGAAGGGAAGCAGCGTGTTCCCCCTCCCATCCCATCTACTTGGGGAAAGCAGCCGATCTCAATGTTCACAGCAGCTGTGAAACAAACAGCGCTCGTACGTAAATACTGACCTGCAAAAAGCAACACCCTCCCACGCCACAGCTGATGAGGTTGAGCCAACACACTGGAAAACTGAAATTAGGATATGGGCAACGTAGACAGTCTTGTGAAGGAGGCGGGGCTTTAGGTCTGGTTGGTGGGAGGGGGGGAGAGAAACAGACACGAGGGCAAGATTAATCAGGGTCGGGGTGGGTGGGGGATTGAGATAATACTGGGCGCCTGTGTTAAAGTGAAAGCGGGCGCCCATGTTGTTCTTGAAAGAGGGCGCCCATGTGCTACCTGCACTAAGAGAAACTCATTAAACAAAGCAGTGCTCACAGACTAAAGAACATGCACTGTGTAACAAGCGAAGTAAAAGGGCCAGTAGCCACGGGAGGTTACAAATAAAGACAAGGTGGTACTAAGGAGGGACTAACAAGCCTATTATGGAATCAGAAGCCAGCATTTACGAAGGACAAAGACACAATCCAATGAAAAATATGGGCAGAGAGTGGGCGGGGCTTCTCTTCCATACTCTACGACAGCATGGCTCGCAGAGCAGCGAATGCGCGCCGACTCAGGCTCGACCTAAAAAAATGAGAACTCCAGAGGGATGCAAGCTGCATACGTGCAAAGTAGTAAACGTGGGAGCAGATTGTATAACTTTTTCAGAGAGTTAGGCCCATAAAGAACTTATAACATACGACTGAGCAATGTACGATTTTCTTTTTTTACACATAGCAATATACATGCATTTTATTTTCATTAAGGTACCTTTACTGCATGGACCTAGCGTTCATATGAGCGACCAGTCACTGCGCAGATAATAGGGTGAAACATATTGTTGAAGCGGCCTCTTTGGTTACTGCAGCTTGACAGGGTTCACGGGGCGGGACATTTGAGCACACAAGCAAAAGCTAAATGAAGTAAAACCTGAGCGGCGCAAGCTTCTGTAGAGGAAGCATCAATTATCCATTCTTTTCTTTGTTTTCAGTGGCTGTCAGCTATTGCATTGTGGCTTTAGCCTGGTGATTAAACAAGCTTTAGTTAAATAAGGCTACTGTTAAGAATGAGGGTCTACCTAAAAGATTCTGTCACACTAGCAAACATTTGAGAACTCCCTTCCAGGTGTATTACAGGGAACAACTAGAAGGCCCCTTAAACCTTCACTCCCATGCACTGAGTAATGGCATTTTTGGGGGGGTGGCGGGGAGTAGATGCATCATACAAAACAGAAAGGGGATCTTATTCAATGTGGAAAGGCTGGCAGGTAGAAGTTTGATACAGTGACAGAGCAGCAGTGCTACTCCAGGGCATAGCTACCATTTATGCAGCAGGTGAAGTGGCACTGGGGTCCAGGAGTGGGAGGGTCCCACTGCACCCCAAACATTACTCTCTTTTACTACCACATCGACTAACAAGGGGACCTGAAGCACCCTTGCTCTGCCACTGTTGCGACGTGATTTCAAAAGCTATAAAATTCCTTGCCTGTAGAGCAGTTACTCATAATTGTGCTCAAGATCAAACAGACTATGGCAGCCACACGTCCAAGAGAGGGGAGTGGATGCTCAGGATGTAATGTGGAAATCAGCAGCAGGAGGGCATGTGAGGCAGACACGAAGACGTAGACCGGATGCGACGTTCATTCGGAAGTTCAGCTCTGATCACTAAACGGCTTTGCAGTCACTGCAGCGAGATGAGAAGGGTCTAGCTGCGTAATCAACACCCTAAGGCACCAAATGATGGACATTAAACAGCGAAAACACGAATCATCCGACAGGAGGTCATGAAATTACTTTTCACAGCAGGGATACTCAAAGGCATGTTTAAGTGTTGGACAGTTGCAGAATGCACTTCCGCCCTAAATAGATTCCGTTTTCTTATTTAAAATCAGTCTTTCGGCTGTTATATTCATTACAAAGAAGTACGGCTCAAGGTACACATTAAAAACGCTTCCGCAGTTCAGAGGGGAAAAGAACCACAGAAAGAAAGAGCCAGGACACTAGGGAAAAAGAGGAAACATCTAAGAAGCAGTCAAGGGGTTAAGGGCTATCTTTGCTTTAAATGCGTGCAGTCGGGGAACAAAAAAGGAAATACTGGTGCCGCGCTTTGTCTCAGCAAGGCACCTACTTATTGTATTTTGCATTGATTATTTACTAATTAGGCTGTACTCGGCAAGACGCCACCCCTGACCTGGGAAGTGCAAGAGTACATGTGGCTGGCCAGGCGCGCAACGCCCATTGGGCTCAACGGGCTTCGGCCCCCCCACGTAGTGTGTGTCAGCCCGGGCTGAGAGAGCTTCCCGGGCACACACAGCCGCACCCGAGTACTTCACAGGTCTTGAAAAGACCATTCACTTGTTAACGAGGCTTTGTTGTTTTTTCACCCCCTGCTTAGAGCCCCTGCATCTCCACTCTGCCTATGGCTGGGAGAATTAGCCCCGCCCGAAATTTTTATCAGCCCCTCCCGAAATTTGGCTCTGGTTGCGCCTCTGTGGCTGGCGTAGCTTGCGTCAAATTACTTCAGCCGTGCCGTTTCTCTTCCCTAGTGCAGGCTGCTCGAGTCCAGCAGAGTAGTTAGTAACAAGCATTGAAAATGCAATAGGTCTCGCCTTTGATTAAGTTAAAGCCATTTGCTTTGCTAATGGTATTGTATTCTAGCTTTGCATTATTTACTGTATATTTGTGATATGTTGTAGTTGTATGTAGTTAGAATTGTTTTGTTAGATGTGTAGTAGTTTAAAGCATAGCGTTAGTAGGAAAAGAGCAGTGTTTCAGATTTCAGAGGTGAATAAATAGAAGAATAGTATGTGTGTTAATTTCGTATAGTGAGTATTACAATAGCATGAGGCAGACGAAAGGGGCAAGGGGAGAGCTAATATATGCACATATCACAAATATACACTAAATAATGCAAAGCTAGAATACAATACCATTAGCAAAGCAAATGGCTTTAACTTAATCAAAAGCGAGACCTATTGCATTTTCAATGCTTGTTTCAGTGGCGAGGGCTACAAAACCCACATTCAGTCAATAACCAGCTGTACAGGGGTGACAAGAAGTAAGGTTTGCGGGCTGGGGCAGTTCTTTGCACAAGGAGACATAAGAACGAGTACAAACAAGTGTTTAGTAAAAAAAGAAAAAAGACGTGGATATACCAAGGACTTTCACGCTAAAATTGCTAGCGCTGTGAGATAAGGACTTGATACACTCAGCTGCTCCAACATAGGGATTCACTGACAATGTGCTGGAAATTAAACCCCACGTTATAAAGTCACTGTTGAAACCATTGTAAACCTGCTTTGCAAATGTTATGGTTGAGCGCAGAAAAAGTGAACTAACTATATATAACCTGAGGAAACTTGGGTTTGTGGGAAATTTGTAATTCATACTGTAACTTGCCCGGATTGGAGAATAAATTGAAGCAGCTATGTATTTATCATACCACTGACAGGCATGAGATGGAAATGGGCAACATGGGATCACCATTTCAGCTCTGACTGGTGAGCACAAACAGTTCAGGGTCATCTGTTGATCTGCTGCCAAGTCACTAGGTTCAATAGTACTTATTAAATTGGATTACTGCAATAACCTGCTGGATTTTACTGCAACCGCACATCCCTCCCCCGTGCTCCCGGATATCAGAGTCTGCCCCGCTCACTGGATTCAGAAGTACCCTGAGAAGCCATCTGCCGAGTCGGGAACAAAAGAAGAATTAATGACAGCACCAGAGGCCCATCCGGTCACTACTCCTTGCACGACTGTACGATTCGTGTTTTCTTTCCAGGGTATACCTCCCACTCCCCCTGTCACAAAACAGCTTCTTTGCTGAAAACCTCACTTTTCTTCCGCTTCTCTATTCCATCATATCTACCTAACATGATGTACCACAACTGACCTTTTGGGGGATTTCCGGTCAAAAAGGTAATGCTGCTTTTGCCGAAACAAATGAGTACATTTAGAGGATTTTATTTCAACACTGGATGGTGTGTGCCCACTCGAGGGGGCATTTCACAGTCACAGCTAAAGGCCTTCGGATAATCCAGATTTCCCCCTCCCTCCATCGCCAAAGCTGCCTTCTTACCCCCACCTCTCCGGATCACATGTGCTTACTCAGTTATCTCTTTGGATTACAGGTTCTCTTTATTCAGACAATTACGGTCACCTTGAACTGCAATCCAACTGGCATTTACTGTGAACCACGGACTACAGCTTCCAGAATGCACTGCGTTAAACCAATGCCCGCCCCGCACTACGTACCAATGGCGAGATCATATTCCATCCAGTTTTTCATTCTCGAAAGCATTGTAATCTGTACCGCTAGGCCAGTTAGGAACTGGGACTATAGCTCCCAAAATGCACTGTGGTTAAATTAATGCCTATGATTCATAAATGGTGCCACTACAGATAAGGAGTCTTTTGTTAGCCTTAACCAAATATACTCAATATTCGATTCAGAAACTGTGTAAAATGTGCATTCTTTTTAATATAAATAAAAAATTAATAAGCTCCGCATTCCAAGAAGTCACTGCATGCGTCCCGGACTATTGCCTGATCTCATCCCCCGTGGGGACCCCACGTTTGCCTGCCTGGACGGCAGCATCACCATCTCCAGCCACACAGGCCTCATCCGTGCACCAGGGCTTGGCCCCGCCCAGATGCGACACTTAGTCACACTTTGTCGCTCTGTTATGAAGTGCCTCAGGAGACCTGCTCATACAAAAGGGTAACATTGTCAGCTGCTGTGGCCACCGCTTTCGCTCCCACACACACTTCCTATCGCGTTACAAAACCTCCCACCTCAAACCTTCCCACTGCAGACTCAGCGCGAACACAAACCCGGCAATTAACGGGACTTCCGGTAACCGGAGAGGACTGCACGGGCGGCGGCGCCTATTCATGAACAGAGTGTACATACAGGCTGGATGACGGCATGCAAATCTATGATACATGTTAAACTTGAATAAAAAAAAATAAACAAACACCTCAACGTTTCAATCCTTCGTTGCAATTTTAAACTATGCTAAGAAATCCGTGCATACTGGTGCCGCAGCGAGCACAGGTTGTGGACTCCCACCGGTTGACAACTCCCACCGGTTGGCAATCCATTTGTAGTGGATAACAAGAGCACAGTCGCTTCTTGACGCTTTATTGGGCTTAGTTTGATAAACGCTCCTTCTACAACGGACAGCGAGTTTATTTGACTACAGTGTCCATAGGAGGAACGGACTTCAGCACAGTGAGAACCCGTACCTCGAGTCCTAGGATGGCACACCGCCGTGCTCTTTGCTGACAGTATTAGTATATAGCGCCTGCCGTGTCAATAGCCTTGTAACGCTCTAGCTGGTTTTCTCGCTGACCGTGCGCGAAGTCACCCGGAATCACTGTGTCGATGTAACATGTTGTCTGTTCTATGTACGGTTAAATGAATATGCGTGGAAGCAAAAACTAGGTTAACAAGCTGCTAAGAAATCCGAGCATACTGGTGCCGCAGCGAGCACAGGTTGTGGACTCCCACCGGTTGGCAATCCATTTGTAGTGGGTAACAAGAGCACAGTCGCTTCTTGGCGCTTTATTGGGCATAGTTTGATAAACGCTCCTTCTACAACGGACAGCGAGTTTATTTGACTACAGTGTCCATAGGAGGAACGGACTTCAGCACAGTGAGAACCCGTACCTCGAGTCGAGTCGTAGGATGGCACACCGCCGTGCTCTTTGCTGAGAGTATTAGTATATAGCGCCTGCCGTGTCAATAGCCTTGTAGCGCTCTAACTGGTTTTCTCGCTGACTGTGCGCAAAGTCACCCGGAATCACTGTGTCGGTGTAACATGGTGTCTGTTCTATGCACGGTTAAATGAATATGCGTGGAAGCAAAAACTAGGTACATTTAAACAAGCATCGATCTCTTGTCTTAATGGGGCCATGTGTTTCTAAAACACATGGCCCCATAAAGATAAGAAAGTGCTTTGCGACAGCAGCAAAGCATGCAACCCAGTCCGGCTCCGAGGCGAAAGGGCGTCAACCAAAAACCCTCATTTCCAATGGCAGGCCACCATTTAGCATAAACGGTGACGCATGCCAATGGAAATGAGGGGCGGGGCTTAAAGCCCTCTTCTGAAAGTCCTTGTTAGCAATAAATCTCGCCGAGCGAGCAGCGCCTGCGTGCGCTGCAACGCTAGGCGAGACCTAAAAAGCGAACACGGGCGACAGGCTGTTCACCCGCTGGTGCATGGCTTTCATAGCGCGCCAGCTCAGAGTGCAAAAGTATCAGCCGCGCTCAGTTAATTAATGCCCTTTCAGTGTGTGTGCAGGACACCAGTTTCGGTCTTTGAAGCCGAGGTGGGTGATTTATAGTTTATTTTTTCATTATGCTGCTCCTTTTTTAGCCGTCTTTCCTATCTATGGCTGTTTCACCTCCCCCTCACCTCCGAGCACACAGCACGACGCCCGCTTTCTTGTTTTTTAATCACCATAGCGCCCGCTTTATGGGCTGCCATGAGCATAACTTTTGCTATACACGGGCACTGCGATTTATGTTTCAGTGCGGCGACGTTTGTATGTTTACCATCAAGACCTATTTCATTGCCGGTGCTTGTTTTCAAGGGTGTTTCTTGATTTACATGCTCTCGAAAAATACTAGATTGTTGGAAGGAATCAGTGTAGGGTTGTACTGTGACTGTTGCTTTATTGTTTCATTCACAGGTTTCTGAACCAATCAGCGCAGTGCTTCCTTTCTGAACACTGCTTTAAAGATGGGCGCGTGTGGCCAGTAGTTCCCTTGTAGGAGGCAGTCTCTATTTCTTCTGCAAACCCGCTGCCGTTGAATTATGGTGAGAGCTGCAGGGGTCTCTGATCGAGGGTGGGGGTGCAGAGAGCTCCTGAGCTCTTCTTGCTCTCACCATTATTCTACCTGCTCAAGGACGACCAGGGCCCAAAATGTTTGGCGTCAATGGGGTTTCTGTTATGTGTTTCAGAGGGACCGGTGATTAGTTAATAGAAGCAGACTGTTTTTCAAAATCGGCGTTATTTCTTGTTTATTTTATCTTTATCCTATACCATTCAAATGCAAGTCAGTGAGAAAGCAACATTACCCATATCTTGCTGCCAATCTAATTATTTACGACTCTTATGAGATAGGTCTTTCTTTGGAACGGGGACACAGAGAAGGCGTGGGATTTTGCAAGCTAAGACACTTTGCAGTGCGTGGAGTGGTTGTCTATTCCCCCCGGTACTTTATAGCTGTAACGTAATCATCAGCTTTTGAGTTCTTTCACAAGGTCTTGTATGCTGCTTATAACTTAAATATGTTTGTTAAAATAGGTGAAGCTGACTCGCGCACTAAATAAAAACTAGCAAAGGAGGGCAGCGAACTTTTCTCTTCAAAGGGCTTTGTACTTTTGCTACGTCGTGCATCGCCTGATCCGCATTTCCATTCACACTTCCTTTTAATGCTAAAGTACTCTTCTTCCGGGGTTGGAGTCCAGTCAGTCCCCCTTAACATCTCCCAAAGTCTACCAGTTCACAACACAGTCCGCGTGCCCCTTTGCTTTTGGGTGCCCCTGTCTGTTTTCCCCAAATTATCCGTCTATGCCATATTTTATTACATTTTAGTGCACATAAGCAGTATACAACCTACAAAATCTGTCTAGTTTAAATCTAAAATGGTCCTAGGGATATAAGCATCAACGTTGGCTTTTTGTACTATTTCTATACTGATGATGCTCACATCTTTATTCTCATTACTTCTGTCACCCTTTCTTTAGCACAATGATAACTTACAGCCGTGTAAATAATAAGTAATACAAAATGGTGCAAATACACCTCTCAAGAGGTATAGAAAGCGGTATGCAAATGACCATGATATATAGTTTTTCCCTGTATGGCCATGTTGCTTTATGCTAAACGCATCAAAACTGGAGATTATCTATTTTCTATTGTCCACATCTCCCTCAGCTGTTCCAATTTTGCCCTCCTCCGGAGCAGCTACATTTAGTGTATTGTCACATATACCTTACCTGGTCACTGCAGCCGGACTTCCTTTTTATCAGAAACGTACGGTTCAATCTCCCATTCAGCAAAGAACCTGCTCTGTAGTTTCATGGTGTACAATCTTGGCTTTTAGAACAGTGAACATTCACACTACTTATCCGTTAATTTTGCAATGTGCAAGATTTTCCACATTCGTCTGTATTCTTGTATTTCCACCAAACTTGGTTTCAGGGCAAATGGCTTTTGCAGACGTACCTTCATTTGGTCTTTTAAAGGTACATGGCGTCGCACTCACTGTAGTAGTGTCTCAGTTCAGTCTGTTCTAACGTGGCCCAGTCATCATCAACCTACCCCAGCCTTTTATATATTTTACTCTTTTGCCCTCTTAGCAATGAAAAACATTTTCACTTAAATAATCAAGTCTCGTGCTTTCTCTTCAGCACTATTCTAAAAAAAAGTCACAGTATGCAGCTTTACTTGGGGCCCGATCACGATGGCGGGCGGATCGTCCCCGTCGGGCCGGCGGTGGTCACCGCCGGCCCGGCGGGGCAATCCGCCCGCCATCTCGACAGCAAAGACCCCCGGCCATATCATGATGGCTGGGGGGTCCGCGGCGGACGGAAAGACCGTCCGCCGGTCGACTTGTCGACCGGCGGAAAACGTGCTGAATATGGTGGCGGTGTCTGGAAGACACCGCCATCCATATCACAATGCAGGCTGCGAGCAGCCTTTCCATGGCTGCATTGCCGCCATGGAAAGGCTGGCGGTTCCTGCTGTTGGGGACCCGTTGCTGGCCCCCAGGGTGTTGGGGGGGTGCACATGGGGGGTACCTATGGTACCCCCCTGCATTTGCATGTACAATGTGGCAGGCACCGCGCGGTGCCTCTCACTTTGTGCATGTAAATGCGCAACTTGTATTTTTACATTGCGGCGGGTGCTGCTTGCAGCACCGCCCGCCGCAATGTTAAAATACGGGATGCGCCCGCCAGTGTGGCGAGCGCATCCTGATTTGTGTAGCGGGACCGCCGCACCTATGGCGGGCGGTCACTTTTGGCAATGCGATGGCGGGCGGATTTTGTCCGCCCGCAATCGTAATCGACCCCTTGGACTCAACATATGCAACCCATCTTTTCAAAGACACCTAATAACACTCAAATGTAAATTATTTTAATTTTTGATTATTCATTTTTAGGACCAAAAATAAGTTTATTTAATTAGTGTGCTAGGATACCTCAGCATAGAATACACCTCACTCTCAATTCTATCATATCCGTTAATTTAGATTGCCCAAAACCTTCTTTCCGTCGCGCACATTCTACTTTATCAACATTCTAAACCACTTTGCTTTTTCCCCGTACATTATTATAGGAATTATTTTTTGACTGTGCATTAACAAGCAGTATTAATCCAAATTCTTCCATATATTTTAGAACAACGCTTCCTCATTCTTAGTCCTATAGCCAGTGCTGCTAGCTGCTTCTGTGGTCACAGTAGTAATTCCTCATTCCAAGTCCTCTAATCAGTGCTGCTACTCTGATCCCGTCTGTAATTCCTCATTGTAATTCTTCCAGACAGTGCTCCTAGCTGCTTCTCTGATCCCGTCTGTAATTCCTCATTGTAATTCTTCCAGACAGTGCTCCTAGCTGCTTCTCTGGTCCCGTCAGTAACTCCTCCAGTCTATATCCTCTAGGCAGTGCTGCAGCTGCATCTCTGGTCCCGTCAGTAACTCCTCCAGTCTATATCCTCTAGGCAGTGCTGCAGCTGCATATTGCATCCTATCAGTAATTCATCATTCCAAGTCCTCTAATCAGTGCTGCTACTCTGATCCAGTCTGTAATTCCTCATTGTAATTCTTCCAGACAGTGCTCGTAGCTGCTTCTCTGGTCCCGTCAGTAACTCCTCCAGTCTATATCCTCTAGGCAGTGCTGCAGCTGCATCTTACGTCCTATCAGTAATTCATCATTCTAAGTCCTCTAGGCAGCGCTGCTAGCTGCTTTTCTGGTCCTGTCAGTAATTCCTCATTCTAAGTCCTCTACACAGTGCTGCTAGCTGCTTTTCTGTTCTCCTCAGTAATTACTCATCCTAAGCCCTCTACGCAATGCTGCAGCTGCTTCTCTGGTCACAGTGGTAATTCCTCATTCTAAGTCCTCTAGGCAGTGCTGCCGCTGTGTGTCTATTCATACACTCACTACACTCAAAACCAAGACACATAGATAGAATAAATTATCGTTTACAACGCCAATAGCTCTAACTCTGACAAATGCAAGACTTACTGCATTGCAAATGCTTGTTTTTAAAGGGGGGCTTCTGTTTCGCATTTGCACGGAAGGAGTTTTTTAAAATATGAGCAGTGAATGTTGCCATAAAAGCACTTATGCTGCATGGACTGTACGTGATTGTAAACAGCGCTTTGTTTCTTAGCCTCCCAACATGCTTCTATGAAGAGCAGAGCAGAGCATTGCTTCAATGCAGCATCGTGTGTGGGTTGTTGCACTGGGGCTCTTGGGGCGGGGTGGGTCTCAAGCTCTCAATCGCGCTGGAGTGTGGGCCAGAAGGGGGTGGGTTCAAAGTTTTATGATAATCGTGGGTCTCCCCAAGGCACGAGAACTGCGCTCTTTCACACTACAATCGGGTGTACAAATGTTAATACCGTGGCTAATACTTAGTATTATCCCGGCAAACAGGACCTGTTTTTTTTATTAACATACTGGCAGTGCAAATATGGATGCTTACAAGCACAGAGACTGAAAGCGGAGGAGGGTGCCCCAGATGTGGATTTCCATGAACTGTCCTGGCTCGCCTTCCAACCATCAGGCTCCCAACTTTACTGCAGCATATATTTATAACTCAAATGTAGAATAATCGTGCATTTCTTTTACGCACGTAGCTGCATGGAAACGCTGCTGCTTCTACCCAGTTAAAGTAGGGGCTCCCCAGGACGCTTTAAAATAAATTATGAAACTGCTAGCATGAAAAAAATCGCAAAACTAAACACTAAAAACATTCTATAGGTGCACACCATAGATACTTTAGGGGGGAGCTATTTCTGGTACTTAAGAGGGTCTTAAATGGAGGTTAACTCCTTCCTGGCGCCTCCCTGGATATACAGCATTTACTTACCACATGTATCAATTCACTACAAGGATCCCCCAGCACTGCTGCCTGCCAGTTGTTCCTTTTGCTGTAACGTTTGCATACTCACTGCAGGTGAATCTTTATCACTTTTGGAACGTGCACAGCACCACAGAATATGTTTAACTAGTGTTCACAATATATTTACATAGTGCGCACATAGCAGCTAAGATGTCCCAACCACCACAGCAAATCATCAACGCACTTCTTTTTAAATTCATAGTAAAACATACAATTGCCATCACATACATCCACTTCAAAACACATAAGTAAAAAACATTTTCATTATAACGCCAATAGCTCTAACTCAAAAAAAGAAAAAAAAGCGAGACCTGTTGCACTGCAAATGCTTGTAATAACTAGGCTGCGCACTCACCTGGAACTTCTCTGGATGTGTTCTGGATGAGGAGGCGGCCTCGGTGCACCTGGGTCCAACGCACACTCCTTGCACGCACATTTGCCCACGCCTGCCCTGGCGCACTTCTCTGGATGTGTTCTGGAGGAGGAGGAGGCCTCGGTGCACTTGGGTCCAACGCAAACTCCTCGCATGCACATTTGCCCACGACTGCCCAGTCGCACTTCTCTGGAGGTGTTCTGGAGGAGGACGAGGCCTCGGTGCACCTGGGTCCAACGCACACTTCTTGCACGCACATTTGCCCACGCCTGCCCTGGCGCACTTCTCTGGATGTGTTCTGGAGGAGGAGGAGGCCTCGGTGCACTTGGGTCCAACGCAAACTCCTCGCATGCACATTTGCCCACGCCTACCTTGGCCCACTTCTCTGGATGCGTTCTGGAGGAGGAGGAGGTCTCGGTGCACCTGGGTCCTACGCACACTCCTCGCACGCACATTTGCCCACGACTGCCCTGGCGCACTTCTCTGGATGTGTTCTGGAGGAGGAGGCGGCCTCGGTGTACCTGGGTCCAATGCACACTCCTCGCACGCACATTTGCCCACACCTGCCCTGGCACACTTGTCTGGATGTGTTCTGGAGGAGGAGGCGGCCTCGGTGCACCTGTGTCCAACGCACGCTTCTCGCACGCACATTTGCCCACGCCTGCCCTGGCGCACTTCTCTGGATGTGTTCTGGAGGAGGAGGAGGCCTCGGTGCACCTGGGTCCAACGCACACTCCTCGCACGCACATTTGCCCACACCTGCCCTGGCGCACTTCTCGGGATGTGTTCTGGAGGAGGAGGAGGCCTCGGTGCACCTGGGTCCAACGCACACTCCTCGCACACACATTTGCCCACGCCTGCCCTGGCGCACTTCTATGGATGTGTTCTGGAGGAGGAGGCCTCGGTGCACCTGGGTCCAACGCACACTCCTCGCACGCACATTTGCCCACGCCTGCCCTGGCGCACTTCTCTGGAGGAGGACGAGGCCTCGGTGCACCTGGGTCCAACGCACACTCCTCGCACGCACATTTGCCCACACCTGCCCTGGCGCACTTCTCTGGATGTGTTCTGGAGGAGGACGAGGCCTCGGTGCACCTGGGTCCAACGCACACTCCTCGCACACATATTTGCCCACAACTGCTCTGGCGCACTTCTCTGGATGTGTTCTAGAGGAGGAGGCCTCGGTGCACCTGGGTCCAACGCACGCTCCTCGCACACACATTTGCCCACGCCTGCCCTGGCGCACTTCTATGGATGTGTTCTGGAGGAGGAGGCCTCGGTGCACCTGGGTCCAACGCACACTCCTCACACGCACATTTGCCCACGCCTGCCCTGGTGCACTTCTCTGGATGTGTTCTGGAGGAGGACGAGGCCTCTGTGCACCTGGGTCCAACGCACACTCCTCGCACGCACATTTGCCCACACCTGCCCTGGCGCACTTCTCTGGATGTGTTCTGGAGGAGGACGAGGCCTCGGTGCACCTGGGTCCAACGCACACTCCTCGCACACATATTTGCCCACAACTGCTCTGGCGCACTTCTCTGGATGTGTTCTAGAGGAGGAGGCCTCGGTGCACCTGGGTCCAACGCACACTCCTCGCACACACATATGCCCACGCCTGCCCTGGCGCACTTCTATGGATGTGTTCTGGAGGAGGAGGCCTCGGTGCACCTGGGTCCAACGCACACTCCTCACACGCACATTTGCCCACGCCTGCCCTGGCGCACTTCTCTGGAAGTGTTCTGGAGGAGGACGAGGCCTCGGTGCACCTGGGTCCAATGCACACTCCTCGCACGCACATTTGCCCACGCCTGCCCTGGCGCACTTCTCTGGATGTGTTCTGGAGGAGGACGAGGCCTCGTTGCACCTGGGTCCAACGCACACTCCTCGCACGCACATTTGCCCACGCGTGCTCTGGCGCACTTCTCTGGATGTGTTCTGGAGAAGGAGGAGGCCTCGGTGCACCTGGGTCCAACGCACACTCCTCGCACGCACATTTGCCCACACCTGCCCTGGCGCACATCTCTGGATGTGTTCTGGAGGAGGAGGCCTCGGTGCACCTGGGTCCAACGCACACTCTCGCACGCACATTTGCCCACGCATGCCCTGGCACACTTCTCTGGATGTGTTCTGGAGGAGGAGTCCTCAGTGCACCTGGGTCCAACGCACACTCCTCGCACGCACATTTGCCCACGCCTGCCCTGGCGCACTTCTCTGGATGTGTTCTGGAGGAAGACGAGGCCTAAGTGCACCTGGGTCCAACGCACACTCCTCGCACGCACATTTGCCCACGCCTGCCCTGGCGCACTTCTCTGGATGTGGTCTGGAGGAGGACGAGGCCTCGGTGCACCTGGGTCCAATGCACACTCCTCGCACGCACATTTGCCCACGCCTGCCCTGGCGCACTTCTCTGGATGTGCTCTGGAGAAGGAGGAGGCCTCGGTGCACCTGGGTCCAACGCACACTCCTCGCACGCACATTTGCCCACACCTGCCCTGGCGCACATCTCTGGATGTGTTCTGGAGGAGGAGGCCTCGGTGCACCTGGGTCCAACGCACACTCCTCGCACGCACATTTGCCCACGCATGCCCTGGCACACTTCTCTGGATGTGTTCTGGAGGAGGAGTCCTCAGTGCACCTGGGTCCAACGCACACTCCTCGCACGCACATTTGCCCACGCCTGCCCTGGCGCACTTCTCTGGATGTGTTCTGGAGGAAGACGAGGCCTAAGTGTACCTGGGTCCAACGCACACTCCTCGCACGCACATTTGCCCACGCCTGCCCTGGCGCACTTCTCTGGATGTGGTCTGGAGGAGGACGAGGCCTCGGTGCACCTGGGTCCAATGCACACTTCTCGCACGCACATTTGCCCACGCCTGCCCTGGCGCACTTCTCTGGATGTGTTCTGGAGGAGGATGAGGCCTCGGTGCATCTGGGTCCAACGCACACTCCTCGCACACACATTTGCCCACGATTGCCCTGGCGCACTTCTCTGGATGTGTTCTAGAGGAGGACGAAGCCTCGGTGCACCTGGGTCCAATGCACACTCCACGCACATTTGCCCACGCCTGCCCTGGCACACTTCTCTGGATGTGTTGAGGAGAAGGACGAGGCCTCGGTGCACCTGGGTCCAACGCACACTCCTCGCACGCACATTTGCCCACGCCTGCCCTGGCGCACTTCTCTGGATGTGTTGTGGAGGAGGACGAGGCCTCGGTGCACCTGGGTCCAACGCACACTCCTCGCACGTACATTTGCCCACGCCTGCCCTGGTGCACTTCTTTGGATGTGTTCTGGAGGAGGACGAGGCCTCAGTGCACCTGGTTCCAACGCACACTCCTCGCACGCACATTTGCTCACGCGTGCCCTGGCGCACTTCTCTGGATGTGTTCTGGAGGAGGACGAGGCCTCGGTGCACCTGGGTCCAACGCACACTCCTCGCACGCACATTTGTGCACGCGTGCCCTGGCGCACTTCTCTGGATGTGTTCTGGAGGAGGACGAGGCCTCGGTGCACCTGGGTCCAACGCACATTTGCCCACGCCTGCCCTGGCGCACTTCTCTGGATGTGTTCTGGAGGAGGAGGAGGCCTCAGTGCACCTGGGTCCAAAGCACACTCATCGCACGCACATTTGCCTGCCCTGGCGCACTTCTCTGGATGTGTTCTAGAGGAGGAGGAGGCCTCGGTACACCTGGGTCCAACGCACACTCCTCGCACGCACATTTGCCCACGCCTGTCCTGGCGCACTTCTCTGGATGTGTTCTGGAGGAGGACGAGGCCTCGGTGCACCTGGGTCCAACGCACATTTGCCCACGCCTGCCCTGGCGCACTTCTCTGGATGTGTTCTGGAGGAGGAGGAGGCCTCAGTGCACCTGGGTCCAAAGCACACTCATCGCACGCACATTTGCCTGCCCTGGCGCACTTCTCTGGATGTGTTCTAGAGGAGGAGGAGGCCTCGGTACACCTGGGTCCAACGCACACTCCTCGCACGCACATTTGCCCACGCCTGTCCTGGCGCACTTCTCTGGATGTGTTCTGGAGGAGGACGAGGCCTCGGTGCACCTGGGTCCAACGCACATTTGCCCACGCCTGCCCTGGCGCACTTCTCTGGATGTGTTCTGGAGGAGGACGAGGCCTCTGTGCACCTGGGTCCAATGCACACTCCTCGCACGCACATTTGCCCACGCCTGCCCTGGCGCACTTCTCTGGATGTGTTCTGGAGGAGGACGAGGCCTTGTTGCACCTGGGTCCAACGCACACTCCTCGCACGCACATTTGCCCACGCGTGCTCTGGCGCACTTCTCTGGATGTGTTCTGGAGAAGGAGGAGGCCTCGGTGCACCTGGGTCCAACGCACACTCCTCGCACGCACATTTGCCCACACCTGCCCTGGCGCACATCTCTGGATGTGTTCTGGAGGAGGAGGCCTCGGTGCACCTGGGTCCAACGCACACTCCTCGCACGCACATTTGCCTGCCCAGGCACACTTCTCTGGATGTGTTCTGGAGGAGGAGGCCTCGGTGCACCTGGGTCCAACGCACACTCCTCGCACACACATTTGCCCACGCCTGTCCTGGCGCACTTCTCTGGATGTGTTCTGGAGGAGGACGAGGCCTCGGTGCACCTGGGTCCAACGCACACTCCTCGCACGCACATTTGCCCACGCCTGCCCTGGCGCACTTCTCTGGATGTGTTCTGGAGGAGGACGAGGCCTCGGTGCACCTGGGTCCAACGGACACTCCTCGGACGCACATTTTCCCACACCTGCCCTGGCGCACTTCTCTGGATGTGTTCTGGAGGAAGATGAGGCCTAAGTGCACCTGGGTCCAACGCATACTCCTAGCAGGCACATTTGCCCACGCCTGCCGTGGCGCACTTCTCTGGATGTGTTCTGGAGGAGGACGAGGCCTCTGTGCACCTGGGTCCAACGCACACTCCTCGCACGCACATTTGCCCACGCCTGACCTGGCGCACTTCTCTGGATGTGTTCTGGAGGAGGACGAGGCCTCGGTGCACCTGGGTCCAACGCACACTCATTTGCCCATGCCCGCCCTGGCGCAGATAGAAACTCGGCATTGAAGCACGCCGGCAAGACAGACATAGGACAACCGACAGGCAGACTCTTACAGATCCCGGTCAGAGAACCACCAGACACTGGAGCAGATCCATAAACACAGGGGGGCGAGGGAGCACAGAAAGACCATCCCTGGCTGGGAAAGAGCAGCCTATGCACCACTCAGAGAGCTGTTTGTGAAGAAGCACATACGGTTCAGGCATGCAGCCTCCGCAGGAGGGAAGGGTACGCATGGCTCACTGGCAACCCAAAGCTGTGGGGGTGACGGGAGCCTTAACACAATGCTAACGGTGGGGGCTGAAACTAGAGCACCAGAGCACGGGACATGCGGCCACCAGCACTCTAATCTTTTATCTTGCAGAGCTGCACACAAAAACAAGCAAGGATGAGGGAGATGATATGGTCTAACGGCTAGGGCGGTCAACCTCAAATCTGGGGAAACAGGTTCAAGTCTCCGCAATGACGCTCAACATCCTGTGATTCTGGGCAAATCAATTAATCCCCCCTGTGCCTAACAAAAATGAATGTGTCCTTGTGTAACACAACTTTTGTAAGGCACAGGGGGTACAGTAGTGAGGCATGTAGCCATCGTTTATGAGATCCCACAGTTATTTAGACATGTTGGTGTCCATTCAGCTTTGGTTGGAAATAAACTTTATTTAGAGATGGTGACAGAGGTTCTGAGAAGCTGGTGGATGGGCAGGTGAGACAACCAATAGGATTGGGGGGGCACAAGTAACATCTCAGGGTTCCGTCTGGTGGCAGACTCATGGGAGCTAAGGACGAGGATGCACTGCCTTTTAGCTATGTTTGCAATATAGAAATACAATATACATACAGATACATTTCAGTATGTGCGGCAATAAGATCAAGGTGTGCCCAGCCCCCACTCAAACACCATGGGTCAGCCGCTGGACGAGGAGAACGCATCATGCAACACGACCTTCTCTGCCCGCCCCTCCCCCCATTCAATTGGTCCCCAAGGGGAGTGAGTTCCTCAGAGTGACCCTGGTCTTCACCATAGGGCCTCTCCAGGACTTGAATGGTCTGTTTTGGCCCGGTTGGCCTCTTTGTCTTAGTTACAGTTGGAATGCCGCCCCCCCTCTTGTCCTCTCCCAATCCTGGAACACCCGGGAGCTGGCAGCTCCAAGCCTTTGCACTAGTGCCTCATCTCGTACTTACAATCACAATACCCTACATCGAGCGGGGCAGGAGATACAGATAACAACCTCGCTCCTCTCTCCCTTCATGTATATGCGCACTGCGAAACCCCCGATAGCATGCGCACCTCATCTCTAGCGGCTAGGGAGGGACTACATACACTTACTTCTTTTCCCCATATAAACAAACATGACGCAGCTTAAATTTCTTTCAATCAATGTAAAAAGGTCTGAACACTCCTAATAAGCGGCAGCAGATCTGGCGCTATCTTTTGTTACAGGATCCAGATATTTTTCTTCAGGAAACCCATCTCCTGCGCTCGAACACAAGTCGCATGGCACATCCTAAATACCCTATCCAATACTGGGCTTCTTCACTCTCTAAAACGGCTGGGGTGGCTATCCTCATTAAAGCGTGCCTTAACTTGCAAGAGACTCACCCGACAAGACAGGGAGGGCCGTTACTTAAAACTTAAATCTCTAGTTAATGGCTGTTTCCTAACATTGATCAACGTGTACGCCCCCAACCAATCCCAGGATACATATCTTAGGGCTCTTCTTAAGAATGTTGCCTCACACTAGGCTGGCCACATGCTTATTGGGGGCGATTTTAACTTGGTGTGGGATCCCCCAACTTGACCGCAGTGCGACTTCTTTTCAGGGCACAGGGGCTATGTCCGCAGCATTAAAGAGGGACATCAGAGCCTTTGGCTTGATAGACGCTTGGCACTATAAGGCTCCAGGTGTACAGGAATTTACCTTTTTTTCCCATGTCCACCGCTCGTACTCACGCATTGACTTATTTTTTGTTTCGCAATCACTCATTCGGACATTGGAATCGGCGTGCATTTGGGATATCTCTATTTTGGACCACAGGCATATTGAGATCTCCTTGGGAGGCTTTGGGATGTCTTTTCACCCGTCACTTTGCTGGCGGCTCCCCCCACACGTACTGCATGACCAGGTTAATGTGGCATAAATACGGCAAGCAATCCAGACCTACTTTGAGACAAACGCCTTGTCGGACACCAACAGTCACATCTTGTGGGACGCCTTTAAAGGCAACCATTCGTGGTACTATCACCTCCCTTGTAATTGCTCGGACACGCGAGGCCAGGTTAGTGGAGGCTGGGCTATCCAGAGACATAAAGGCCTTGGAGCGGCTGGACCACGCAACGCCTTCCTGCCAACACCAGAAACGGTTGGCTTCCCTTCACGGCCAAGCTGAGGGCGCTGCAGGTCAAAAAAGCAGAGCACTCATTACTTGCCTTGAAGCAAAAATATTATAAAGGGGGTGACAAGGTCAGTTCTTTGTTGGCCCACCGACTCTGTGCACGTGTCTCTCTGGCCCACATCTCCAAGGTTAAAAATGAGGATGGCTCCTGGGCTACCTCTGAATTTGAAAAACAGCTGACATTTCATACATTTTTCACTGCCCTATATGGACAAGGTGAAAGGTCCCAAGAGGAAATTGGGCCCTTCCTGGCCTCTTGCACATGGCAGCCCCTCGGCCCCTTCCATGCGGACCATCTCGAGGCCCCGGTTACACTAGATGAACTCCAAAAGGCTTTGAAAAGCCTACCTGTAGGTAAGACCCGGGGCACTGATGGACTTACGGTTCCCTTCTACCGTCTGTTTCTCCCGCAAATTCAGGATTACCTCCTAAAGCTTTTAACTCTTTCTCTGATAGTACTAACCTGACCCCTAATGACTAGAGCTGAGATAGTTCTTATACCTAAGCCAGGAAAGGACCCAACATTATGCACATCCTATCTCCCTATCTCCCTCCTCAATATAGATGCTAAGATATATACTAGCAAACCGACTAGAGCCATATCTTCCTAGCTTGATAGAGCCCGACCAGGTGGGATTCATACGCCACCGCCAAGGGGCGGACAACATCTGACGCATAGCCCACCTGGTGGAAAAGGTTCAGCGGTGAAACATCCCAGCATTCCTCCTTTCTCTTGATGCTGAGAAAGCGCTTGATAGGTGTCACGATTTCGCCATCCCATCCGACGGAGAGGAGGGCGAAGAGGGAGATACAACCATGGATGAGGGGTTGTCCGCCTCACCTGACGTCCGTCGTCTCATTCCCTTACAGCCCGGTGTCTGGGAGCCGGAGGGAGACCTGATATGGGACACCGATACGCCTTATGGTGATACCTACCCCTTTAAGGAGAAGGCTTCCGCTGAAGGCACCACCCAGCCCTAAGACGTTACCCTCACCCGACCAATCCGGCGGACACAGCCTTACCGGAGCAAGGCTCAAAACCCCGGAAGCAGCGAAGGTGTTTGGTTCGTGGACGCCTCAGGACTGGAGAAGGAGACACCGGGAGACACCACGCCGCTGCTGTTGGAGGATGCCACGGAGCGGAGTGCAAGCAGAAAGCCAGGAGGCCAACGACATCCCGCTGCGCCCAGCCACGTTCCTGGAGGAGCGTGGCTTCACCAGGTACGTGAACGCTTGGCGGGGTGGGTAGGGAAACGGGAGAAGGACAGCGAATAATGCGTCCCTCTCGTGTTTTATTCTCACCCGGTGTTACCCTTGCACTTGCTCACGGCCCGCAGTAATTGGGAACAGCACTGGTGATCCCTCACTCCCTTTCCCCACACAAGCATATTAACAAACCGTCTCACACTTGCCTGTTGTCTTCTTTGCCCGAGGGCCACAAACTCCGGAGGAGGAAGAAGACGGAAGGAGCCCCAGCCCCTAGGACCAAGGACCGGATAAGAAGGATTATCTTCCTTGAAGAGGACTCCTCTGTTATTTCTTTCTTTTTTCTTGTGGACTCTGGCGACCCCCAAGAGACGTGTTTATAGGAGAATAAAACCCAGTTTAGTCCGATTTGGTGTGGACATCGATCCTTGTCTTACCTCTAACCAAGTGTCCCCGCTACAATAGGGTGGATTGGGCCTTTCTAAGAGCGGTTCTGCAGAAGATTGGGCTTGGGCCGGTCATGGTCTCCCGGATTATGGCATCCTATGTTTCCCCCTCGGTGCAAATTAGGATCAATGGACTCCTTGCTCCCCCCCCCAGTGCATATTCGCAGGGGCACCCGGCAGTAGAACCCCTTGCAATAGCCATCCTTCGATCCGCCACAATCCAGGGTATTCCCATCGGTGGCGAGGACCACAAGGTCACATTATTTGCAGATGACCTCTTACTCACCCTGACCAGTCCCAAAGACTCCCTCCGGGCACTAATCTCATTCCTCCACATGTTTGAGCGCGTCTCAGGCCTCAAAATTAATATAGCAAAATCGCAGGTGCTGAACCTAACACGTCCTCTGTAGGAGGTCCTGGAGCAGTCCTCCCTCACCCCATTTCAATGGGCTGCCCACTCAATTCGATATCTGGGCCTCAATGTGACCTCCTCGCTGGCTTAGTGGTCTCAAGCCAATTGGCCGGAGTGCCGGTGTTCTGTTAGGGAGGACCTAAGGCACTGGAAATCGCTCCCGATGTCATGACTAGGTCGACTCAACGCAGTGAAAATGTGTATACTGCCGAAGGTGCTCATGTGCTCTACCTCTTTCAAATACTCCCCAGGCCTATCCCCCAAGCAGATATTGTTAACCTCCAGAAGGAAGTAAATTGTTTCATTTGGGGCAAAGGCAAACCGCGATTTTCTAGTAAAATGTTAAGGCTGTCAAGGGATCGGGTGGGGGGGGTCTCGCCTGTCCTAATTTCTTTGTCTATTATTGGGCGGCGCACTTCCGTTATATCTCTGAATGGGTGGTTCGCGAGAGCGAGAGACATTAGTTTCACATGGATAGGGCGTGGCATGCAGGCCTCTGTGGGACTTGGCCTGGTTGCCAAGGCGCTCGCGACCACGTAGTGCCTACATCGCTACCCTCACGAGAACTGTCCTGGACATATGGGATAGACTGGCTGAAAGTAGGGGCCTCACCTTCTTCCCCTCCCCCAATACTCCACTGGCCCGGAATCCCAGCTTCGCTCCGGCCCTACAACCCAACTCTTTTCCATCCTGGGTGGAAGGGGAGTGCCGCACGATTAGCGATCTCTTTGAGGGGGAAACCTTTAAATCTTTTGACCAGTGTAGGCAAGACTTCCACCTCCCTGCCACGGCAAGATTGCAGTACTATCAGCTCCGACATTGGCTACACACACCCTCTGGAATACATGGGGCCAGGCGCCAGCTTACCTCCTTTGAGACACTGGTACGTGCCTTTGACGGCTCACAGGGGGTGATCTCAGGCACATACCGAGTCCTACAACACTCCAACTCGCTACCCCTTCACCTTTCTCAACGGCAATGGCTTTCTGACACCTCAGATGATCTCTCTCCAGAGCAATGGGAACAGCTGTGGCGGGACATTCATAGACATACAGAAGCATTACTCAGCGGGAGACGACTTATAAAGTGATGATCCGCTGGCATTATACACCAACCCGCCTTCAAAAGATGTTCCCTACCTCCTCACCCTTGTGCTGGCGCTGTGGTTCCGATATAGGCTCTTACATTCACATCTGGTGATCTTGCCCAATATTAACTCTTTTTTGGAAGGAGGTGCTGAGCCACATCAAAGACACTGTGGGTTTCCCCATACCGAACATATCGCAGGTAACTATCTTAGGGATCCGACCCCAAAATCTCAAAGGCAAGACACACTCTGATTGGTGTCTGATCTTACACATGTTATGGGCGGCTAAACAGGTTATTGCTCTGCATTGGAAGAAGCTTTTGACCCCGCTGGCGTCGCTGTGGCTAACTCGCCTTTGGCACACCATGGCAATGGAGCTCTTAACTAGCCACATCACACATTCTGACACCCACTTCACGCAAGTATGGCAACCCCTAAAACACCATGTATCTAAAATAGAGCACTGCCGCTCCCTTGCCCCGCGCTTGCGCACATTGCAGCTCTTTGAACACGCTTTACTACCACGAGGAGATGCACCCCCAGAGTGAAGCTCCACATGCGGCCTTTGACGAGACATCCTTTACCTAGCTGCCCTTCCCATCAGTACACTATTTGTATCTCTCTTAGTCTCTGCTTCGCACTTATGACATCTATAGGGTAGGGCCATGTCTCAAGTAATGACACCCCAGGGTCCCTTCCCCCTCCCCTCTTCTTCCCTCCTTTCCCTTGTTTTCTTCAGTTAGTATGTTTTCATGGACACTGGTGGATATATGCTTGTGTGGCCAATCCTCCTCTGTTACTGGGGCTAATTACCTACAGAAGGCACAGTATTCTGTGAAATATCTCAATTGCGTATGTATGTAGTGTTGGGCCATGGCCCCATGGGCTTTCTTGTTTAGCCAGAGCATACTTCCTGGATCCGCCAGAGTGTTATCTGTAAACATGGTTGTTAACAGCATTGCATGTATCATATATGCGTGTACAGTTTTATGAAAATAATAAAACAGATTTAAACATAAAGAGGTTGAGACCACAGTATTAACTTGATCTTTAAAAAGTAATTTATCGTCTATCGTCACACCCAGATTTTTCACCTTACTTTTTGGTTTAGGTCGATTCATTATCAAAAATGTCCCTGACTTTATTCTGAAAAAAAGAAGCCAGGGACTCACAAAGTTCTTGACTTCCTGCCACTCTATCTAGCATTGGAGTAGTGGTAAGTTTAGTGACAGTCTGGAAAAGTTCCTTAATAGAGTTTTCAGGACTCAATTTGTTTAGTGTAAAAAGAGGCCTTTTCTTTCTCTATCAGTTTTTTGTAATCTACACTGCACTTCCTATATTTAATTTTTTCCTCTTCATTGTAGTTCTTCCTCCAAGCCCGTTCTTGTCTGCGGCATTTCTGTTTAGAGGCTCTCAAGGTGTCATTAAACCAGGGAGCAGAAAATTTATTCTTTTTTAATTCATTTTTATTTTTAATAGGTGCTAAAGTATCCATAGCGGATTGCATCCAGATTTCATATGCAGCTGATAATACCTCTGGATCATTTGAGCTTTCCGGCTCTGTTCTAGCTAAGATATCATTCAAAGCTAAGGCCCTAATTTTGTGCCAGGGATGGGTCCTCTGCGACTTTCCATTAGAGTTTGTGGCAGAAATATTTTCCGCAATTCCTAATTCAAAACTTATGGCTTTTGTGATCAGTCCATATCAGAGCTATATTGCCAATTTTGTCCAGGTGAGCACTGTTCGTAAAAATACCATCCATGGTATGCCATGCATTATGAGTGGGCCCTAATATTTTCAGGGAAAAGCCAAAACTCGCGATGTTGTTCAAAAATGCTCCTGTATCCCTGTCTGATTTGTTCTCAAGATGAAAATTAAAATCCCCTAATACTGTAAAATCCCTTTTCAAAGACTACACTAATTTCATTGCTAAAATTTGATCTGGGTCCGGGGGGCGATATATTAAAAGTCCATTAAAAGACTGAGTCTTGGTGATTTCTACACCAAAGCTCAGTACTTCACATGAGTTACTTGTGAGGGGAGAAAAAGAAGCTGTAAATGAGGCACGATAAATCACCGCCAATCCCACCCCCCTTTTCTCAGCTGCCTGTATTGCCTAAAGATGGCTTATCCCTTTGGCGTGGCTGTTACCATGACCGGACCTGACGTTTGGTCCGCCCATGTTTCCGTAAGAGCATATCCAGCTGAAGGCTCCGAAACCTCAAAGGCATTTAATTTTAACCTTTTTTGAATTGCTACTATGATGGATCGTTAGCTTCGTATTGTATGGATTATCATTCAGATAAGCATGATATGCCATTAGCTGGTCCACAGAGCCCTTCCCAAGCATAATGATGTCATGATCCAGATTTTGAGACACGGATGATCCCTAATCACAATCCACCATTATGTGGGCACCCTATTTGTAGAGGCAACTTGATAGATATTAGGTTGTGCCCCTTGTTACATCTCTCTCCAGTCTCCTCCCCATGCTACATACAATCATGTTTAAGAATAATTATTTTATAGCCCCATCATTTGTAGATTGTACCACTGAAAGCACAGGACGCACAAATCATATACCAACCCAGCAACATATTATTTGCAATTACCAGATTAACATTAATCACATTGGTATGATATGAGATGGGCTTCAGTGTTATGAAACAGTCCACATTGTTTTTTCCTTTTTTATGTGACATGTATTTTCATCATGTAATTTTGTTTGTCTGTACTGTGGTTTACGAGTATTAATGTGTTATTACTGGATTGGTCAACTTGCCTGTCCTATTATTGTTATAATATTTGATATATAATATATATAATCAGTTACAGCCTTGAAGAAATGTATTGCCATGGATGAATGCGTTGGCTGTTTCTGCTGTAAAATTGGCAACATTTTTATAAGAATACAAAAAGAAGAATTGTATATAACTTGGAATTCTATTCTGAAATCCGTTCATATTATTAATATTTGTGGTGCACCTTTACTGTGTTTTAATTTGAAATGTCCTTGCTCTAGGGCGCATCTTGGCAGCAGGTGCTTATATTGCGTACACACATAGACTTGACTTTTCAAACTAGGAAGTATTCAGGGACACGGGATAGGTGTGGTGAGCTGGGGTCCACTGCCTTTATCGTGTTTTTTTGTTGATTTCCTCTGTAAGAACTTATAATGCAGTAAGTTCAGCAACAATAGCTCGTTGGCTGAGGAGTTGTATGCTTGAGACTGGAGTTGACATGCAGAAGTTTGGCGCTCATTCGGGGCTTGGCTTGGCGCCAGACAAGATGGCCGCACACTAAAGAAGCTCCGCGGCGGCCTTCCCGTTTCTGATGAAATCCGGACATTATCTGCTTGACCCGGTCTGGGTATCCGCACAGGCAACGGCCAGAGCCTGGGGTCCGGGCGCAGACCTTATCGCAATCCAGACGGTTGGATGGCACGGAGGCCTGCCAAAACAGGGAGCGGCCTGGCACAAGCACAGAGGGAGGGGACATCCCCTCGCGACAGCAGAGGACGGCGGGCCTGTGTGAGGGCCGACGCTAAGAGGACTCACTGCCCAGGCACGGACAGCAACAAGCACTGGTGTGCTGAGACGGCCGCCCGAGAGCGGACGGGCGCCCAGACAATGCGCCGGAATGCCGGGTGTCGCTGGAGCGCACCGGTAGGGAGAACGTCTCGTGCCGGATGGCATTCAGAGGCCCTCCGGGTCCACGGCGAGGACCACAAAGAGCACGGTGAGTGGCTGAGCACGGGGGCCTCCGCGGTGCACGCAGGTAGAACAGCCGATTCATCCTCCCATAGCCGCCCAACTCCCCTCCCACATGAAACGGCGGGCGAGAGGGTCGGTGGGGGTGACCAGGCCTGAATTAATGAACTTTATGCCACAGGCTGGGTGCCCTATATAGCGGTGTGGCCTCAAATTAAATAAAGCAAGCACCGAGAACACACTGCGCACGGGGACTTGGTGGGCCCTACTGGCAGCGCTGCTGGGCCGGGCCTTGGCGCAGGTGCCACTTGAAGCAACAAGTTCAATCTGCTGAGGGCAGACATGAATAAGAACTCTGAAAAAGTCACTGCAGCTTAAACTAATATAGGCGGACTACAAGCCACCACCAAGAGAATGGAAGAACAGATACAGCAGCTCACGCACCAGCAAAAAAGCATGCCAGCAAAGCTGGAGGACCAGGAGGGGCATGCCCGGAGGAACAACATCAGGGTGGTGGGGGTACCTTAGGGGGCAGAGGGTCCCAAAATGGACCTATTTCTGGAAGATTACATACTTAACCACCCCCAACCCAAGGGCTTGTCAAACTACTTCTCGGTGGAAAGGGCTCACAGAGCACCACTGCTGAAACATTGACCAGGGGCCCCACCATGACCCATCATAGCTCGGATCCTCAACTTCCGGGAACGAGATGCTATCCTGCAGGCTGCCAGAGTAAAGGGACATCTACCCTATGAAAATGCCTCCATCCGTTTCTTCCCGGACTTCACAGTCATGATGAGGTTAAACGTGCATTGCGGACTCAAAACCTTAAATATGCAATGCTATTCCCAGCCAAATTAAGAGTGCTGGACAATGGCAAGGCGTGGTATTTTACATCCCCTGATGAAGTGTGGGACTGGCTTGAGAGAGGGCGAAGGGCTGCCCAATCGGCACGGCAGGGACACAACTGATGGCGGGGGGAGCAGAGGGACGCCTCCACCTGGAGACTCCACACTGTACAGGAAGACGGGGGCCCGACGGTGGGGACCGACCCTCCGTGAGCAGATCCAATAAGAATTGTGGGGGGGGGGGCGGGGCAAGGAGCTGCCCCCCTCGGCGAAGATGGGGACTTGAGTGTGCATCTGATAGCGACGTCCTTGAATGCAGCAGACCTAATGGTTCCCTTCTGCAGGATTGGTACGCCCGGGAGGGAGGTGCATGATCGCACCATATAGGACACATGTTCAGGAAACAGACAATGCACGGAACACGGGAGAGCTGCTGCCTGATTACAAGAGGTGGAGCTGGCCAACCCCCAGGTTATAGACTAAAGTTTTATTGGGGCGACAGGCGCTCTGCAAATTGGGGATGTGGATAGTCTTAAACCTACAGTGCAAGGTGGCAGGGAGGGGGGGTTGTACACAGGGCACAGTTTAAGAAGTTTAATGCTAAATACAATGTTTAATGTTTTTCATGATCCACTCATAGATTCACCATCCCATGCATGGTCCAGGGGGCAGCTACTGAGGGAGGGAGGGCTACGGAGGGCCCTGAGGGCGATTATTGAGTACTCGAACACAGACATGGCTACACATCCACCAAAACACTGAAAATCCTCTCGTGGAATGTAAATGAGCTGGGAGACAAGATCAAGCAAACTATGGTCCTGCAATACTTACGTAGGCACTCCCCTGGTCTTGTCTTCCTGCAGGAGACACTTGCAAGGCAACCATTGCCTGGCACTAAACAGGTTTGCCTACACCCTCCTGGCCTACGTGGGCTTCACGTCTGGTTCCAGGGAAGTGGCGATCCTGGTAAAGAAATCAATACCCCTTATAAAGGATGCACTTGGCAAGACCCACTGGGCAGGTTTGTTGTGGTGGGAGGAAAGTGGGAGCGCCGAAACTTAAACTTGTGCTCCACATATAGTCCGCCAAAGATAGCCGCGGAGACCTTTCCCGGACTAAGCAAAACACTACTAGACATGCCGCCAGGTGTGATCACAATGGGCAGGGACATGGATGCAGTGATGTCACATGAGCTAGACAAAACAACGTTGCCAACCCGGGCAGGGGTGGGGAGGTGGAGCCCCTGCGAGCTTTCACAACTGCAATCTGTCGGATTTGTGGCGACTCCATAACCCGGCTAGCAGACAATACACACATCTCTGCGGCTCACGGCAGCGGGTCGCGACTGGACTACATCTTCACACAATTCACACAAGTGGGACACTTCCGCGGGGCACAACACAGGGCTAGGGGTATATCAGAACACAAACCAGTGGAAATCCTGTTCCAGGGCCCAGCTAGTGACTACACCCTCCCACCATGTATAGCTCCCTGGCACTTCAAGGATAAAGACTTCCAGGATGAGTTCAGAGAACATACACAGCAATATTTGCAGAAAATACGGGTTCGGTCGACTCGCATTGTACACTATGGGAGGCATACAAAGTGGTGGCAAGGGGCTACATCCAGGTAGTGACAGGGGGACTGAGGAAGCAGAAACGCTCCAAGTGCAATGAACTAGAAAGAGAGATTGACGCCCTAGAGCGTGAAATGAGACAGGGTGAAGCGGACGCTCCCGAACTGGTACAGAGGATACGCCTCAAACAAAGGGAGCTTAGGGATTTGGAGACAGACATTGCGAGACAACACGCACTCACCACACAAAGGCGACTATATGATCTAGGGGACAAGGCTAATAAGTTAATCGTCTGGTTAGAAAAACGGGAACGGAACTGGGTAACGGAGATTAAAGTGAGCGATGGGGCGCCATGCAGATCCGGGGCAGACATAACGGAGGCATTTGCGTCCTATTATGAGACGATATACCAGTCAGCGACGGAAAGATTGGTGGACGATAGCGCTGAACTACTCGTGGACCTACCCCTACTGACTATCGCGAGAAGACTGGGAAACTATCGATCAAGACCTGACGGTGGAGGAGGTAGAAGGGGCCATCCGAGACCTACAATCCGGGAAAGCGGCAGGACCGAATGGGCTCCCCGCAGAGCTCTTCATATGCGTGGCAACTGGTGTGGCGCAACCAATGCTGGATATGTTCAACGCCGCAATGCAGGACGGTTGCTTGCCTGAGGACCTGAGATTAGCCACAATAGTAGTTATTCCAAACAAGCATTTGCAATGCAATAGGTCTCGCATTTACGCGAGTTTGAGCTATTGACATTGCAAATGACAATGCCTTTTATTTTTGTTTTCGCTTTTAAAACATAAGTAAAAGGCATTGTCATTTACCTATTGCATTGCAAATGCTTGTTCTTTATTATTTTCTGGTTGGAGACAGAGGAGTTTCTGTAAACCATTTTTGACAGTAACATGAAAAGCAAGAGCGGCCGCTCATGCGCCGACCTTAATTCCAAAGGGCGTCTCTAAACAAGGATTAATTACCGAGATTAAGGACCAAAGTTTGCTGAAACTGAAGACAAAACATATCCATAAATGGCTTCTGGTTCAGGAAATGGGATGGATTTGCGCGCTCGTCAAGACCAGCTGTGCCCTGTACCAGACAGAGGCAGTGGAGTACGAAGGAGGTGGGAGCCCCATTAGTGCCGATATAGGGGGCATGCAAAACGAGGAACTGCGAGGAGAGGGGGAGGAAGGCAGTGGCGACAAGAAGAATTTATTGAGCTTTACTGACACCAGGCCTTTCAGTTATCAGTAACTGCTAAACTGCTGGGTATGTCCAATAAGCAAATTCAACGGCAAACACACCGAGACGGCGTGAGGTCTTAAAAACGCAGGCAAGTCTCGGGTGCCCCCTATCTGCTTGACTGGGGTTATGGGCGTTTACCTGTCTCTCTGTCTGTCTCTTTTTGTTCGTATATATTTTGTATTTATTTACAGGCAAGATTTTTTTCCTGGGAGTGAAGCCAGGCATATAGAGAAATCCTTAAGATGCTATAAAGCCGCTGAGGTATAAAATGGAAAGTGCTTAGCCTGCCTGTACGGAAATATCTCACAGCGCAGCGGAGGAAGTCACGGACGCCTGGCACTGTAAATCCCAGGGAGTTTAGCTTGTTTGTTTACACCATGACGATGATCTAAAGAGAAGGCGAGTGTGATAGAGGGGGAATCTGCGAGCGCACCACCATCCTTCCCACTCTCCACACACCACCCAGCAGATCACCAAACCAAAACGATAAATCCACCCCCTCCCTCCGTTCGCCCCCCCGCCACAGCGCGCAGGTCCCATGCTTTTCGCAGACATTTACAAACAAGCATTTGCAATGCAATAGGACTCGCATTTACGTGAGACCCATTGCATTGCATCACGGACAACGGGAGGGGGGGAAGCACGGACAATAGGAGTGTGGGAGGGGGGAGAAGGGGGCGAGAAGACACGGACAAAGTAGTACTTACAGTTTAAATAACACGTACCCTACCTGTAACACTCGAAGTAAAGGGGACAGTAGCCATGGGAGGGTACAAATGACGACTTGGCCATATTAAGGAGGGACTAACAAGCCTCATAATCAATCAGACGGCAGCATTTATGAAAGACAATGACACGAGCCAATTAAAAACATGGGCAAAGAGTGGGCGGAGCTTCCACTCCATACTCCATTACTGCAGGCCTCGCAAAGCGAGCAGCGCATGTGCGCTGCCACTATAGGCTCGACCTAAAAATGGCAAACCCATGGAGCTTTGCAGCTCAGACCGGCCCATCTCTCCATTAAATTTGGAAACTAAAGTGTTGGCAAAGGTTTTGGCTAACTGGCTTGCCCCGTCATATCCACTATTGTCCACCCGGACCAATCCGGTTTATGCCCCAGCGCAGTACTAGGCTGAACCTGCGGCGCCTCTACAGGGTGATGCATGCCACGGCAGCAAATCCAAGCGACCCCACGGCACTACGGTCATTGGATGCTTGCATGGCATTTGATAGTATTGAGTGGCCCTACATTCAGGCGGTCGTGCCCAGATTGGGATTCGTCGCGAGCTTCTGTGCATGGGTCCGTCTTCTTTATCGGGAACCGAGAGCTCGCGTAAGGGTGAATGGGTCAATCTCCAGGCCATTTGTGCTCAATAGAGGCACGTACCAGGGATGCCCACTTTCCCAATAATATTCGCGCTTGCGCTCGAGCCACTTGCGGCATGGGTCAGAGGGGACCATATTGTCAGGGGCATAGAAGTCAGGGGGAGTGGGAGGAGCACATCTCGTTATATGCAGACGACATGCTGCTCTATGCAAGCAGACCTCGGTAAACGTTTCACAGGCTCATTAACATACTCCGGCTATTTGGCACAGGGTACCAGATAAACTGGGACAAATCCTTAATTTTGAACATATCCGGAGTGCTGCCCCCACTTACAAATGACTGCGCGGCTTTGACACAGCTACATCAATTCAAATACTTAGGCATATGGATTACAAAATCAGCCAAGGAATTCCTTAACTTGAATATACACTCACAACTGACAAGACTGCGCGGAGACACTCTACACTGGCGCCAATTACCTATCTCTCTTTTGGGTAGGGCAGTGTTATTCAAAATGATGGCCCTCCCACGCCTACTCTATTCTTAGAAAAATACTCCATACAGGATCCTGGACACCTTTTTTCGAGCCATTGAAGGGGAAAAGTGCAACCTACTATGGGAGGGACGCAGAGCACGCATAGCGCTCCGCAAACTCCAGCGGGGGGTGTATGAGGGTGGATTAGCCATTCAAGTACCCAGAATTACTACTTAGTACCCCAACTCATTAATATTAATGGCTGGGTCTTTGCACCCCGCTCCGGACCGGCCTACCGGGTGGATCACCAGGCAATGGGAGCCAGTGGGCATTTGACGGCACTGTATCGTGGAGACAGGGGGAAGTCGCTCCCGGCCCACACACATGCTGTGGTACGAGCATGGCATGCCGCTACTAAATCACTGGGTTGGGAGGACAGATTGAGCCAGCAAACTCCACTAAGGGATAGCGGCGAGCTGGGCGAGGTGGGTCGCCTGCAGGGTTTTCGCAGATGGAGCCTTATTGGCATAGATACTCTTGGGGATGTATGGCGCAACGGCAATGTGATCACCTTTAAGGAACTCCAAACAGAATATCAACTGACGACAGAGAGCAGTTCCGATACCTACAACTAAAGCATGCCCTAAGATGCCACATCACGGAAGGGGAGTCACTAACCGAGTACTCCCCGCTGGAAGATCGACTGGTATTAGACCCAATCCCTGATAAAGCATTTTCCCACACATATAGGAAAATAATTAACAATCTCCCCGACCTTATGGGTCCATTGAGGTCAGCGTGGGAGGCTGATTTGGGATTGCTGGAAGACGATGACTGGCAGGAAGCAATCCAAAGCCCCAGAGAGATCGCTATACGGGCAAGATTCTGACTTATTCAACTCAGAATTTCGCATCAATCATACTCTCCCCGAACGATCCAACACAAAATAGGTAGAGCTGAAACAAATCAATGTGCTAGGGGATGCGAGGAGCTGGGTACATCCTTCCACATTATTTGGGACTGCCCCAAAATTCAGCGCTACTGGGTTGGGGTGACGGGGGTGATGTTGAAAGTGCTGGGCATCTAAATTCCACCAGATGCACGCTGGCACTTACTGGGGGTCACGAAGGAAGACCGGTGGCCCACGCACACCAAAACCTGGCTCATGACGGCCTCAGGGGTGGCAAAAAGAAATGTTGCATGGTTGTGGGGGGCACAGGACCCACCAAAGCTCTCATGGACTGGTGCCGATTGGCAAAAAAAGTGGTATACGAGAGCAGGGGATGCCCAAAGAAGTTGGAAAAAATTAGGAGCCCGTGGGAGAAGTATAGGTCCTAGCAGGGGGTGGGAAGGAGAAGAACGTGCATGAGCGGGAGAGATGATGAACCCACTGTAAGATGTGTAATGTCTGATGTCGATGCCCCCTCTCAACTATGTGTATCTCAGTGTTCCTTATACCAAAATCTCTATAGAACATCTCTGGTTGAATACTCCTACTTGTATGAATGGATCGAATTTTGTTTAATAAAAAGATTTATAAAGGTTTTCATGTCAGGTGGTCGACTGGGAGAGATTTTAAAATTATCTGACGGGGCTAGTGCGGGTGTATTTGCTAGGTATTACTTAAAACCAAGGTAAGACTAATTTTGGAGAGGGAGTTGATATGTAGTGTTAAAATTGTTTCTTAGTTGTGAGAAATATTGTGAGAATGTTTAGAAGGAACAGTTTATATTTTACCTCTATTGTTTTTCAGATGCATAATAGGAGTGAAGAGCATCGGTACAGAAGAAGTTGTGGCAGTGTTGTTTTTGTTTTACCATTGAGTTGTACGAGTTAATACAAATTGTGGTGTCGGAGCAGCATAAAAGAAAAGATGGCTGCTCAGTGGGGACTTATATAGGCTTCTGTGACATTTTTGTCCTGGAATTTTAAGTAAGGTTAATGTTTTACTTTAAAGTGCTGGAAGGAGTTGGCAATAAAAGACTTATCCATAATGTTCGCCTCCGTGTCTTTAAAGATTCTCTCTTTACAAACTTGGAGAATCTACATTCCAAAAGCTAAATTACACAGTAGAATTTCTTAAGATTCAAGGGATGGAAGCAAGATTCAAATGGGGAATAGTTAAGTACATCTATCAACAGCGGAGATGTTCAATGTTAAAAAAGTGTACTATATTGCAAAGTCATGCAATCCAAAAAAGTATTTTAACACTTCTAGAAAAGTTAGAAGGTAGAGATACAAACCAAGCAATGGGACTCTGATTTGAGAACTAGTGCATATTGTCATTAAAAAATAACTTCTAATTTATTTAGCTTCTGCTGTCTTGAACTGATCAATAGTTTGTCTCGGGCTGTGTGCATAGTTAGATGCTTTGCTGTTTTGGCATGTGTGTGCACTTTATCAAACATAAAACTAAAACAAACTATATCATTTCCATAAATAGCATCAAACAAATATAATAAACACAAGTGTATTTACCTTTATAACTCTTCACCACATCTGGGCACTGAGGCTTCAAATCATTACACCTGAAACAGCACATAAATCATGTTAGTATTACAGAACAAACACAGTTTACAGGATAACATAAGGAATACCACATGCACACTATTATTAGAAATATAATCTTGTAATCACAGGCACTCCTGTGGACCTCTGCAGTGAGCGTGTGTTACTATTGACACACAACAATCAAAGCTCCAGTGGTACATGGCAACCCAGTTACAACCTGCTGAGCAGTGACAGGGTGAGGATAACAGGTGAAAACCCACTAAAAGTGCAAGACACCACAAACCAGAGCCACGCTGCTTACAGTGATGGAGGGCCATAGATTGGTAGCCAATAAAGCCTGTCAATGGGTAAAAATACTATTCCGCAACGCTCTATTCAAACTGGTCCAAGACAATTATCGCCACAAGAACTGTCTGATACCACCCAAAATAAACAGGGTGCATACAGGGAGTTCTCGCCAATGCCCAAGATGCCATGAAAATAGCGGACTCTCCGAGTATGAGGTGGCAAAGTCCTTCAGTGCAAACATACTAGTCTGAGTAAGAGAGAAGGCTGCCTCGGAGCACTGGAAGGCTTCCTGAAACTGTCCACTGCATATGCCAGAGGAAAGAAAAGGAAAGATGAAAAGAAAGTTCACTGCATTGGGGAATATAGTAGCAGGACTTTACAATGTCTTTAATTGTTAGTCTTTTAATTATTCTCTAGTTTCCAGCACCAAGGAATCTCTTGAGTACTGCACCTTGGAATCTATGAGGTTCTGCATCTTGGAATCTGTGAAGCCTGGCACCTTGGAGACTCTAGAGTCGTTCAAATCATGCATCTTGGAAACTCTGTGGTCCTGAACCTGAGAATCTTTCCAGTCCTGCGCCTTGCAATCTGTGAGGTCCTGCACCTGAGAATCTATAGAGGTTTCCACCTTGGAGTCTCTGGAGCCCTGCACCTTGGAATCTCTGAGGTTCAGCACCTGGGACTCTCTAAAGCATTGCACCTTGGAATCTCTGTGGTCCTGCACCTTGGATCTCTGAGGTCCTGCACCTTGGAATCTCTGTGGTCCTGCACCTTGGAATCTCTGTGGTCCTGCACCTTGGAATCTCTGTGGTCCTGCACCTCGGAACCTCTGTGGTCACGTTCCTGGGAATCTCTGTGGTCCTGCACCTGGGAATCTCTAGAGCCATCCACCTTGGAGTCTCTGGAGCCCTGCACCTTGGAGTCTTCAAGTCATTCACCTTGGAATATCTGCTTGCACCTGGGACTCTCGCAAGTCCTGCATCTTGTAAGCTCCGAGGTTCTGCACCTTGGCATCTGTAAACCTTGCACCTTGGAGTCCCTGGAATTTTTCCAAGTCATGCACCTTGAAATCTTGGTGGTCCCGTACCTGGGAATCTCTGGAGCCCTATACCTTGGAATCCTGTGATTTCTGCTCCTTTGAGTCTTTAGGGACATGCTCATGGAGCCTCTGGAGGACGCCCCTTGTAATATCTCTAATCCTACATCTTAGACTCTCTGAAGCCCTGATTATTTGAACCAACAAATTCCAGCAACATGGAATCTCTGAACACTCCACCTCGGTTTCTTTCAGGCTCTTCTACTTAGAATCTTCCCAGTCCTGCACTTTGGAATATTAGAGGCTCGGGCACCTTAGTATATCTGAAGATGGGCATCTCAAACCCAGGCGGTGCCACACCCATACCTTGATCTCTTAAGTCTTGCATTGGGGAATTTCTGATTGCCATGCACCTTGGAGTCTGTGAAGTCCAGCCTGCTCTTTGAAACCCATGAAGTCATGCACTTTGGGGGATCTGACATTCTGTTTCCTCAAACATCTGAAGATAGCCACCTTGCAAACTCCAAGGACCTGCATCTTGGAATTTCAGCAATGCTGCATGTCTCTGTAGCCCTGCACCTATGAATCTCCACAGCCCTGCACTTTGGAATCTCTGAAACTCTGCGCCTTGGAAGCTCTGAAGTCTGGTGCCTTGGAATCTCGGAAGTCCTGTGACTTTGAATCTTTGAAGCCTCACACTTTGCAGCCTCTGAGGTACGGAATAGCTGAGGCCCTGTGCCTTCTACTTTTTCAGTTCCTGCACTTTTGAATCTCAGAGGTCCTGAGCCTTTGAATCTCTAGAGTTCTGTAACTTAGAATTTCTGGGGTTCTAGAGAATGGAAACTCTGGTGTCCTGCATCTTGGAATCTATAGTGCCCTGCACATTAGAATCTCTGGTGCCCTGCCTCTTGGAATCTCTAGGGTCCTGCACCTTGTAGTCTTTCAAGTCATGCATCTTGGAATCTTTGCGGTCCTGCATCTCGGAATCTCTGTGGTCCTGCACCTGGGAATCTCTACAGCCTTGCATCTTGGGATCTATGGAGTCCTAAACATTGGAATCCTGTGATTTCTGCTCCTTTGAGTGCCATCTGAATCAGGGAGCAACTCAGCATACTTTTTAAAGAAATTATTATCTCTGGCATCTTCCCTGACTCCTGGAAAACGGTCTCAATTCTTCCTCTTTTAAAAAACCTAATCTGGATCCCAGCGACACCAGCAACTACAGACCTATTGCGAGGATTCCTTTCCCTGCGAAGGTCTTGGAAAAAATCCTAAACACCCAACTAACAGCCTTCATCTCCTCGGCAGACCTGTTAGATACCTCACAATATGGCTTCCGACATGGGCACAGCACGGAAACTGCCCTTGGTAAGGCAGCAGAGGAGCTCCGAGCTATACTGGATTCTGGTGCCAGAGCCGCCCTGATACCTTTGGATCTATTGGCGGCTTTTGACACCGTCAACCATGATATCCTAATCGGAAGGCTCCTAGAGGCAGGAGTTAAGGACTCTGCCCTTAATCTGATTAAATCATATTTGAACAATAGGACCCAATATGTTCAGATTGGTGACTCATGCTCAGAACAGTTTACGCTTCCATGTGGGTGCCGCAGGGCTCCTCATTGAGCCCCACACTGTTTAACCTGTATGTGACCCACTTGTCTGATATAATTAGGCAGTTTGGCTTCTCGTTGGTTTCCTACACGGACGATACCCAAATAGTGGTGCCCATCTCAAGCAATCTGGAGGAAACTGCAGACCGTTTTAGCCAATGCATGTCCCGCGTAGACCAATGGATGAGTGCAAACTGCCTAAAGCTCAACGGAGGCAAAACAGAGGTTCTCCTGCTGGGCTCCGATACATCTTTTTGGTCGCAGAACTGGTGGCCTCCCGATATGGGAGCGCGTCCAGTCCCAGTTTGTAAGGTGAGGAATTTGGGTATCATCTCCGATGATAAACTGAATTTTCATCATCAGATTAATAAAGTCTCATCTTTAATCTTCCAGACACTTAAGACAATCAGGAAAGTGTGTATTTTTATTGCCCCAAAAGCAGTAAAAACACTGGTGACCGTTCTGGCCTTGGCCAGACTCTATTATGGAAACGCCTTGTATGCGGGCCTTCAAAAACAGCATATGCTTAAACTCCAACGGGCGCAGAACGCAGCCGCCAGATTGCTGCTGGAAATTCCCAAATTCCAGTCCATTTCCCAAGGCTTAAGAAAACTTCACTGGCTCCCAGTGAAAAAAGAGGATAGACTTCAAATTCCTATGCCTAGCTTACAAAGCTATGCACGGGATCGGTCCCTCGTTTCTGAAACAACACTTCACCTGGTACCATCCAGCCAGAAACTTAAGATCATCACAGAGCAAACTCCTCCAAACACCCAAATTTAACAAAGCCCGCTGGGGAGGTAGAATCTTTGTTCTGGGCACAGTGAAACTATGGAACTCTCTCCCAATGGACATCAAAAACAGCCCAACGTTACTCTCCTTCATAAAATCACTAAAACTTGGCTATTTTCCAACTAAAGTCACCAGTTTCTGTTATCTCTGGCAAACCTTTCCGCTCAGCGCCTAGACGCCCATGGGCATTCTTGCGCTATATAAATTGTAAAATCAAATAGGGACATGCACCATGGAGTCTCTGGAGGCTGCCTCTTGTACTTGGGAATCTCTGGAGCCCTATACCTTGGAATCCTGTGATTTCTGCTCCTTTGAGTCTTTAGGGACATGCTCCATGGAGTCTCTGGAGGACGCCCCTTGTAATATCTCTAATCCTACATCTTAGAATCTCTGAAGCCCTGATTATTTGAACCAACAAATTCCAGCAACATGGAATCTCTGAACACTCCACCTCGGTTTCTTTCAGGCTCTTCTACTTAGAATCTTCCCAGTCCTGCACTTTGGAATATTAGTAGCCCTGCACCTTTGTAAACCGGAAGATGGCCATCTCAAACCCGCGAGGTCCTGCACCTATAGTTTGAACTCTCTTAAGACCAGCACTGGGGAGAGTCTGTAAAGTCCAGCCTGCTCTTTGAAACCCATGAAGTCATGCACTTTGGAGTGTCTGACATTCTGTCTCCTCAAACATCTGAAGATGGCTAACTTGCAATCTCCAAGGTCCTGCACCTTGGAATTTCAGCAATGCTGCATGTCTCTGTCTTTGGAATCTCTGAAACCCTGCATCTTGGAAGCTCCGAAGTCTGGTGTCTTCGAATCTCAGAAGTCCTCTACCTTTGAATCAATGAAGCCTCACACTTATCAATCCCTGAGGCATGGAGTAGCCGAGGTCCTGTGCTTTCTACATTTTCAGTTCATGCATTTTTGAATCTCAGAGGTCCTGAGCCTTTGAATCTCTAGATTTTTGGAACTTAGAATTTCTGGGGTTCTAGAGAATGGAAACTCTGGTGTCTTGCATCCTGGAATCTACAGTGCCCTGCACACTAGAATCTCTGGTGCCCTGCCTCTTTGAATCTCTGGTGCCCTGCCTCTTGGAATCTCTGGTGCCCTGCCTCTTGGAATCTCTGGTGCCCTGCCTCTTGGAATCTCTGGTGCCCTGCCTCTTGGAATCTCTGGTGCCCTGCCTCTTGGAATCTCTGGTGCCCTGCCTCTTGGAATCTCTGGTGCCCTGCCTCTTGGAATCTTTGGGGTCCTGAACCCTGGAATCTCTGAAGTTCTGAACCTCGGAATCTGTGTTTTCCTGCACCTTGGAATCTGTGTTTTCCTGTACCTTGGAATCTGTGTTTTCCTGCACCTTGGAATTTTTGAAGCCCTGTAACACAGAATATTTTAAGTCCCGCACCTGGAATCCATGAGGTCGCGCTCACTGAAATCTCTGCATTCCTCTGTCCTGATTTCCCTGCTGTGTAATGCTGGGTAGGTGACCCCTCTGCTGTGACCCGCAACTGCTTACAGATTTACGATCAAGCAACACGCAGATATCCACTCAAGGATAGCGCCACACAAGAGCTTCTCTGTATCTCTCTCCCTCAATCTTACTCTCGATATCTCTTTACATCTCTCATTGTCTCGCCTGATGTATCTTCCTCGCTCTCCTTCTCTTTCTGTCACTCTGTCTCCCTCTTTCTTTCTCTCGCTCCCTCTCATCTCTTGCACGGTCTCTTTCTCACTGACCCACTATCTCACCCTCACCCTCGCTATTTCTTTTTCCTTTTACTTCTGCCCCACCGTTTCCATCCCTCTCTTCTCATACTCTGTCTCTCCCCAATTTTTCCTCCCTCTCGCTTTGGCCATGTGCTTTAGGTATCTCTCTCTCTGCACTTAGCCAACTCTCTCTTTATCCCCTGTTCTCTTTCTATCTCTGTGTCTCACACTATCCCCTCTCTCATTCTTCCACTTTGTTCTCCGTTCCTTTTGTTCACGGTTTCTCTCTCTGTCCCTTGATGTCTTTTTCTGTCTCCCTCAACCCTCTTCTGTATTCCTCTCCATTACAGTCAATCTGTCGCTGTCTGGCTAAGTCCCTCCCTCTCTGTCTATATTCTGGTGCTGCCATCACCCTCACTTTCACTCTCTTTCTCCGTCTCTCCCTCTCGCTCTCTCTCTCCTTTCGTCGTATCAGACTTGTTTATGATGAATGCGGTAGTTTATCTTTATTTTCACTTGTTTTATTAACAATTGGCTAGGAATCGACTACCAACATCTACACTTTATATTTTGTAATAATCGGAATAAAGGGAGTTCTCAAATCCATGCCCAAAACAAGCCCAATTCCTTTGTGTCGTCCGTCGCCATCTTGGATTATTTTGTTGGGTGCTCGAGAGGTCGCGTATCTGTTAAGGCTTTGAGGAGATTACATTTTTAGCTTCACAACAGAAGACATCCTTGAGAAGCATCATGTCTCATTAAACACTTAATATTAATTCAGCCAGAGTAGTCAGTAAATCAGCAGGTAAAGTGCTTATGTCATATCTTTGAAGAGGGATTGGATACGTATTTATATTTTTGGAAAGAGGCATCTGAAGACACAGCAGGGTGCTGAGGACTGAAGGGAAGTCACTGAGAGGCGTCTGAAGACACAGCAGGGTGCTGAGGACTGAAGGGAAGTCACTGAGAGGCGTCTGAAGACACAGCAGGGTGCTGAGGACTGAAGGGAAGTCACTGAGAGGCGTCTGAAGACACAGCAGGGTGCAGAGGAGTGAAGGGAAGTCACTGAGAGGCGTCTGAAGACACAGCAGGGTGCTGAGGACTGAAGGGAAGTCACTGAGAGGCGTCTGAAGACACAGCAGGGCGCAGAGGAGTGAAGGGAAGTCACTGAGAGGCGTCTGAAAACAAAACAGCAGGGTGCAGAGGACTGAAGGAAAGTCACTGAGAGGCGTCTGAAGACACAGCAGGGCGCAGAGGAGTGAAGGGAAGTCACTGAGAGGCGTCTGAAGACACAGCAGGGAGCAGAGGAGTGAAGGGAAGTCACTGAGAGGCGTCTGAAAACAAAACAGCAGGGTGCAGAGGACTGAAGGGAAGTCACTGAGAGGCGTCTGAAGACACAGCAGGGTGCAGAGGACTGAAGGGAAGTCACTGAGAGGCGTCTGAAGACACAGCAGGGTGCGGAGGACTGAAGGGAAGTCACTGAGAGGCGTCTGAAGACACAGCAGGGTGCAGAGGAGTGAAGGGAAGTCACTGAGAGGCGTCTGAAGACACAGCAGGGCGCAGAGGAGTGAAGGGAAGTCACTGAGAGGCGTCTGAAGACACAGCAGGGCGCAGAGGAGTGAAGGGAAGTCACGGAGAGGCGTCTGAAGACACAGCAGGGCGCAGAGGAGTGAAGGGAAGTCACGGAGAGGCGTCCGAAGACACAGCAGGGCGCAGAGGACTGAAGGGAAGTCACTGAGAGGCGTCCGAAGACACAGCAGGGCGCAGAGGAGTGAAGGGAAGTCACTGAGAGGCGTCCGAAGACACAGCAGGGCGCAGAGGAGTGAAGGGAAGTCACTGAGAGGCGTCCGAAGACACAGCAGGGCGCAGAGGAGTGAAGGGAAGTCACTGAGAGGCGTCCGAAGACACAGCAGGGCGCAGAGGAGTGAAGGGAAGTCACTGAGAGGCGTCCGAAGACACAGCAGGGCGCAGAGGAGTGAAGGGAAGTCACGGAGAGGCGTCCGAAGACACAGCAGGGCGCAGAGGAGTGAAGGGAAGTCACGGAGAGGCGTCCGAAGACACAGCAGGGCGCAGAGGAGTGAAGGGAAGTCACGGAGAGGCGTCCGAAGACACAGCAGGGCGCAGAGGAGTGAAGGGAAGTCACTGAGAGGCGTCCGAAGACACAGCAGGGCGCAGAGGAGTGAAGGGAAGTCACGGAGAGGCGTCCGAAGACACAGCAGGGCGCAGAGGACTGAAGGGAAGTCACTGAGAGGCGTCCGAAGACACAGCAGGGCGCAGAGGAGTGAAGGGAAGTCACTGAGAGGCGTCCGAAGACACAGCAGGGCGCAGAGGAGTGAAGGGGAAGTCACTGAGAGGCGTCCGAAGACACAGCAGGGCGCAGAGGAGTGAAGGGAAGTCACTGAGAGGCGTCCGAAGACACAGCAGGGCGCAGAGGAGTGAAGGGAAGTCACTGAGAGGCGTCCGAAGACACAGCAGGGCGCAGAGGAGTGAAGGGAAGTCACGGAGAGGCGTCCGAAGACACAGCAGGGCGCAGACTACTGAAGGGAAGTCACGGAGAGGCGTCCGAAGACACAGCAGGGCGCAGAGGAGTGAAGGGAAGTCACTGAGAGGCGTCCGAAGACACAGCAGGGCGCAGAGGAGTGAAGGGAAGTCACTGAGAGGCGTCCGAAGACACAGCAGGGCGCAGAGGAGTGAAGGGAAGTCACTGAGAGGCGTCCGAAGACACAGCAGGGCGCAGAGGACTGAAGGGAAGTCACTGAGAGGCGTCCGAAGACACAGCAGGGCGCAGAGGACTGAAGGGAAGTCACTGAGAGGCGTCCGAAGACACAGCAGGGCGCAGAGGAGTGAAGGGAAGTCACTGAGAGGCGTCCGAAGACACAGCAGGGCGCAGAGGAGTGAAGGGAAGTCACTGAGAGGCGTCCGAAGACACAGCAGGGCGCAGAGGAGTGAAGGGAAGTCACTGAGAGGCGTCCGAAGACACAGCAAGGCGCAGAGGAATGAAGGGAAGTCACTGAGAGGCGTCCGAAGACACAGCAGGGTGTTGGAGAAGCATTTGGTGCCTTGAATGAGTGGTCAGTGACCTGGGCAGAGGTTTGAGGATTGAAACAAGGCTTCTAGAGACGCAAGATGATGAAAAGGAGGGAAGTCAAGGCAGACTGGAGATACATTTAACAGGTCTAGGAGCAGATCTAAGGACTACAATGAGGTTTATGAGAACTGGAGTAGACCTCTACAGATTAGAGGGAGCCAACTGGACAATGCACTTGTCTTTAACCAAATTATAATGTTATTTGAAAGCACTATACAGGTGTTTTGAGGATTCGCAGCAGGAGTAGGAAATTCTGACCCAGTTGTTGGAATATCTTGAATTGCGGCAAATAAAAGGACTCAATGTCGGGCATGTTATATTTTGAGATTTGAAGCCACAAGAGTAGGAAGAATATTACCAGCGAGGCGCGGGGCTGTAAAACTAGAACAGCAGCAGGTCACTGGAAGAGCTGGACAACGGGCCTGTGGAGCCTGAGGCACAGATTGGTGATGGAGCTCAGGAGACAGGTCAGAGACAGTGGCGTAACCAAACTTGAAGGGGCCCCTCTGCAAAGTCATTAGAGGGGGGCCCCCCAGGCTCTGGCCCCAGTTAGGAACTCTCAAGCCAGGGGCCCGATGCCCGTGCACAGTGCTGGAAGGGCCCCCTGGAGCTTGGGCCACCCCCGCACTACTGGGACTTTTGTTACACCACTGGTCCGAGAAGAGGTAGTGCTGGAAAGTTTCTGGGGCTATTTAGGCGGAGTCAGCTAGAAACAACTTTCCGAAACAATTTGTGAGCAGCTTTGTTTTAAATTCTGTTTATTCAGTATACGACTTGAAAACAGAGTTAACATACATTTGTACAAGCAATCACTTATTGACTGTGAATATTACATTCCCATTTCCAACTTGGTCGTTTATTTGGAAGCTGACATCGCCCCCAACCACCCCCTTACATTGTCTGCTGTAGATCATTCCGCTGCTTTCCAGTCCGGTTCTTTCCGTCGGTAGTGTACAGATGTTCCCTCGGAATGTGTTAAACCCCCCCATATCCGTTCCCATTTTTGTGAGCAGCTTTTGAGTGTTGTGAGTGTTGCCTGACTAGTTCATGCCTGGCTGTGCTCTCTATTTGTTGAATTGTTCATTTGATTCCTTCATTTCAGTTTATTTGGCTTTTGTACCGGTTGTTCACATATTATCTTTTCTGTACAGCAAAGGGTTTGATGGTTGTATCCGTGTCACCCTTGGGCTCAAGATCACCTACTGTGTGGATAAGCAGCTAAGGCCTATAACTGGGTCATTTATACATTGAAGCGGGAAGGGTGTTGATCTGCAGTTAATCGTATGGTCTGGTACGTGTCACCGTACTCAGTCTGCCGTGTTATTACTTTCCGATCTATGAGTCTGTGCCCTGACCATTCATCAGAACTCAGTGCTTGTGACACTCACTCTCTGAGACCCACTGAGCTTGAGCGGATCTTCATCCCTCCACCCTAACCCTTCCATCCCCTTTTGAGAATATCCTTGGAAACTGTTCTTCATTGGCCTTTTTGAGCTGTATGTGACGAGAAGTTTGGGATTGGCATCGAAGACCAGCTGTGCACCACCCCTAAACCGGGCAGAAAACTTGAGGGGGCTTTCAGGAATGCAATGAAGTTTGCTGCGGCTCATGGCACTTTTTCTAGGACATGTGGTAGGTTAACAAAACTTAAAGAAGTTGTATGAAGATAGACGTTCATTTGTGGAGGACTAATTCAACTATTTCATCACTCAAACGAGTTTCCAGAGGATGTGAGTGAGTATTCTCAGGACTCAAGGAGGTTTTCAGAGAACTCAACTGAGATTTCAATGAATTTTTATGAAGGATCTGAAGATTTCTTAAAACAAATTGAGAGATTCGAAAGAACTTGTTAATATGTTGTGGATTCTGAGACCAAGCGGAATAGTGGGGTACAGTTTGGACCTTTGAAAGTGCTGGACCTAAGTTTGAGGGCCATGGGTGGATTGCATTTTTTACAATATGAGATACTTCAACATATTTCTTTTGCAGGATAGTGATTTGTGTGAGCCCAGCAGTGGCCTTTACACACTGCAGCAGTGAGTCCTGCTCCTTACACACTGAGAGGAGGATAGTAAACCAGCCTTACCTGCTTAGGGTGCTTCTGACATCCTGCAAAACAAAGAAACAAACACAGGGAAATCAGATTCCACAAAAAGATATCACATTTTGGCATAAATTTAGGAATTAAATGTGTTTAAAAATCTAAGCTTCGTTGAACACTTCTGAATATCTCTAGTTAGAAGACATTGGGACAGGAGCTGCCCCCACATCCTCGTACAAAGTCTGATGTTCTGTCAACGCAGGCTGTGATATCCTGAATGGAAATCCCATGACACAGCACAATCTGTGATATTCTGAATGGGGTCACATGACACAGCAGAGACTGTGATATTCTGAATGGGAAGCATGACATGGCACATTCTGAGATTATGAATGGGTTCACATAACACACTATGTTACATTCTGAACAAGGTCTCATGACTCGGCAGTCTGTGATGCTATGAATGAGTTCACATTACACAGTCTGAAAAAGTCTCATGACAGTCTGCAATATTCTGAATTGGATTATATGAACCAGCACAGCCTGTGATATTCCGAATGAGGTCACATGATACATCTGTAACGTTTTGAAAAGAGAAAGGGTCACATGACACTACATTGTTTGTTATATTGTATTCTGCATCACATGACTCAGCACAAGATGAATTGCACATAATATTACAGATTATAAATAACCTCCACCCATAAACAAGTCATTTTACAAGCCCTTACAGGTGACAACACACAAGCTAAGGACACAGTTCCAGGAGTAATTTAAAAAGGGTCTCTACCCCTGAAAACTCCATGTTTTTCACTTTTTCACCACTGTTACCTGGACCTCTGCTGTGATGTAAGCCTTCCTAAAGACGACTGCCCCACTGTAATCGCTGTTAAGATGGAATTATGAGCTGCAACCTATAGAGCCTGCCTTTTACTATATGGCCAGCTCTGCTTGTACAGTGGGGGTAATGGGCTCTAGGTAGGTTGCAGAAGACATGTAGAAACACTGTCTGTGCACTAGGAGTGTTGCATGTGTGGATTAGGGTGAGGGTAGAACGTGTCTGTTGTGCGTTAACCTAAGGGGGCAGAATTTTGTATCTGCTGTGTGTCAATGCAACACAAGATGGAAGACGGAGAGAATCTGCCAAACAAGGAGGTAGATTATGGGTACATTAAAGTCCTTTGAAGCAGACCAGGCGCCTCTGAAAGGACTGAGGGAGACAGGTGCCACTTAGATGTGCCGGGACAGTCCCTGACCACTTCCTGCTTCTTTCTTCTCCAGACGAGTTGCTGTGGACAGGTTTGTGGAGCAGCTGAGTTGTAAGGCCTCTCCTTCTTTTGTAACTGTCTCAGATTCCATGAAGGCACACCCACCTCCACTTACTGCCACGTTTGAGCAAACAAACCTCTGGCCTGACCATTCTGGGCAAATAAATACATTATCAGGAAATGACTGAAACTCGCTCCAGAGATGGATCTCTGGAGCCCACATCTATGTCTGCAAAACTTGAAAAAATATTGGTTAGAAACCCAGATCAGTGCCAGGATTCTCTTTGACCATTGTCAGGACCAGAAAGCACGGCTGGTGAGAAATACTGCAGCCTCAGAGCCGGGACACCTGATTGCTGACAAGGAGTGCTGTAGACTGCCTGGAGAAAGCAGGAACTACCTGCTGGACATGAGGGGTTAGTGGACTGCACTCCCACAGAAACCTGCTTGTGAAGCCATCCATCAGCAGACTGTCTGACTGAGAAGCTGTGCAAGGCACTTGGGTCCTAACCCTGATGGAGCTGCTGCATCTACCTTGAGGGTAGAGTCTAACTCACTAAGCAGACGAGGTATGAGAGGAGTACTCTGCAAGAGGAGGTACGGGCAGAAGGGGTACGAGAGGAGTGCTCTGTAAGAGGAGGTACAAGCAGATGGGGCATGAGAAGAGCACCCTGCATGAGGAGGTACAAGCAGACTGGGTACGATAGGAGTGCCCTGCAAGAGGAGGTACGAGAAGAAGGGGTACGAGAGGAGTGCTCTGCAAGAGGAGGTATGGCAGAAGGGGTACGAGAAGAGTGCTCTGCAAGAGGAGGTACGAGCATATGGGGTACGATAAGACTGCCCTAAATGAGGAGGAACAAGAAGAAGGAGTACTTGAAGAGTGCCCTGCATGAGGAGGTACAAGTGGATGGGGTATGAGAGGAGCACCCTGCATGAGGAGGTACAAGCAGAAGGAGTACTTGAAGAGTGCCCTGCATGAGGAGGTACAAGCGGATGGGGTACGAGAAGAGTGCCCTGGAGGAGGTACAAGCAGAAGTGGGACTTGAAGAGTGCCCTGAAGGAGAAGATACATGAAGGTAGGGGTACGAGAAGTGTGACTTGCAGGAAGACTGTCTAGGAAAGGAGATTGCCGCTATCTGGGAAGAAAAAAGAACCATGGCCACCTTTAAGACAGGGCCTTCTCTGTGCAGCTGGATGCTCTCAGCCCACATTAAAATGGGTGCAGCGCTGGTGGAGTTTTGGACTTTTGAAGGCTCTGATTCAGTGTTTTGCTAATGTCCTGTCAGAGACCACAGCACTTTCACCAATCACTCGGGGATGAGGCAAAGAAGAAGCCAAATGCCTGAAACCGGCCCATGTCAGGGAGTAGTTCCCTCAAATGCGAATCGCATAAGGGAAAAGGCAGATGCCCAGGAGGAGTGGGCAACTGTTTAGAAACTGTCCTTGTGGGTCTAACTTTTGTTAAGGCACTGAGGGAAGGTGGCCCATGTGTGGAGGGTCAAAGAGGATTTCCAGGCAACCGTGTAAAGAAAGAGAGTTGTCAAGGAATGTGACTACCATAACAATGCATCTGGCTACAGTTTTGTTGCTTCGTAAGGTGTTGGAACAGGAATGCCCATTGTGCATGGTGTATGGGCATGTATGCCTGCCCTGAGTGTACAACTGCATGTGAAACTGGTATCCTGGCACTTTATGTGCACAGAGTTCTAGGCATTTCCATTGACTACATTTCAGTAGCTGGAGGGTGGGGGCGTGGTCAGGCTGCCGACCAAGATGGCCGCGTAGCTCTGGAGCTCCGCCGAACTCCCTGAGATCCTGGCCATCCGGGCAGCTTCCATGCAGATGTAGTTAGTGGCCGGGATGCGGAACTGTACGGCGACACGAGCGGCGTTGTAAACGGCCCGGACATTAATTTTCAAGTGCGGGATCCAGCAGCACGCCAATGGTGGGCCCTACGACCTGGAAGGAGCCGGGAAGACACGAGGCCTCGTGATCAGCCGCTGGAGCCTACGGCGCGGCTGGGCTACATTCCCATGCCCCGGCGCTGACGAAGACATTGGGGACGCGTGGGAAGGAGCGCGCCTGTCGCAGGCGCTCAGGGACTGGAGCAGGCGTCAGAAACCCTAGTAGAACGCTTGGACGGGGGGAGGTGCCCAATCATCGATTCCAGGAAAGGCCGGTCAGCAACCTCCCAGAGGCCCCGTGGTGACAGGGTCACGGGTGAGCCTGGGGGCCGGCCACCGGGCTATGCTGGCGTGGCTCTGTTTGGCACCCTTGCTTCACTATTGCTCCAGCTCCGCACCATAGGAATGGAACGCACGTTCCTCCCACCGCTTCCCCCCCCCCTTTTTGACACTTGCAACCACGCTGGAAGGAAGTTGGTGGTCGCCCATCTCATCATAGGAAACAGGAAGTACGCCCATGTACACGCTTCTTGAGGAGGGCAGGGCATAGGTTATAATAGCCCCAGCCACGTGTGATCCAGCACTGCGGTCGCTGGGTAGCGGCTATTCATAATTAGCGCAACCCCCTTGGCCTACTTCAGGATCCCCCTCACAAGACGTCTGCCATAGAATGGCATCGGAGAAGAGGCCTATATAAATATCGGTCTATTGGCAGAATATCCTGTTGTGAGACCGCCGCAAGAACACGTTAGACCAGCGGATAAACCCCCATTTCAGCTCCCACTGGGCAGATTGAAGGTGCGGAACGCAGGGGCTCAAGGTTTTCTCCCCTTAACCGGATATGGTCCGAGGGGACCCTACGCAGCGTAAACTGACATTCGACAAGGCAGGGAGGGGGCTGATGCTGCGAGCCCGGAAATGTCCGAGGGTGGAATCATACCTGCCCCCCCTGAAACCACCACACAAGGTGCAGATGCCCTCATGGTGAAACTTAGGGCTGGCTTCAAAGCCCTGGACACGCGCTTCGACACGCTAGATAAGCGCCTGGACAAAATGGGGGCCAGGTTGGATCACCACGAGGGCAGTTTGGATACCACGGAGGGCAGAATATCTGACTTGGAGGATGACTCTGCTCATACCACCAAGAGACTGGAGCGCATGGAGAAACTTCTTAAGACCATAGCAATCAATAATGAAGACTTGGAAGCCAGGGGAAGACGCAACAATGTTCGCATACTGGGACTTCCCGAGTCCACAAACACAGGCCGCCTCGATGGTTTCGTGGAAAAATTCCCGATTGACTTATTTGGCCGTGAATCCTTCACTACTACTTTTGTAGTCGAGAGAGCACACCGCTCTCATCCCAACCCAGGCTGCCCCCCAGTTTCCGATCATTGCCCGGCTCCTAAATTTCAAAGATCGGGATACTGCGCTGCGGCTGGCCCAAGAGAAAAGAACACTGGACTGGCAGGGGTCCTCCATATCGCTCTATCCGGACTTCACCGCTATGGTGGAGAATGCTCGCAGGAAGTACACAGCAGTCAAAGTCGCCCTCCGTAAACTGGGTCTGAAATACAGGATGTTGTACCCAGCACGTTAAAAAGTGGATGTAGATGAGAGGTCACGGATTTTTTTTTTTTTTAAATTCTTTTTATTAACATTGCTCATGTTCAAGTGCAGTACACAGCGGCAGTTCATAATATATTCACAGGGATCACAGTTCGTCACATTTTTGCATGCATGGAAATGCAGAGAAGTGATTGCAACAATCCTCTATCCCAACCCACCTTGTACAGCTCGAAACCTTTGCCAGGGACCCCACACCTTCCGCCATTTATTCACACTTCCCCGGGACCTATAGACCGTTTCCTCCGCCCTCTGACACCAATTCAGGTCACAGAGCCACTGATCCCACGAGGGGGGCGCCTGTGCACCCCAGCACCTGGCAATATTGCGTTTAGCCACCCCTGCTGCCAGCCCCAACCAAATCTCGTTATAACGTGTCCAGTCCGTGGCTCCTTTGATCATGAGCAAGAGCCACTTGGGCTCCAGTGGGACCGGGGACCGCACTACCCCCTCCATCGTTTGCGTCACCCTGGTCCAAAACGGAATTATGAGTGGGCAATCCCATAGAATGTGATAAAATGAGCCCTCCCCTGACAGCCCCTCACACACAAGGGTGATAGAGTCCTACCCCAGGAGAACAGGTGGGTGCGGGGATAATAGACCCTGTGGAGTATTTTTAACTGCACAAGGCGGAATCGCGGCCGGATCGCAACCTCGCGAGGGCTCTGTAGGGCGTCTTGCCAGTCGTCGTCATCTAGTGTTCCAACGTCTCCCTCCCATCTCGCCCGCAGGGGACCCAGGGGGTCCGGCATATTATTAATAAGTTTCCGGTAAATCGTTGACGTGGGTTTCGTTAGAATGGGGTCGAGAAGGAGCCTGTCCTCCATAGGGGAGTACTCCGGGATGGAAGTGCCAGCACGGATGTGGGTCCGCAATGCATGTATAAGGCGCAGGTAATGGTAGTGTTGGGAATCATGAAGTTGATACTCTTTTTCAGAGCCGCAAAGGGAACCGGGGCCCCCCCTTCCACACATCCCCAAGATACTCAATGCCGATCAGTTTCCACCCCCTATAGCCGGATAGTCCCGCCACCTCCTTTAGCCGATCGCCCGTCCAAAGCGGGGTCCGTCCCGTTAGGGTGTTCGTCCAGCCCAAGAATTTGTTGGCCTCCCTCCAACAGTGGAGTACCACCCCAGTGTGCGCGGGCAGATCACGACCCCGCCCGCGGGAGTAGAGATATGGCTCACAGGCTCCTCCAACCATCGCGTGCCTATCCATTCTGTAAGCTGGCTCCGAGGTCGGCGCGTAGACCCAGTCGTTGACCACCTGCAACTGTGCTGCCCAGTAATAGAGTTGCATGTCCGCGAGGGCCAGCCCCCCGTCGTACACCCCCCTCGTAAGCTTCTGCAACGCAATTCTCGGGTTGCCGCCGTCCCAAAGTAACGTCCGCAACTCCCGGGAGATCCGCTTAAATGTCGCCGTCGGGACCAGGTACGGTGTGTTTTGGAGGATATATAGAAGTCTTGGCAGCGCCAGCATTTTAAAGAGCGCCACACGCCCCATCAAGGACAAGGGCAGAGACCTCCAATGTCCAATGTCCACCCCCAGCCTCATCAGTTGAGGCTCCAAATTTCGGGCGAAGAACTCCCCCGTGTCTCTGGTGACGTACACTCCCAAGTACCGGAATCCAGCGGTCTCCAGCGATGCTGGGCAATCCCGCGGGATGCGAGGAGGTGGACCCGACAGAGGATAAACCACCGATTTGGTCCAATTAATCGAGTAGCCAGAGTAGCTACCGAAAAGGGCGAAAAGGTGGAGAGCCCGTGCCATGGAATGGTAGGGTCTGGCCATGTACAGGACAATATCGTCAGCGTATAGAGAAATACGCTCTTCCCATTCATCCGTGAGTGCCAGGCCCCAAAAGGCCCTATCTCTTCTGATCCAATGAGCGAGCGGCTCCAGGGCGAGGGCAAACAGGAGCGGTGACAGGGGGCAGCCCTGCCTAGTGCCCCTATACAGGGCAAAAGCCCGGGACGTCACCCCATTGACCCTCACCCTTGCCATCGGCTGCGTGTACAGGAGTCTCACCCAGCTACCGAACACGGGGCCCAGTCCCAGTCTATTCAGTACCATAAATAGGTATGGCCATTCGATGCTATCGAAGGCCATTGAGGCGTCCAGCGCCATCAATGCCGTCTGCGCATGTCCCACGTCCTTAGTCATGTGCAGAATACCATAGAGCCTCCGCAGGTTGTGCCGAGTGCTCCTGTGGGGCATAAAACCCGACTGGTCTACATGCACGAGGTCGGGCAGTACGGATAGCAGTCTTGTCGCTAAGACCTTGGCCAATACCTTCGCCTCCACGTTCAGGAGGGAGATAGGCCGATAGGACGAGCAACAATCCGCCGGTTTCCCGGCTTTATGAATAACCACAATCGTGGCCTCTCTCTGGTCTGGCGGAAGCGCGCCCACCTCCCGTGCCTCAAGGAACATGCGTTGCATGGGCTCCAGTACCACACTCGCCTGTTTCTTATAGATTTCGACCGGGAGTCCGTTGGGTCCCTGCGCCTTGCCAGCCTGGAGGGCATTAAGGGCTTCTCCCAGCTCCGCTCTTGTGAGGTCTGCGTCCAGACACTCAGTTTGTTCCTGGGATAGCATAGGCAGCGCAAAGTCTCGCAGGAATTCCTCACAATCTCTCTCGGTTCTAGTGCACACTGGGGTATATACTCCTTCATAGTAGGATGCAAAAGCCTCCGCAATGGCCGCACTCGTGGAAACCAGGGCCCCCGACCCATCTCGCACCTCCGTAACCCAGGAACGCTCCCTGTCGCGACGCTCCAGCCACGCAAGAAGCTTCATACTCTTGTCCCCTGCATCATATATCCGATGCTGCGTGGCAAGGGAGTAGGCACGTGCCTCCCCCTCCGCTAACGCGTGAAGTTCCCTGTGTTTCATGGCCAAAGCATGATTGCGCTCCGGCGAGGGCGACGCACTGGCCTCTCGCTCCAGAGACTCGATTTCGCGCTCCAACTGTTGAATCTGCAGCGATTCCTCTTTCTTCTGGGCCCCGATCAAAGCCTGGGCCTGTCCCCTCAGGACCACCTTGTATGCCTCCCACAACATTAGTTGGGAGGTAACCGACCCCTGATTGTCGGAGAAATAATTCTCGGAGCCCTCCCGAAGCTTATCAGTAATTGAAGTGTCCGTTAACCGCCACGGATCTATTCGCGGGAATGCGGCCCTGTCTACCACCGTCCCCCGAAGGATAACACCCACCGGAGAGTGGTCCGATATGCCTCGCGCCATAATACTCGGGTCTACAAAATCACCCAACTGATCCCCCCGCGTGAAAATATAGTCCAACCTCGAGAAGGAGCCATGTCTGGCCGAATAAAAGGTGTAGAGTCTGCTGGCTGGGAACCGTGTTCGCCATATGTCGCAGAGACCCAGTGCATCCGTGAAGCCCCGCAGGCCCGTCTCCCTCCTCTAGCCCGTCTGTCGCCGGACCGGTCTAGTTCGACGTCCATTACCGCGTTGGTGTCACCCCCCAGGACCAGAGTGCCGTTGGGGAGGTTCGCCAAATGTGTCCCCAGTTTCTTGTAAAGTGTAGCATGCAGGCCGGGCGGGATGTAACATGAACACAGGAGCACCGTACGCCCTTCCCATCTCACCGCCACCGCCACGAAGCACCCAGCGTCCTCTGTCCAGGAATTTAATACAGTTATTGGCAAGCTCCTACGGACCAATATTCCCACCCCCTCGAGCCGGACGTGAATCCGGAGTGAGCTACCATCTTGTACCCGAACCTATCTAAGGCCCTGCAATTATTACCCCGGAGGTGGGTTTCCTGCAAGAGCACCACATCTGGAGAATGGCGTTTCAGGTGTTGTAGTACTAGAGTTCTCTTGATCTTGTTGCCCATCCCATTAACATTCCATGTCCATATTTTAATCTTAGCCTGATCCCCCATCCCCACTGTGAATCCACATCCTCAACGGATTTCCACCCTGCCACTGCGCAGTGCCCCCACAATACAACAGCATTAAAATAGATATATTGACATGAGCTAAACTTAAACTTCCCATCAACCCCATCCCACCCCCCCCAGTCTGCCCCCCCCTCCCTGCCTCCCTGCTAAGTGGGCCCCCAACCCCCCACCTTAAAAACTTGCAGAGTGCCTGTCGCCCAAGTAATCCCATTACAACTAACTGAGGGAACGTAAGCCCACAACTCGCAGAAACTGGCACAACTGACTGTCGGATTTCCACCCCTTAAGCACGAAATTAACACCCACCCTCCCCCCCCCCCCTCACCCAAACCCCAGCGGGCCAACGCCTAGAGCCCTTTGAACGAGCCATCCACTTCAGCCAGCGCGGCCACCCACAGTCTCGGAGATGTTCAAACTGTTTGTGCAGCATGACTAGTGGCCTCCAGCCCAGCAGGGCCCAGCCCCTGCCCGCCCTCCCCATGTGTAGCCCTCAATGCGGCCTGTGTCCCCATCAGTCCTCCGGTGGCGGACGTTCACGCTCCTGACTCCCTCGGGCTGGTGCTATATCCCTCCCGGCCTCGCAAGCGGTGTCGTTGGAGGTCCGGCGCCGTGCTACACCCTGGCGGCCCACGGTCCGCCATCCCTCTATCCAGTCGCTCGCCTCCGCCGGAGAATCGAAAAGTACACCTTTTCCCCATCCAGGATCTTGAGCCGTGCTGGAAAGAGCATCATGTACCGCACACCCTGGTCCCTAAGGGCTCGCTTGACGCCCTCAAAGGACCTGCGCTGGCGCTGGACTTGTAGAGTGAAGTCCGGGAAAAAACGGATCGTTGCGTTCTCCAGTCTTAGGTCCCCGTTGGTACGTGAGGCCTGCAGGATGGCATCCCGGTCCCGGTAGTTCAGGAACCGGGCAATGATGGTGCGCGGAGGGGCCCCAGGCTTGGGCCTCCCCCATTGCGCGATGGGCCCTTTCAACAGAGAAAAATTTTGAGAGACGCTTGGGCTTAAGGTGTTGCAGTATCAGTTCCTCAACGAAGCAATCCATGGACGGCCCTTCCAGTCCCTCCGGCACCCCTACGATGCGGACGTTGTTGCGTCGCGCCCGGCCTTCCTGATCCTCCAGGCGGGCTACGACGTCACCCTGGGCCTTCACCAGCGTGGCGACCTGCTCCTCAAGCTTCTTCGTTCTGGCCTGTAGATTCCCAATGCCACTCTCCGTCTCGGCCACCCTGCCCGACATATTCCGAAAGTCAGCCCGGAGGAGGTTAACCTCTTCTGTGACCGAGTCCAGTTTGGGCTCCATTGTGCCACGCATGTCTTTAATGGCCTGCATTATGTCTCTGAGTGACGGGTCCGATCCTCCGTCCGCGTCGTCGCCCTGTTGTCCCCCATCGCGGAGGCCCTCTCCCTTCCCCATAGCCACCGTGTACTTGTCGATCTGGTTGGCTTGGTTCGGAAGGGGCGGCTTATGCCGACCCATTGCCGTAGATGAGGCCGTGGCGGGAGGGCTCACACGCCGGGCCCCTTGTCTCTGTCGCAATCGTCCAACCGCAGGCCGGAGAGACCGTCCAGTCCACCCCCGGTCCTCCGCCACTTCAGCCGTGGGGACACCACCGCACTCCCTTGCTCGGGTCGCACGCCGACCGGCTCAGCAGGCCCCTCCGCCAACGGCCACGCAGCAGGCCCCCAGGGGCAGGCAGACAAGTTGTCACCCCCAGCACCTCTCAGGCCACTCAGTACTGGTCCAGGCCTCCCACCACAATGGAGTAGCCTCAGCGTGCGCGGGCCCCAGACCCCGGAGTCATCCACTCGCGGCCCTCCGGTGGGAGGCAGCAACGCTCAACAGGCCCTGCTCGCTTCCGCAGAAGTCCCCAGATCTCGGGCTCTCTGTGCCGCCTCCCCGGCCTCCGGAGCTCCGCACTGTCAGTAGCGCACTCCCAACACGGCCCTCCGCCGCGACAGCGGTTCCGCTCGTGGCTTCTGTGTGCCTGCGCTGCAAGCTCACCTCCGGGCCTCAGGCTGGCCAAGCGACGCTCTCCGGGCACCTCCGCACCCACCTCTATGTCGACCGCCGGTCTCCTCAGGCCGCCTCTCAGCCGCTGTATGCGCACCACTCCCGGGCTCCGCTACAGTCCAAGCACCTCTCGCCCTCAAGTCCGGCTCCTGCACGCGTCTCGGGACCCTCCGCTCTCGGCCGAGCGCTCTCACTCCATCGGCGCCATTTTCGCCCGCACGGGCGCTGAGTCCCGAGTTTCGCCCCACCGGGCTGGAAGCCTCCCTCGCCCCCGCTGTCGCCGCGATTGCACCTGCGAGCGGCTCACCGCCGGTCAGCTCCGCTGTCTGCGTTGCCCTATGGCCGGATAATGACGGATTTGGGGTGGTTTTACACTATCTGCTGTCGCAGCTCGCTCAGTCTGCGGCCATTTTCCTCGGCTGCAGGCCACGCCCCAGGTCACGGATTTTTGATTCCTCTCCAATCCAGGGAGGGCTCGGCGATCGCCCTCCCCGGGCCGGTCCCCTCCGGTTTCTGACTCTGGGGCCAGCATGGAACTGTTCTCAGCCAGCTAAGTACTTACCTGGTCACTTGCACGGTGACGCAATGACTCGCCTCCGCCTCACATTTCAATGTCCAGTTGCAGAAGTATTGCCGCCCTAAATGTGGCTTAGGCCAGTTCATTGGTTATTACATACTATACAGAATCGGGGACTCGGCATAGCGTTGCCTCTCCCCAAGTGCATTAGCACATTAGTATACGCAACGTTTTATTGATTACGTTTAATCTTCTAAATGTTCAATATCCTTTTTTGGTTTTGGGTATTTCCCCTATGCAGAGGATTTGGGGATGGGTGGGGGTGAAAGGGTTTGTTGGGATGTTCTTAAGATTGATGTTCAAACCGTACAAGTGCAATTACGCAGGTCCGAAACACATATACACCAATAGCAATGACTACGGAGAATAGGATTCTGCCCTTTGCAAACATTACACTGGATGTCCTGGAACATTCGGGGGCTGAATAATACATGTAAATGTAAACAAGTAGTTCATTATCTACCACGTCACCAGGTTGACATGGCCTTTCTCCAAGAGACGCACTTACCCTCCAATAGTCCCTCTGGTATTGCCGCAAGCTGGGGTCCTCACAGGTACTTCGCTGGCTATAGCACTTATGCAAGGGGAGTCTCGATACTGGTTCACAAGCGGGTCCCGTTCAGGGAAGTTGAGGTGTATGTGGACACAGCAGGGCGATATTTATTGGTTAAGGGGTGCTTATTAGGATACACAGTACTCCTTGTTAATGTTTATGCCCCAACGTTTGACGATCTGGATTTTTTCGGTGAGCTCCTAACACGAATAGACCACATGGAAGCAGACCAGGTCTGCTTGAGGGGTGACCTCAATATTTTACTTGATCCCCAAATGGATAGCACAGCCACAACTCCTGATACAAAACCCAGGGCCAGGCGCATGCTGACAGATTTGAGAGAAGTGTACCGGCTGACTGACGCCTGGCGACATCAACATCCCACACAAGCAGCGTACACCCACTATTCTGCCCCACACAACACATGGACCCGACTGGATTACTGGCTTCTTGCCCCCAATGTGATCTCACGGCTTCATTCGATTAAGCACCTACAACACACTATCAGACCATGCACCGGTCTTGCTACAGCTGCGGATTCCAAGGGCAGGGGGGGTGGAAAGACATTGGAGATTTCCAGAAATGGCCCTTCGGGATGCACTGTTCAAATCCGAGCTATGCTTGCCAATCGTAGAATATTTTGAAATTAACATGGGCACGGTGAACTCTGTTGTAGTGATGTTGGTGATTGTTATACGTGGAAATGGACCACAATTGTATACCCTGTACCAAACATAACTAACTTGTACTGTACCTTGCTTGCTATAAAAATCAATAAATAAAGTTTAAAAAAAATAAATTCAATGAGGTTCTTGTTAGCAAACAGCAGATGATTAATTCTTCCTGAGCACGGCCATTCAGCAGATTGCAGGGGTGATGGGCGGGCCAGCAGTTTTCTTTCAATCAACATGAGGATGTATGAAGGCAGGGCCTGCCCTTTTGTCTGTCGATTGCTACCTCAGGAAGGCTGATGACAGCCAAGTGCAGTGATCCACCCTTCATCGTGCCCTTGTTTTGGATACTCCGGCGTGAAACCAGCATCTTTGCTACCTTCTGTGAGAGCCATCACCTTGCACACAAGCTGTATCTACCAAATATCCAGAAAATGACATTCGAAAGGAACTACTGGAAAAACAGTTACAAAACTTCAAACACTGGATCCATATCCCCTGTCTGGAGTATGCAAGAGAGAGCCGAACCGCCCCACTTTGTTCAAATTTCAGGTTCTTCTTGGGGAGTTTTTCTCAGGAGTGCTCTGCAGAGTACTCCAAGAGCTACTTTGTGACCAGAGCTGTTGTCTGAATAACAGCCTTTCTCCCCGAGGTGAGGGTACATCGTCTGCTGGAGAAGCTGAGGGTCTGTCTGGTACCTAGAAGCCTGTCTGCATGCTCAGAAAGGGAATGAGAGTGCCCGGCCCTGCAGGTGGAGGGATTATCCAGGAGCAGAAGCTCAGTGTGTTTCTGGGGTGAAGAACACTCAAAAGAAAATGACTGTCAGTGGGGGGAAAGCCAGGAGTGACCCATGTTGTGAGGGGTCTCCTGATCTCCACAAGTGGTTCTCATGGTGAACTGCAAACACATTCAAGTGAGAGCTGCTGGAGAAGCTGAGGGTCTGCCTGGCACCTAGAAGCCTGTGAAATGGGTCATTAATTGTGTGGTCGGCACAAGTAATGGGTTCACATTTGTCCTCCACTGGGAACCAAACACCCCATTGTAGCACTTGACTCTCATGGGGTAGCGTTGCAGAGCAGTTCAAGGCTTACTCAAGGGAGGTGGTGTGGGCTAGTAATCACCATTCACAGATACACAAAAATAACACTCAATAAATGATAGTCCAGTCTGTGCTTTTTCTTTTGAAAAAGGAAAAAGTACATTTATTACACACATACACACACACATACACACAAACACACACTGCTCAATACTATACAGCAATTTACAAATATACACAAGCTGATGGAAATACCTTTGGATGACATTGCATAAAAAACTAGTTACTTACCTGTACACTATGGTTCTCCAGTATTGATATCGCTCATAGATTCACATGCTTGTATCTTCCCCATCGTCATGGTGGGAGTCTCATGGTAAAAGAATAACCATAGCAGAAAAAACTGCATAAAAAACCAATAGGGAAGTCTAGAGTTTGGTAGCTTATCATCATTATTATGTGGTCTAAATACCAACCAATCAGCTGCCAGCCCTGAGATCACAATCCCCAGCAGAGCCATCATACCTCAGAGTTCCAGCCCATAGTTTGAGCCAAGGATATATCCAGAGATAAAAGTGGTCTATCTGAGAAAACGGGGAGGCGGGCGGGCCGCATGTGAATCTATGAAAGATATCAATACTGGAGAACCATAGTGTACAGGTAAGTAACTAGTTTTTTCTCCAGTATTGAATCTTTCATAGATTCACATGCTTGTATCAGAATAGACAGCAGTCCGTATACCATGTAGCGTTTCCAGGATAGACCCTAGGGCTCTGCTTCCTTAGTACTAGAATATCATATTGCCTTATACTGACCCAAACACCAAGGTATGTGTCTCAGTGCATATCACCCTGGGACATGGTACATGAAGCAAAATATCAACAATGCATATAAAAGTAAATCTAATGGAAAAAACAGTCATAGAGTAAAGGAATTAACAAACACAACTAGTCTCTTGAATATGCGTATATATGTAAACATACAAATATACAGAAAGAGAGGTACCTTAGTGGAACAGGTACCGTAGAACTGCTTGCCCCACTGCGGCGTCCGCTTTCCACGCTGTGTCCAGACAGTAATGCCTGGTAAACGTATGTGCATTTGTCCATGTTGCCGCTCTGCAAATGTCCGGGAGCGATACTCCCGCGAACAATGCGGTTGACGTTGCCATTTTTCGTGTCGAATGAGTGCAAACTCTGGCGTGCAAAGGTTTTCCTGCCTTCTCATGACATAAAGAGATGGCAGAGGCTATCCATCTTGAAATGGTATATCTTGACAGAGCTAAGCCTTTCCTAGGCCCAGCAAAAGCGACGAGCAGCTGGTCTGTTTTCCGAAAGGATTTTGTTTTGTCAATATAAAATTTGAGGCATCTTCTGATGTCCAAAGTGTGCAGAGATTTTTCCACTGCAGAAGATGGGTTCTTGAAATATGTGGGTAATACAATTGGTTCGTTGAGATGAAACGCCGTAGGGACTTTGGGCACAAATTTAGGGTTTGTCCTGAGAAGGACTTTGTCTGACCTGAATTGAAGAAATGGCTCCGAGACAGAGAACGCCTGGATCTCACCGACTCTCCTGGCTGAAGTGAGGGCGAGTAATAAGGCCACTTCCCAAGAGACGAACTGTAACTCAGCTTTGTGAATCGGTTCGAACGGGGGTTTCATGAGTTGTGACAAAACTGTATTGAGCTGCCATGGAATGGACGGCCGCTTAATAGGTGGAAACACTCTGAACAGTCCTTTTAGAAACTCCTTTATTACCCTCTGTGACCAAAGAGATGGACGATTTGGTGTTCTGCGGTATCTCGATATAGCAGCAAAATGTACTTTTATCGATGCATGAGAGAGTCCAGCCTTGGCTTGGTGTAGCAGGTAAGGGAGTATCTGCTCCGGCGAAGAGTGAAAAGGATGCAGATCTTGATCAGAACATCAATGGCAAAATCTCTTCCATTTTGCTGTGTAAGTCTTATTGGTAGATATTGCTCGAGAGTTCGATAAGATATCCCGGCACTCTTGAGGGATATCCAAGGAATAAAATTCATGCTCATGAGGTTCCAGGCTGACAAGTTCAGTGAGGTCAACTGCGGATGAAGAACTTGCCCTTCTCTCATGGAGATCAGATCCTGAAACAATGGGAACGGCACTATGGGATTCACTGACAGCTGGAGGAGTTCCGAGTACCAGAACTGTCTCGGCCAAGCCAGGGCTATTAGGATTAGATGGCACGGTTCCGATCTCATTTTCCTTAGTATCCTCGGTATGAGAGGGAACGGGGGAAACGCGTATGCAAACATCCCCGTCTAACGGAGGTGTAGCGCATTTCCCCAAGACCCCGCTTGAGGGAATCTGCTTGCAAAATGTTTGCATTTCTTGTTGTGTTGATTTGCAAACAGGTCCAAAGTTGGTGTGCCCCATAAACTGAATATTCTTAAGAGTTGGATTTGATTTAGTTCCCATTCGTGGCAGATTGAGGCTGATCTGCTTAGGCGGTCTGCCCTCGTGTTGTGTACTCCAGGGACATGTTGAACCTGCAGAGAAATGTTGTGTTGTATATAGGAGAGTAGGATCTGCTTCTTATGGTTACCCCCACTTTTTGCTGATGTTTCACTGTTTTTCGACTTTAGTCTGGCTGGGGCCCTGCTATCCAGGACCCCAGCCTAGCTGCTTCCTCTCCAAATTGATTCCCTGTACCTTGGGTACACCACAGATTGGATTCTGGGGTGCCCTTATAAGTCCCTAGTATATGGTATACTATGTACCCAGGGCATAGGTTACCCAGAGGCCTACCAGGGGCTGAAGCATGTATTATGCCACCCCTGGGCAGCCTTCCAAAATGACACCACAGGACTGCTACACCAGCCTGAGTGAGGTGGTGCCTGCACCCCTTACCGAGATATAGGTTCACTATATCTCACCCTATCACTGCACATATAAACCTATCAGTCACCCCTATGGCAGGCCATATCAATCCTGAAGGCAGGGTGCCTGGTTTTGTGTGAGAGGGTGCCCATGCATGAGCAGAGCCCCTCTGCAGCCTTCGGAATCTATCCTCCGGGGTTGTCTGTGAGGCAGCCTGACCATATACTTTTAAGTGCATTATAACCCTCGCGGTAAATGCTAACTTTGGGATGGCTGCACGGAAACATGTCGTGTTTGGTGTCAAACACCTTGGAATCATACCCCCACACCATATGATCCCACCCTTCTAGAGGGAGAGACATGACAGCACCGGTATACCCGGTACCAGCTAACAGAGCCCTGGCATCACAAAATGGATGCTGCCAGCCACAGACACAAGTCTGGCCTCAAGCTGCTGACCGAAACTCCGGCAGGGGAGGCCTGGACAATAGGTTTCCTGTCACAGGGAGGTGTTACCACCTCCCAGACAGGCCTTAGTGGATTGGGGCTGGGTGGGTGCACTCCAAGAGTGCTTTGAAGTCCTGCACTGGGGGCACGTTTGGTGTCCCTGTGCATAGTCCAGTTCAAACCGGTTGCAGGGGCTACCAGCCCCTGCTCTGGCGCGAAACTGGACAAAGGAAATGGGTGTAGCCACCCCTCTTTCCAAACCCTCCCGTAGGTGGGTCCCCAGAGTTAGTCCAACCCCTTCCTTGGGTATAAAGAAGGAACCCCTGACTACAGGACTTTAGATTACACCTGGACGAAACTCTGATACAGAAATCCCGGAACTTCGACGATCTACGCGACTAGATGACTGAAGAATCTCCCTTGGAGTAAAGGAGTTACTCCCCTGCTTGGCAGGCACCAAAGACGCATCTGCCCGGTCTGCATCTCCGAAGCTCCTGCCGGACGTCGACGACTTTGCAACCCAGGAGGTGGGTTTCCAGACTTCACAGAGGCTGACCCGAGTCTCCAGCAAAGCGGAGACCCGTAGCCCTCGTGGGTACCGTGGAACCGGAACCCCTGGACACCGTGCACATTTGCAAGTGCATATGCTTCTTGTCGATCTTAGAGGCTGTGCTTTGGGTTACTTGTAGCCCTGACCCCGAGCAGTGAATCCACCGAAGATTGCTGGCCTACGCACTCCGAGTGACCCGTGGGCCGCCATTTTGTGATTCCTCTCGAGGTCCCTTTGCGATCCCTTGTCCGTTGACTTGTGGGTCCCTGAGAAGGACAACTGTACTTTAATTGGGCTTTCCTGGTTGCTCCAGACGTGCCCCGACTCTCCATCGCTTGGGGAGTCCCCAGGACCTTGCTGGTCCGCACCGAAGCATCTTTCCTCTTCCTGCGTGGGTTGCTGTTGCCAAGGCTTGTTGTGTCCAATCCGGGCACCGACGCTGCAGCACTCGACATCCTTCGTGGGTCAGCTCGAATCCAGCTCCTGGTTGTCTTCGACGCCTCCTGGTCCTCGTGGCTGAAGAGTCAAGTTTCCCCTCCTAGCACCTGAAGCACCCGACATCGGTGGGCATTCGACTATCGTGCCCCTGGTCACTGGCAAGTGACCCAGACTCTGTCCCCTCTGCTTTCAGGTTCTTCACATCTTCGATCCAGGCTTGGATCTCTTCGGACACTTCTCCCCTTCCCGGCAGCAGCACTTTTCAGCAAGCTGCCATTGAAAACGACGACTCGACCCAACACCATTTGACACCTATGCACCCGGCTTCCATGGGTGAGGTAACACGAGTACTCCGGTGCTCCCGTGGGTGTTGGCCCTAGAACCATCTAAGTCCAAAAGGGTTTGTTCCTAGTCCACTCCTAAGTGTCCCTAAACTTTAAAACTCTAACCGTGACTTTCCCCATAGAAGCTAACGGAGTTCGCGGCTGTGTTCACACACTGCACACGTCCCCCGTGGGTCCCCTGTGTCACCACCTTGGGCGGTTCCTTGGGGTCCCAGCAATTCTACAGGCTCTAGGCCTTGTGTCTAGTCAAGTCGTGGTTCTTATACCACTTTCTTAATATATGGTTTGGTTCGCCTATAGGGCCTATCGTATATTGTGCTAATTTACTGTGATATTTGAAGTGTAACACATGTGCTTTGATCTCTAGCCTCATAAAGAGACAAGTAGGGTGTGTTTAGAAATAAATACATAAATTTTATATATATACCTGGTGTGGTCTCCTTTCATTTAGCCATTCAAGAGATTATAGACTGGTAAAACAAGCTGCTTTACACTCCTTCAAGACTTAGCCTGAAGGCCGCTCACCATAGCTACCACTAGGATAGCTTTCAAATAAGGTTGTCTTAAACCTATCATGAATAAGGGGTTGTTTGGACTGGTGCAAGGTGCCCACTATAACTAGTGGACAGCATATACCAGGCCAACTTCTCACATTGTAACATCCAGTTCCAAATCTCCTGGGCTTGTGCCGAGAGGAGTTTTGATTTTGTGCCCCCTTGCTTCAGTAAGTAAAACATTGTCGTTGTACTCTCTGTTCTGACTAGAACAGGCGAGTTTCGGATTCTGGGAAGGAAGGCTTGCAGGCCCAGGAACACCGTCTTTAACTCGAGCAGGTTGATGTGTAACCGGGCCTCTTGATCTGTCCAATGGCCCTGTATTTCCAGTTCCTGAAGGTGTGCTCCCCATCCTTGTAATGAGGCGTCTGTCGTCATGACGTAGCTGGGAGATTGGGGTTCGAAAAGCAGACCTTTTGATAAGTTGCTCCTGATGCCCCACCATGACAGTGCATCTTTGATCTGAGGGTTGATAGTGATTCGGTCCTCGAAGGATCCTAGGGCTTGTACCCACTGTTTGTCGAGAAGTTCTTGCAGCGGCCGCATGCGTAGTCGACAATTGGGGAATAAGGGAATGCAGGATGATATCATTCCCAGCAATGATTTGAAGATTCTTACTGAAGTGAACCTTTTTGATTTTAATCGTGCTGTCAGCCCCATTATTTTTTGCGTGCGCTCTTCCGAGGGGTATGCTTTTGCTTCCTGAGTTTGTAATTTGGCTCCTAGGAACTGAAGCGACTGCGCTGGAATGAGGGAAGACTTTTCCATGTTGATCCTCAGTCCTAGAAGTTGGAACAAATCCATGCAGCATTCTAGGGATTGCAGTGCGTCCTGGAACGATGCGCCTTTTATGAGCCAGTCGTCCAGATACGGATATATCTGGTGGCCTTGCTGTCTCAAGTGCGCCGCGACCGGCGCCATGCATTTCGTGAATACCCTCGGCGCGGATCTGAGACCGAAGGGTAACACCTTGAATTGGTAGTGGCGCCCCGCCACCGCGAATCGTAGATACTGTCTGTGTTTGATGTGAATTGGAATATGAAAATAGGCATCCAAGAGATATAACGATGCCATGTAATCTGCTCTGCGCAACATTAGGAGAATCTCTTGTAGCGACAGCATACGAAACGAAATTTTCTTGATATATTTGTTCAGGCCTCTGAGATCCATTACCTGCCTCCATTTGGTGGACTGCTTTTTTCTTATTAGGAAAAAATGCGAGTAGAATCCTTTCCCTCGCTGTTGTGGTGGAACCTCCTCTATTGCTCCTTTCACAATGAGGACCAAGATTTCTGCCTTGAGTGCTGAGAGATGGTTTTGTTTCCTGTGAATGGGAGGTCGAGCTGGAGGTTTTTGTATAAACTCCAGGGTGTGGCCTTGGTGTATAATATCCAACACCCATCTGTCCGATGTTATTGACAGCCACTGATGATAATAGTGAGAGAGGTAATGGATCTGATTGGGGCGTGCGAGGTGGACGGCGCCTGGACATCGTCACTGTCTCCTATTGGAGTCCTGTGCCTTTCCCCTTGCAGTAGGCTTTCTTCTAGACTGCTGTTGGTAAGAGGTGTTAGAGGAGCGAAACTGCTGGGTGTTGGAGAATTGAAGGTACCCCTGTTGGTGATAAGGTTGGTACCTGTTAGATTGAAAGGAGGATCTTTGTTGGAACTGTCCTCTTGATCCTCTTCCACGAAAAGACTGAAATCTTCCTTGCTGAAGGAAACCTAAGGCTTTTGCAGTGTCTGTGTCCGCTTTTATTCCTTGCAACGCATCATCGATATGTCTTCCGAAAAGGTTTTCCCCATCAAAGGGCATGTCCACGATCTTTGTCTGGACTTCGGGCCTGAAAGATGTAGCCTTCAGCCACCCTTGTCTTCGAAGCGCTACAGCTCCAGCCATCTGTCTGAATCCTATCGATGAGATGTCCATAGCTATGTCGATGGACTCAGAAGCTGCTCTAGCTCTGTCTTGCAGGATCATTGCCGCCTCTTCTTTTTTGTCTTCAGGAAGATGAGACAAAAGTGGAGCGATGTCCGACCACATCTGTCGGTTATATCGGCTGACAAGTGCCAATGCATTTGTGGCTTTGATAGAAGCTGCTGCCAGCACTGCAAAGCGCTTCCCTGCGCCATCCATCTTTTTGCCCTCCTTGTCCGGAGGAGCTGACAAAGTAGATGCCGGGTTCTTGGAGCGTCTCTGCGCCGCCTGCATAACTACTGATTCAGGTCGGGGATGACCGATCAGGCACGCTGGTGACGTTTCGGGGGCACGATACTTTTTCTCAATCCTAGGAACTGAGGCTGCCACCGAGGCCGGATTTTTCATAATCTTCAGCCCCTCTTCCCAGATGTGGTTGATTATTGGTATTGTCCTTATAGATTTTCTTGAAGTTTCCTTAAAGTCATAGAGGAAACACTCATTTTCCTTTACCGGCAAAGGAAGTTCGAACCTCTTGGAAGCTTTCTCCATTAAGTCATGGAAGCCACCGATGTCTTCCGGCGGTGAGTTTGCCGGAGATGGCGATGGTGAAGGAATAACATATTGGTCCCATTCATCGACCACTGGGTCGTCTTGCAGTAATTCCCCTTCCTCTGGCTGCTCCTCCTGCTCGCTTTCCACGAAGTCATCCGTCTGTCTCCTTCATTTGGCTTCCGCGCCGGGACACTTCCGAGTATCCGTGCGCGTTATAAATGGAGATTAACATAACATAATCATTATTATTTATGGGGTACACACTTTCTGCACCGGAGGTGGAGGTTGAATCACTGGAGTCTGAACCACCGGCTGTGGCACACTTGTGGTGTTGGAAGCAGGGGCATTGGCATCTGGGAAACGGCGATAGTAGTCGTTAATCATGTGTCTTAAGTCAGAGACTAGAGAGATAGGCATGGATATTGCGTCTTCCCAGACATTATCCTCCTCTTCATCGTCGTAATCGTAGGCTTGCTGGAACGATTCATACCTTCTGGAGCCTTGTACTGGGCGATCTTTAAACGACAGTTCTTCCTGAATTTCCTGGCATTCCTCCTCATCTGTCTCCTGGCTTTTAATGTGGAGTTGCGAGGGACTATAAGCCGCTCCGCACGGACCATCATCTTCTGACTCCTGTAAATCCAGGAGTTTGGATGGGAGAAGCGGCGAGATCTTGGTCCATGTGGTGAATTCTGTTGTTTTCGTGTCCGTCGACGAGCCCGTCGACGGAGGAAATCTCTTTATTGAGATGGTCGATCTGGTCATCGGCGATTTGAAATTCGCCATCGACGCGCCCGTCGACGAGAGCGACGACGGTGGCATTACAATGGCCGTCGACGAGGTTTGTCCACTCGTCGTCGGCGGTGACGTCGACGGTGTCGTCGACGATCCCGTCGTTGACGATGTCGTCATCGTAGATGTTGTCGACGATGCAGTCGTCGTCGAGATGGCCGTCGTCGACGACACAGTCGACGTCGAGGTCGTCGACGTCTTCTTTGGCGTCGTGACAGAAGATACTCCGGTCTTCGTCGACGGGAGCGACGACGGGGCCTTCGTCTCTGAAGGCTTTTTGAGGGGTGTATGAGGCAAAGAAGAGGACGATGATTCTTTGACTTTAGATTTTTCTGTTTTCTGTTTCTTCACCTCAGCTTTTTCCTCAGACAACTCCCTCTTATGTTTTTTAGAGGAGTGCCCTTTAGATCCTTCATCAGACTCAGAGTCTGATGTGGTCTTCTTTTTTTGAAGCCATAATAACAAGCGAGCTTCTCTGTCTTTCAGGGTTTTAGCCGAGAAGGTGCGACAGTGTTTGCACTCCTTGGGGACGTGCTTAGGGTAAAGGCAGTATAAGCATTCTTTGTGAGGATCCTCAGAATATAATCTGGCCTTCCCACAAGATCTGCAAGGTCTGAAAAGCCTCTTCTTAGAGCTGTTAGACATGGTGAAGAAATAGTGGAAAAAACAGTACCTCAATCCAAAACTGTAGAAAGGTCAAAAGTTCACCAAGTAACCAAAAACTGAGCAGTGCTCAGGGAGACTCCTTCTCACACGACGACGGCGGTTGGAAATCTGAGGTATGGTGGCTCTGCTGGGGATTGTGATCTCAGGGCTGGCAGCTGATTGGTTGGTATTTAGACCACATAATAATGATAAGCTACCAAACTCTAGACTTCCCTATTGGTTTTCTATGCAGTTTTTTTCTTTTACTGCTATGGTTATTCTTTTACCGTGAGACTCCCACCATGACGACGGGGAAGATACAAGCATGTGAATCTATGAAAGATTCAATACTGGAGAATCATTCTTACCCCTCCCAAAGGGAGGTCTAGATCCACAAAGCACATGTCAGAACATTCACTTGTATTGAAAATGCAATACTGGAATATCACTTTGAATGAACGCACTTACTATTGGCAATAATGCATGTTTACTGGATCTATGAGTGGTTGTCAGCTTCATTACTTCCTTAAAACATTCACAAGGTAAAATGTCTAAGCATGTCTAGGTGATCTGGGTTATCAGAATTACCTTTAGCATGAAATACACACTTGAAACCTAGCCCCTGCGGGCAACAAGTTATAATCAGAACATCTATGTAGTTATAGTCCTTCACCCCTAGAGGGTGTTTGCAGCATAAAAACTTTCATCTGACATAAAAATACTGCACTTTAAATATAGTCCCTAAAGGACATCTCTTTGGTAAATAAACAGGTGTAATTACCACCCTTCACACCTAGAGGGTATCCTTCAACATGATAAATTCATAATGTAACCTTTTTAGGCCACAACTGAATGCAACCATAATCTTCACCCACAGAGGGCGCATCCTTCCCAACTCTAAAACAAAAACTTCTAGCTAAAAGGCTTTAAAAAAAACACTTGAAACTCCTGAGGGCTTATCTTTCATACAGTCCTCCCGAAATCAGAGTGGGGACTCGGGCACTTTCTTTGGAGGGAGGATGTGTCGCTCCTACAGCTCCCCCCGCACTTTAGTAACATTCTGGTGGTGACCACGCTCTCACGGGGTCGCCACAAACCGGTGGTTTCCAATTTAAAATTGAGGCTGAAAATGACAAGCTACGCATTGCATTATGGGGCGCTCCTCGCGCTCTTTTGGTAACTATTTAAACAGCAGATCTCCTGCTGAGCTGAAGAGAGCTGTCTGTTTCCTTTTTTTCCCCTTTTTAGGTCGAGCCTAGCGTTGCAGTGCATGCGCTGCTCGCTTTGCGAGGCATGCTGTATTCAGTATAGCGTGGAAGCTTCGTGGAAGCTCTGCCCACTCTCCGCCCATCTTTTTCATTGGTTTAGGTCCTAAATGCTGCCTTCCGATTGGTTTAAGGCCTATTAGTCCCTCCTCATGACTGCCATGTCGTCATTAGTATCCTTTCATGGCTACTGGCCCCTTTAATTCAAAAGCTATTTTCTTCTTGTGGCCCCCCCGTCCCGCAGTCCGTGACTTCTGGGCCCCCCTCCCGCCCCTCCATCGCACTCCTGTGCGTGCCTTCTCCCACACCCGCTGACATAGAGGAGACAGGGGAGGGAATGGCGACTCCAGGCGGGGGTACGAAGATCGCTGTACCCAGGCTCCCTCCCATCGAGGACTTCGCCATCGAAAAGCCCATCCACCGAGGGGCATTTGGCAAGGTGTACTTAGCTCGCAGAAAGGCCACTGGTAAATTGTATGCAATGAAGGTAAGAGCTCAAATATTGCACCCACTGTTGCATGCCTCGGCCTCCCAGCACTTATGGTCCCAGGTTTTCCTGCCTTGAACACCGTCAACGAGACATGGTATATCAGAGAAAACCCTCTATGTTTCCCCCAAAATAACCACTACATCCGTCGCTAAGGACAAGGAACGGTTTTCTGTGACTTCTATTCGAGAATGTTTCCGTATAAACAACAGATCGATCATAAATCACTTGACCTTTTGCATTTATGACACTTTTTTTGAAGTCAAATTAATAGGCCTGGCTTGGCAAGTTATGCTAGTATAGCCGACATTTGTGGGAGGAAACCGTTTCCTCTAATAGTCTGCATAAATATATTTGGTTAAATGTGTCTTGGATTACAAGGCACAACTCCTAACCATATCACACTAGCAGCAGGGGACAAGCGATCAGGTTTCTCAGACCAACCTGTCGTCTGCGTCCACCATTGGTTTGATAATCATGTTTGTCTCTTGTCAGTGTTACAGCTCCTCTGAAAACTTTTATTTGTCCTTGTGAAAAACTCCCAGGTACTTTACGACACCATTGTATTGCTAATCAGGTTCATTGCCTTCGGTTAGATGACCTAATTAACAGTCTTGTAAAATTTGCCATTCGGCTTAGTTGTGTACCTGATGTGTATGGCTAATATTCATTAAATATTAAAACGCACAATCTTTCTCAATACAGCTCATGCGTTTGAAACGTAAAAGCTTAGACCGCACACAGCATATTATAAATGTTCTAATGACTGAAAGATGACCATGTACGAAAATTGTGTTTTCCCCAGCGACTAAAGGTGATGTGGTGTATTTATTTATGTTGCTTTAAAACCTTTGTTTGCCTCTTTGAGCAAACCCTACATCCCTTTGTTAGTCACTGTGGCTTAGTTTCTTTCCTTAGTTGCCCAAGTGGGAGGTGTGTAGATGTAATTTAGTTTATAGCCTGCTTATTACAACAAACAATACATTTAGATAGGGTTCAATGTATTAAAGGGATTCTCCATTATTGTTGTTGTTGTCTAAAGCGTTCATACAAAATCTTTAGTGTGAATACCAGATTTGTTGATATGTCAGTAGTAGAGAACAAAACATGCTTTCTAGTGTGGTGAGGAGACCTGGGGAATATCCGCTTCCCCATTCTTCCCCATTCTTCCCCATCCCTCCCCATCCCTCAAAGACCCGCGGGAAGTGTTTTAAAGAACCAGATCATCTGGTCTCCATGGATACAAAAGAGGTAGGTGCGTGGCAGATCGTTGGCCGGTCCCTCTCCACTTACAGCTCAACAAAGGGGTCAGTAGTGAGTGAATGTGAGTGATAGTGCTGCCGCCACCCTCCCCTTGCAGGCTTCCACTCAAGCGACGCTGGTTGGTGGATGCAAGTTATGGTGTGCAGCCGGCAACCATTGCTATCTCCTACTTGCCATGGGTCAAGGCATGCCCATTACAAGCAGACATTTCTCTCTGTGCAAGCAGTGGATATAACAGGATCACAAGCACCCTCTTACCATCATTTAGAGCATGTCACTGGGCTGAAGAGGATGGTGCAGTGGGGGGAGAAGGGTGGGAGGTGCCATTTGGAGTGTTGAAATCCTGTCGCACCGACACCCTGGACATACTGTTTGGGGTCAAGGTCAACGAGGTTTCATATTGACAAGTGGGGCCAAGCTTCTGCAGCACAAATATTTTGGCTGACAGTTTACATTACCACAGTATGAATCTGCAAAGGAGGATTGTCTGCCTCTAAGGGAAGGTTTGTATCCAGGCGTAGAGTAGTTCAGGCTTGTGTGAGTTATTAATTGAGAGACTTTACTAGTAGGGCACCTCTCTAAGGCAATGCAGTAAACGCAACTTGCATTACTGACAGTGCTTCCAATATAAAAATGTGTACACATTTTTGCAAAATGTAACCATTTGCGGCTATTTGTAATGCTCCCGGATTCCTTACGAAAGCAAGATTGGTGATTGCTGTCAAAATGAAGTGTACATACAAATTGCAATTTGAAAAAATGTTTTTCCAAACTTTGTGGATGTTTATAACCATTTCTCCGATGCATCGTTTCGTAAAAAAGTACTAAGGCATGCATATATTAAAAAAATTAAAATAATAATAGTAAAGGAGAATCAATGTAAAACCGTTATGGACTACATGAAATAAATTGAGGGCAATATTATTGAAGATGGTTACAAAAATGCACCCGGGTATATGTCCTTGCACTGTGGTAAATTTACAATTTTCAGGAATTCAAAATACTTTACAGACGTAGGGCTGGAAACATACTATAAGCAAACTTTGTGAATTCCATTTTCACATGAGCAGATATACAAGTGTACATGTGCTCGTGCCAAAATCTAAGCAATTTCAAATTCACTTTGCATACACCCACATTTTTTCTACTGTAGGAAAAGTTTTCCTCCTGTTATTATCAAGAGCAAATTCCACCCTTTTCCTGGGTGAGAAAAGGTGTGAGTAGCCTTAAACATGTTAATTTATGGGTGCTCACAGACTCGCAGGGCATTCCAATCCTGGAGCTACTGCTTCCTGCCTACTTCCAGCACCTGTATGCATATTTGCAGAAAAGTGGCAAAATCGAAGCCTTGCTAGAATCCAAATCCAGACATGGAACCTAACATAATCAAAGAGGCTATTATCAGCGCTCTGGCTTACTAAGAATATTGCCATGATTTATCTCCGCACTACATGTTACCAAAAGGAACAAGTGATGATTTTTACATGGCAAGTAGATGTGTGAACCATCCTTTCCCTCCGACTAAATATTTTATAAAATTCCTTACGCCTTGACTTGCTGCTACCAGGTATTGAGTTTAAATGAGGGGATATCAGAAGGAGAAGGAATGTGGCAAAATATATGTGCATGTGTTTAGTTGTTGTATAAAGTTCTCCAGGATTTCAGTGTGTGTTGCAGCCCGATTGTGGTATTCATTTATGTAAACCACACCACAAACTGAATTCTCTCTGCTTAGCTCACTCATAGCACTTGGTGAGCAATGCCCTCTCTTCGGCGACAGGTGCAATATATGATGTCACCATATTATCGTTTGGTTATAAAGATATAGCCACCACTCAATAAGTTATCCAAATGCAGCACTGCCAAAGCAAAATGAATGACCTTGAACTTTCTCAACTTTACAAGTGCTAATATTGATTGAGGTTGGTATTTTGGGCGGCCTGCCAGTCATTGACCAAGTTCTTTGTGGCCTCTGGTTTCATCTGCTGTTTGAAACTTCTATAATATTTGATTCCTTATTAGGTCGAGCATTCGAGACCTCTTGTATATACTTTAGTATATACTTTAGTATATACATATATGTGTATGTACTTTGTGGGCTCTGGAGATCAGCCCTAGGACTTGTCTGCTTCCGCTTAGGGACTTTTTTTCTGTTCAACTGCCTCTATTTAACTGTCTTGATAGAAAACGACCAGTAGAGGTCAGTAAAATACCAGAATTGCTTTCTGCTGAGAGACTTTCATTTTTTTTATTTTTCTAGCAACTGCCTTTATTTAACTGTCTTGATAGAAAACGACCAGCAGAGGTCAGTAAAATACCAGAATCACTTTAACATTCTTTAGATTCCAGTCCATAGAAATTGTCTTTCACGAGCACCCGTCGACAATAATATTTTTTTGAAATCTTGTATTTTCAGTGATATGACCACCGAAGGTCCTGATGTTATATTAAAAACAGAGCTTTGGACTATACCATTTCCAGCTGAAAGGCAATATTTCTCTCCATGTGTTCCCATACCTGGCGTGTCACGCAGCTTGGTGCTTACTTTCTCTCCATGTTAAAGAACAGTAGATGTTTGAGCATCCAGGCTAATGCGCTGCATAGCTAAATACATATAAGGTCCCAAAGGCGAGACCGATTGCATTGCAAATGCTTGTTCTCTTCTTGAGGCATGGTGCCGCGCTTCCTTTCCTTCGGGCACCACGCGGCCTTGAACAATGTTGGAGAGCAGCTCGGGGAGCCCAGCCCAGCTGCTGTCACTGGCTCCCCGCACGGCCAGCACACTTGTGTGCTGCAGCAAGAGCCGGCACTTCTTTCTAGTCTGAGGGCAGACGAGTTCTGTGCAGATGGGCGAGCAGCTGCATGGGCGGCAGCGCTCCTCTTCCTCGTTGGGGTCGCCGAGGCCCAGGCATGGGGTCCTGGGTCCCTGGGCAGCTTTGCGAGGGAGTGACCGCGCTCCCCGTCTCCATCTTCTTCACCAGGGCCCAGGGATGTGGTCCTGGGCCACCAGGCAGCTTCACGGGGGGTGCAACGGCGCTCCCCTTCTTCATTTCTCTTCTCATGGCCCAGGGATGAGGTCCTGGGCCTCTTGCTTGCATCGCGAGGGGAAGTGACGGCGCTCCCACATGCGATTTCTTCTCGGGGCAACCTCTGGGCCCTGGCCCACCCCAGAGGAAGCAATTTAATACGGTGGCGGAGCGCCATGCGCTTTGCCACTTAGAAGAGGTCAAATGTCACCCATAACTTCTCCAGGTCAGATCTCAGGCCCCGGTGGGCCGTTTTTTGACGATTCGGGTCTCCTCTTGCTACTGGTGACAAGCCCTTGCCACCTGGAGCACTTTCTTCAGGCCTCCTGGCCTCAAAAATCCCAAACTTGGTAGGGAGCTAGTCTCACTGGCTCCCTGCGCCAGGCTTTCACTTTGTTGTCTCTCTAGGCAAGCCGGTTCTGGTGGCTTAGTGAACTAGCGCATCCACTGTAAGGGCCTGTGTTTGACTTCATGGACACAGGTTCAAATCCTGGTGGGTCCACTGAGGTCGATAAAATAAGTACCATTGAGTTGGGTAACAAACATCTGTTATTCAGCGCCAAGATACCCTTCTGGGTGAACGTGCGCTTTACAACTACACATATTATGTTATGGGCAGCACGTCCTCTTTGCGCAGAAGCCCAGTCTTTCCCCTAACTGGTCCTCTGGGGTCAATCGGAGGCAGAGTCTTTGTTCTAGTGGGCAATCAGAAGGTTCGTCATTCCAATTGTCCATGGCGCCAGGCTCCAGTTCCAGTGTTCCACAGAAAGGCACAACCAACAGAGACCTCTCTCCCTTGTGCAAGACCTTTATTGTGGGGGTGGAGGGTGCCAGCAGCGCTGCGCCCCTGGCCTATCCTGATGTGCCACATCATCCCTCCGCCCCTGTTACAACCTCCTTGCACAGTTTTCTGGTAAAGCTCACAATGGAGTCACCCAGGAGTCACTTGCCACATGAGCGCAGAGGGTCACAGTTACACCCCACGCTGACATCACTGCCAGACATTCCCCGAGCAAATGATCAAAGGAGACACATTCAGTGATATATCTGAGGACTACCCGTAGTCATGGGCAGTCACTGCCCTTCAAACTAAGGTCGTACATGTGCTACCAGGACCTTCCTGTTTCATTACTTTTGTGGCCCCACATGGTAAATATTATATCTTTATCAAATTTATACACCTTTCAGTTCCTTGCCCATTTTTGTGACCACTTTTTTTTTATGCAGCAATCTGTACCTTAATCTCAGGGCACAAAATCCCCAGTGAGTTTACTCATTCTGAATGGAGAATTATATAGCTCACTGTTCACCTCAACAAGAGGTTGGTGTAATTGAAAATATAGGGCCACATTCATTAGGAGAAAAGTAAGCGCTCTAGAGCAGAAATGTTTTCAAACTTCTGAGAAAAGTGAGAAAGATGGTTTCCTTCTCATTCTCTCAGATTTTGCTTCTCAATATGTTGAATATTTTTATCTTGTTTTTTCACATTTTGTTGCTTGGTCTCTATATATTAATTACTGTTACTAGAATTGCTTGGTGTTTTGCAACCTCCCTAACAGAAGAAAATACATTTGAAAAAACATGACTAGTCTTTATATTGAGATGGGTGTGAAAAGAGACACTGGAATATGTAGTTTCCAACCAGGTTATTGAATCCCCACAACCAAAGCTCTCCACTAGACAGGAACATCTGTCTGCGATGATCCATGGAACTTTTAAACAAAGTAAAATCAGGCTCCCCTAAAGATACCTGTCCCATATACAAAAATCAATTTTTCAGCATTTCCGAAGATTATTCTCTCCCTACTGAATTTTTCCTTAGCCCAAGGGACGGTACCGTCGGCCTTTAAAGAAGCAGTGATTATTCCGCTTAAAAAAAAAACAAGGTGTTGAACCTCTTAGGCTGGACAATTATAGGCCTCTCTCACTCCACGGAATCTATTATTTTATCTGTCATAGATGACCTAAAAGGAAAGACTGATGTGGACTGCACTCAGGCCTGGATTCTCCTAGACCTGTCGGTGGCCTTCGATACTGTCAATCATGACATTCTGATCGAATGTATTGCTGCAGCAGGTCTCAGAGGTGCTGCCCTAAACTGGTTTATATCCTTTTTAGAGGACCGGAAGCAATCAGTGTGGCTTTCGCCCTATAAATCAGGCATCGTCAACATGAATTACGGAGTACCGCAGGGCTCCTCTTTGTCTACGCACCTCTTCAATGTATATATTCTCCCCTCATATTCACGCTTCGTCAGATGGGGGTGAAGATATACAACTATGCTGACGATATGCAGTTGTTTCTCCTTCGAGGACTCCACAATCTCCAAGGAGTTTCTCAGGACCATCATGCTGTTCATCAGCAATTAGATGAACAAAAATCAATTAAAATTAAACTCCGAAAAAACTGAAATTGTCATCCCTAACAACAAATTATCGCACTGGACTCCTGCTTACTGTCCCTCAGAGCTAGACCCTGCACCGACTCCTAAGAACTCGATTAAAAGCCTAGGCATTCAAAACGACTCGGACCTCTCCACGAACTCGCAGATTGGTTCGGTCACCTCTGCCTGTTTTTTCCAACTTCGGAAACTGCGGATAATCAGAAGGTTTTTCAGCAGAGAGGCCAGCGATCAAATCATCATTGCCCTGATCTTATCAAAAATTGATTATGCAAACGCTATTTATCTTGGCCTCCCGTGAAACCAGAAACACCGCCTGCAGCTGATACAAAATCAAGCAACCAGAGTTATCCATCAACAAGGCAGATGTTGCCATGTCAAGCTGCTGCTGAAGGAGCTCCACTGGCTTCCAGTGGAGCAGCGTTCCATGTTTAAAACAGGATGTATACTGTTCAAAGCTATACATGGTATTGGCCCGGAGTATATACCTTCAAGAATTCATAGATACTCTCCACAGCGCACTCTAAGATCTATGCATATGAATCTATTGGTGGTTCCCAGTTTCAGACGCAAACGGACAGGAGGGTCGTGGTTCTCAACACAGGGACCCCAATTCTGGAACTCTCTGCCCTCATCATTGAGACTAGAAACAGACCATATGCGCTTTAGAGAAAAGCTGAAGACTTGGCTTTTTACCCAATCCTACAGCTAGACATGGACTTTTCTGAATCAGTGACTCCAAAGAATAACCCAGCGCCAAGAGACCTGTTTGGTGAACGTGCTCTCTACAAATTTTCAATAACATACCATCCAACCACCTGTTGTTAGCCACCGCAGGCTCAGCATTCCAAAGTCAGGGAAAAACAGTTGGAATAGAACGGGGGGTTGCTGCTGTGTTCAAGGGCGACGTAACCCATGAAACATAGAAGGAGAGTATAACAATGGGTTATAGACATGCATGTGACACTGTAGGAAGTCACAGTAAATTCCCCGGTCCTTATATTGTACTGGGCTCACAGCACAAAAGGGGGCACTGAAAATAACCCATCTGTAAGTTATGGGCGTCTGGCAGAGTGCATGGGGTCACTGTGCATTGACCCTGTCAGAAGATCATGTGTGTTATCAATAACCTATATGGTATCCTTGTCTCTAGGTGGCAATGTAATAAGGAGATTAAACTACACCTATACTCCACCACACTTGGTGGTGGGAAAAGGAAAAACCTTTTTTATATACAACTCTCACCCACTCTAGTAGTGGCACGCTTCATCATCGGGCTCACCCTGAGTCCTAAAGTTCAGGGTGTGCGCGACCGTATTCCAGGGAGTTCTTTGAAGAAATGCTTGTTTTTTGGGGGGGTTATATACAATTAAATAAAAATTCCTCATCCACCCCAAGGTATCCCTTTATTCGTGGGGTGAATGGGAAAGATTAAAACTGTAAATATGCGGGGAAGCAGGATACTGTGGTCCTATGACCCTAAAGAAAAATGCAGACATGTTTCTGCCCTACACTATTGGCCTAACATAGGTCCTGGGAATTCCTCAGGGTGACAACAAAGGAAGTGATTCCCCCAGTGGCGCATTATTGCAATTTTTAAAGACAAATGAATAGCATGCAAAAGGTTAGCTTGTGCATGCAGAAAAAATTATGTATTTGCCGTGTATTGGACGTACCACAGCATCAAGTAACTTATACTTATCAGGGGGTAGTGGGGATAGGCCCTGTAGTCAAACTAGTATAAGGAGTCCCTGCCCTCTGCAAACCTGTTTGGTGCTCCGCTCTCCCTGGCTGGTCATGTGTGTTACCCGCACACATCTGACCCTGCATGCAAAGTATGAATATTTCTTCTCATCCTTAAATTTATCAAACTGTGTCTCACCTTCAGGAGTTCCCACACTGGCTCTTCACACTTTTTTTCTATCTCTCTTATCAGGGCATTGAGAGAAGTGATTTGATTTGACAGTTTGGTGATATTTGCATTTTCTACCATGGTGATTTTCTTCTCCATCTCCTCCAGTCTCCTGTGCAGTGTTTGCTCATTTTCTTTCAGCAGCTGCCACAGTTTTTCATACTCTGATTCAATTTTCTGCTTCTCAGTTCTTAACTTGTCCTGTCACAAGCAAAGAAATGCTGGTTAGATATTATGAAGCGTTCAACTAGCGCTGCCGTCCTTTGGGTGGGAGTCTTGAGGGGGAGGGCGGAGGTTCTTATAACATTCGGAAAACTAATATACTTTTCCTCATTTCTGAACGACAGTCTCTCTAAGTATCTTCCATTCTACCATCTTACGTCCTTCTCACACTCCTGCCCTCTCCCCACAGACACCTCACAAACCACAGAGAGGTCAGAAGTTGTAAAGCTGCAGGGAAGCTCGATCCATGGAGAAAGTACAAGGGAGAGAACCCACCGCAGGCAGAGACAGTCAAAGACCCAGAGACAGAATGAGTGGACAGACTGACTGAATTCAAGTGTGAGTGAGTGTGACTGACACGTGAGCATGTACATGAGGTGGAGCCAGGAACATTCAGCACTTGGGATGGAAGACAAGAAATTGGGGGGAGGAGGGGATAACCCCATGTTGCCAGGACACTGGATGTACTTAAGACATTGTGACATTAACCTACTATGTCCCTCATTTAGAGTGATGAGGTGGGTAATTTCACACTTAAAATTATACCTGACATACAAGTATTCTGCTGTGCAATGGAGAATTACCAGATATATCACAGTTACTGCACCAGTTTCTGCAGGAAGTTCACAAATTCCTATAGAGGATGGGCGAGGAGGTTTGTTCGACATCTCATCCTAGAAAAGGAGGATGTGAGTTTTCAGGTGAGGTACATTCACCCCAGCAGGAGTAGGAGGGTTTCAGCAGTGGAGAGAGGTAGGTCTCTCTGGTGTCACCCTGAAGAGCTGGACTGTGGAGTCAGGTATGTCTCCACTCCTGGTAGAGGGGTGTGCTCTTGTATGTCCCTAGTATACAGGTGGAGGATTGTGCTCCTCTGCTATGTCACTAGTATACAGGTGGAGGATTGTGTTCCTCTGCTGTGTCACTGTTGTATACAGGTGGAGGATTGTGCTCGTCTGCTGTGTCCCTAGTATACAGGTGGAGGATTGTGCTCCTCTGCTGTGTCCCTAGTATACAGGTGGTGGATTGTGCTCCTCTGCTGTGTCCCTAGTATACAGGTGGAGGATTGTGCTCCTCTGCTGTGTCACTAGTATACAGGTGGAGGATTGTGCTCCTCTGCTGTGTCACTAGTATACAGGTGGAGGATTGTGCTCTTCTGTACCTAGTATACAGGTGGAGGACTGTGTTCCTCTGATGTGTCACTAGTATACAGGTGGAGGGTTGTGCTCCTCTGCTGTGTCCCTAGTATACAGGTGGAGGATTGTGCTCCTTTGATGTGTCACTAGTATACAGGTGGAGGATTGTGCTCCTCTGTACCTAGTATACAGGTGGAGGACTGTGTTCCTCTGATGTGTCACTAGTATACAGGTGGAGGATTGTGCTCCTTTGATGTGTCACTAGTATACAGGTGGAGGATTATGTTCCTCTGATGTGTCCCTAGTATACAGGTGGAGGATTGTGCTCCTTTGATGTGTCCCTAGTATACAGGTGGAGGATTGTGCTCCTTTGATGTGTCACTAGTATACAGGTGGAGGACTGTGTTCCTCTGATGTGTCCCTAGTATACAGGTGGAGGATTGTGCTCCTTTGATGTATCACTAGTATACAGGTGGAGGATTGTGCTCCTCTGCTGTTTCCCTAGTATACAGGTGGAGGATTGTGCTCCTCTGCTGTGTCCCTAGTATACAGGTGGAGGACTGTGTTCCTCTGATGTGTCACTAGTATACAGGTGGAGGATTGTGCTCCTTTGATGTGTCACTAGTATACAGGTGGAGGATTATGTTCCTCTGATGTGTCCCTAGTATACAGGTGGAGGATTGTGCTCCTTTGATGTGTCCCTGGTATACAGGTGGAGGATTGTGCTCCTCTGTACCTAGTATACAGGTGGAGGACTGTGTTCCTCTGATGTGTCACTAGTATACAGGTGGAGGATTGTGCTCCTTTGATGTGTCACTAGTATACAGGTGGAGGATTATGTTCCTCTGATGTGTCCCTAGTATACAGGTGGAGGACTGTGTTCCTCTGATGTGTCACTAGTATACAGGTGGAGGACTGTGTTCCTCTGATGTGTCCCTAGTATACAGGTGGAGGATTGTGCTCCTTTGATGTGTCACTAGTATACAGGTGGAGGATTGTGCTCCTCTGCTGTTTCCCTAGTATACAGGTGGAGGATTGTGCTCCTCTGCTGTTTCCCTAGTATACAGGTGGAGGGTTGTAAATATAATGTAAATGTAAATAGGTATTTACGCACAGCTACTCAGAGGCGTGTCCCGGCGCTAACAACCTCATGACAGAGTGCTGAACTATACTGGTGCTCCTCTGATGTGTCACAAATATGAAGGTAGAGGGTTATGGTCCTATATGTGTCACTAGTATACAGGTGGAGGATTATGTTCTTCTGTACCTAGTATACAGGTGGAGGGTTGTGCTCCTCTGCTGTGTCCCTAGTATACAGGTGGAGGATTGTGCTCCTTTGATGTGTCACTAGTATACAGGTGGAGGATTGTGCTCCTCTGTACCTAGTATACAGGTGGAGGATTATGTTCTTCTGTACCTAGTATACAGGTGGAGGGTTGTGCTCCTCTGCTGTGTCACTAGTATACAGGTGGAGGATTGTGCTCCTCTGCTGTTTCCCTAGTATACAGGTGGAGGGTTGTAAATGTAATGTAATGTAAATGTAAATAGGTATTTACGCACAGCTACTCAGAGGAGTGTCCCGGCGCTAACAACCTCATGACAGAGTGCTGAACTATACTGGTGCTCCTCTGATGTGTCACAAATATGAAGGTAGAGGGTTATGGTCCTATATGTGTCACTAGTATACAGGTGGAGGATTATGTTCTTCTGTACCTAGTATACAGGTGGAGGGTTGTGCTCCTCTGCTGTGTCACTAGTATACAGGTGGAGGATTGTGCTCCTCTGCTGTTTCCCTAGTATACAGGTGGAGGGTTGTAAATGTAATGTAATGTAAATGTAAATAGGTATTTACGCACAGCTACTCAGAGGAGTGTCCCGGCGCTAACAACTTCATGACAGAGTGCTGAACTATACTGGTGCTCCTCTGATGTGTCACAAATATGAAGGTAGAGGGTTAAGGTCCTATATGTGTCACTAGTATACAGGTGGAGGATTATGTTCTTCTGTACCTAGTATACAGGTGGAGGGTTGTGCTCCTCTGCTGTGTCACTAGTATACAGGTGGAGGGTTGTGCTTCTGTGATGTGTGACCGGTTCTTATAGTGATGGTTTCTGTAGTGTGTCACCAGTCCTGGTGAAGGGTTGCGCTTCTTAGCTCTCTCCTTGGTAGAGAGTTGTGGCCTTGTGTTGTGTCACACTAATAAGGAATTTGTTCCTGTGTTGTGTGAAACTGTAATGTTATAGCTCCCTGAATCCCAAGTGGAACTGAGGTTTATTTCTTTTTAATTATTTTGTAAATAAGTATTTGCAACATATGGGAGAAACCTTTAGCTGCCTGGCGGATGCAAAATTGGGAAATTTAGTCAAAAGCTCTGGAGAAGAGTCAGGTCTGCTGCGGTTTCATAAATGTGAGGAATGTCTCTTGTGCTCAGTAGTGACCAAAAGACGACGTGCAGGAGAGTGGACTGCTAGTGCCAATAATGTAGTTTTAATTACATTTCTAGAGAAAGAAGAATCAGTCATGCTCTCTTGGCTAGAAACACAACTGCATGAATTATTTTAGAGATATTTAAAGTCATACCCCATGGCAAATCTAATATGCAGCTTTTTTGCTTCATTTGGAATTTCATTGGCATGTATGTGGCATATAGACTTGTAACAACACAAGTGTAATTGTAATTACATTTATATAGCGCTCACTACCCCCGACGAGGCATTGAAGCACTTTCACCAGGGAGCACGCTGCCCCAGAACCCAATGTTAGTGGGTATTCCAGTGTTGTTAGTTATGGTTTGTTATAGAAACTAGTCTTGTGCACTAAAGTAAAATCACTCCATGCATTTACTCTAGTCTTTCTGTGGTTCACTGAACTAACAAGAGTTAAGAGAGCTCATTAGTGGAGAGGTGCAGGAATGTGAGTTTATGCGATTAAACTGCGAAACGTATAGTGCATCACTACCATGATTATGTAAAAAAGTTTTGATTTTCATATATTGCAGGAACCTGTAGACCACCCAAGGTAAAGGAAAGTCCTCTTTTGAGATCAGGGCTGATCAATGTTGCTTTTCAAAAGGGACACCAAGGGTTATGAAATATACGCTTCACTGATTGGAATGATGTAAAGGAAACCCCTTCCACAGTCAAATTTGAGTTCATAGTTCTCCTCCGCGTTGTCAATACAGTGTGTTTCTACCCCCTATGGACATCTGTAGGGGTCTTCATCAGGACAGGGTTCTTAGTTTTGGGGACCTGTTGACAATGTGAAACATCTACTCTCTGCGTCGCAGGGCGTGATGGGGTAACTTATGTCCTGTGCCAGGGCAAGAGCACAGAAGGTAGTCAATGAACTGTATGATAGGGCGTGTTGTGACTGAAATGTCTCGGGAATGGTAAACAGATGTATACACCAGTACGGAGTGCCAGACTGCAGGTGAAACTGATCTGATCTTTAGTGTGGCCAGGCAATCATGCTAATATAACATGCACAGAGGCCTAGCCCTACCCCTGGTAACGCAAAGCTCAGAACCTGTTGTGTGACCTGGCGGGGCGCACCAAGTGTGCCCTTATAACTGAGATGACACTACTTCCCATGCCTGAGTTAGCCACCTAAAGTGGTACCGTAGATGTGTAGGACATGTATGTTAAAAGGACACTGTGTATGGTGAGGGTTTCAGTACTGGGACAGTGGGATCCATGTTAGATGGCCCCCGTTTTCGCATGGCACCAGATGCAGGGCGGCTACAGCTTCTCAATGGAAGTGCACTGACTGAATTCCTGCAGCTGGAAAGTGAAGACCCAGACACTAAAGTGAGTGAGGATGGAGACAGGGCTACCCTTAGAAATTCTGTTCAGTCCTTCCTAGCAGAGGGCTGCTGCTTAGTCCTTTCCAAGCACTGCCCTTTAGCAGATGGTAGGATTGACGGGTGGGACAGCAGTTTCTGTTGATAGGAGGAGAGGAGGATTCTGGGCACGTCCTGTCCTTTTATCTGTCCTTGAATACTGCTTCAGAACAGCTGATTACAGCCAGGTGGAGAGATCTCACACTTCCTTCTGCCCCATATTTGGGCACTCCTGCTGAAGTCAGCATCATTGCTGCCTCCTGCGAGTGTCATCACCTTGTGCAAAGGCGGTGTCTGAGAGACATCCAGAAAATGTCAAGAGAATCAAACCAAACCGGTTCTATGACCTTAGAGAGTGGATTGGCATCCCCTCTTTGTAAAAACGAGTATACTAAATGTAGGCATAAAATATGGCACATCGAACTATTGCCGATGTATGAGACTGTTGCAGAAAAACCTTGTAACGAGGATTGAGCTGAACAGATAATGTCTGAGATCAGTGTCTAAAGCGGAGTTGTGCCCATGTTGTTTCCAGACTTAGAAATGCATAAGTCTTGAACAAGGGAATATCCATGTCCCGAAAAGTGTCAAAACTTAAAGTTTGATTTAAAACTAATGAACTATTTGTAGGTTAAAATTCACTATAAAATGTCTTTGCTTTGAAACAGAAGATAATTACAGAATGTGTGCACTCAACAAGCTGGAAAATTTCCATGACATGTCAATTTCTCTGTACCCATAGGTTTGCCAGAAGTGATGGGGGCATATACCATTCATATGACTAGGTCATGGGTTACAAGCTCCACACCCCAGAAAGAAACTCATTAACACAATGTTAGAGCTTCCGTGTTCAATTTAGTATTTAGATCAGTGGCTCTTTATCTTTTTACTTCTATGCGCCCCCAATTAATCATTACTGGAATCCAAGGACCCCCCACAGAGTCATTATTGGAATCCGGGGACCCCCCACAGAGTCATTATTGGAATCCAGGGACCCCCCACAGAGTCATTATTGGAATCCAAGGACCCCCCACAGAGTCATTATTGGAATCCAAGGACCCCCCACAGAGTCATTATTGGAATCCGGAGACCCCCCACAGAGTCATTATTGGAATCCGGAGACCCCCCACAGAGTCATTACTGGAATCCAAGGACCCCCCACAGAGTCATTATTGGAATCCAGGGACCCCCCACAGAGTCATTATTGGAATCCAAGGACCCCCCACAGAGTCATTATTGGAATCCGGAGACCCCTCACAGAGTCATTATTGGAATCCGGGGACCCCCCACAGAGTCATTATTGGAATCTGGGGACCCCCCACAGAGTCATTATTGGAATCTGGGGACCCCCCACAGAGTCATTATTGGAATCTGGGGACCCCAGCCCAAGCAATTTTCAAGATTTGAACCGCAAAACAATACACACAATTACAGAAACATGCATTCATTAAACAAACACACATTTTGCTTTTTTATCAACATACACTTTATTAATCTATTAATATTATATATTATATTATTTTCTAAACTTTCACGGACCCCCCTCAGTAGGTGTAGCAGACCCCAAAGGGTCCCTGGACCACAGGCTAAGAACCTGTGATCAAGATGAATTCTATTAGATGTTCTGGGGTCCAAAGATGTATATATAACACCCTGGCATGATTACATTGCTAACACCTTGCTTTAGGAAGGGCCTTACACCAAGTTTGCTCAGTGTGATGGATGGATAGATAACTGCAGATCCATACATACACAACTCCACTGAGGTACAATTCAAACAGAAGCACATATTAATGTGCACTCTCCCACACATATGTATAGATGTTTGTACAAACTCGCAGATGGATATCTCAAAACCGTGCATACACAAACCCACAAATGCACACTCTCCAGACACACCCAAGCAAACAGATACTCACACACATATGAATATCTATTATCTCACGGGTGTATAACTCCGGACCGATGCATACACAAACTCACTCAGGCACACACACACACACACATGCGCACATGTATTTGCACACTCATAAATACCACCAGACCTTGTGATATGTAAACTTACAGAAATTTACATATGCAAGTAGAAACTCACAGCCAAAGAATTCTGACTAAAGCATACACATTCCCCAAACACACATGCACACAAATGTGCACATGTATTGGCATATTTTGTGGCTCAAAATACATACTTACATGCAAAGACAAACACTTAACAATGCCCACAGAAACAGACAACTCCAGAGATGGACAGGCATGCACGCACTCCCACAGACAACTCCAGAACCATACATACATGAACACATACTTTAACACATGTGTGAACATACACACACACACACACAGTGGTATATACTCACTGCCAGATGCCGCCACACATGTACATGCATACACTAATACACACCAAGTAAGTATACCTGAAGGTGAGCAGAGTAAGTTTTATTTTTGTTTATTAAAGACACACCCTTGGCTGATTTCTGCCCCAATGTCCAACAGTAGTGACTCTGGTCAGTATACAGATCTAGTCTGTAGGGTGTCTCATCAGCTTCTGTGTGTCTTGAACTTTATGTGGTAATCACAAAGACATACGCAAATACGAATACCGACACACAGCACTCACTGCAGCCACTCACTGCAGCCACTCACTGCAGTCACTCACTCTGATGGTTTTATATTGTTCCTCTTCCTTGACTTTAAACTCCAGGAAATATTCCTCCTCTTTCTTCAGGACAAGCAGCCACTCTTCAAGTTTTACCTGCAGGGATGAGAATGGAAGAAATAAGTGTAGATGTGTAGAGTGTGGTCTTAATTACAAAACAAAATCATTATACTATGAAACATACATGCCCAGACTAAGTACCAGCCACACATATAGAGCTTGTAAGTACCGACCCCACATATCAAGACTGTAAGTAGCAGCCCCGAGTATCATAAATAAGGGCACAGACAAGGGTGTCACCTAGTTGGATTTCTGATCTGGAAGGACCTAGGGCCAGAATCCCTGCTCCAGGTAAACTAACGTCATCACTGGCACTTGCTGCTACTTGATAAAGACATTAGTATGTTATGCCTAAACCCATAATAACATTTAGACGTGGCACTCCTTTAAAGAATAAACTTTGTCCTATTGACATTTTCAAAGCAATAAGTGAAAGCATCCATCACCCTAGCCTGGGCGGGAGGTCAGCCCAGAATAAACTGGGAAATACTCACTTTGCTGTATGACCAAGGAGGATTAGCAGCACCAGACTTTGATCTACTTTTTTTTGTACTCATATCACCTCGAGTAAGCCAGCACCCTCTTGATCCATATGCTCCCCTTGCTTATATCGGGTCCATTTTCAGGCAATGTCAGGGCCGAGGCACCACCCGACACCACGCACCTGAAACTGACCAAGAGGTATAATCATTGGACGTCATAAACCACCATCCGATTCTAACAAGTTCCAGACTGACCCAGATTCTGCCTTACCCCTATTCCGACTGGCCTTATTGTCCAACTCCCTAAAGTATCTCACTGAGCTCCACCACCTCCGCCCAGTTGTAGGTAGAGATTGATACCACAGCTTAAATATCTCCCTCCTTGCCAGAAGAATCAAATAAAATATGAACAGGCTTTGAAGTTTCGACAGGCTCCCTAAACTGGGACTTTGCTGTACCACACCAAACATGACCAAAGTAGGTCTTACCTCCATATCCCATCCCAAGATGGTCAGAAACTGTCTTACCCACGGTCTTCCAGAATTCTGCCAGGGTGGGGCAGCTGTGCTACTACTATGCACAGGCACAGTACACACACTACTGGATACACCCCCTGCCATATATGGCCCACTTAGCACTTGAGCGAGACACAGCACATCCAAGATCCGTGAGTGCCCTGATTGGAAGGGCACCTCGAAGGGGCTGTACTAAATTGAACTCAGTCAGGAGCGCTCAACTGGCCTGGGAGGACATCAGAAAACGCTCGGCCTGCCCTGAGCTATATACCCTGGAACAACCCCTGACCCATCACTCGCTTTACTCACTCATGGCTGACAGGCAGACCCTCAAAAGAATAAGAGTGCGCGGGGAACCTAAGATAGGAAATTTACTCCCCGGTGGCGCCTTTATAGACTTGGCCACCGTCGGCGGATGGATACAGCTTACACTGGCAGATAAATTCACCTATATACGCGTGCACGCTATTTGTGAAGCACACTACTCATCCTTTCCGCAGGAACAAAGAGGCTGTAAAGCACTCGTTACTCTTAATGTGCAACCCAAAGCTCAATCGACCAGCAACTTATACGCAACACAGGCACATTGATTGTCGCAACCGCTTAAGCTAAATGGGAAACAGCCCTGGACCACATATTTACTGAGAAACAATGGCTGTATTGCTGCAAACAAACTGGCATGTTATCTCCATATGGTTGACTCTTTCACTTCAAATTTTTGCATTAAGCCTACAGCAACCCACTTAAACAAAACAACTATGGTGCAGCAGCTACAACCAACTGTGTACGCTGCTCTGAACCGAGTGCAGATTTCTCCACCTTGCCTCGCATTGCTCCCACATTGAAGCAAATTGAGAGCAGATCTTTGAGCGTGTGCCTGCAATGATATACAAGTAACCCGAACACCTGAATTGGCTCTTTTAGGATACACCAAGCGACTACCTGCAAGAACCAGGAGACTTGTCTCACAAGCACTGCTGCTGGTGAAACTTAGTGCACCTCCCCAAGACCTGTGAACCAGCTACAGCTACATGAGCTACATCATTGACAGGAGCAATGTGGGAGGCTCACGGAGCTGAGCCCCTAGTGGGTCAGGGCCAAGACTACAAGTCTCACTGACAGAGGTGTCGGATGGCCCGCTGCCGCCGGCACTATCTAGTTTGAGAATGAACTGGCCAAGCACTATAATTGAGCCTGGCTGGCGGCAAACTGGGCCTATGACTAAAGCATGATGTCTACCTGGAGGAGGAACAACGAAAAGTAGTCACACCGGAATGTGTCAGAGATTGATGACTAGTGGAGACTGACAAAATAATTTATATTGCATTGTCTGATATGTTGTAATATCATTGGAAACTTTGGTATACATAAATTTAAAAAACGTGAACAGATCTAATCTAACAAATTTTTATAAGTGTAATAACTGTGTATGCTTCCCATACCAATAATAAACAGAGAACATTTTGTATCTCTAAGCATGAAAAAGGGTACACTGAGTGAATTTCTTAATAGTAACAGTTCATACTGTGTTTGTATCATTACATACTCGGTTGATGCTCTTCAATGCACACTGTGAAGTTACACACGCTTCAGACATCACTGATGTCTTCATCCATCACAACCTAGGATCACTCTCCATCACTGAAACCTGGTTCACTCCCTCCTCAAAAGACCACACACGAGAACTCATTCTATCAGCATCTCCTCATACCTGCGGCTAGACTCCTACAGACCTCGGCTGGACTGACCACCTTTCCCCCCATTCACCATCGAATATTCCACACCTCAGCATCAAGCACAATTGAAAAGAGGAAAAATAACCTCCCATTTCATCCGAAAACAATTCAACAACACCTCAGCCCACCACAGATGTCAGAGCTTAATGAACAAGCGTACCATAAGAAAACAGGAGACGTTCAAACTCCCCGCTGACTTCACCCTAAACACTAACTCTAAAAGCAGCTAAATCATTTTACTACAAAACTACCATCAGTGAGGTAGCCATCAGAAGCAAATCACTCTTCAAGACAGTCGACAAATTAATTAACATCAACCTCTTCTTCACCAAGATCAACAAAATTAGATCCAACATTGTCATCACTTCCAACCATCCCCTCATTTCCAACCATCCCCTCACTTCCAACCATCCCCTCACTTCCAACCATCCCCTCACTTCCAACCATCCCCTCACTTCCTCACCACCTAAAGGAACTCCTTCAATGGATTCACACATACAGACCTCTCCCGATATTTCTAGGTAACCTCCTTTCCTTCATCCATCATCAACCTCATCAAAAGATCAAAGGAGAGGTTCTCCGACTCTTCCACCACACGCTCCTCATCTTCCTCAGTCAAGGAAACTCTCAGGCACTCTTAGGACAGGTGAGATCTTTCCCTTGCTAAAGAAACCATCCCTGGACCTGGCCGACTGCACCAACGTCTGCCCTAGTACCTGCATTTCATTTATATGGGATAATAATGAAGAAAACAGTCACAGGAGCAAATCAGCAAGAGTGATCTTCTACAGGACGACTAATCTGCCTTCAGAGCACGCTGCAGCATTGGGACAGCCACACTCCAAGTAGCTGACAATGCCCTCCTCTTCAATGACAAGCCCCTGACTTCCTGGTCATGGACCTATCTGCAGCCTTCAACACAGACAACCATTCACCTCATCACATCCTGAAACAAGCATTTGCAATGCAATAGGTCTCGCATTTGCGAGAGTTTGAGCTATTTTTATTGTAAATGACATTGCCTTTTATTTATGTTTTGGTTTTTGAAACATAAATAAAAGCCATTGTCATTTACAATGCCAATAGGTCAAACTCGCGTAAATGCGAGACCTATTGCATTGCAAATGCTTGTTGTTACCGAAAAGCCCTTTCCACAGCACATACTGGCTCCTTTAACGTTACTCACAAAAACAAACAAGTACAGGTAAAGCACGAGATGGCTTCGTGTTACCAAAAGCACAATGCTCCAGCACTGGAATTTTAATCAACATAGTGGCAGAACTTAAATCCCAATGGCAGGAGTCAGGAGGCCTCACAAGGAACATATTAACCTGTAATAATGTGCTAGAATCTGTTGGAGGAATATGGTTAAAGACCAGTGTGCACACTGATGAGAGGCATGTGAGTCCAGGACAGTGTCTCCTATGAATGAGCAGTGCGGACCCTGAGTAACAGTCTCTTAATCATGCAGTTTTGCCATCTGCACTAGTCCGGTTATCGATACAAAAGGGGATGATGGACGGAACGTTTGAGCCAATCAAACACTCACCCCCAGTCAACTGATCTGGGTTTAATCCATCATCATTCTTTAGCTCACTCCACCACCCCAGTTCAGACATGGCCATATGCAAATCAGTCTGACCCTGTGCCTCATGGGAACAGTCCAGCCCGAACTGCCAAGCCATGTCTTCCCTGGACCGGAAACAAGCATCCTAGGACCGGTTTCTGGCATTCCAGCCGTCATCAGCCAGGCTTGCTTGAATCCAGTGGCAAAGTGAGTAAGGGACCCACGTCTTGGCATACCCCGCCAACTTAGGGCGAACAAAGCGATACAAAAGGGGATGATGGACGGAACGTTTGAGCCAATCAAACACTCACCCCCAGTCAACTGATCTGGGTTTAATCCATCATCATTCTTTAGCTCACTCCACCACCCCAGTTCAGACATGGCCATATGCAAATCAGTCTGACCCTGTGCCTCATGGGAACAGTCCAGCCCGAACTGCCAAGCCATGTCTTCCCTGGACCGGAAACAAGCATCCTAGGACCGGTTTCTGGCATTCCAGCCGTCATCAGGCAGGCTTGCTTGAATCCAGTGGCAAAGTGAGCAAGGGACCCACGTCTGGGCATACCCCGCCAACCTAGGGCGAACATAGCAAAACCACTCCGTCTATCATCCCCTTTGGTTTTGCTAAGTTCGCCCTAAGTTGGCAGGGTATGCACTAGTCCGGTTATCATCAGCGCTATTCTTATTGTTGTCATCGGCACTAGTCTCATTGTCATCGGCACTAGTCTCGTTGTCATCGGCACTAGTCTCATTGTTATCATCAGCGCTATTTTCGTTGTTGTCATTAGTGTTGTCATCAGCACTAGTCTCATTGTTGTCATCAGCGCTATTCTCACTGTTCTTGTTAGCACTAGTCCCACTGTTTTCATCAGAGCTATAGTCATTGTTATCATCAGTGCTATTCTCATTGTTGTCATGAGCACTAGTCCCATTGTTATCATCAGCGCTATTTTCATTGTTATCATCACCACTAGTCCCGTGGTTATCAGGGCTATTCTCATTGTTGTCATGCGCACTAGTCCCATGGTTATCAGTGCTATTCTCATTGCTGTCATGAGCAATAGTCCCATTGTTATCATCAGTGCTATTCTCATTGTTGGCATTGGCACTAGTCCCATTGTTATCATCAGTGCTATTCTCATTGTTGGCATCAGCACTAGTTCCATTGTTATCATCAGTGCTATTCTCATTGTTGGCATCAGCACTAGTCCCATTGTTATCATCAGTGCTATTCTCATTGTTGTCAGGAGCACTAGTCCCATTGGTATCATCAGCGCTATTCTCATTGTTGGCATCAGCACTAGTCTCATTGTTATCATCAGTGCTATTCTCATTGTTGTCAGGAGCACTAGTCCCATTGGTATCATCAGCGCTATTCTCATTGTTGTCATGGGCACTAGTCCCATGGTTATCAGTGCTATTCTCATTGTTGTCATGGGCACTAGTCCCATTGTTATCATCAGTGCTATTCTCATTGTTGGCATCGGCACTAGTCCCATTGTTATCATCAGTGCTATTCTCATTGTTGGCATCGCACTAGTTCCATTGTTATCATCAGTACTATTCTCATTGTTCGCATCGGCACTAGTCCCATTGTTATCATCAGTGCTATTCTCATTGTTGGCATCGGCACTAGTCCCATTGTTATCATCAGTGCTATTCTCATTGTTGGCATCGGCACTAGTCCCATTGTTATCATCAGTGCTATTCTCATTGTTGTCATGGGCACTAGTCCCATGGTTATCAGTGCTATTCTCATTGTTGTCATGGGCACTAGTCCCACTGTTATCATCAGTGCTATTCTCATTGTTGTCATGGGCACTAGTCCCATGGTTATCAGTGCTATTCTCATTGTTGTCATGGGCACTAGTCCCATTGTTATCATCAGTGCTATTCTCATTGTTGGCATCGGCACTAGTCCCATTGGTATCATCAGTGCTATTCTCATTGTTGTCAGGAGCACTAGTCCCATTGTTATCATCAGTGCTATTCTCATTGTTGTCATGGGCACTAGTCCCATGGTTATCAGTGCTATTTTCATTGTTGGCATCAGCACTAGTCCCATTGTTATCATCAGTGCTATTCTCATTGTTGGCATCGGCACTAGTCCCATTGTTATCATCAGTGCTATCCTCATTGTTGTAAGGAGCACTAGTCCCATTGGTATCATCAGCGCTATTCTCATTGTTGTCATGGGCACTAGTCCCATGGTTATCAGTGCTATTCTCATTGTCATGGGCACTAGTCCCATTGTTATCATCAGTGCTATTCTCATTGTTGGCATCGGCACTAGTCCCATTGTTATCATCAGTGCTATTCTCATTGTTGGCATTGGCACTAGTCCCATTGTTATCATCAGTGCTAATCTCATTGTTGTCAGGAGCACTAGTCCCATTGGTATCATCAGCGTTATTCTCATTGTTGTCATGGGCACTAGTCCCATGGTTATCAGTACTATTCTCATTGTTGGCATGGGCACTAGTCGCATTGTTATCATCAGTGCTATTCTCATTGTTGGCATCAGCACTAGTCCCATTGTTATCATCGGTACTAGTCCCATTGTTATCATCAGTGCTATTCTCATTGTTGGCATCGGCACTAGTTCCATTGTTATCATCAGTGCTATTGTCATTGTTTACATCGGCACTAGTCCCATTGGTATCATCAGTGCTATTCTCATTGTTGTCATGGGCACTAGTCCCATTGTTATCATCAGTGCTATTCTCATTGTTGGCATCGGCACTAGTCCCATTCTCATTGTTGGCATCGGCACTAGTCCCATTGTTCTCATCAGTGCTATTCTCATTGTTGGCATCGGCACTAGTCCCATTGGGATCATCAGTGCTATTCTCATTGTTGGCATCGCACTGTTCCTCAGAGAAAAATCTAAGAAAGTTTCAAAAGAGCAACTTGTGCCCGACAGGCACTTCAAACTTAGCAGTCCGTCAGGAAGTACATCGAAGAGCAGAGCCTTCCACCGCTGCAAGTAGCTGAACTGAATGCCCAAAGGAACATTTTGCGTGCGTGGTGTACATTTATCTGGAGTTCTCCACCATACCTGTTACACTGTAATCAAACATTCCTCCGTACATCCACGCCAAAGACAGTCAGCAGAAAACACGGGAGTTCTGCCTCACAGAAGTCCGAGGAGCGGCCTAAAGATGGGGCAGACATTTTTATACTGTGTGAACATAGTGAACATAGTGCAATGCATAATACTTCAATACTTTTAAAAGCAGCTGCAAAACTTATTTCAGATACTATCTGGAAACAAGGCAGCTGTGTAAAAAGCACATGCGGCTGAAACTGCCTCCTTGAAACGAAAACTAGACAAGCGGCAGTGAAAGCGCCACAGCGAGCCATCTGGTTTCCATTATCGCGCCCGTGTCTGGGCACGATAATTGAAACCACATGGCATCGGTGCGCGTAATAGACACCGATAGGCCATGGGCGGAGCAATACGACCGCCTTTGGCCAATTGCGTGCTGTGTTTTAGACAAAGACGCACGCAAAAGCCAATGGGGTAGCACAAAAGGAATCGCACACGCACAAGCGTGTGCGATTCCTAGGTCAGTGCTGAATCCCCGTTTTTCACCTACTAAATGTCTCGCGCTGCGCGAGCACTGCTACGCAGTGCAACGCTAGGCGCGAGACCTTAAAAATGACATGGGATATTCAGGCTCTATCATGAAATGGTTCACATCCTTCCGCACCACCTGGTGCAAGTTCATGCAAATAGGTTCCCACAGGATCACACAATTCCCTGTCTCCTGTGCAATATCTTATGGCTCCATCCTTTAATCATCTTTAACCTCTACACTGGATCTCTCAGATGTACAGACAGCAGCATCAACATCAATCAATATGCAGACGATACTCCACTTTACCTAAACATATCCTCACCCAACGACAGAGACTCAAATCCTGCACTGAACCTATACAGTTTTGCTTGACAACTAATGTACTAAAGCTAACCCCAACAAAGACTGAATTGTTCTTGTATACTAACAGCTTAAACCAATCCCACTTTCACGGCTGGCTCTCCAAATTAAACCTACCAGGCTTTACCCCCGCCCTCAACACAGACCTCTTATTCAAGCAACAGATTACAACTACCAAGGAACCAGTGTGTCAACTCTCTCTTGAAGAAAGTGAAGTTGTTTCTCTTGAAAGATGTCTTTTAGAACAGCAGTACAAGTCCTTTTCCATGTGGATGGAGGCAAGGCCCTGCTCAACAATCTAGCCAATATCATCCCGGCACCCATGAAAGGAAGCATACACGAAGCGACACAGCTCATCCAGGTCTTAAAGAAATTCAGTCATATCACCTCCATGTTTAAAGACCTACATTGTCTCCGCCGTCCAACCCAGATCATCATCAAGACCAATACAGCACCAGCTACGTATAGGGAACAACGTCAGACCAGGAGACTGGAGATAACAAAATCGTGAGGAATAAAAAAAACACAGAAGCCATGCCTTCTCAATTCATGCTGCCAGGATCTGGCGCAGAGCATCCCTATCAATATGATATCAGCTCAAACTCTCCTACAATTCAGAAACATTCTGAAGACCCATCTCTTCAAGGAGCACTACCCAAACTCGACAATTCACTCTTGACCTTCCCCCAACAATTGTATCTACCCAAGGGCCTTGCCCCCAGCTTAGTGCGCTGTATGCAGATTGTAAGTACTGGCAACGTTTATCAAGACTGAAAGTACTAATAACAGATTGTACATTCTGGACACATGTATCTGTATTGGTCTTGAAAATGTTAGATCTACACCCCTGACCAATTAACCATTTCCTCACAGGCTTTCTATTGTGCTGTACCCACAGGTCCTATTTTTTCTATTCAAATTCCCTTTAAATGACACCAGGACCTTGCCCCACAGTGAACGCTCTTGGAGGGTTCTCGATAAAGCAATGCCTTCTACTGCCTAACTGTAAGCAGGAGATAGTTCAGAGAGAGCATGGAGAGGAGGAGAGAGGAAGAGAGAGAGGGGGAGAGGGAGGCGGAGATGGAGATAGGGAGTGGGAGAGGGAGAGGACGGTCTGGGACATAGAACACAGCATGAGAAAATATACCAGCTCCATACATAGTCTATGACAAAGAACTGGCAGCCACAGAGAGAACGCAAGAGCCAGCCCCATGTTGGATCTGCAACAGAGAACGGACAATCAAAGTAAGATAGTGGGCACCAGCAGTGAGCACAGTCTGGGACATAGAACACAGCAGGAGAACAGGTGCCATCTCCATAAGGGCCTGAGACAAAGAACAGACAGGTACAGCAAGAGAGGAGGAACCCGCCTCATTCAAAGTTTAAAGCAGAAAACAAACATTGAGAGAACGGGTACCAGCCTCATACATGGTCTGCGACAGTGAACAGAAAGACACGGCGAGAGAGCAGGAGCCAGCCTCGTACAGGGTCTGTGACAGAGAACAGACCGACACGGCGAGAGAGCAGGAGCAAGCCTCATAGATGGTCTGTGACAGAGAACAGACAGACACTGCGAGAGAGCAGGAGCCAGCCTCGTACAGGGTCTGTGACAGAGAACAGACCGACACGGCGAGAGAGCAGGAGCAAGCCTCATATACGGTCTATGACAGAGAACAGACACGGCGAGAGAGCAGGAGCCAGCCTCGACACGGTGAGTATATACCAGCCACATACAGCGTCTGCGACAAAGAACATACAGACACAGCAAGAGAACAGGCGCCAGCCTCACACAGGATCTGTGACAAAGAACAGATAGCCATAGCGACAAAGCCGGAGGCAGATCTATACAGGGTCTGCCACAGAGAACAGACAGCAAGACAGCCAGAGCCAGATCTATACAGGGTCTGCCACAGAGAACAGACAGCAAGAGAGCCGGAGCCAGATCTATACAGGGTCTGCCACCGAGAACAGACAGCAAGAGAACCAGAGCCAGATCTATACAGGGTCTGCCACGGAGAACAGACAGCAAGACAGCCAGAGCCAGATCTATACAGGGTCTGCCACAGAGAACAGACAGCAAGAGAGCCGGAGCCAGATCTATACAGGGTCTGCCACCGAGAACAGACAGCAAGAGAGCAGGAGCCAGATCTATACAGGGTCTGCCACAGAGAGCAAACAGCGAGAGAGCCGGAGCCAGATCTATACAGGGTCTGCCACAGAGAATAGACAGTGAGAGAGCCAGAGCCAGATCTATACAGGGTCTGCCACAGAGAACAGACAGTGAGAGAGCAGGAGCCAGATCTATACAGGGTCTGCCACAGAGAACAGACAGTGAGAGAGCCGGAGCCAGATCTAGACAGGGTCTGCCACAGAGAACAGACAGTGAGAGAGCAGGAGCCAGATCTATACAGGGTCTGCCACAGAGAACAGACAACAAGAGAGCCAGAGCCAGATCTATACAGGGTCTGCCACAGAGAACAGACAACAAGAGAGCAGGAGCCAGCTCTATACAAGGACTACCACAGAGAACAGACAGCGAGAGAGCCGGAGCCAGATCTGTACAGGGTTTGCCACAGAGATCAGACAAGGGAGGAGGAGCTTGCTCTATACAGGGTCTGAGAGAGAGAACAGACAACAAGAGAGCAGGAGTCATATCTATACAGGGTCTGCCACAGAGAACAGACAGTGAGAGAGCCGGAGCCAGATCTATACAGGGTCTGCCACAGAGAACAGACATGAGAGCAGGAGTCAGATCTATACAGGGTCTGCCAAAGAGAACAGCCAAGAGAGCAGGAGTCCAATCTATACAGGGTCTGCCACAGAGAACAGACAGCGAGAGAGCCAGAGCCAGATCTATACAGGGTCTCCCTCAGAGAACAGACAAGAGAGCAGGAGTCAGATCTATACAGGGTCTGCCACAGAGAACAGACAAGAGAGCAGGAGTCAGATCTATACAGGGTCTGCCACAGAGAACAGACAGCAAGAGAGCTGGAGCCAGATCTATACAGGATCTGCCACAGCGAACAGACAACAAGAGAGAGCCAGAGCCAGATCTATACAGGGTCTGAGAGAGAGAACAGACAACAAGAGAGCAGGAGCCAGATCTATACAGGGTCTGCCACAGAGAACAGACAGTGAGAGAGCCGGAGCCAGATCTATACAGGGTCTGCCACAGAGAACAGACAGTGAGAGAGCAGGAGCCAGATCTATACAGGGTCTGCCACAGAGAACAGACAACAAGAGAGCAGGAGCCAAATCTATACAGGGTCTGCCACAGAGAACAGACAACAAGAGAGCCAGAGCCAGATCTATACAGGGTCTGCCACAGAGAACAGACAACAACAGAGCCGGAGTCAGATCTATACAGGGTCTGCCACAGAGCACAGACAGTGAGAGAGCCGGAGCCAGATCTATACAGGGTCTGCCACAGAGAACAGACAACAAGAGAGCCGGAGCCAGATCTATACAGGGTCTGCCACCGAGAACAGACAGCAAGAGAGCCGGAGCCAGATCTATACAGGGTCTGCCACAGAGAACAGACAGCGAGAGAGCCGGAGCCAGATCTATACAGGGTCTGCCACAGAGAACAGACAACAAGAGAGCCGGAGCCAGATCTATACAGGGTCTGCCACCGAGAACAGACAGCAAGAGAGCCGGAGCCAGATCTATACAGGGTCTGCCACCGAGAACAGACAGCAAGAGAGCCGGAGCCAGATCTATACAGGGTCTGCCACAGAGAACAGACAGCGAGAGAGCCAGAGCTAGATTTATACAGGGTCTGCCACCGAGAACAGACCGCAAGAGAGCCGGAGCCAGATCTATACAGGGTCTGCCACCGAGAACAGACAGCAAGAGAGCCAGATCTATACAGGGTCTGTAACATCTTACATGGAATAAACCTACATGGAAACTTCTTGGACCAGTTCTGCTTTTATTTACAACAAGGTCCTTCCCCAGTAACCTGTCTGATCAGCTTTACGAGCAGCAGCTCCTTGCTTACTGGGACATACTTGGGCCTTTGTTCTTCATCACACTAATCAGCGTTAGCTCTGCTCCTACTCGAGGAGGCTATACCGTTTACCCAAATTGGGGGAGTTAACCCCTTTGCCACAGTGTCTGCTATCTACATTATGTGGGTGCCCAAGATTCGTTTGTTCGAGGTGTTTAAAGTTCCCTATGTTTTGTACAGTGCTGCATGTTCCTTCATCTCTAGTGTCATGCCTTGGAATGATATGCATGTCGCACCCTATATAAATGGTGTGCATCGCAGATCGTAGGACGCAAATTGCTTTATTTACTTTTTATTCTCTGTTTCAGGTCGGTTTTTAGAAACGACTGCATTAAGGTATCCACTTACTCCACATTCCTTTAATGATTGGTAATCTTTATGAATACATAATATTAGATTTCACCCACTGTGTAGATTAAAAAAACTTGGTCCTGATGAATTGCCACAAGATGGACATTGACTTACAGTGGCAAGAAACAGGTTGACCCACCTATACACTAAACTTTAAACTGTCACAGATCATTACCTCTGTTGACAGCCACCATCATTTTTAACCAGACAAGTGGGCTCGTCTATTAAACTGCTTGAGTACTACTGAGACTATTTTAACAAGCACTATCACTTACACCAATCTACACTAGCAGCCCCACACCTACACCCACACTTTACATACAGCATAAAAGATCTCTCCCAAAGAGCCCCCTGCTGGTGCCTGTTGGGCATGGCATCGCCGGCCCAACAAGGAGCAGGCCCTATGATGAAGAATGACACCCTTTTGAGAGTGTGAGGGCTCTTAATCCTGAGCAATCAGACTCCCCTGGCTGATTTCTCAGCTCACTACTGACCTGACACCCCTACATACTACAACTGCAATGACCACGTGAGCCCGTGTGCCACACCCTGAACTGTCACACCAAGTTTTCTGTCACCGATGAATGTTTGTGCCCATGTACTACACACTGCACTGCCACACTGAATCTTTTGAGGATAGCTTGATATCACAAAACACAGACACACATCCCTTCTGATCTTCTGCAGCCGCCTCTGTGGCTCATGATATAGGTCTCTGGTTTCAGTGCTCTGACAGACACATGTGCTCTTTTGCACTTTCTAATATAGGTCTAACAAAGTTTATTCCAGTACAATCCCTAAGCACCCACAAATATACCTTGTGCTTTTGGGCAGCTTTCTCTAGGAGTTCCACAGGGTTCATATTGATTTCTGAATACTTACAGCCATATCTTGTGATCATCTACATCCTCTACTATAAGACTCCTACTGCAGGGGTGCGAACAGACTGTAGGAAGCTGGCTCTTTATATCGTACAGCAAATAGAGGCATACGGTGCAAAGAGTCGAGGTATTCCCTTACTAGTGGACAAGGGCTTGCTTTAGCAATCCCAATGTGCTCTTTTAGGGTGTAGTGTGGTCGAGCAGCCTTAGGCTTATCAGTGAGGAGTGTTAGACATCTGTTGCACATACACAGCCAATAAATGACACACACGACTCAACAAGGAGATCCACACCAAATTATAAAAACAACACTTATCTTTATATAACTTCAGGCACCAAGATCACCAAAATCAGGCGAGTACTTTTTTAAATAGCAGGTTTGAACAAAACAGGTTTTTGATACTTCGAATCGGAGTTGAAGCACTTCGCGGCAATGTTAACTTAGGAAGAAAACATACGCTGCATATGGTCACTTAACAACAACGTATGGGACCCTTCCCCGGGACTTAAGGTGAGTATGGGGCAAGGTCCACGGCAGCACCAACTGGGTCACCCTGGGAGGCACCGAGGCATCCTGGTGCAAAGGTGTGTTTTTCAGCGTCGAGTGATTTTGATACTTTAAATCGTAATTGAAGAACGTGCAATGCTAACCTGTGGAGGATAAACAAATTGCATTCGGGCACTTAACAGCGACTTATGGGACCAATCTTCTGGACTTAAGGGGAGTATGGCACACGGTCCAAGGCAGCACCAACAGACTACTTCGGGCAACACTGGGACGGCCGGTTGCAGAGGTGCCTCACAGCGTCGGGTGCTCCATTCAAGTCTATCGAGATCGGTCCGGTGGAAAAGAGGCTGCAGGCTCGGACTGGGGGACCAGTCGGGCTGAACCAACAAGGGGGAATCAGGCCTCACGATGCTTGGGGACATGGGAACACCTTTGGTCCTCTTCTCCACGGGCCAGGGGGGACAGGTGCCTAGGTGTTTTTAGGCATCGGATTTTCCTCACCAGGAGCAGTCGCGGTAGAAGGGACCTGCAAACAGAGGCTACAGGCGGAGTGGGCAAGTCCAAGGTGGGCTTTGTCTCTGGAGAGCCAGGGGACCACGCTGGCACCATTGGCCCACTTCAGGTCAGGCTAGGAAGCACGGGTCTGTTGATGCTTTGCGGCGTCGGGATTTTGCGGTTCCGGAGTCTCAAAGTCTTCTTTGAGGTGCCTGCAGAATGCAGGTAAGCAGCTCCGCTGCTCCACTGGAGTCCTTAAGTCTTTATTGAAGGCAGGCCGTCCTCAAAGACTTTGGAGGCATGACAGCTTGCAGTACAAGACTACTTTTGCGCAGTTTGATGGGAAAACAGCAGAAAGGCCAGCAGGGCTGGTGCCAAGTCAGTTGCTCTTCCTCAGACTGTGCCTTTGGGTCTCTTCAGTATCCTTATTCTTTGTAGGTAGTCAGGATCTGATTCTCTGATGCCAGGGGTTCCCATAAATACTGAATTTAGGGGTGTTATGGGAATGTAGGGTAGTAGCCAATGGGCTACTGACACCTTGGATCACTACGCCCCCTATATGACCACTTCCTGTGGGAAGTGGGCATAACCCGGTTCCCAGAATGCCTAAGTTTGTCATCACAAAGATGGCTAACTCTAAAAAATTGTGTCCACTTCAGGTTAGGGCACCTTAGGGGGGTACTAGGTTGAAGGTGGGCAGGCCTACCTGACTAGCTAATTTTCCCACCTGTCCAGGTGCCAAAGTGTCTCTGGACAAAGGGGGTCGGCTTCCTCTTGTTGCTCAAATATGGATTTACCTTAAATAAATGAAAAGATAAGAGGCGTTCGGCAAAACAAGAACAAGTTGCTTTAATTAAACGCAGCGGCCGGGAGAGTATTGACAGAGGCTCGCCTGAAGACAGTCAAAGTACAGGCGTTTTGGTCATATATAACTTTGAGGATACAATAAAACATTTTTTTACATTCTTTGAAAGCATCGTAGTCATAAAACAACAAGTATAACCATCTTATAAGGGGAACACGGGTGGCTCTCGACCTCGAGGAGAGCTAGTCTGGGCCAGTGTGAGCGTGTCCAGATGTCTAGTGTGGTGTACGCGTGATCACCCCATGCGGTGTTCATGTTGTGTCCTGATTAGCTGAATGTTCTTAACTACATGTGGCATCTAACTTTGTGGTATTTTGGGTACGCGCCCCTTTGTCCAAACATGTTTTATTGGGGCCAATCTCCTTGGTCCCGTTTGTGGTGTGACTACCTATCTGTGGGATCGTTCAGGGTTTTTCCTTGGTTCGAGTTTGTATTTTGGGCTAAATGTAACCCCACCTGTGACCTATCAATCGGTAGGCTTGAGTTTGGGTTGCAGGGCCTCTCGGACCACGTATCTCTGACTCGGAGTTGATGGGGAGGTCACCTTGGATGAATCTGACAGCAGTGATACGAGTTCATGACTGCGAGCACATGTAACATGGTGGTCATTGATATCATATTTACTGACATTATACGTACAGTTGTTACATCATACATCAACATTACATTTACTGATATTGGAATCCTTATGCGTGCATAGGTGAAGGTGTACATCAACATTATCTTTACATGTATTAACTTCACTGTGCGTGCATAGGTTACAGTGTACATCAGTGTCGCATTTACAGGTTTTAACATCATTGTGCGAGCATAGGATACAGCTTACATCGATATTGCATTTATTGGTACTGCTGCTGCTATGCGTGCTTACATCAGGGTGTACATTGCTATCATATTTATGGGTTTCCAAACTCTCCTTTGAGGGATGCCACACTTTCATTTCAAAGGCAGAAACTTCTTTGAAGCTTGCCAGCCTAAGAATGCTAATCAGCAGGCCATCCTGTGGAAGGTGGTGACACCCTCTTCCCATGCAGTCTTTGTTTCTGACCCCCTGAGAGCAAAGGCCCTCGCCCTGGGAGGTCAGAAACTTGTCTCAGGTAGCAGAAACCAGTCAGTCAGCACACCAGAGGCTGGTAGGTTTTCAGGAGGTACCTCCAGGGTGCCCTCTGGGTGCATGTCTTATTAAATCCACCACTGGAATCAGTGTGGGTTTATTAATACAAGATGTTTGATGCCAAACATCCCTATTTTCAGTGAAGCCATCTGGTAGCTGTGGAACTCATATTCACCAGAGTCCAGCACATGCCTTAAAATGGCTTCCCTGGTCACTTGCACTGGCAGTAATGGAACTGACCAGGCCATGGTTATATCTGCTCACGCAGACATGCCCTCCCATGCAATATAAGGTACCATGCCTTAGGGTGGTAAGGAGTGCTGTAGGGGTGACAAATATTACATGATGTGTGTCAGGTCGTGTTTTGACTGTCGTCTGCACCAAAACACGCAGGCTGCAGTGGCAGTCTTGCATGAGTTTGGTATGGGGTCCCTTAGGGTGGCACATTTCGTGCTGCAGCTCTTAAGGACCCTTTTTAGTACATCGGGCCCTAGGTACCAGAGGTACCATTTACTAGGGACTTACAGAGAGTGCTAAAGGTATTGCTAATTGGGGATAACAATTGTACAGCTTTTGGGAAAGAACACTGGCACTGGGGACCGGATTAGCAGGAACCCAGTGCACTTCAGTCAAAGTTGCATCAAATTCCAGACAAAACGTGGGGGGAATTCATGCAACAAACACCAAGCAATGGAGGCGGAGCAAATACTTCAAGTAGGGTGGAGTTTTCCTCAGAGCCAATATAACAACATAAGTGAAAACTGCATTTTAAACATATTGGACAGACCCAATGCTATCCGAACAAACATGTTTTTGTGGATTTTACAATGTTTATAGGCTATGTACAGAGAACTTTAAAGGAGGGTTTAAAAGAAATGAAGTAACAATCAGTTTGAACAGATTTCAGTGTAAACCACATTACACCAGTTTTCGTAAAGTTATTTCAGAATGTTGGCCTTTTTTTGCCAATTCTCTGTAAATTGTTTCTTGGCAGGATAACACCCTCATTAAGTATTTATTATTGCATGTCCAGACGGTGCCTGATTGTTGACCAGAGTTAGGATTACAGTCTGCCCATCAGGATGCTGCAAGATATGCTTGTTTGAGGCTGCACTAGTGCACAAGTCACAAAAAACTGAGCTTAGTGGCTTTACACACCTGGCTGGGGTCTACGACCGGCCAAGTGACAGGTTTGATTCCAGATTCATCATCCATTCCTCCGGAGATAGAATAAATGGCACTCAATCAGCAATATTATATCATGTTAATTGATTTGCTATGAATCTGAGCTATACTAAAATCACCCCAGGATGATCAGTTCTCTTATGCAATGCAGGACTGCGCTACATCCATGAAGTAAGACACCAATCTGGTGCCTTGTACGGTGAGGATGTCACTCCGAAATAAACATACATTATAACAACCAGCTTTCAATTCCTTTCTAAGACTCACAGCACATATAATGTTAAAACCACTAAAATAATCAGGGCTAAATGCTGGATGGGGAACGTGCTTTATAAAATGCATATTTTTGTTACCAATTTCTTCAGACCGCTTTCCGGAGGACTGGCAGCATTCTCTGTAATGGTGATCCAACTATATTAATTACAGGAAACTGTTGTATACTTCATAGGGTGTCCATAAACGGGCTTTCTAGACTCATGTCCTTATATAGGCATAACCCAACCTGCCCTTATATAGGCGTAGAATCCCAGGCCTTATTTAGGCATAAACCATGCACACCAAATACAGGCATGGCTTCCAACATCCGTCCACCCTAACGTCTCAACGAGTCCATGAAAAAACAGACTCTCAGGCTGCGGGAGTTTCCCTTGCCCAGGACTATTGATTTCTTCAAGGACTCATACATTATGCATGAACCTCTTATTCCCTAAGGGATTCATTCATGACGTCTTTCGCTGCCCAACTCACGTCAATGCTACCATTTTCAGGTATAAATATACCTTCCCAAACCCCTGTAAATCAGAGGAGACCTCGACTTCAGAGGAGCCCGATTCCCGGCCAGACGCACTGAGAAGACACTATCATTCCTGCACGCAGAGAGTCCAGCTTCCAGTGATCTAACTTCCCTTGCGGGGTGTTGGAGTTCGAGTCCGGATAGAGATTCCTACCTCTCTCATTCTTCAGGTATGGAGCAGACTAGAACCTAGAGGGACTCTTGGCATACTAGACTCTTGGCATACTAGGCGTAACTTACTCTTGGTATACTCTAGTCAGGAATACAGCACCTACTTCTACTTCTCCCTATACCTAGGATAGGTTAGGTACACTGGGATAGAACTAGGGTAGAAACGCATCGTATGAGTACTCGCATTTTTAGGTTGTGTCATTTTATGTAAATGCATACATGCTAAAAAGATAATGCTGACGCAGTATTATTTATTTTTACTGCTCACCTTGTACATTATTTCTCTCGCATACTGTCTTGTGATCATAACAGCACATATAACTTACAACAGAAACAAGACTGTTCAATAAATCCTTTATTGAAACGCCAGTCTGTTATTTCTGTGTAACTCTGAGAATAACTGAAACATGCACGACTGAGCTGAGTGAAATGGTTATCTATTGTTTCTACGACTCTGGGACACATCCTGATTCTGTAAGGGAAACACAGTGGTCATGTTTTGCGGCAGCCAGAAACTAATCCCTTCTTGTCGTCAAGAAGTTTCTAGTGGCCTCTGAGCTAGCTGGCACAAGTAATTAAGTTTAATATACTCGATAGGGACATACCGACCTTAGTCCTATGTCAAACCTATAGGATATATTATTCCAATGCGCAGAGCCTATATGGGAAATAGGAGCTACACTACATGGCGCCCAACGTTTGGTAAGGCAGTAATTCAACGTTAGATACTGAGTAACTCAGCTGTGCACTTTTATTTTTCTCTCAGAGACCCCTACCCCATATACTCCAAAAGACGTCTGGAGTGGGCAGGGTTAATATCCGCCACGGCTACATAGGGAAAGCCCCTATATATTAGCTGTTTGGTTTGCTCAACGTTGAAGGATAGACTGTTCCACAATATTGTGCATCTTATCTTTGTTTCCTTGAAACTAGTTCTACAAAATGAATGTAGACGCCGAAAACGGTGTAGCTGCGGCTGAACCAGCCCAAGCAGCGTTATTTAACAACACAGGTTTAAATGAAGCCGAAGAGGGTGTCAAGGACATTCCTCCTAACTTAAGAAGAGCCATTACTCTAAAACTTATAAAACATGGCCTATCTCCAAGAGGAGGTAGAGCAGTTTTCGTGATAGAGGCACACGAATCCTTTCAGACAGAGGTATTCTATTCATGGGTAATATTTCCTGAATCTAATCCAGTAACTCACTTGTTTAACTTCTACAAAGAAGATGAACAACCAGAGGAATACATTCCTTTCGAGGATATTGAAATTCCATTAACATACCAGGAGCACCAGCTCTGGTTTAAAGGCGCCCTAAAACATCACAGAAATATAACCAGGCTCGGTCCGCTAGGCAGACCAGGAGCAACATGGCCGATTCTAGCCGGCTACACACCTCATCCAGACATCGAAATAATGTCAGACGAGGAACTACTTAATCAACTCACAGAGTTAATAAAAATCTACAGACAATTGGTTCAATATGTCATGAGGACTTTCACAGTCCAACAACCATTAACACTTCCAAATCAAGCTCCTCCACAGGGGAGTACACTAAAAATTACACCACAGACTCTATACGCAGTCATGGGTAAAATGCCCACTAAGCGGGAGCAAATTCCGTTTTGGATAGCTCAAAAAATTACTCAAATCGAAGCAGTATTTCCAAATACTAGCCCATATGAGAAACACAGAATCCTAACCATCAGTTTACCAATGGGGATCACACCACAACTGGAAGACTGCACCACTTGGGGCTCAGTCTTTGCTGCCATCTACACTAAAACACACGGCATTCCGTCAATTGCGGTAATACCAGATGTCCTAAAACAGATTCAAAACGAATATGGAGCAGAGCCTGCTTTAAATTTAGGTATGAAATTACTGAAAAATTTTGAACAGGTCTCAACAATAATATTATCTAATATTAAAGGGGAGGCAGCAGCAGTGGCGATCCGACAAAAACTAAGGGAATTCGATGTTACAGAACATCAAACAGAGCTACCCAGAATTATAGAGCAGTCATATGCAGAATTAGGCAGAGATAGTTTGGGTGGGAGACCAGTTAAACCAAAACTATCTGAAAGTTCTGAGAAGGACTCAATTAAACAAACTCCTACATCTTCTAAAAAGAAGTGGGAATCTAACAAACAAAATTCAAACGAGAAAAGATCTCAATCTCGAGGTAGGTCTCCTCAAAAGGAGCCCTCTGAAAGGAGGTATAACCTCAGGAATAGGGATAATTTGAGAAAACCTGATAGGTATCAAGATAATGATACACGTTCCTCTCGTCCCTTTCAGGTCTCATCACAGACTTCGGAAAGAAGAGGACGTACAGAACATAGAGAAGAACGCGTGAAATCGAAAGACGACAAGCACGCAACAAAAATTAAAACTAAACCTCAATTCTCCAAAAAGAAAGTAGCAGGTCTGAAGATAAGACATGCCGAGAATAATGAGATCACAACTCAAAAACGGGGAATGGGCTCAGACAATGCTGGACAGTGCAGCAGAAGTCACAATAGCTCGCCAGAACCTGATGGAACTTCTGGAGATAGTGGACTTGAATGAGTACATTACGGTAGAAACTGTAGACACCAGGGTTAGTACTCCACAAAGGTTATATGAAATAACACTCCGGATGGAGGGAGACAAACCTAGACAGGTTAAAGCACTTTTTTGGGAAAAACTATCAAAGGGTTATGACATACTTCTAGCAGAAAAAGACTGGCCACCACAATTTGTCAGGGAGTGCCCACACGGCGAGGACATGATTATGCCTGCCTTCTCCAATCACATTCCAATTCACTTAAAATATACATATGCCAGAAAATGGGCAGTAGCCCAGGCTCCAGCATTATATAAAAATCATGTAGGATGGGATGAGGACTCCCTCACCATAAAATACATCTGAAACATGAACCTACTGCACAGAGGCAGTATCCAATTAAGCAAGAAGCTAAAAAACAGGTCAGGGAGATTTTAAATCAACTTGAATACCAAGGGGTGATTGAAACTAGCACCTCATCTATGAACAATCCTTTGTTTCCTGTCTCCAAACCAGACAATACATATCGTCTAGTTTTGGACTACAGACATTTAAACACTTGTTCTAAAACTTTTGCAGTGCAAAATGCACATAGCACAGCATTAATGAATAACATTGTGCGCAAAAAATACAAAACCACATTAGACATCTCAAATGGATTCTTTTGTCAAAATATAGCACCTGAAAGTAGGTACTTAACGGCATTCTCCATAATGGGGACCCAGCGTCCCTTTTGTCGACTCCCACAAGGGTTCAAGAACAGCCCAGGTTTATTCTCAGCGAGAGTAACGGAGTTGCTACAAATTTATGACAACGAGGCATTGTCCTATGTCGATGATATTTATCTGACAGACGATGACTTAGAAAAACACTTGAACAGGGTGAGCACCATTATATTGGGATTCGCCTCGGAGGGCTATAAGTTCAACTTTAAAAAGTCCCGAATTGCCCATCTCAATGTCCTATTTTTGGGATATGAGCTTTCAAGTGAAGGCAAGACCTTGGCAGCTAACTTTCTAGAGAAGTGTGCGCTGATCCAACCTCCTAAGACGCTAAAAAACTTACAATCAATCCTGGGTTTCCTCAATTTTGGTAGAAAATACATTCTAAACTACGCAGAAAGGGTTAAACCTCTCTACACACTAATCAAACCTGATTTTTCAATCAAAAACTGGACACAGGAACTCACAGAAATTTTGCGTTCACTCCAGGCTAACATGTTAGCAACAAATCACTTACAAACACGCGTAAGTCAAAGAAATTTGGTGATTCGAATAATTTCGGGTCAATGTGGATTCACTTACTTAACCTTTAATGAGGGTGAGAAAGTACCAATCGCGTACAAATCACATTTGTACACACAAGCAGAAATGCGCTTCAGTTCAACTGAAAAAATTCTGACAGCAGTTCAAACAGCTGTAGCAAAAGAAAGAGCCTTAGCCCAAGGGAAACGCATAATTGTCGTTACCCCAGTACCAGCTTTAGAAGCAGTCACAAAAGCGAGCATTCCCAATGCTAAAGCTTTACATCCGAGATGGATACAATGGGTTAATTCTCTTGCTGCAACTGATGTTGAATATGTATTTGATCCAGATTTAAAAACACAGGCATTTCTCCAATATGAACAAGAATGTCCTCTGCCCACTGAGATTCTGCCCCTCGATCAGTATGAATTCGTAATTTACACTGACGGATCCGCACAGCCCGCAACAGGGAGTAAGCAAGCTTACAGTGCAGCGTGTGCTATCGTTAAAGGTCGCATACGAAATGGCATCTTCAGACCTATGGTCACAAAAACTCAGTCACTAGGTGATTGTACAGCTCAGCGAGCTGAACTACAGGCATTCAAACTGGCACTTGAAAGTACGGATCGAGAATTCCTCACACTGATAGTGTGCGATTCCTTTTACTGTGTTCAGTCATATAATGACTATATACGAACCTGGCTTGAAAATGGTTTTAAGGATGCAAAAGGTGGCACATTTAAGCACAAACTGCTTTGGGAACAAGTAGTTCTGTTGAAAAACGAACTACCAATGGCTCACGTGATTCACACACTGAGTCATCAGCGTGATGGCGTTCACGTTGCAGGGAATTCATTGGCTGACGAAGCCGCGAAGGGGGCTGTTCAGACTGCTTCCGTAGCTGCGATCACTCGTTCCAAAACAAAAATAGACGGTGAGATAATGTTAGCTGTCAATGCTTCAAGCAAAGGCAGCAGTGCAGCATTACCAAAAAAGTTTCCACTCAAGTACTCTTATGTAATTGATGCGAATAACGTTCCTTTTGCTCGAATCCCTGGAGTGGGGGATAGGGTAATTCCAAACAAGGAACGCAGATTAGGACTTATCCTAGCAGCACACGAAGGGATGGCTTCTGCCCATGCAGGTGTTTCTGCGACAGTATCTTTACTCAAGCAAAGATATTGGTGGCCTGGCATTCGGAAACAAACTAAGAACTATGTTTTAGAATGTGATATTTGCCAACAGATGAAAGTCTCAACAGTGAAACGTCCTGCGCAGACACCCTTGTTAATTTCAGACAAACCATTAGCTTGTGTTTATCTGGACCACTGTGGTCCCTTGCAAAGGGACGGTAATTATAAGTACATCATGGTTGCAGTGGATTCATGCTCTAGGTTCCTATGGTTATGGCCTCAGCGCTCAGCTGACGCTCGAACTGTTATAAAAGATTTGCGAGTCTTTATCGGCACATACGCAATAGGCACGTTTCATTCTGACCAGGGTCCTGCGTTTAGCTCTAGGGCTTACAAGGAGGCCATGGCCAGTCTGGGCGTTGCATTGCGGTACTCCTCTCCATTCCATCCTGAGGGAAATTCTGTTGTGGAAAGGAAAAACCGAGACATAAAGCAGTCTATAACAGCTAGGGTATTAGGCTCGGGTGATGGGTGGGTCAAACACCTCATTAGCGTTCAGCGCGCTCTTAACAATCTGCCAAGAAGTTCTCTAGGGGAGTCACTCCATATGAGGTCCTATTTGGGACAAGAATGTGGGTTCCAGACTTAGAACACGTAGGCACAGTGGTGGACAAAAAAGAATTTGATATCAAAGATCGTTTGGCTGTTTTACAGGAACTTAACAAGTTAAGAACGAAACAAAGCAACGTATCCTTACAGCCAACCACCACTGGGGAAAAATCGGCGGTCCCAGCAAGGCCTGTCTGGATTCCAAAAGTTGGGGATCTGGTCAGAGAAAAAATCGCGGACAAGAAGGAATTTGGACCTTCTTACAGACAACCGGTACCTGTTCTAGCTGTTCAAGGAACAAGGACAGTACTTCTGCCGCCCCTTGCTGGAAGAAAGGAGAAAAGATTTGTGTCAATCGACCTGATCAAACCACAGTATGTGGCCAATACTAAGCAGTAGGCCTCGTGGACTCCGACCTAGTAGCAGACGCACTCCTCTCGCTACTATTCAAGAGGTTCAGACTGAAAGACTGATCACGATCGAGAATTCAGCTGTAACGAATGAAGGACTATGCAACCAAGCTATGGAACTCATCCCTCTTGAAAACCAAATAACAGTTCGTCCAAATACACCTGTCTACACCAACGTGACTCGTGAAGAACTGGTTCCTGTGATTTCAACGAATCCTGATGCAATTCCAACAATTGACAGAACTGCTTCTGGCTATTTCATTGACTTTGATACGTTCTCAGAGGATCCAAGCGAACCTGAAACGACGCCAGCATCATCAAAATTCAAGCAGCAAGTACAAGACTTTGTTCACTTTCTGAAAAAGACTTATCTGGTTTCTCCATGGATTGAACTCTGGATTACATCTGGACTTTTTGTTTTCCTGCTCTGGCTAGCTTTGGTAACAACAGTAAGCATGCTTATAGGTGGCAGATACATCCATGTGAACATTGAAGGAAAGGACATAAACGTGCTTTTGAAACCACATAAATCTTCCCATCGTGAAGCAAGAGACTTGTCATCAGTGAACATCACAGCTGTTCCTATACAGGATGGTATAGTGTGGGACAAAACAGATTATGAAATATTCGGCCCAAGTGAACAATTGAACATTCCACATTTGTTTAAAATTTCACTAAGCGATTTGATAACGTCCAGTACCTATTCAGATGATTGGGACTTAGAGACTGTTCAAGATATAATGTTTGATCTAGAAAAATCTGCTGCATTTTCTAAAAATGAATATTTAGAGGGTACAACTGATTACGAAGAACTGTATTGTTATAACCACTATGGTCATCATTATTTGCACAAAACTGCATATCCAAGAAATATATTTATGTATAATCAATGGGAACATTGTCCTACACCACCACAAGGTAGTTCGAAAACTTTTGCTAGTAAATTTCCATATTTTTCAGGTTATAATACATCTGATCCAGAAACGTTTTACTATCAAAATGTAAACAAGACAGGACTGAAAATTATGTTAACAAATACAAAACAGATTTACTCTGAAGCATTTATTGCCCAACTGTCTACACAGGGTTTCGATTTATGGAAAGACACAATTGAGACAAAAACTGTCTGGGGTAGTAAAGATTGGCAAGTACAGGGTATGGAAGCTTTATTTAGAGCCTGTATAATCCCTGAACAAATACTGTTTTTGAATGACACCGTCCAACAGACATCTTGTCTTGGATTAGCCAAGATCAAAGAGATGAAAACACCTTTCTGTGCCAACACCTGCCAGTGATAATAAAACAAAGGCAGTGGTGACAGTTGACAATATACTACAACTCAACAGAACCAATTCAAATTGGAATAAATGGTTGATCTGGCCCACAGACACAAACAACTGTCAGGAAAGGTTCTTGAACAAAACTCAGGGCTTTGCTCTTCATAGGCCAGACCCAAGATATGTCCAAAGACAACATCCGGGGGTGGTAACAACATATAGTGTAGGAAAATTATGCCTCGATTGGCTGCATAAATCTACACTACAGGATGTGAAGCAACACTTAACCTTACTTGCACATGACGCAGATCTTAGGGAATTCTTGCTTGGACCAAGAAAACCGCGTCAAAAACGTTTCATATATGCCGGCATCTACGCTGTTTATAACGAAGCATGGAAAGTGTCACAGATAGAGGCTGCAGAACGAATACGTGAACTTGATCGTATCAGTTTAGAGAAAACACTCTCTGTAGTCGACAATGGGTTAACAACTTTGTCCTCCAGAATTTATTCATTGGATGGCATTGTATCCTCTGCTATCGACATTCTAGAACAAGATTTGGCTATGTTACAACAAGGTCAGTCTCAATTACGTTCTATTGTGTTATTGACATGGACGCTGCAATCTTTGCGAGCGGCCTATGTGCCTTGGCGTTTCATCAACACGTCGTCCCTGTTTGCAGAATACAATCTGACTGATAAACAGATCGAATTGGCACAAAGAGGAGCGAGGTATACAGTGCTGAGCATTGAAAAAATTGACAAATTACCATTTACAGTGGCAGAAAAACCAGCTACAGAATGGCTTATTCATGGAAAAATAACATTACCTGTGACAACTTTTCAGTTCCAGTATTGCCTCAGACAGATGCAAGCAGGCAAATATGAAAGGTTGGGTAGGGAATACATTAAGACATCTTGGAATTTACCGTATACACATAAATGTTGGAGTGGGGATCGTGAAGTGTTTCTTAGCGGTATTAACTGTAAACCTGCACTGACCGGTTCACTCATATGTCAGGACATTATTTTGCACGGAGCTTGTAATGGTTCTGCGGCAAACTTGTCTTGCCATCAGCACGGTTCACCAGCTGCTGTGATTAAACCAACGTTTGGACAACTTTCTAATGGGAGTTACCTCATGTTGAATGATCAGAGCTGCTGTGGAATGTTGCCCGGCATCCCATATCTAGTAACGGTCAACTCCAGGGTCACTTGCTGTATGCAAGTATTGTTTCCCCCGATAGACACAGTCAGAGAGTCGGCTTTATGGCCTTCACTGAGTGTCTCTTTTATAAGATTTGATACTTTAAGCAGAATGAAAGCCATGCTTTTACAGCAAACAGTGCCTTTGACCTCGGCCAAAGAAACCTATGATCTAGAAATTGCAAGGACTTCGGCTGAGATACAGAATTTAATACGTACAAACTGCCCTATACATTTCGTAGAAATGTTATCACGTATCTTCAACATGTCAGATACAACAGGAATTGTACATGTATTTAAGAGCATTTGCACCGGTCTCTTAGCACCGTTCCAGGCAATACTTGGAATCATTCCGAACTTTGCACATTCGGTGTTTGGTGGCATACCATTGATTCTAGCACTTGTTGCGGGAATTCTATTCATCTGTCTGCTATTGCGCTATGGCCAGCCACTTCGCAGAAATAACTCCGAGCGAAATGGAGAAAGCTCTCCTTGAAAGAAAGTGCCGTGAGCGAATAGTACAGCTATTGGGCATGACTCGTCTACGGGACCTTAATACCACATGGTTCCTGTCATTCCGACCAATCTGGCATGATTGCATCTTACCTGTTCTACGCTGCCTGCTATGCGGTGAAGAATGCGTGTTGGACGCTTGTCTAACATATCCATCAGCTGCGCCAAAGGACGTCGATACTTTGCTGGTCCCGATAACGGTCCATGCTTCGTGTTGTCCCCAGAGGCTCCCAATACTGATGTCAGCATTCATTGAGATCTCACAGACGCTTCCTGCTGCTGCTGAGGTACGAGAACCAACTCCAACGGACGCGAACATTGCTGCGGCGACCTATGCTGTGGGCGGTGTTTCCCATCTTTGTGCGGTCAATCTCTTACGTGAGGTGTTCGAACTTACACCATCGACAGTGGATGATGTTTTGTCTATTGAAATAGATGATCTCATGTTTACACCAGACCCGTGAACTGACTCTAATTCGGCATACTTTGTTCCAGTGCAACAGCAACAATTTGGCCTTCGTTTTTCAAAGACCTGGAACATTACCAAAATTTGAACTTTTCTCATTTTTCGAACACAAAAATGGCACTTCAATCTGCTTATAGTAGAACTGGCCTTATAATACAGACTTGGCAGTACTTCCAGGGACACTTAGTCATCTTGTGTGTCTAATTCAGTTCATTTAAATTTCATGATAGGAAATGACTTTGATTTTGAACAAACTTATCGATCATTTTCGTCATATGTAAATATTGCTTTTTATTTATCATTCCGATTGCATTTATTTCACACTTTATGCAGGAAATGAAAAACTTTGCTTATAAATGTACAGAAACCTTTGCATTTTAAATATGTCTTTTAAATACTTTTAGGATATGTTTTAATATGCGGTACTCTATTTTAATGTTTAGCATTTTGGATGTTTAGCATTTTAGTATCATTGTTTCCACGAACGAGGAGTGGGTGTTGTATACTTCATAGGGTGTCCATAAACGGGCTTTCTAGACTCATGTCCTTATATAGGCATAACCCAACCTGCCCTTATATAGGCGTAGAATCCCAGGCCTTATTTAGGCATAAACCATGCACACCAAATACAGGCATGGCTTCCGACATCCGTCCACCCTAACGTCTCAACGAGTCCGTGAAAAAACAGACTCTCAGGCTGCGGGAGTTTCCCTTGCCCAGGACTATTGATTTCTTCAAGGACTCATACATTATGCATGAACCTCTTATTCCCTAAGGGATTCATTCATGACGTCTTTCGCTGCCCAACTCACGTCAATGCTACCATTTTCAGGTATAAATATACCTTCCCAAACCCCTGTAAATCAGAGGAGACCTCGACTTCAGAGGAGCCCGATTCCCGGCCAGACGCACTGAGAAGACACTGTCATTCCTGCACGCAGAGAGTCCAGCTTCCAGTGATCTAACTTCCCTTGCGGGGTGTTGGAGTTCGAGTCCGGATAGAGATTCCTACCCCTCTCATTCTTCAGGTATGGAGCAGACTAGAACCTAGAGGGACTCTTGGCATACTAGACTCTTGGCATACTAGGCGTAACTTACTCTTGGTATACTCTAGTCAGGAATACAGCACCTACTTCTACTTCTCCCTATACCTAGGATAGGTTAGGTACACTGGGATAGAACTAGGGTAGAAACGCATCGTATGAGTACTCGCATTTTTAGGTTGTGTCATTTTATGTAAATGCATACATGCTAAAAAGATAATGCTGACGCAGTATTATTTATTTTTACTGCTCACCTTGTACATTATTTATCTCGCATACTGTCTTGTGATCATAACAGCACATATAACTTACAACAGAAACAAGACTGTTCAATAAATCCTTTATTGAAACGCCCGTCTGTTATTTCTGTGCAACTCTGAGAATAACTGAAACATGCACGACTGAGCTGAGTGAAATGGTTATCTATTGTTTCTACGACTCTGGGACACATCCTGATTCTGTAAGGGAAACACAGTGGTCATGTTTTGCGGCAGCCAGAAACTAATCCCTTCTTGTCGTCAAGAAGTTTCTAGTGGCCTCTGAGCTAGCTGGCACAAGTAATTAAGTTTAATATACTCGATAGGGACATACCGACCTTAGTCCTATGTCAAACCTATAGGATATATTATTCCAATGCGCAGAGCCTATAAGGGAAATAGGAGCTACACTACAAAACGGTATGACGTACACACTTATTTTTGAACTGGAACATGTTGTGCACAAAGAAGTGTGTTTTCCTTGTGTAATGCTTTTGTACTGGTAACCTGTTATGCTCGGAGTTATGCTGCATTTGACAGGGTTCACAAGTATTTTGCTGCCAAACTACACTAGGTTGAAAAGGCAAGACAGTGATGCAGTCCCTATACAAAGGAAGTATTTTTGGTAGGCGGTACTGCCTCTGCATAGACACAAATTCCAGCAAATTTTGTCTCTGTTTGCAATATGAGAAACTGATCATTGAGGTTCTTGCTTTAGGCAGCAGAGTTTATGCTTCAAGTTACACATACATTTTGAACACAGCAGTCACATAGCCAAGGTCTCTCTCAGTCTAACCAGATATTAGGCTCCAAACACCAAAGATAATCCTCACAGGACAATGCTTCTTCACCAAAAGACAAGGGCCACAACCCACTGTTCCTGCTTGATGTATTACAAAATTGCCACCAGTCCTGCATTTAGCACCTGTAGGCAAACACTGACCAATGAAAACCTATACATGCCACGTGTCACCACAAATAGCCACAGCACCAAAACAACGCTGGTCTTCACCACAGATGACTTACGCATGATCCTGAACAGAGGAGACAGCGACCCTCATCTTTCTTGACCACTCTACAGCATTTGACACGGTTTCCCACCCCATCCTTATCCGATGCCTGTGGGATATTGAGATACAAGGATCTGCTCTCCAGTGAAGATGTTCCTTCCAGACATGCAGAACACAAGCTGTCAGCCTGGCCCCATATTCATCGGAAACCCACAAAATTATCTGTGAAGTGCCACAAGGCTCGCACTTCAGCCCCACCGTCTTCAAAGCTTACATGATCCCTCTAACCAGGGTCGTCCATGCCCACATCAACATCCTCTCCTACGTCGATGACACACAACTTATACTCTCTCTCGGACAAGAAACCCAACACTCAGAACAAGTTCACAGCCTGCATGACTGAAATCACCAACTGGATGAAGTTCAACTATCTCTCAAGCTAAACAATCGAGAAGAGAGAACTAGTGATTTTCTGCAAGAACACCTCACAATGACACTCCACCTGGAGGCTGGGCAACCTTGGACCCATACCCAACACCAGCACCCACACAGGAACAGGATCATTAATGACAAAAACCTGGGACATGATGCGCAAGTCAATGCCATCACAGCATCCTGCTTCCGCCTCCTCAAGATGCTGAAGAAAATCTTCAAATGGCCCTGTACTCTGCTGCCAACTTATACTAGCCAACAGTCCAGAGATATCATCAGTAAGAGGGAAACTTCAAGACTGCACTTCTGCTCAACTTTCGTCTGAAATTATCCACTTGCACTGCATCCAGGGGGTGTCAATCAGCACCATAAAACCAGTGGAAACAATAAATGCCAATTATTGCCACAATTGCAAGGTGTAAGGAAATCAACCATCTCCACTGACTTGTTCTCTTGTGAGCGGCGAAGGTGATACATGCCTCCTTTTCCTAAATCAACATTTTCTAGAGTTTTAATATGACAACTGTATCAACTGAGACACTAAATCCCCCCAGCCACATTTCTTTCCAGTAATATGTTCGCACAAAGTGGCAATGTAGAGTATGAACCGATATAGGTCTAGATGAACATCCCTAACTCCATTTTCTGCAACGACCTACCCCGTGCACACTCATGGTGTGGTCCATTTATATCATACATGAAGTAATTCCTCTCCAACACACTGTGCTCATTGCAATGATAGCCTAAGCCCTTTCTTCAAACAAATAAATGAAGTGCTCTGTGACAGTGGGGATAAGTGCTTCATCTCAGATAGGTATTCAACCAAAGGATTCCAAATCTGATTTGTCTATGCCAAAGCGTGCATAATTTACTCTAGAACAAGCTTCTGCCATAGATTGTGACTCTAGTGCATAATGTGTACATCTTTATTTGTGTAAAAAAAAGATAACCAAAACCAGGATGCAAAGGGTTACATTTGTGCTGTAAAGTAAAATCGCATTCAAGATGTTCCCTGACAATAAGAGTTGTTTACAAGTGTAACGCATTTGGAATAGGACATCTGCTGCAGCTCTCATGAGTCTTTAAACTTTAAAAAGAAAAACCTTCATCCATTGGGGTTTAGCAGAGCAAGGTTCATGCTGATCCATCAACTGGGGACAAAAGAAATGGAGAAGGATCAAAAAAGTAAAAATGATAATGTTTCCCATTTTAATTCTCACAGGAAGCTGTTGACAAGAGAAAAAAATTGCTCAACGGATAAACACCAAAGTTGGCATGAAAATAGAACTTTGCTCAAGAAATACCTTTCCTTGGTATGGTGTAAATCCATTCAGTAGTTTTTGAGAAATTAGCATTGAAAAAGTTGTTTTGTAGGCCTCCAATTGAGCCAGCCTGTCAATAAAGCTTTGAGAGATAGACTTATCTGGACCATTAGTTCATGGATGCTGTATGAACTTAGGTTTGCGAAATATCTGAAAGATTCAAATTTTAAATAAATAATCGAGTCCAATTGGACAAGAAGCTTTTTCTCCCATTGTCCATTTTGGGCCTGCAATCCCAAAGCTGGGTTTGCTGACCCAAAGCTATCGGTCTGCAATTTGAACAAAAATATTGCAGCTGTCATTACAGGGACTCAGTCCTGTCGTTCAAATGAAGGAGTAAGGTGCAGAAGCAGCGTGCTCTGACCCGTTGGCCAAGTTAGAGGGTTCCAAAGGGAATTTACTTAAAAATTACAAGAGTGCCACCTGGTTTGCAGACCACAAGGCTAGGTTTGCTGTCATCCTCAGAACAGCCCCGGTAGTCTACGAACCATCAGCAAGAGCTTCCGGACCGTTGTTGAACGTTTGGCGTGCAAGTTATGGTCTGCTTAGGTGTTGCTCAAGGTATGGATTGCGATCCTAACCAAAACCTATGAATTTCAAGATGTTATGGTATCTTTCTATCGTGGCTTCATGTACCTTAAAGATATCATTTTAACACATACATAAAAAGATTTGGGGACTTACACCACGATTCCGAGTTGTGCAGAATTCGGGTGATCGTTACAGCACCTGGTAAGGAATGCTTCCCTGATGTTGCTTATTTACCAGACAATGTAATTATCTGAGTTGTGAAATCAGCATTTACTGCACTGAGTACTGCATGTTTAGCATTTATTGATGAGCATTTTCTCCTAATACATTTTCCCAGGGTTTTCTTGGTGAAATCTGTCAAGGGGAACTGGTGGAGCATGGCGATAGATAAAGTATATTGTACTGCATTTTATTGTATTTCTATAATGCTTAATTCTCCTTACGAGATGCTGTAGCTCGCTGCTCTGTGATAGTGGTTCGGATTGAGCGTGTTTGTCACACAGCCTACAAAGGTTGTGTATATGTTATGTTAATAAATTTATTAAGCGCGCGAATACCCGGAGGTGTCTTGGCGCTGAACAGTGGATTAAGCCAGTATCTGTAAGACGAAGATGACTATTTCTCAAATAGCCAGGTCTTCAAGGCCTTCCTAAAGGCGAATAAAGTTGGTAGTGTTCTGATGGAGAGAGGGAGCGCATTCCAGAGTTTGGGGGCAGCTGCCCTGAAGCTACTACCACCCCACCTGGCCCTAAAGACTCTCGGAGTTGCTAGCAGTTTAGCTTCTTCGGAGCGCAAATGCCTTTTTGGAACATACCAGTAGAGTAGGCATCTCAGAAACATGGGGCCAGTATCCTGAAGTGCTCTATAGGTGATGCAAAGGGCTTTGAAGATGATGCGGTTCTTAACTGGGAGCCAGTGCAGCTTATACAGATGATTTCGGACTGACGAGTGCCTAGGGATACCTAATAGGAGACGCGCAGCCGCATTTTGGATCATTTGCAACTTGTGTTGTTTTTCAGTCAGGCCAATATAGAGACTATTACAATAGTTGAGCTTTGCCAGGTTCAGAGAGGAAATCACGGTTTTCCTGCTGTCCGTGGGGATAAAAGGTAGTATTTTTTTAATGGTTTTCAGCACGAAAAAGCTCGATGAGAATCAGCATTTACCTGTGATTTAAAATTCAACTTGTCATCGATGATCACACCAAGGTTCTTTGCCTTGGTGGCTGGAATAGGTGCCGATCCCAGTTCGTCCGGCCACCAGTTTTGTGACCAGTTAGGCAAAAAGTTGCCAAAAGTGATTACTTCTGTTTTGTCTGAGTTTAATCTCAGACAATGAGAGTTCATCCAGGAACTGACTGCCAGCATGCAATCCTTAAAATTTTGCATTGGTGGTGCAGAGTTTTTTGATACAGACAATACAATTTGTGGATCATCTGCATAGGATGTCAGCGCTAAACCGAAAGATCTTATAAGTTTAGGCAGTTCTGATACATGTTAAAAAGTGTAGGGCTCAAGGACGAGAACTGAGGAACTCCACACGGGAGGACGAAAGGCGGAGACTCGTAGCTTCCCATGTATTCTGCCTGACAAAAAGGATGAAAACAGTGTAAGTGTTTTGTCAGAAACGCCAATGGAATTTAGACGATTTAGCAGAAGATCACGGTCGACAGTGTCAAACGCTGCCGATAGATCGAGCAAAATCAGAGCGGCAGATCCCCCCCCTCACCCCCTCCCCCCGCGTCCAAAATTGCTCTGATTTCGTCTGTGGCTTTGATTAAAGCAGATTCCGTACTGTGTTCTGTTCTGAAACCGAACTGTCTTTCATCTAGATAGTTGTGTTTTAGTAAATAGTCTGTCAGCTGTTCGTTCATGAATTTTTCCACTAGTTTGGCAGGTAGAGGAAGACGAGAAATTGGCCTATAATTATTGGGTTGTGTAGGGTCAAGGTTTTCAATAGTGGCAATATGGATGCCTTTTTCCATATAGTGGGAAAAACATCATGCGAGAACATAGCATTAAAAATGTCGGTAAGGCAGGGAGCCAACATCTCAGGAGCTTGCTTGAAGACGTTAGGGGGAAGAGGGTCATGGGGGTAGCCTGATTTAGCCTATTGAATAAGAGTGGTGATCTTCTCATTAGTGACTGGTTCAAATTTGGAGAAGCTCAAGGCATCAGAAGAGCCAGCATTAGTGATATGATTGGAGATCTGATTGTCTGGGCAAGTGTTGGTGTTGAATATATGTCATAGATTTGCTCCACTTTCTTTAAAAAGTGTTGTGCTAGAGAGTCACAGAATTTTTGTGAGGGCTCAATGGAATTTGTTTCTAGGGGACCTGATAGTTTTGAAACCACTTGGAAAAGTTCTCTGGTGGAGTTCTTTGCCAAATTAATTTGTTTTGTGATATAGGCGCATTTTTCTGAATTAAGTGTTTATATCAGAGTTGTGCTCTTGCCATGTATTGTTGCTGCTGTTATTCATGCATTTAAAGTGAAAAGGAATGAGATAGGCGCACTTGACCGATTCTAATGTATGTAAGGAAGGATAGAAGTGTGTGAGTGCATTATGGTCTATGTTTGGAATGTTTTGGTATCAGATGAGAGGTTCTGTCCTGCAGAGCTGCAAAGACAGTGATTCAAGCAGTTAAAGGGCATGGAGGTTTAACCAATTTCCCACAAAGTACCTTCTGAGGAAGGACATTACCAGATAACTTCACAGTTCACCCAAACCTACTGCACTGTAGAAGAACGGAGGGACGTAGAGGGCTGGGCCATTAATTAAAATCATTGAAAGAGCCTCATGACAAAATGCAACGTTTTTTATTCAAGATTCTATTTAAGTAGTGCCCTTATGTTAGGAATGGTTTCAAGGCACTAAGAAAAGTTAAATAACATGTGTATTGTAATATTATAAACATTTATTTTCCTTTTAATTGGAATGCAACATCCTTCTTAAATTGTTTCTGACGTAAAAGCGCCTTGGGTCTCACAAGCATTAGGAAATTGCTATAGGACAAGGTAGCAAAGTGGTGTATTTGTCAATGAGGAGAGATATGGGAATGTAGCTTTTCATAGGTGTTTATCTGTCCAAGTTCTTGACGCCTTCAAGTGGGCTGGCGAGAGAGAAGCTGCAGGGGGCACAAGAAGAAATTTAAAAAAGCAAAGCCTCATCCACCTTTTAAATGCGTTTGGATGGCCTGTGAAGTACACTAGCCTAGGGGACACTTCACCTAAAGAATGCGGCTGCCCACGGCGCTCGCAGTGGGCCCTGTAAGAGGGCGGCCCCCTTAGTGCTGCATTAGGCACGAACATCACCGCGCCCTGTCGCTGGGACCCCCTCCTCTGGGAGTCTCTCCTTTGCCCAGAGCCTCTGCAGCGTCATATTCGGTGCGCAGTGGGCTGGGGGCAGGAATTTATACCTGCCCCCACCCACTGGCCATCCGCTTTGTTCCCAGATGGACACGCTGTCAGTGTGTCGCGTTGCGTTGTCCCCTGGGCCTGGAGGTACCCCAGGTGTCGGGGTTTTGCGGGAGTGTCGGGTGGGATACACGCTGTCCACAGGTCGACCTTGGTTTCACGTCTGGTCACGTTATGTTTTCGAGCCAGGTGGCAGCGCCCGCGGTTGACTGCGGTGAGTCTGGGCCCTATGGGGCGTTATGTCTTGCCCCTGGCGGTGCTCTGTTTACCTGAAGGCTCATGTCCCTCGTGCTTTTGGTTTGCATCTGCATAATTCCTTCATGTGTGGGGCAGACACTGGGAGCCGGAAGGTGCGTTGGAGCTTGCCCAGACAGCTGGGAGCTGGGGGAGCCATTGAGCGTTCGTTGGGTGGTTTGCAGCTCTGTCAGGGGCCCAGGCACCAACTTGTATTTTAAGGAGAGGATGTGGGCCAGGCATAGGAGCCAGGCCGGGCAAAGGAGCAGGCAGGACTGCTCTCGTCACCGACTCCTGCAAGAGGTTTTAGCAGGGAAAGTCAGGTGGTTTCTATTGTTCTCCAGGGTAGCTTTCACTACTTTTTCCATGGATATGTCGAAAGTTTTCTGTGGAGAATCTGGGCATTGTGTGAATGTATCAAAGGGAAGATTGCCTCATACACCGGTTCATTTCTACAGGAAAACAATTGTGCAGCCACCAGGCCTGCTACACTCTCCGTGCTCAATGAAGGGAAGTAAAATAGGCCCCACGAATTCCTCGCGAACAGTGAAGGGGAGTCTGGTGTGGCCGTGGGGGCTGAGGTGTGTGGGTGACCGGGCGTTAAGCTTCTGTTCTCTCAGAGCACACATAGTGCCATTATTGGCAACACACCCCACCCACACAACAACAGAGCATGCATGAATAAATAAATACGCATCACAACTTTTGTTTGGGAAAATATTGCTGCAGGTTTATTCCATACAAAAGTATGCAATATGGTGGGTTATCTTACGGGCAATCCAAGGGCAGGCAGCTGTAACCAACCTATGCTGCCCTGCCTGCCTGATGAGCTAAGCACTGTGGAGAACCCAATCAGTGCTACACCTTATGGGGTGATCCTCTTACCGGATCACTTGACACATTGGTCCCTTATTACTCACGCCCCTTTCAGGGCGCTGCGTAGCAAGGCAAGCCTCCGGTTGTTCAGGCCCACAACCGCCCGAAGGACTAACGGGGCGCCGACGTAATTCTTCCAGGAACCTGCCATGAGGCTCCTGGTATTTGGCTCTGGCACCCCTATTGTGCTCTTGCAGAGGTACCCTTCTGTACCCATATGCTTCCAGATCACCCTGTAACTCCGCCTGCAACGACAAAAGAAAACATTACAACGTTCTATGTACTTCGCCTGCCAGCCACACGCCGTGTAAGCGGTAGGGTGGGAGACGGCGTGTCCGGCGCAAAGAGGACGCCAGGATGGCCGATTTCAATAGCCATCGGGATTGAGTTTGGACGCTATGACTAGCCAGAGTCCTGAAGCTTCTCTCTGCTAAGTGTATAGGTGTTGCATGGTAACAAAAGTCAAAAACCCAGTGCCCAGGCGTCAGCCTTGGGAATGCCCGCTATGGAAACCCATAGAACTACTTATAAAAACAGAGCCTAGTGACAGTAACTAACAACTCCCGATGGGCCCAGAACGCATCAACGTCACTGTCGGTCTACTACCATGTAGAGAGAGAAGACATCGTTAGCTGGCTCAGCAAACCGGGGAGTGGTCCCATGGCCCAGTGTTCCCATGGCGCACCCGCAATAATGTGATAAACATTCAGACCGCAATCACGTATGAACCATGGACCCTCATTCACTTCTGATTCCGGACCCCACATCAGACCGCAATCAAGCGGTCCGAGAGTCTGAACTTGATTCGGAAACCCCGCCCAGACCATGTGCAGGACAACCCAAACCATCAGAGTGGCGATGACGTCTCCCCGTGTGATCGTGCGTTGGAGGGAACAAGCCACCTTAGTCTTAAAAGTGGACAGGCGATCCCTTGTCGTTAAAAGGAAGATGTTTAAGCAGGGGAGTATGTTTACAAGTTTAACGTACATCTGGCCCACAAATCAGACTTACGGGCATGATCAAATAAAGTTATCTAGTAAAATTAAAACATACACCGATGCAGCTGCAGGCGCGGTGTCACCCTGTGGCGCTGGCGCCCTTGTCTGGAGGAACAACTGCCCTGCGCCCGCGGCGATAAATGCCTGCAGGTCCCAACTGACCGCACCACCTTTGGGCACAGTCCAGCAGGAGCACCACCCGGGGGTGCAGCTGACCACTGCCTCTAAGCGTCGTTGGTCAAAGTAAGTGACAATGGCTGAAATATTTTGAGCACTCACCGCCATGAAACACCATGGTGCGGGCACCAAATGCGTGTGCGAGTCTAGGCCCATGCTCACTAGGCCACCGTGACTCCTTGGTTGCACCACAAACCTTTGGTACCCCCAGAAAGAACACCTCCCGTGCAATCCCATCACCTACCGCACTGGAGCTAACCACACCAAGCTGTGACTGTAGCAAGCAATCAAGATACCAAGTGATCTGCCCAGGGCTCGAGCCGTTAACCACAAGGCAGCGTCCGCCACATTCCTCGGCATTGTGTTCTTTTAATCGGGTGCCTGATTAGAAAGACACGTTGCGGCAGCTCTCCTCTGCTGCGTAATGATGTAGAGTGCTAAATTATTAGTGTGCCTTCAACTTGAGGTTGCGCGCACCAAACACCTGCATAATGTAACTCAGTTCGATATTTAATAGGCTATGTGAAGCCGAAAGAGACTTTCTGGCATACTTATTTTCTTCTTACGGCAAATTACTCCACGCAATAACCAAGTGGACCGCAAAAGATCTGGGAGGTGTGAGTGAGGCAGACTGCATCCAAACCGATCTAGACACCTGTTAGCAGTGCACAGTGTGCAATCCTTCTGCAAGGATGTCAGTGGTCCTTTATTCGAAACCAACTCCAAGTACCCTTCTCCCGGTACTATTAACAAATATAGCAAGCGGCCAGCTCCTAGCGCCCCACCCTTATCGGCCGACAGCCTCATAGAGACGATCGAAACAGAAGCAGTCCCAGGTCGATCAGTACAACCTTGCCCCCCTACTCACCGGTGAATTTGCGCAATGTACTGCATTTATTCGCAAAACCGTGTCTTGATGAAGGCAACCTCACTACAATATTGCAAATCTCTCCAACCATATTGCACATGTCCCCACCAATTTTATTAGGCCACAACGGAAGAAGACAGAAAATTGTCCCAAAATTCTCCTTAAACGCAGGATTAAGGTGCCTTAATGAGTGTTTTGTCAAAGACCAACCGACAAGTGTGGATCAACGGTAAAAGCAGTGTTCAATCACCACTCTTCCTCTCCAAAAAAGGAGTACCCGGAGTAAACGCTCCTCGATAAACGATATGACCAGACAACCGGTAAATGGCAGAAAAACCACAGGAGACCGTTGAAGTGGTCTGTACAACTCCAAGGAAACTCGAACTGCATTTAATTTACGACAGCGCAGACACTCCCGGCGCCTCTTTGATGCATACAAGCGCACCTAATCCCTTGCAGCACCCTTCTGCGATCACCGCAGCGCGCCGCCATTACCGCCGCGCGCCACCATTACCGCCGCCCCCGCATACGGGCGCAGCGCCCACCTATAGCAGCGCAGCGCCCACCTATAGCAGCGCCGCATCCTTTCCTACCGCACACTCGGTCAGCCATCACCGCGCCGCCCCGCCTACACAAGCGGCCTCATCCCTGAAGTAAGGGCTTGTCTATACCCCCCTCGCATATGGGGGCAGCCGCCTCGCCGCGCGGCTACGATACCGATAATACGCCCATCTTCAGCGGCCGGTTCGATAATCACCGCCCCGCACCATAGCAAGTGCAAACCTTCAATTGACCAAACCTCCAATGGACCAGCATGCGCGCTATTAATGTATGCGTGCTAATAAAACATTATGTTACGTCTATCACGCCAATCACCCTCAATATGAAATGCGCTATTAAAACGTTATGCAACATCCAATAGACCCGCACCACGCGCCACCTGCGCGACCGTGCATGCCTCCCTGGCACTGCGGCCTTAATAGCACCGAGCGCAGCCCAAACTCTGGCTGAACCAGCGGACCCCTGCACTTTCACTGCCTCACGCCCGCGGCCCCTTCCCCGTCACCCGGAGGGCCAAGTCAGCAGCTCAGGCCCTTACGCCACATTCTCTGTGGAAAACAATTCGCAGGCGGCAGGAAGGGTGTGAGTAGGGAGGTCGGACCCTGGTGCTGCCAGTTAATACCAGGGTGAGAGAAGCCCCAAGGATGCAGCAGACTCGGAGCACCACTGAAGTTGTTGGTTCGACAGGGGCACAGACCGGCACACGGGGGTGAAGGCGGGTGAAAACTGACCAGAACCGACGGCCCCGAGTTCGACTTCAACGACGCCCACGTCTAGCAGTCTGAAGGGACGGACCGACTCACCGGAGAATCACGACGCATCGGAGTCCGGCACAATTAGACGGCATGTCCGGCGCAAAGAGGACGCCAAGATGGCCGGGGGAGGCATAAATACCCTCCCCACCACCTCGGCGCGCCGGAAGTGACGAGCCTAAGGCAAGGGGGACTCCTCCCTGAGTCCCGGCATTAGAGGGGGTGGGTTAGTGCCCAAATGTCACTAAAGGGCCAAAAGGGTGGCCCCCTGCGTGGGCCTCGGGCTGACGCATTCTTTAGGCTTCCCCCGCCTCCACCGCGTGCATTCCTGGAACAAGTCACGTGTGATGTATGATGGCATACATTTGCCCGGGGAAGGACATTGGATCGCATCACCCCTCTCAGGTTCAGAGCGTGGTGATAATTTAAAATGCGCCTCAGGATATCAGTGTTTCAGCCAGGGGTTAGGCTCAGTGGTGCAGATGTGTGCCCCTGCGAAGAGGTGCTTCTCTCGACCAGGGCATTGGTGAGGACAAGTCTTGGGTCTGTCTCCCTTCCCCTCTCCCAAGCTCCCTGCTTCCTTCTGCACTCATCCTCCTTTGTGTCCGGGCCCTGATTGACCGACGCGCCGCCTGGTGGCTCCGGTTGCTGGGCGGTGGGGACAGAGGGATGACTGTGGTCCGCTGGTGTTGTGCCCAGGCCTTAGTTGCGGCCGTGGTAGTCTAGCGGTGCCAGCTCCGGGCATTGGTCCTGGGGCGTGGGCGAGAGTCCTTCCAGATGCGCGACCGTTGCTGCTCCACGAGCACGGGCTGACAGGTGTGAAGAAGGCTAATTATTCGAAGTGCCTTTTCTAATGTATATGGTGCTCTTTGCTTCAGACTGCTTTGGTCAGAGACTGTGTGGGGTATTTTGTTGAGTCTTCGGCGGCCTCGAGTCACGGTGCGGCCATGCCCCATTGTGCTGAGTTGGTTGACTGTACGTTGTGGAGCAGCGTGGGGATTGGAGACGGTTTTGGTGTGAGGTTTGTTTGGCTGGTCACCTCATGTCTCGCAAGAGAGCGGGGTTTGGTTATTCATGGGGGCTTTGGTTTGCAATGCTCGTGTTCCATTGGCCAACGGGGGCAGAAGAGCCTCAGCAGGGTTTCGTCCCTTATTGGATGCGGAGGATTGGGCCATTTAAATACAAATAAAAAAATAAGCCAAATGTGCAAGTCGGGTTCGCAACAAACAGCTCTTCTCTAAACAGACACATATTGACAGAGCCTGCGTTCAGATTCATAGAACCCGCCTCTTCAGCAGTAGGGCGTACCATATTTGTCTGCAGCATAGCACAACAGTATAGCAATAACAGCGGAAATTATGTTGTCCGCCAGGATTTACACGTCTCTCCTAAGGGTGGAAGAGCCTGCTAAAAGCTTGAGTTTTGGGGTAATGGAGCTGCTATTATGGGCGCTATTTTCTGTTCCGTGTGGGAGAGCGACGTGTGCACGTTCAGGCTTGTAGGGATCTCTCTTTCTCTGCTCCTCCAACTTCTACCTTGCCCTCTGGCGTTTGGTGACCTGGACAGTGGACGCAGCGGGATGCCGGTCCCGGGTTCCGCCCCGTCCTGCCTGGGTTTGTTTGTTTGCTGGTTGGCCCCACCATGAAGCACCCTAGGAGGGCTTTTATATAGACTGTGCATTCGCCTTGGCATTTAACACTGCCTTAATTCTCAAGCTAAAGGCGTGCCGCTGCATCAGAGGAGTGTGTGGCCCATCGGACGGCCGTTCAGGTCCAGGGGCCCATTGGCATTGACCTGAAGGGGCCGCGTGCCTGTCTCTGACCTCCAGCGGGGGCTGCTGCACCGGAGGGGGGAGAGGTGACTCGCATTCAGGTCGCGAGCCTTTAGGATTGTCGGGCTGGCTCACATGCTTAAGGAGAGCACACAGGGAGCCGCTGCATCCTGGATTGCGGTTCGAGCCCCAGTCTAGGTTCCTCGGCCTCTCATCCTTCCTGCATGAGGCAAGAGACGGGTTTGCCGGCCGCGGTGGGTGACAATTGGAGCATGATGCACTGAACTAGCTTAATAACAATACAAAAAATGCACCTCCAACCAAAGATCAAACATAAGTCTTTCCTCAGAAGTTACTTTTATTAACTCCGAGATTCATCAATTAATACTTTTTCTTGTGTTTATGAAGTTTTTCCCATATTTTGAATTAAAACATACACCTCGGTGTCATTTTTGATATTTAAAAGAAACAGTGTACACAAACACTACAATATTTACATGACGCATAGACAATTAATCTGGTGTTAAAAAACAAGATTAATACATAAACAAGTCAATACAACGCTAAACATTTGATGCAGAGAGGTGTGGTGCAGCGGCCAGGGCAGCTGACTTCGGAGCACAGGGTTCATGGTTCGATCCCCGGCTCCGGCGGCAGCTCAGCTCAGCACCATGTGACTCTGGGCAATAGCTCACTTAATTTCCACTACGCCCCCAGCGCCTTGAGACCCGTAAGGGTGAGTAGCTGCGCTATATAAAAACGGACTTACATTTTTTTACTTACATGCAGTGTTAAACCCAATGTATAGACACATCAAAACAGGCTCCTTTGTCCTACTATCTTTTTTATGGTACCGGGACCTATTACATTCAAGTCTTCGATACTATACACTTTCAAGGTCCTGAAATGGTCAGAGTGCTAATCTAGAACTCTATGTCTGCGCTTATTCAATCAAGCCCAGACTATACATTATTATGTGTGTTAGTTCTTTGTGGTCACTCTTGGCCTCAAGGTGAAAATGCCAACGCATTTCAACCTTCATAATCGGACCTGGGAATGGTTTGATTGAAGGTCTTCATCAGGGCGGAAAGGGATTCAAGTAGGACGCTGCATATTTCCTAAGGCAGAAATAATGGAATTTTCTTTGAATATATCTACTGCTAATTACGTGCAACACTGAATCATATTGAAAGTGCTCATTACATTCCGGATGTTAGGGTGTTTTTGAACCACTATTCACGGAGGTCATCAAATCAGTGTATTTCTTAAACTTCTTGTCACCTCGATAGTCATGGTATCTGGTGTTAAAAGAGGGGCGGTGGTAAGAGGAACATACTTTTGGTTTAAAGCAGAGAAGAGTTTGGATTTGCATTCCAATTTGTGCACGGGGCATGCAGTGCTGCCAGGGACTGTGTTTCTTAAGGAAAGGCTAAATTTTGAGTGGATAGGACAGCGGACACGTGGCCTTGAGTGTTGTGGATAGCAAGTTACTTTAAAGAATGGTGCCGAGAATGCCTTGAACTATCGGCTCGTGCAAAGGAACTTAGCGGCAAGTGTGGGAGCATGAGGGCATTCATGTGACTGGCCCACAGCGTGACGGGACCTTAACGTGCACGTAAAGTTCATTACATAGTTCTAGAATTGAAGTCAAAGTTGTATTAACATCGTCGTGACGGGCAAAAATGTCGAGTCCATGCTTAACTCGGCTGTGGCTTCAAATTACGCAAGCGAACCGTGCAAGAGGTCTTATCATGCAGCGTCTTTACCTTTGTGTTAACGGTGACTTCCTCCTTCAGCGTACGAGCCACAGCTCCGTGTTGCTTCGGTGTTGAGTCATTCAGCCATTGTCTGCTGGCGGCGGCGTTTTAAACAGAATAACTTCCTCTTCCTACCAGCAGATGACTCGAGGCGTCGGACGTATATCCTGTGATCTATACGTGGCCTGACCTTGCCTGTCTTCCTGTCATTTAGAACGCTCCCAGGTCGTCATGGATACGCATATCTTGCAGCTTAGAGTATTGCGATTCAACATTAGCCGGAGCTGCTCTGACTCTGGATGCATTCTATTCGTGCATTTTCCCTCATCTTTATCAATTTTTTGTTGATTCCAGGTGACAAGCGACCCCCTATTGTACGCAACACATGATCTCATTTATTTCATTTAAGCCGTTTTCCTTGGTCCCCAGATACATGATGGTTTTGGCTTCAAATCTAGCTTAATGTCAGCATGGTAGCCCCCCTTGTTTACTGATATTGCCCAAGGAGGTCTGATTTAGGTTGGGGCCACCGGGTGGCATTGGCCCACAGTTTTAGGTGGGGCGAGCATGAATGGTGTGTTTCGGTCTGTTCATTTTGTGTCTGCCGGGTGTAGGTCGTGGGCGTACGCCAGCCTGAGTTGGATCCTTGGTCGATGGTGCTATGTGGTACCAGCTGGCATATGCAAGGGTCCTGTGTCCATTTCATTATTATTATTGCCCTGAGCAATCACAGCCCTGTTTGGGACACTACAGGTGGCGTCACAAAGAGATGGGAATCCGGCTCAGCGATTTCACTGATGGCCAACAAGGTTCGTGGGCGCACCCCACTGGTGGTCGCACCCTGTTTTCATTCACTTGAAGTAATAAATGTAATAGTGCAATGAAGGCTGCTACTGCTGGCAGGGTAAGGTCTGTCCATTCTGGTAAGTTTGGTTTAATCTCCAGCACTGTTGCAGTTCCCGTACAGGCAAAGGACGGCGGAGCTTCGGGTAGTAAAGCAGAGCTGAATGAGTTGGGGTGCAATTCTGTTAAAACCAAGGGTATCAAAGTAGCGGCAGGGTAAAAAGGGGTAGTTCATCCTCTGGTTACGTGTGATCCTCAAGTATACAGGTAATGTTTCCTTGGAAGATCTCCAGTCGAGAGCCAGTTGGCCTCATGTTTGAGGGTGCGTAAGTCCTTTTGGTGCAAGGCCCGCACCACCTCCACTGGAACAATCCCTGCTACTATGGGGCCAAGTCCTCATCAGTAGTGGCCAACAGCTAAGCTGCGGTTGGCATAGAAGTTCTGCACCATCCACCTCAGGTCGCCTGCCAACTTATCCTACAATTGGTTCAGCACACCAGTGGGAGACCCACAGGAGGTGCAGTCATTCCAGGGGGGCACCAATATCACAGACTCAAATAAAATTGTACTTTCAACAGGCCTGGGCAAACAATGGTAAGGCATAGTAAGCGCAGTTTCGGCCAGCTGATCTCATCTGAGTTTCAGAGGCTGAGGGGTTGTCACTTCCATGCGAAATGTCCCAGTGCAAGACCAGGGGTAAGCAGTGTTTGGGGCAGGTTAGCATACCCAAAGGTGTCTCTGCGGGTCTGATGTGTCTTTCTGGTCATCATGGCCGAGCGAGACATTCTATTCTTGCATACTGCCTTGGTCATGGATTCATCACCTGCCCCACTCCAGAGACATTTAGAGGTATGTCCATGGTTACTTTTTGTACTTAGTAATGTTTCATGACCAAAGCGGATTGTTGTAACTTTTCGAGGGGGGAGAAATCTAAAGTAAATTAAGTACCTAATTACTTACAATGAAGCACATTTAGGTGGGCAGCGTAAAGTTGATTTGAACTATTAAATCCCCCCTACCCACCCACCCACTAATGTCAGCAACCACTCACATTGTCAGCAGTTAAACAGCCTAGGAAGATTGGGGGCAAAACACCACAGATTAAACTGCACGTGCAAAATTCCTGTAAGAATTGAGGGACATATGGCAATTACATAAGGACAACCTTTGCTTAATGTCACATATCTCTAAGCTCATCTGAAGTTGAGCCGTCCCACATCATTGTGGGATAGTCACCAACGAAGAACGGGCTGTTGGGTCTGCCTGTCAGGACATTGACACACAGACAACTGGAAACTGGAGTCCTATAGTGTATGATATGCTCAAAACAAGGGAATTTTGCTCTGAGCTGCTAACCAACACAGGTTTTGCCGGCAGCAGAATAGGACTGGGACTGGCGGCTTAGTGGAATCAAGCTTTCACAGTGGGGGCCTTTCACCCTTCGAGGTGTTAAAAAAAGAGTATCAGTTAGTGGGGTAACAATAACTGAGGAGAGGAAAGTAAGGCTGGCTGGATATAATCCTCACTCTACCTTCACTGGCACATCTTGTTGTTTGTTGCCTGGTCAAAGGTATTGCTCCACCGCCAGGCATAGAGGACAACCCAGCCACACTATAAGCTGATGGTTAAGTTCATCCAGGGACACATATACACAGCCCCGTAATAGGCCCCGGCGGTTGCCAGCACTGTGAATTACCAAAATTACAACTGAAAAGGAGCAGATGGGTTAGCCCAGTTAGCAGAGGCATCACAAGATGGAACTACGGGCACAAGATGGGTTTGCATGCAGACAAACATTCACTGGAACCAGACTTGGCACTATTAAGTTGTACACCATAGCTTTATCTATTAAACTGGCTGTGCAAATGTCTGGTCATTTCAGCAGAAAATGTGCATATATGGTCAGAAGTGTACTTGGCAGGAACCTGCAAATAGAGTGGGTTTTAAATAGGTTTTCCTTTTGGCCATCTCTATAGAACATGTGCACTCTGTAAACAGGAGAGTATGGGTAAAGGGATCCTGCATTTAAGATATTAAAAAAAAAATAATAAATACCTGCAGCCCTTTAGCCAGGTGGGTTGCGTTAGTTTGTCATCCAAAAATGTGCAGTGGCTTCAATAGTGTTGAGAAATATGGGTTTGGAGCACATTGCTGACAATCCCCAGAACACATTTGGCATTCTGAGTTAAGAAGGTGCAGGTAAATTTGTTTGTATGTGTTACTCCAGGTTCTCATGATCCAAAAGCATTGGCATCTGTGCGGCACACTGGTATACCTTTAGCAAAAGTAGGGTTATGGGCTACATACGCTAAAGCGCCATTCAACCAGGTGGGCTGCATTAGTTTGTCATTCCAAATGTGTGCAATTACCCCAATAGTGTTGGGAAAGTTGGGTTTGGAGCACAAATGCTGACAATTATCAGTACACATTTTGCATTCATATTTAGGAAGGTGCAGGTAAATTGGCTCATATGTTTTACTCCATGTCCTCAAATCCAAAAGCATTGGCAAACCTTTTTGCACTCTGGTATGCCTTTAGCAAAAGCTGTCTATGGGCTACATATGCTGGGGTGGGGACAACAGCATCGGTCACAAGACTCCCCTCTCCAGGGTGGGGTCCATATTTCACTTGCTGTGGCGGCACTTGGGTATCAGTTTGAACCCCCAAAAATATGGAGGGGTGGGGGGGGGGGTAAGCAAGGGCTTAGTCAACCCCCATATGTAACTGCACATATTGGCACACAGTGCACAATGGATTATATCACCCTGAACTGGGGTTACGAAGAGAGCAGTAGTTTTAAATTCTCTATGGGGTAATATTTCTTGTTGGCGCTGTCCTCACATACAATTGGAGGTCAGCGGGTAGAGATAAGGGTATTGTGTTGGCCACAAACAATAACTTGTTAACAAATATACTGATGGCCTTGGAGGCGAACTCCACTATGTTTACCAGCGAATCCTGAAATCAGGGACTGGGCAGTGATGGGTTAATACACGACTCGGCAACCCCTAACCAGAAGGCCCTTATTGGCACAGAAGGCACCATAGGGACATCACCCTGAACTGTGGTTAAAGAAGAGAACAGCAGTTCTCAACTCCGGGGAGGCCATCGAACATTCCTACGGATGGTTAAATAATTCACTTGCTGTGCAGCAGATGGTTATCAGTTTGAACCCTCAAAGTTAGGACTCGCCAAGTAGGGGGGTGCACAAGGGCTTAGTCAACCCCCCAATGTAAATGCATAATCTTGCACATGGTGCTCGATGGCTTATATGACACAGATCTGTGTTACGAAGAGAGCAGTAGTTTTTAATGCTCGTGGGGTCCTATTTCCGGTTGGCACTGCGCTCCTATACAATTGGAGGTCAGTGGGTAGAGATATGGGTATTAGTTGGCCCCAAGCAATAACTTGAAGGGTAAATAAAGCTGTGGTTAAAGAAGAGAACAGTAGTTCCCAAATCCCGGTGAGGCCACCGTACAGTCATACCTGGGTGGAAATATAGCCATGTACAAACCCACCAAGCAGGAGAGCTTGGTTCAACGCGAACGTAAGTCAAATAAGAAGGGCTTGGTAAATTAGGCGTGACCCTCGTTTGTGCAAACACCACACGGTACCCAGACAGGGACGGGGCCCACCTATCAGAGTTAGATAGGGAAATGGTTCAGCTAGAAGGACTGATAACAACAGGTTGGAGGTTATGGAGCCTGCAATAACTAGAAGGGTAAATAAAGCTGTGGTTAAAGAAGGAAACTGTAGATCCCCCCCTTCCGGGGAGGCCATCACATTCCTACAGGAAAATAAAGCCATGTACAAAGCAGGAGGGCATGGTTAAACTCCTATTCAATTTAAAATAAGAAGGGGTGGTAAATTAGGCGTGGCCTCTTTCGTGCAACACCATATGGTACCCAGATAGGGACGGGGCACACCTGTCAGAGGTAGATAAGGAAATGGTCTACTTAGAAGGACTAACGGCAGGTTGCAGGTGGTTATGGAGCCTGCCATGGTGGGTGGGCCGGATATGATGGTGGCCACATCTGGGGCTTTGGCGGAGTTACAGGGCGATCCGGAGGCTGATTGGTACATAGGGGTACCCTTTCAGGAGCACAATAAGGGTGCCTTATGCCAAAATTCCAGGAGTCTTTACGCCCCGATAGTCCTTGGGCGGTTGTAAGCCTGAGCAACCGGGGGCTTGCCATGCCACGCTCCGCCCCTAAAAAGGCGTGAGTAAAGTCATGGACTGGTGGTCCATGGTATTTAAGGGGGATAATCCCCACATAAATGGTAGCACCGATTGGGTTGGCCACGGTGCAGTTTGGCTCATCAGGCGGGCAGGGCAGCTTAGGTTAGTCACCGCTGCCTGCCCTTGGATCGCCTGTATGTTAACCCACCAAGTTGGCATACTCCTTGTATGAAATAAACCTGCAGCAAACTGTTTTCCAACAAACATTTGTGTGGACTGATTTTGTGCAGCGTGACTAATTACTGCTAAGCGGGGGGTTGCCGTTATCGGCACTATGCTGTGTGTCCTGGAAGCAGCAGCAGCCCATGCTACAGCACACGATGGGGGGTGGGGGATATGGGGGGGTTGAAGCCCTTCAGCCTAATGGGCGTTACATGCCTGGCTCATAGTGTACAACCTGTAATCCCTCAAATTGGACATACATACCATAGATTCCTCTGTGAGACTCAGTATCTTCACTTCTGAACCCTGACCATCCACATAAACACCATGTGCTCTTAGGCACCCTTCTCAATGAGACCGGCAGGGTGAAATCCGAGTCCCATATAAGACGAACCCATACTCTGTATCCTCTTAAGGATTTAACAAGTGACTTACTTGTGATCCCTGAACACCCACCCATATACCTTGTGCTCGGCCCACAGGGTGCATTATGACCCGTAAACATCGACACATACATAATGCCCTTCAGCGGCCTCCTATATAAACCTACAGGGTGCCTTGTGACCCTTTGAAATCCACAAACATTCCTTGTGCTCTTCTGCAGCCTCTTCTACGGGGCGCATAGGGGGACGCGGGACCTGAGAGCATCTGCACACACAGCTTGTGCACTCCGGCTGCCCCTTGATGTGGAGCTCCAGATGACTTAGTGAGCTTTGAATTTCCACAGACACACCTTGTGCTCTTCAGTCATGGTTATATAACAAAATAACACACATAAACACACCCCTCCCCCTACCCAAGCCCCCCTTGTTCTCCCCTTCTGGTTCCTCATAGTTTGACTTTGCAATCCCTGAATGCCACAGTCGTACCTTGTACTCCTCTGCAGCCTCCTCTATAGGACTTGCAGAGTGAGTTTTATGCTCCTTGGACTCCCGGCAGACCCAGCATATAATCCTCTGATCCTCTGCACAGAACAGCCTCAGTTTCTCTTCGTGTTTCTCACACAGATTGTCCCCCTGGGGCCTCACAGGGTGCAGATGAAGCTGTTTTGCAATTTCAACCATGTTCCCCAGTTGCCTGTTGGGTCGAAGGTTTTTCCCAGAAGATATTTCCCTGCACTGTGGACAGGGGAAGTTTTCATCTCTTCCCTCCCAGCTCTGAGTGATGCAGGAGCGGCAGAAGTTGTGTCCACAATCAATAATCATCACTGGATCAGTAAAATATTCCAAACAGATGGAACAAGTGGCCTCTTCCTTAAGGTTCCCGAGCTGAGCTGCCACCGCCATGATGCAGAAATGAAAAAGAAATTAAGTTCCTTAAGTTTTGTTTCTCTTCCTTTAGAGTTTAGCGCAGACTCGGTTTGCTGGTAGCCTGCTTGTTTTCATTGGTTGCTGCTGAGGACAGCGCAGGCTTGGATTGGCTGACAGCTTGCTTGTATCCATTGGTTGCTGCAGAGGACAGCTCAGGCTCGGATTGGTTGACAGCCTGCTGGAAGAAGAGAAAATAATAAATAACACCATATTGGGGGCAAATCAGCCACAATGAAGAGATGAAAGTAAAAGGGGAAGGGAAAGAGGAGGAGGAAGAAACCGCCCTGGTTTTCTTTTTAAGAAACAAGTGGCCATATGTACAAAGAAGTGGCAGAGTTAGCCGTCATGGCTTAACGCCTCACTCCGCCATTCAGAAACGCAAGGCTGCACCATATTTACAAGAATATGGTGGAGCCTTGCGTTACCCCTGCGCTGGCGCTAGGTTTAGCAGCATAGCGCCAATGCAGGCACCCTTGCACTAGGGTGTCTGCTTGCAGGGGAAGAATGTTTATGTGTAGGAAGGTGTCCCTTCCTGCACATAAACAATCTTTAAATGCCGTTTTGCCACTTCTATGTGTGCTGCTTAATGCAGCACACATGGAAGTTATAAAATGTTTTTTTTTAAAGATTGTTTATGTGCAGGAAGGGACACCTTCCTACACATAAACAATACAATCCATGTGCAGCACACATGGAAAAAAAAAAAAACGAGGAGAAATAAAGCATTTCTCCTTGTTTCGCCAAGTTAAGACCAGGTTTTCCCTGGTCTTAATTTTGGCGCTGCCTCCTATTTACGCCACCCTTGTAAATAGGGGGCAGTGTCAAAATCAATGGGTGTTGCGGTGGAACGCCCACCGCCCACCCCTTTCACGCTATGCATAGCGTGAAAGGGGACCTTATTTACAAGGCAGCGTTAAACCACGTTAAGTGGCTTAAGGCTGCCTTGTAAATAAGGCAAAGCCCCTATCGCCACAGGAACGTCGGAAAAAGTGACGTTCCCGTGGCGATAGGGGCTTGTACATATGCCCCAATGAGTTTTACTGAGTTCGTTTGCACCCTGCACATTGTAAGGATTGTTACAGGACAAGTTTGCCTTAACGCAGAGACTGTGCACACAGCTGCCAAGCAGTGCTTTGTTGCATGTATTATCCGGAATGAAATCCTCTTCCCTCTCATGTCCTCTGTCCTGTCCAGGCACCTCTGAGGGGCTCGTGGGGCTCAGGCTGGTGTAGCGCACCCTCCCCCTACCTGGACTCTGGGTGCCCAGTCCAGAGGAGGCAGTGCTACCCCAGCACCTATTGTGTGAAGTACAGTGTGCTGGCAGTCAGAGCCTGAGGGAGGGCTACAAACACGTTTATCATCTGAAGGCTGGGGTCCGTGAAGAGGATATCAGTGTGGACTCCTGATGGGAGTCAGTCACAAAGTCACTCACCCTCAAGCAGGGGCGGCTCCTCCGTAATGGCGGAGGAGCGTCGCCCCGCTGGTTAGAGTCAGTCACTGAAAAATAAAGTGATATTAAAACAATAATATCGTTTTATTTTTCTGTGGCAGGCTCTGGCTGACTGTGCGTGTGAGCGGGGCGAGGCAGGGCCAAGACAGGCAGGAGTGGTGGGCGCATGTAAGTTTGGCCAGCCCTCTTAAGCCAGCCAAACAGACATGCACACTTCTATTTCTCCAACCCCACAACCGGGTTGGAGGAAAGCCGCAGGCTCCCAGGCAGTGTCTGAGCTGTAGACTAGGCTGCTCAGACCAATCCTGGTGCATGAGAGCAGCGTCTGGATTGGGTGGGGGGGCCTGTGCCTTCCCAGAGACTTCCGGGAGTGAAGCACTGAGGCAGCCGTCGGCGTCTGGTCAGCAAGAGGTATGTTTTTTTTTAAATATTAATTTTTACCCTCAATTACCCGTCCCATCCTACCTCCTCCCCCACAGTTTCATTGTGCAGGGGTCGCCACTGGAAGTCAGCTTTGATTTTCTCGAGGTATGATCAGACTTACCCTTGGGGGGGCTAAGACAATAGCATATGACAGGGTTCACAGGACTCCTGTTGGACTAGCTGCCCTCTTCCCTACTGGGAGGGGTGGTAGTGGCACGATATCACGAGATAGCCTTCAGTTGAGCTCCAAAGCTGGGGAAAGTGCCCTACTCATTGACTCTCTGAAAGTTTTCGATGCAAGTTATAAGCGGTCACTTCCCCTTGAATAATCGCCTTGTAGGCCCTCATTGCAAGTGATCACTTCATTTTGATGAGGCCAATAACAGCTGTTAACAGCCCCATCACAATTATGAGATTCGCGGAAACACTGCATAATAAAAGGGGTACTTTGCCCTGCACTGACACCAGGAGGCTGTAGGGGGAGCTACTCTGGGTGAAAGGCTCAATGTCAAAACTAGCAGGAGTATCCGGCGCTTCCTCGGCAAAGCTGAATTCTGATTTCTGCACCCCACCAGCAATTTCTGCCAAACCTGCAGGAGTACGTGGGAGGAGGAGAATGTGGGAGGTGCAGTATGTGGGAGGCGGAGTATGTGGGAGGTGGAGTATGTGGGAGGTGGAGTATGCAGGAGGGGGAGTATGCTGGAGGGGTAGTATGCGGGAGGGGGAGTATGCGGGAGGTGCAGTATGCGGGAGGTGCAGTATGTGGGAGGTGCAGTATGTGGGAGGTGCAGTATGTGGGAGGTGGAGTATGCGGGAGGGGGAGTATGCAGGAGGGAGTATGCGGGAGGGGAAGTATGCGGGAGAGGAATTATGCAGGAGGGGGAGTATCCCAATAAAAATGGTACCTCGGCTGTGTGGATAGGCCTAGTGCCGGCGACAGGAAATGGCCCAACACGCAATGTGGACACATCACATTTTTCCAGTGAAAACGGACCCTTTTTTTGCAATGTGCCGAGCTGTGGATTTTGGACCCTAGCTCATCTGGCACCTGGCCAGATGAGCATCTGGCACCTAGGGAAACCTAGCAAATCTATACATTTTTTAAACCTAGACACCCAGGGAAATCTAGGATGGGGTGACTTGTGTGGCTCTCAATAGGTTCTCTTACCCAGAATTCCTTGCAAACCTCAAACTTTGTCAAAAAAAACCAAATTTTCCTCACATTTCTGTGATGAAAAGTTCTGAATTCTGCGGGGAGCCACAAACTTCCAACCACCCAGCATTCCCCAAAGTCTCTAGATAGAAATGGTAGCTCACTTGTGAGGGTAGGCCTAGTACCCGCGACAGGAAACAGCCCAAAATGTAACATGGACACGTTGAATTTTTCGCAATATGCCTAGCTGTTGATTATGGATCCTAGCTCTGCCGGCACCCTAGGAAACCTAGCAAACCTATACATTTTTTAAAACTAGACATCAAGGGAAATCCAGGATGGGGTGACTTGTGTGGCTATCAGCAGGTTCTGTTACCCAGAACCCCTTGCAAACCTCAAACTTTGTAAAAAAAAACACCTTTTCCTCACTTTCTGTGATGGAAAGTTCTGGAATCTGCAGGGAGCCAAAAACTTCCACCCACCCAGCATTTCTACAAGTCTCCTGATAAAAATGGTACCTCACTTGTGTGGGTAGGCCTAGTGCCGATGACAGGAAATGGCCTAAAGCGCACTGTGGAGACATCTTATCGATTACAAAAGACCGTGTTTTACGAAGAAGTCACCTGCGTTTTTGATCCCGGGCTCGGCGGCCATCTAAGGAAACCTACCAAGCCCAGATATTTCTGAAAACTAGACACCTGGGGGAGCCCAGGGAGGTGTGACTTGCGTGGATCCCCAACGTTTTCCTACCCAGAATCCCCTGCAAACCTCAAATCTAACTGAAAAAATCAAACTTTCCCTACATTATTAAGGCACTAATGGGTTTGTATTTCCAAATTTGTAATTTCCTAATAGGAAATCGCTATTTCGGAAATGTAAAAGCAAGGGTATCTATGGGCTGAAGGCCCCCTTAAATCCCAATAAAATAAAGTAAAGCGCTTCAATGCCCTAGGGGGAAGTGTGTTACACGTCAGGCACCTGTGCCTTGTCTGTGCTACAGATCACATCACTACCGCTCCCATCATGCACCCACTCTGGGAGTTAGCGTCCTTGTTTGTGTACTATCACATAATACATTGGTGACATATGGTCAGGTGACTGCATGGCTATAAAGGAGGCCTGCCCTCTGACCTAGATGCTTGGCTTACTCTTTTCATAGGACCACGCCCCTGGACCTGGATACTCTCTGGTTGGACTTCCTGTAACCTGCCTGAACTCTTGTTGGATCTGCTCTGCATTCCTTGGGACCTCCCCACGTTTACCTAAGAACTGTCACTTGCTCCCTTTGAGAATCCTCGTATGTTATTTGGACTGGTATCTCTTCTGTTTTGGTTGCTTCCAGCCTCGGCGCTGTGATCAGCTGACACGCCACCCCTTCGCTCGCGGTTATTTGCTGCTCTGCGGTACGAGCCGCTGACACGCCGCGCTTTTCACTCGCGGCTCTCGGTGTCACCTAGCGAGGTTTGCGGTCAGTCCCCGCTTCCTTGGGATTCCGCTGCCCCTTCATAAAAGGCTGCTCTCAAGAAATACCTTATTGGCGTGAGGACATGCTGGTCAGCTCCCGCTGCTTCCAAGCCGTGAACTGGGTTCCCGTCTCCCCTCAGAGAAGCGAAATCTCCAAGAAATACTCGACTGCCTTCAACGGGAGTCCGCACTATAGACACTGCCCACTCTTGATGGTTTTTTTTCTTTTTGAACCTGGATACAGTTTGGCAGTTTTAGGAACCTTCTCTACAGCGTCAGCGTGCGCTGGACACCGGGACGCTGCCTTCCTTTTGTTTGTTTTTTCTTTTTACAAACTTTATTGAAAGAGCTTCTGTTTCAGGAAACACAACCACGGACGCTTCCGCTTGAACAGTGCTACCTTTTGTTACTTCTTGGCTAAGGCACCAGACGAATTCCCAGAAGGCAGACGTATGTCTCTGATGCCATGATGGAGGTGCATTACACGCTCTGTTAACTGAAAGAGCGGTTTATTAACTTTATTTTTTTCCCATCTTTTTGAAGAGGCATCATATTAATTTGGACCCTCCTCCACCTACAATGTGAGTATGTGATGGTACACAATCCATATTCTGAGACACTTAGCACAGTAGTTATCTCTCTCACTATCCTACAAAGAGTCTGGGAAGGATTTTCTGACGCTTGTTATTTTCTCTTTTTTCTTAGTTATTTTATGTATATGCAGGATTGGGACAAAGCTTCAGGGACTCACCCTCTTCCTCTTCTATCCAGTTGGAGGCCGTCCCCTGGTGGTCCGTTTATTGTCTCTTCTCTCCCTGGGGGTATTAGTCATTTTAATAGTCACATCAGTTGCTTGGAGTGGCTATACCTTATGGGAGAGTAGAGGTACATCTTCGCTCCCGTGGATATCGGTTCTTCTGCCATTAGGAAGTAAATCCTGACAGAAAGCCAAGCTCACGTTTTTTATATTCCCCGAGCGAAGATGGATAAGGGTGCCTCATATGATCCTAGCATGGATAGTTCCCTGTCTATTGAAACTCCTGAAACCACTATGAATGAGTTAACTGCTGCAGTAGTTACACTACAGACTGAACTAAGAACACTTAGGATAGAAAATCAGCACCTAGTGTCAGAGTTAGATCATTTGAAGACACATAGACAAATAGAAGCCAGAACAGCAGATTTGACGCCTAAGCACAAAAAGAGATTGTGAGCTTGTGCTTATTTTTCTTATAAACGCGACGTTTCACATGAGCCAGTGTGCAACAGTTCGATAATTCTTATCTTGTCAGTAGCCCCAGTCCCGTCCTTCCGGTTCTTCTTTCTTCTACCGGTGTCCTCTCGGAGTGTTCTTGTAAGGAGAGAGAAGGAGTGGAACAGTGAGTGGGACGCTCCTGTTGGTCACGTAGGGGAGGGGAGTGAGGAATCACCCAAGTGCTTCTGAACAGTCTTAGCGAGGTGAAGTGAAGTAAGTGCAAGGGAGGGAAAGTCTTTGGAGCAGAAGACGTGAGAAGCGGCCCACTACTCCCCGGCTTTCTCCCGCCTCCCAGCCCACCCAGTGAAGCGATCACGTACCTGGGTAAGCCACCCTCCTCCAGGAGCGTGGCTGGGCGCAGCACGGGAACGTTGGCCTCCTGGCGTTTCTTGCTTCCTGGTCTCCGGCCAGGTCACCGTCAGCAGCGTTGCTTCCTCGGTGTTCGGTGTCTCCTCTCTGCAGGATGCTTGGGCTCCGACCCCGCGTCTTCCGGGGTCTGCTGTTTTCCGTCCCGCGTTGGGTTCCTCCGGTGCAGTCATTGGCTCTGGTTTGGTGACGTGGTGATAGGGGGCGTGGTCCTCGGAAAGATCTTCCCAGTTAAAGGGATACTGTCTGGAAAAGGTGGGTTGCTCCGAAGGAGTATGACTATGGAACCCGATCCAGAGCGAAGATTCGTCCGGCTGTGGAGAAAAGAGAAGATCTTCTCCGTCAGGTACACTCCACCACTCGATTACAGAGTCAATCCCTCCTGTGGCGTAGGAGAACCATGACACACCCTCCCCCTAAGATTCTCCCGATCGGGGAGAGGGAACACACAAGAGAGAAAGTCAGCGTTTCCATTGTCAGTCCCCCTCCTATGTTTTACGTCAAACGAAAAGGGCTGTAGGGACAAAAACCACCGAAGAACACGGGGGCTATGGTCCTTGTTCCTGCACATCCACTGAAGGGGGGCATGGTCAGTGAATAGGGTAAAGTGATTCCCCTCCAAATAATAACGGAGCTTCTCTATAGCCCATTTAAGAGCTAGACACTCCTTCTCGATTTTGGGGTACCTTTTTTCACGTGGGAACAGCTTTCTACTAACAAAAAGGATGGGATGCTCAAGACCGTCAGGAGACAGTTGGGACAGAACCGCTCCTATCCCAGAGTCAGAAGCGTCAGTGTGTAGGAGGAAGGGTATGGAGAAATCAGGGGAGACTTGTACCGGACTGCTGGTGATGGCTTTTTTTAGCTGTTGAAAGGCTGTTAGGGCGGTCTCTGGAGGTGTCAGTAGGTCTCTCGGTTTTACCTCTTTGCGAAGAAGGTCCGTAAGGGGGCCTGCAATGTCAGAATATTGGGGTATGAACCTTCTGTAGTAGCCCAACAACCCCAAAAAAGACTCGTACTTCTTTCTTTGATGAGGGAAAAGGGGTCTCTATGATAGCCTTCACTTTTTCCTCCTGAGGCGCTATTACCCCGTTCCCCAACACATAGCCCAAATAGCGGACCTTCTGGAACCCCACCTTTGATTTCTTTGAATTTATGTGGAGTCCCGCTCCCTGGAGGGCCTGGAGTATCACCTGGCAGTGTACTAGATGGTCTTCCCAGGTTGGACTAAAAATCACTATATCGTCAAGATAGGCTGACGAGAATGTTTGATGATCACGGAGCATGGTGTTCATTAGCCGTTGGAATGTGGCGGGTGCTCTGTGAAGATCAAACGGGAGAACAGTAAACTCGTACAAGCCATCCGAAGTAACAAAGGCGGTCTTCTCTCGGTCTGATTCTTTAAGAGGGACTTGCCAGTATCCTTTGGTAAGGTCTAACGTGGTGATGTATTGTGCGTCTCCCAATTTCTCTATTAACTCATCCACTCTTGGTAAGGGATACGAATCAAACTTGGAGATGGAGTTAATCGCCCTGAAGTCCATACAAAATTGAATGGAGCCGTCCGGTTTGGGGACCAGGATGATGGGGGATGACCACTCGCTCCTGGAAGGGCGGATTACATCCATCTCCAACATGTTTTATGATTTTCCCCGGAGTCGTCTCAATAGAGTGTACTACAAGGGTTGTTTTTCCTGGGGCGTCAGAAAAGAGAGACGAGTAGGGGCCCAAAATGGAGTCCAGTGACTGCCTTTATTGTGGGATGAGAGACTCGTTTATGACTAGTTGTTTAAGCATACTGGGTGTTTCTCTGGGGGCAGGTAATACAAGATGGTTTGCCGTGGGTAATGGTCTTAGCCACTTCTTCAGGAGGTTTATGTGGTATGTTTGGACGTGGGAAGGTTTTTTCTGGATCTTTTATGAAATCTTCCCGACAGTACCCACTACTTTGTAAGGAAACAAGCCACTCCGCCTTTAACTTACTGGTGGATGAGGGTAACAAAACTAAAACCCAGTCGTTAATGGCCAATTGTCTCCATTTTCTTCCCTTATCGTAGAAGTACTGCTTTTCTTTCTTTTTCTCTAGGTTGTAATGGGCTAGGTCCCGTAGTTTCCCGATTCGGGATCTCAGGTTCTGTGTATATTCAAGAAATCCTCTGTCCTCATTTGCTTCTTCCTTCTCCCAGGCCTCCTTTGTCATTTCCAGAAGAGTCCTCGGTTGTCTTCCGTATAGCACCTCAAAGGAAGAACAACCAAGACTGCTCTGGACCTGGCTGCGGATGACGAACAATGCGAGAGGAAGAAGCTGGTCCCATTCCCTCCCCTCGCTTTGTAGCACTTTTTTTATGGTCAGCTTTAGTGTACCATTGTACCTTTCGACAAGGCCATCCGTTTGCGGATGGTACACTGAAGTCTTGATGTGGTTAAACCCTAGGGTTTTACACACTTCCTTCATAAGTCGGGAGACAAACGGGGTACCTTGATCGGTTAAGATCTCACGTGGAAACCCTACTCTAGAAAACAGTTCGATTAGTTTCTCTGAGATATTTTGGGTGGTGGGATATCGCATGGAGTAATCCACAATTACCAGGGCGTATTGATGCCCCTTTTTGGTTTTTGGTAGAGGGCCGATTAGGTCCATCCCTACCCTCTCGAACGGGGTGCCTATCACTGGTAATGGTTGTAGGGGCACTGGGGTTGGTTTGTAGGGGTTCTTTTTCTGGCAAATCATACACTCTTGACAGTATTTTTTTACATCACTATACATCCCGGTCCAGTAGAAGTGTCTTAATACGCTCTGTGTAGTTTTCTCTGTCCCAGTATGACCAGCGGTCAGATGTGAGTGCGCAAAGAACAGGATTTGTTCCCTAAATGGCAAAGGTACTATCAGTTGTGGGGTGTCTTCTCCTGAGCCTTTGCGGTACAATAGCCCGTTTTTGGTTAAAAAATGGGGGTAGGAGGTAGGACTACTGTTGATGTTGGTTTGGGCATTGAGCCAGGCATTTTGTAGGGTAGGGTTGTTAGCTTGGGCGAACTTAAAATTCCTATCAAGGAGCCATGGCTCTGGTGAAAGGAGGGCTGGTTGGGGTATTTTCTCGGGGTCAACCCCTTCCCTTCTGTCTCTCTGTGTGTATACGGTGGTAAGGAACATCCCCAAGAACCCAGGGTTGTCTGTCCCGATTATCAGGTCCTCGGGGAGGTCAGTCAACACTCCTACCCTAATGAGAGAGGGAGTCCCACCTGTAGGGGTAAGGGAAACGATGGCCACTGGGTATGGTTTAATGTCCCCATGTACACACCGAATGTGAACCAAGGCCTCTGGTATGATCTGGGAGGCACCAACAAGTTCTCCTTGTATAACTGATTGCCGGCAACCTGAATCCAACAGGGCGTTGGCCCATCGTCCATTCACCTTTACACTTACTCGAAAGGCACTTCCTAGTTGGATGGTCTTCGGGATGTAGCCGACCTCCATTGGCTCATCGGGGGGTTTCTTATTGGGGCATAGACGTGCAATGTGTCCCCAATCACCGCATTCAAAACACTGGGGATTTCGGTGTATATGGATCTCCGGCCGGTGGGACCGATGCTTCGGTGGTTCAGGACGGGTATTGCTCTTTATTCTCCTCTCCCTTGAGTGGGACGGTTCGAACTTTCTGTTTCCCAAAGAGGAGTGCGAGGCTGGGCCCGGGAGAATGTGGTGGCCATCTCCACTGCTTGTTCCGTGGTAAGGTGGGTATGCTGGCGTAGCCACCTCTGTGTGTTGTATGGTAGAGCCTCCAAATATTGCTCCAAGTAAATTCGGTCCATAATCTCCTCTTTGCTGCTTTCGGTGGGTTTCAGCCACTTGTCTGCAGCAGCCTTGAGGCGAAAGAACAACGTTTTGGGATTCTCCCCAGGGGCCCCCTTTTCCTTCCTGAAGTGCACCCGGTATGCTTCGGCATCTAACCCCAAATGGTCCAAGATGATGTCCTTTATCTCTTTATATGGGGTGTCCCCGTTAGCATTTACCACCTGGTAGGCGGCTTGTGCCTCACCGGTAAGGAGAGGTGCCAAAAAAAAGGCCCATTTCGCAATCGGCCAACCACAGGCTCGGGCAGCCCGCTCAAAGTTAAGAAGAAAAGCGTCCGGATCCTCCCCAGCGTTGTACTTCTGCAGGGATATCCCGGGCGGGTTCTGAGGAGTACTTCTAGGTGTATGGGAGCTGGCTTGGGCTTGGTCTTCTGCGAGTTTCTGGAGACCCTCCATATGGGCCGCCACTGTATTCTTGAAAATGTCCCGGTCGGCCTGGGCCAAGGTCATCTGGCGCTCTACCGGTTATTCTAGCTTCTCCTGTCCTTTTATAATGTGTTGGATAAGGGCATCCATTATATCCATACTAATTAACCGTGGGCAATGAACTCAACTCCGCTCCGCTAGCGGAGGCTGCGAAGATTTGTTAACTACGCATTACATTGAAAACACAGAATTCATGCAATAATTCCAACTACGCCACGTAGCAGAGTTAACTACTGCACCCACAACCCTTTGATAAAACAACTTTACCTTTACATGCTAAAAAAGCATATAACCAATTAACAAAAGTGAACTCTGAAAAATATAAGGCAATGAGAGAGGTGATGATTTTGGGGTCACTCCTAACCTAGGGGGAGGGCAAGCAGATGCCTTGAACACAAAGAGCATATCATGCTGAACGATTCGGTGGTGGTCCCATCCTCCTAGGCAAAAATACAATGCCAACGAAAGGCCCAGCAAAGCATTATGGGGCGAGATTCTAGAGTGCAGTGAATATTATAGTATTAGCTCTCAGCTGAGCCCGAGAGCCTGCCCCTTGAGGAATGTTTTGATATTGGATACTATAATATTCACTACACTCTAGAATCTCGTCCCATAATGCTTTGCAGGGCCTTTGGTTGGGATTGTATTTTTGCCCATAACTGTGCTTGGGGTGGTCCTAGGAGGATTGGACCACCACCGAATTGTGCAGCATGATGTGCTCTTTGTGTTCAAGGCATCTGCTTGGTTCTCTCTCTAGGTAAGGGAGGACCCTAAAATCATCACCTCTCTCACTGCGTGCTATATTTTCATTTTCACTTTTGTGAGATGACTATATGTATTTTAGCATGTAAAGATAGAATTAATTATTGTTTAACTAAATGTACTGTTTTGGTATGTTTTCATTTTCACTTTTGTGAGATCACTACATGTATTTTAGCATGTAAAGATAGTTATTTTAAGTTTTACTAAAGGTATGTGAGATTTCTGTTTTATTAATCTGCATTACATTGAAAACACAATATTTCTGTTTTATTTATATGCATAACATGGAATTCATGCAAAAACTCTGGAGTAAACTACTGCACCCACAACCCTTTGTTAAAACAACTTTACCTTTACATGCTATGAAGCATACAACCAATTCACAAAAGTGAGCTTTGAAAAATATCAGGCAATGAGAGAGGTGAGGATTTTGGGGTCCCCCCTAACCTAGGGGGAGGACCAAGCAGATGCCTTGAACACAAAGAGCATATCATGCTCAACGATTGTGGTGGTCCCATCCTCCTAGGACCACCCCAAGCAAAGTAATGGGCAAAAATACAATGCCAACCAAAGGTCCAGCAAAGTATTATGGGGCGAGATTCTAGAGTGCAGTGAATATTATAGTATTAGCTCTCAGATGAGCTGGAGAGCCTGCCCCTTGAGGAATGTTTTGATATTGGATACTATAATATTCATTGCATTCTAGAATCTCGTCCCATAATGCTGTGCAGAGCCTTTGGTTGGGATTGTATTTTTGCCCATAACTGTGCTTGGGGTGGTCCTAGGAGGATGGGACCACCACCGAATTGTTCAGCATGATGTGCTCTTTGTGTTCAAGCCATCTGCTTGGTTCTCTCCCTAGGTTAGGGAAGACACCAACATCATCACCTCTCTCACTGCTTGCTGTATTTTCATTTTTGTGAGATGACTATATGCATTTTTGCATGTAAAGATAGAGTTACTTGTTGTTTTATCAAGGGTATGTGAGGTTTCTGTTTTATTAATGGGGATGAGATGGAACGGAGTTGCAAAGCGGAGTTTTTGTTTAATTCCGCAGAATTCCGTGTAGTGGTACTCCTTCAACTACGCCCACCCTTAGTACTAATGGACAGATTGCCCACATTCTCCACCAATTGTGAGCTTGTGCTCGGGTTTGAGCAAGGATCAAGGTCCACACGTAAATACTGTTGGGTATTTTTATTTTTCTTATAAACGCGACGTTTCACGTGTGCAACAGTTCGATAATTCTTCTTATCCCGTTGTCAGTAGCTCCGGTCCCGTCCTTCTGGTTCTTCTTTCTTCTACCGGTGTCCTCTCGGAGTGTTCTCGTAAGGAGAGAGAAGGAGTGGAACAGTGAGTGGGACGCGCCTGTTGGTCACATAGAGGAGGGGAGTGAGGAATCACCCAAGTGCTTCTGAACAGTCTTAGCGAGGTGAAATGAAGTAAGTGCAAGGGAGGGAAAGTCTTTGGAGCAAAAGACGTGAGAAGCGGCCCACTACTCCCCGGCTTTCTCCCGCCTCCCAGCCCACCCGGTGAAGCGCTCACATACCTGGGTAAGCCACGCTCCTCCAGGAGCGTGGCTGGGCGCAACACGGAACGTTGGCCTCCTGGCGTTTCTTGCTTCCTGGTCTCCGGCCCGGTCACCGTCAGCAGCGTTGCTTCCTCGGTATTTGGTGTCTCCTCTCTGCAGAATGCTTGGGCTCCGACTCCGCGTCTTCCGGGGTCCGCTGTTTTCCGTCCCACGCTGGGTTCCTCCGGTGCAGTCATTGGCTCTGGTTCGGTGACGTGGTGATAGGGGGCGTGGTCTTCGGAAAGATCTTCCCTGTTAAAGGGATACTGTCTGGAAAAGGCGGGTTGCTCCGAAGGAGTATGAATATGGAACCCGGTCCAGAGCGAAGATTCGTCCGGCTGTGGAGAAAGGAGAGGATCTTCTCCGTCAGGTACACTCCACCACTCGATTACAGAGTCAATACCCTCCTGTGGCGTAGGGGAACCATGACAGAATTCTATACAACCGGACCATTTTCAGGTTCCTTCTCCCTCTTCGGCGACTTCCTCTATGGGAAGTGGGTCTCCACCCGTAAGTGTGACGGTAATGACGCCTTCTCCAGTGCCCTTAGCTATTCTAGAGAGGTTCAATGGAGATAGCAATAAATATGGGGTATTCGTGAACCAATGTCATCTGCAGTTCTTATGTAGATCGACATTGTTTCCAGATGATGCGGCCAAAGTCGCCTTCGTAATTTCTTATTTGAGTGGCAACGCAGCACTTTGGGCGGTGCCACTGGTAGAAAACGATGATCCCGTTTTGTATAACTTTTCTCAGTTCAAGGACAGAATGAGGAGTCTTTTTGCATGACACTCGTATATGCAGGCAAGTGACAATGAGTTATTGGGACTCAAACAGGGCTCGAAGGATCTGCTTACCTACATTACCACCTTCAATAGGTTAATCACAGAGACTCAATGGTCAGAAGAAAAAAGAACCTCCCTGTTTTACAGGGAATTAAAAAATGAGTTAAAGGACATCTTGTCCCAGGTAGTTGATCCTGCTGAGGACTGTCCTTCTTTTATCGATCTGGTGGTTAAGTTAGATCATCGTTTAAGCGAGAAAAAGGGCGAGAAATCAAAAGGAGACTACTCTCGTTTTGTCCTGACTAAAGGAGAAAAAAAAGAGGTGAAAGACACTAGTGAACCCATGCAGATAGGCAGTATTCGGGGTCCATTATCTAGTGACGAATGAGACAAGCGAAGGAAGCTTAACCTCTGTCTCTACTGTGGCAAAGGCGGTCATTACGCCAGAGATTGCACTGTTAAACCTAAGACAGCCTTGAAAACCCCCAATGTGAGGACTGGGTATGCTACTCAGGCAGAAAACTAAGAAACTTGGAGGACAAAGAGATCGATCCTTCAAGTTCGTCCCTCTTACAGATCTCTCAGATTTTAGCCAACACCTTGGCTCCTGTGCCCAAACACTTTACCATATCCCTAACACTAATCCTGCCATCACAACACAGAAAAGCCATGTCCATATTGCTGGATTCCGGGGCCACGGGAAACTTTCTAGACATCACCTTGGCTAAGGCTCTTGACATAGACTTTATTCCCAAACCCCAACCTGAAAAGGTAAGAGCTGTTGACGGTACAGAGTTATCTTCAGGATTACTGGCATATCAAACCCCTGATATGGTTATGTTGTGCGACAATGGGCATTCAGAGAAAATTGCATTCGACTTGATTGACACACCTAATTTTGGGGCCATTTTAGGGGTTCCTTGGTTACAAGTACATAACCCTCATATAGATTGGGTCACCAGAAAAGTTACCTTGAGATCCCATTATTGTATATTACATTGCTACCAGGAAGCCACTCAATGGCAGTCCCCTATATGTTGTGCGATAACAGAAGACGCACCTTATTCCTTACCCCCTGAGTACGCTGATTACAAAGATGTCTTTGATGAAGTTAAAGAAGTAGCGCTGCCCCCCCCCCATCGTTCCTATGAGTGTAGGATCAATCTAGTCCCCGGTGGTGATCTGCCGATCAGCAGGGTGTACGCCCTAACGGAACCCGAAACCAAGTACCTCTATGACTATATCCAGGATATGCTAAAGAAAGGATTTATCCGTCACTCGACTTCACCCGTTTCCTCTCCTATTTTCTTCATTCCAAAACGAGAGGGTGGTTTAAGGGCGTGCCTCGACTACCGCGCTCTTAATAAAGTAACGGTAAAGAACAAGTACCCTCTTCCACTCATCTCCAACCTTCTAGATCAGGTACGAAGAGCCAAGATATTCACCAAGCTCGATCTCCGGGGGGCCTACCATTTGATCCTTGTAAGAGACGGAGATGAGTGAAAGACGGCATTTCGCACCAAATTCGGGCTTTGCGAGTACTGCGTAATGCCTTTTGGCTTATGTAATGCCCCCGCGGTCTTTCAGTTCTTTGTAAACGAAATTTTGAGGAACTCTCTAAATCTGTTTGTAATAGTCTATATAGACGATCTACTGATTTATTCGCAAACTGAACAGGAGCATGTGGAGCATGTTAAAAAGATACTCCAACGCCTTCAAGACAACCATCTGTTTGCCAAACTCGATAAATGCCTCTTTCACACGAAACGAGTAGACTTCTTGGGGTTTGTTATCTCCCCTGACGGAATCCATATGGATCCTTCTAAGGATTTTGCCATAACCAGTTGGTCAAGTCCCAGGACTGTGAAGGAGGTGCAATCCTTCCTGGAATTTGCCAACTTTTACAGAAGGTTCATTGATCACTTCTCTGACATTATCACTCCTATCACTAGGCTCCTAAAGAAGGGAACGATATTCAAATGGAATGATGAAGCAGAGCAAGCATTCTGCACTCTCAAAAACACGTCTATCTCCGCTCCCATCATACGTCATGCTGATGGAACACAACCCTATTATTTAGAGGCTGACGCATCACAATATGCTGTGGGTGGTGTCCTATCCCAAAGGGATGTTAAGACTGGAAGTTTGCATCCTGTGGCTTACTTTTCTAAGACACTCTTACTTGCCGAACAAAACTACACAATAGGAGAAACAGAGCTGCTAGCCATTAAGCTGGCTTTTCAGGAATGGAGACATTTTTTCCTGGGATCTCCACATGTCATAACCATCTATTCCGATCATCGGAATCTTCAGTTTTTCATGGCGGCTAGAGCTCTTAGTCCTAGACAGATGAGGTGGATCTCCTTTTTTAGCGAGTATGATTTCGTTATTACATACCGCCCTGGAGTGAAACAAGGTAAGGCAGACACCTTGTCCCGATTGGGAAAAGACCATAAGCACACTTTAGACTCTCCACTTCCCATCATACCAGCCAGAAAAATAATCGCTGTAGGCGAGATACGTACAGGGGACTCTGTGACCTTCTCTGATAAACTAGCCCTTGCTTATTCTACAGTTAATCCCACCGAGTGGTTATCCGACCCCCAGAACAAGATTGTGAACGATTTATACTATCACAACAATCGTTTGTTTATTCCCTCGGATGAGATCCGTGCCATGATCATGAAATGGTGTCACACTCTACCTTTGGCAGGACATCCTGGAGGGGAAAAAACAGTGCAAACATGTCAGAGATGGTTTTGGTGGAAGGGAATGACCCAAGACATCAGTGATTTCATCAAAGCCTGTCCCACTTGTGCTAGACAAAAACCCTCGCATTGTGCACCTGCTGCCTTGTTGCAACCTTTGCCCATCCCCCATATTCCCTGGTTTTCCATTAGCATGGATTTTATTACAGATTTGCCCGCTACACAGGGTTTTATTACAATATTGGTGGTAGTAGACTTGTTATCCAAGATGGCACATTTCATCCCTCTCAAAAAACTTCCAACAGCCAAAGAACTAATAGAGGTGTTCATTAACCAGATAGTGAGACTGCACAGATTGCCCTCTGTGATCATTTCCGATCGTGGACCACAATTCATGTCAAAATTCTGGCAGGGCATGTGCAAGGCTTTACACATAGACCATCGTCTTTCTTCAGCCTATCACCCTCAGACGGATGGGCAAACAGAGAGAACTAACCAAACTTTAGAACAGTATCTGCAATGTCTTTTGAATACGGTCACTAGTAGTTGGGTACAGGCCCTCCCATTGGCAGAATTCGTCTATAATAACACAACACATTCAGCCACTAAGATCTCTCCTTTTTTCTTTTCTAATGGGTATCACCCCAAATTCCTGCCCCTTCATCTTCCTTTCTCTGCTTCAGAGATACCTGCAGTCACAGAACATCACACTCACCTCACTGCAATATGGAATCAGGCTATACACCCATTACAATTGGCTAAAGAACATATGAAGACACAAGCTGATAAACATAGACGCCCTGCCCCTGACTAGGCAGTGGGAGATCAAGTTTGGTTAGCGACCAAAAACCTCAGACTATCAGGACCCAGGCAGTTACAACCCAGATATATAGGGCCATATAAAGTTCTTCAGATCATCAATCCTGTCACCCTAAAACTAGAGCTACCACCTGAGTTACAAGTTCATCCCGTTTTTCATATTTCTCTGCTTAAAAAGTATGAATCTCCGTCATGCCCTGAAATCCCGCCCCCTCCTATTAACGTAGAAGGAGAGTTAGAATATGAGGTCAGACGTAGCATAGACTCCAGAAGATATAGAGGAAGATTACAATATCTAGTCGATTGGGTAGGGTACGCTCCCGAAGACAGGACTTGGGAACCCGCTGATCAGGTTCATGCTCCTCTACTGGTACGGAGGTTTCATGCTTTAAATCCCTCAAAACCCCGACCTGTTAATAGACCTTTGGGGGGGGAGAACTGTTACACATCAGGCGACCTGTGCCTTGTCTGTGCTACAGACCACATCACAACCACTCCCATAATGCACCCACTCTGAGAGTTAGCGTCCTTGTTTGTGTACTATCACATATTACACTGGTGACATATGGTCAGGTGACTGCGTGGCTATAAAAGAGGCCTGCCCACTGACCTAGATGCTTGGCTTACTCTTTTCGTAGGACCACACCCCTGGACCTGGATACTCTCTGGTTGGACTTCCTGTAACCTGCCTGAACTCTTGTTGGATCTGCTCTGCATTCCTTGGGACCTCCCCACGTTTACCTAAGAACTGTCACTTGCTCCCTTTGAGAACCCTTGTACGTTATTTGGACTGGTAACTCTTCTGTTTTGGTTGCTTCCTGACTCGGCGCTGCGATCAGCTGACACACCGCCCCTTTGCTCATAGCTGTTTGCTGCTCTGCGGTACGAGCCGCTGACACGCCGCGCTTTTCACTCGTGGCTCTCGTTGTCACCCGGCGAGGTTTGCGGTCAGTCCCGGCTTCCTTGGGATGCCGCTGCCCGTTCATAAAAGGCTGCTCTCAAGAAATACCTTATTGGCGTGAGGACACGCTGATCAGCTCGTCAGCTCCCGCTGCTTCCAAGCCGTGAACTGGGTTCCCGTCTCCCCTCCGAGAAGCGCGATCTCCAAGGAGTACTCGACTGCCTTCAACGGGAGTCCGCGCTATATTAGACTTTGTCAACTCTTGATGTTTTTTTTTCTTTTTGAACCTGGATTCAGTTTGGCAGTTTTAGGAACCTTCTCTACAGCGTCAGCATGCGCTGGACACCGGGACGCTGCCTTCCTTTTGTTTTGTTTTTTCTTTTTACAAACTTTATTGAAAGCGCTTCTGTTTCAGGAAACACAACCACGGACGCTTCCGCTTGAACAGTGCTACCTTTTGTTACTTCTTGGCTAAGGCACCAGACGAATTCCCAGAAGGCAGACGTATGCCTCTGACGCCATGATGGAGGTGCATTACACGCTCTGCTAACTGAAAGAGTGGTTTATTAACTTTATTTTTTCCCGTCTTTTTGAAGAGGCATCATATTAGTTTGGACCCTCCTCCACCTACCATGTGAGTATGTGATGGTACACAATCCATATTCTGAGACCCTTAGCACAGTAGTTATCTCTCTCACTATCTTACAAAGAGTCTGGGAAGGATTTTCTGACGCTTGTTATTTTCTCTTTTTTCTTTGTTATTTTATGTATATGCAGGATTGGGACAAAGCTTCAGGGACTCACCTCTCTTCCCCTTCTATCCAGTTGGAGGCCGTCTCCTGGTGGTCCGTTTATTGTCTCTTCTCTCCCTCGGGGTATTAGTCATTTTCATAGTCACATCAGTTGCTTGGAGTGGCTATACCTTATGGGAGAGTAGAGGTACATCTTCGCTCCCGTGGATATCGGTTCTCCTGCCATTAGGAAGTAAGTCCTGACAAAGTGTATGCTCTATGGCACAGCTGAAACAGCAGTTTTGGGTGCCTTTTTTTATTTTGCACATGGTTACCATCAAATTGGATTAGATGGTATTAGCATTTCCTAAATGCCCATTTCGCATTTAGGAAAAGCTTTGTATGTGTGCTTAGGAAATTGCAAATAGGAAATCCTTATTTGCAATTTCCTATTTTGGTAATCTCAAAATACGATTTCTACTGGGTAGAAATCGCAATTTGCGACCCCATGTATGCCATTGTACTTTAGGATAGCCTATTTTGTATTTCTTAACTGCCTGAAATTGCGATTCGGTCTGTTAAGAAATGCAGTTTCCTTTGTACTTATGGGCCTAAATCATGTGTCTGTGTTTGGACTATAAAGGTGGGAGCATTAGTCCCATACGTTGTTCTACAGCACTGCTCATCAAGAGAAGGAGGTCACCCAGACTTCTTGCTGCTGCAACCAGGGATGGGGACCCGGGTTTGCCAGTCTCCCAGACGGGTGAGGAGCCATCACCCTGGAATCCAATAACACTTACCCTGTGCTGGAGCACCTGCCTTCTGTTTCTCTTTCTCCCCCTCCTCTTCTATCAGTTTGGAAATTGAAACGTTAGGCCTTTAGAGTAGAGGGATTCCTAAATATCTGACTGAGGTCATCTAGAAATCCCGGCATCCCTCTACGAAACGAACACAAAGCCGTTGAGGTTTTCAGAACTGCGGATGGGGTAGTTCTCCAAAATGACGATCTCGTGGTAAAAATTCTGAGAAGTTTTTCGATTTCTTTTTTTTTTTTTTTTTTTAGACCAATGGTGAAGCTGGTGTGACCTGCGTGGAATCTCCCATTAGTTTTGATAGCATTGCAGGGAGTTCAGTTTGAGCACTTAACTTCTGTACATTTAAAATATCTGACCATGAAGGTGGTGTTTCTCTTAGAGATTACATGTGCTAGAAGGATTTGGGAGTTAGCTGCTTTATTGTGTAAACTGCCCTTTCTCAGACTAACGGAAGATGGGATTATTTTAAGTCCCATTCCTGCCTTTTTCCAAACGTTCCTTCTAAATTTCATGTTGATCAAGAGTGCTGTTACCAACCTTTTTCCCTTAATACTTCTTCTAAGGATGAAGAGTTATGGCATCTCTTAGATGTTAAGAGGGCAGTATCTGTTTACTCAATGATCTGGCAGTTTCATTAAGCCAGACCATCTATTTGTAACGTTAGGTTTCAAGGACTAGGTTCACAAGGCCCTAATGTTTCCATCAGCAGATGGATTTGTGATACTACAACATTGGCCTATTCTGTTTCAGATGTTTCAGTCCCAGAAGAAGTGAAGGGAAGCTCCACCAGGAGTGGCTCTATATCCTGGGCAGAGGTTCAGGGTGTGACGTTGAGTCAAATGTGTAGACGGTGACTTGGGCCTCTACACAGACCTTTGATAAACACTATAGGATTGAAGGTGTAGGGTCAGAAGATCTTGGCTCAGTGTTGGATAAATAGCGCCTTCAATAAAATTGGGCGATTTGGCTCTGCAGACTTAGCTATGTGGAGATGTTATTTGTTCATGTGTTTTTGTCTGCAGGCCAGTTGCAGCTTTGCTATGCTGGCCTTATATGGCTGGGGTGGGTGGAGTCGTTCTTGAACATCCTTTTCTTTCTCATGTCGGAGGTGGGGATCACCTCGTGTTTAATGACTGTCACAAGGACGTGACGGACTAAGAATAATGAACATTACTGGTAAGTAACAGGGCGTTCCTCTACTACTGCTGCTGCCGGTGCTTTAACTTTAGGTTTGCCACCATTCTCAGCTAAAAGTAAAATATTGGCAATTTGGTTATGTTCAGAGCTTTTTTAAGGAATGGGCAAACTGGACGTGTGCGTCTTTTCCAGTCTAAACCATCACACATGCAGCTGGCTGGTGGCAATTAAAGTTAAAAAAAATATTTATTTCTCATTCGCCTTACTTTACTTAATATCTTCTGCCTTACTTATCTCTAACTCTCTCTATTTCTACATATCTATTGTGGTGAAATGGGGTGTATTAAACAGTGTGGCTGTGCGACCTCATCATTACCAACCCCCATAGGTTCAGTAGGTTTCATCTGTTAAACCCTCAGCTCAACCCTGGGTAGCTGTGGAACTGAGCAGCAAGGGCTACACAGAGGAACTAGTGTAAAGCATTTAAACAACCCCAAAACAATTGAGGAAGAAATTGACATGACATTCAAGAAATCTGACACCAATTTATAAAATGAGAGTGTATATTTATTAAGATTTTAGACACTAGAATGAAAAAGATCCCCAGGAGGATTCCGGAGATAGAGGTGTTACAAGCATTAATAAATCAAAGCATTTTCACTCAACCACGAAAAAGCCTTGAAAAATTCAACAAATTGGACATTTAGAAACTTTTTAAAGGAAAACCTAATTAAGAGTTAATGCGGGCTATTAGAAGTCCTTGGGTCAACCATCTCCGGCAGGAAGCTAGTCAAGGGGACTAACAAGGTCCTCAAGAACAGTTACCTCAAGAGAAGAAAAAATCCTCCAGCAGTTCCAGGCACTTTATCCGCGTTGCAATGGATTCCTATGGAGGTGTCTTGATGCAAGAGATGAAGGATGCTGAAGATGCTCTAAGAATGCTGTGGATGAGATGGGGCCGACAGGGGTCTTCCTGCAGAGATTCCTCGGGCCACGAAAATGGTGATAGGGTCCAGGTTGCAGGGTCGACGTCCCACAAAGTCCTCTACAGTCTGGCCAAAGTCTAGTCCCCCTGAACTACCAGTGCCCATTATCGCGGTCACAGGTCCACCCTTCCCGGGTCGATAGCTCACCTTCCGAGGGACCCAACAACTCTCCGACAGCATTCCCGGATTCAACAAACTCCCATACAACTCTGCACTTCATGTATTGGTCCTTGGTGCTGCACGGAGGCTGTGGTAGTACCTTGAAAACTTTGGGCTACCAACTGGCCCCAGTAGGTTTCCTCAGCTGTTGAATTCCTGTGTTGTGAACAGGAGGCCAGTCAGCTGGCCCTTGGAGTCTCTTGGCTTGACTGGGCTCAGGAAACAGCTTCTCCTTGAGCAGGACGCGGTAGGCACAGTCCCTCTCTTCTCTAGCCACCAGGTGCAGCAAGTACAGTCTTCGATGATGCAGCCTCTCCTTGCTGGTCCCTCAAATCAGCAGGGCAGTCCTTTTCCAAGTCGGTCGAGATCTGAGCTCTGGGTGCCAGGTGTGCCCTACTTATCTTCAGAAAATGCTCTCAGGGTAGAATGTTAAATGGGCTACCAGGTTCCCTCCCTCCTGATGATCACTTCCTGGGAAGTGTGGCATCTTGTTGTTCCAGGCTGCACCATTCTGCCCACTCTCAAAATGGCAAGACACCTCTCTTAACATCTAGAAGTGCGGCTACCAAGGGGCTACCAAGCCCCTGGAAAAACTGGTTTGCCAACCGCCTTCTTCTCTCCTGTCCCCAGTGCCAGCCTATCTGCCTAAATAATAGAGTGCCCCTCTCCTAAGTGGTACCCATTTGCCCTTCAAAGGTGGCTTCTCCTTTGAAGCTCGCCTTTTGGGCTACCACCTGTAACACCTCTCTCCCATGCAGGCCCCAATTGTGTCCGTTCCTAAGAGTCATTAGCACACCACCCCAGAAGGGCAGAAAGCTGTCTGCTGGACAAGCCCTGTTTACATCAGTAAACGTTAAAACAAAAAATAAAGAGGGAGTAAGAGGATAAAAGCTGGGGTCGTCCTCCAAACACATTTCATAACACAGAAAAAAGGCACCCAACAGATGTAAGAAAAGTCTAGTTTGCGCCTATGAGAAAACTCTATGTTTTCTGTAAAACCCTCACCTACTAGGGTTACCCCTTGGTGGCATGCTTCATCATACGGTCCTTCCCGTTCCGCTGCGGAACTGGGCATGCTGCGACCTACGGGTTACGCTGGAGCACTTTTAATGACTATGAAAGACAAGATGGTTTGTGAGGGAGGAGTGGGGAAGGGGGGAGAGTCTTTAAAAATACCTGGCTTGTCGGTTATGATTATTTTATTCCGACCCCTAGTCGGTATGGTTAAAAAACATGAAAAATATTAGGAAAAAGGAAATAATGTTCCTATTTCCTAATGATCGACATGTTTCCAGCCATACCCCTATTGGCTATTCTTCAGGACCTAGCGCATTAATTATTTTCTACATTCATTACAACACCTGGTTCCACTCCTGGCGTCATACAATTAACAAACATTAAACCTGCATGCTAGTAGGAAGGTGCATATACTTTTACCACCTATCTTTTGTTCATACTATTGAATTCTGCAAAGATAAATAGGGAGAGAAAATTAAACTTTCCTAATGTCAGGGTCAAAAATACAAATTAAAACCCCCAATTCAATTAATACCCTGTATCATCAGTGAGCACCTTCAGGGTGAAGTAAAACATTTTGTGACTCATTATCAACAAACTAGTGGCAATCAGTGGCACATCTAGTGTGAAGCCCAATGGAAAAATATTTGAGTCGTCGAAAGGTTTCTAAGTATTTTAACCCACACAAAAATATACAGACAGAGACAAAAACAAAGACACACCACGTACATATGTAATATTCAGCTCATGCTCCATGGTTCATCCTGCGGAGAGAGCATATTAGAGTTATCGGGAAAGAACCTTCTGAAAGTTCGATGTTAAAGGATCTTTTCAGTTCAAGGGTCATATTGTGTCCCAATACGGGGGGAGAGTGAGTCACTGTGGAACCTACGCTGTCGTTTACATGGATTCAGTGGACAGAATTCGGTGCACGCTTACCTCGTCAAGACTTCACTCTGCTTCCTCACCTACTTGGGAGCCGCCCGGCGACTGCATATTGCTGGGAATAAAACAGAGCAAGGACGTTCGCACATAGCGTCCTCGCGTATTGATGACTAGACCGCTGAAAAACAAAATGGCAGTCGCGTGGTGGAGCAAGTCAGTCTCCATTGGCAGAATCATCGTTATCGATCTTCTTTTGACAGAACCTACTGTATATTCTCTATGTGTATATATGGAAAGAGCACTTATTGGAATGTACATTGTAGAGTCAATTTTCTAACAATACTCGAGCTGAAATGTTTGTCTGGAAATAAATCATGGGTATAGGATCTATATTTGTCACGTATAGATACCTATTTTATTATGTGCGCTCTGTAAATACCATTATGGGGTTTTCAAAAAAATTAGTCTCTGGTATTTCTTCTGTATGGTCTGCAGATACCATTATAGGGCTTATTGTGAATGAAGGTATACTGGTATAGGCATTTCTTCTGTATGGTCTGTGAATACCATTATGGGGCTTGTTGTGAAAGGTATACGAGTATAGGTCTCTTGTCATCACGTGTGAGTGCTATATATTTTTTGTCTGTTCTTAGATTACCATAATGGGGTTTCTTGAGAGACCGTCTTATATATCAGTATATCTCCTCTGCAAATACCATTATGGGGTTCATTTGAAAGGGCAGGTCTATGTCCTAAGAGTTGGGCTGGTAGATTGTATGGGGTTGCAAGAGATATTGGGCATATTCATTTCATGTTACCTCGCGAGTGCCTCACATGTATAGAAATACTGTAGCTGCACCAGATGATCTCACGTTTCTGGGTTGTGTGTAATGCTCCCTTTCTACATGTGGGCAGAAGCCGTCCTAAAATCATGGTGTTTCTCTCATTTGGACCTACGGCATTGGTTCTCATTATACAGTGCTGGGTTGTGGGCGCCCTAATTATGATCACCTCACAAAACTGCCCCATGGGATATTGTCGTTCAGACCCTCTGTATGTGTTTTGAGTTTAAAACCCACCGTTGTTCTTTCCCAAACTGTTTTGACTCGACACCACTTACTCCGTCCATGGATTCTGAAATGACCCATTTAAAATCCTGTACTGTACGCTTCCTTTCTATGTAGGGTGCTGACATTTTGGTTGTTGTACATTCACAACGTAGATTGCTGCGATGCTCGCAGATCCTGGTCTTTATCTTCCTTGTTGTCATCCCAATGTAATGGAGATCACAGGGGCATGTAATCATGTATACTACTCTTTCCGTGTTGCAATTCGTGAATTTCCTCAGTTGCCAGGAAAACTTATTACTAAATGTCAATGTCTTGGTTGGTTTTGTCAAATGGCAAACGCTGCAATTACCGTAAGGGTAATGACCCATGATTGGTGCCAAACTTCCAAGGGTGTTCAATCGATTGCTCAGGTTCTTGTGAGGGTGTGTACGCACTAGCATTTCTTTGAGGCTTTTGCCTTTCTTATGAGAGAACATTGGACGCGGCATTGACAGAGAGCCACTGTTGAGAATGCCAAATGTCTGTTGATGATTTTGGATACTGCATTGGCTGCTATGCTGTAAGTTGTTATGCAGATACGTCTGTCTTCCTTTTCTTTCACGAAGGTTTGTTCCAAAAGGGCTTCCCTGTTGTTGTTCTGTGCCCGTTTCTTTGCTTGTGATACCATCTTCCTCGGGTACTTTCTTGCCATCAGTTTGTCTGCCAAGTGGTTTGCTTGAGTCTTGTAGTCTCTTAATTCAGAACAGTTCCTCCTGAGCCGTAAGAACTGGCCGAATGGCAGGTTTTCCTTCAGGTGCCGGGGATGGAAGCTGTCTTATAGTAGGAGACAGTTCTTAGCCGTGGCTTTCTCATGAGTGGTGGTTCTCAGACCTCCGTGCTGTTCAACTATTATACTTAGGTCCAAAAACACCAGTTCCTTCTTACTCATGGTGCTGGTAAATTTTAGAAACTCATTCTGTGTGTTGAGCAGGTCAGGAACGTTGTTGCTGTATCTTCGTCGCCCCCCCAAATGACTAACACATCGTCAATGTATCTTTTCCATAGTTTAATATGGTTCAGAAAAGGGTTGAGAGGTCCCAGTATCTTATGTAATTTCCAGATGGTGCACATAGAGGCCCGCTATACTTGGAGCAAAAGTGCTACCCATACTGGTCCCATGTTGTTGGAGATGTAAAGTATCCTCAAATTGGAAAAAGTTCTTTGTGAGTGCCCATTTTACAGCATTCCATGACCAGGTTCCTTGGTGTCTGGTAGATCCATTCTTCCTCGAAGAGTACTTCTTGTATTTTGTTAAGCGTCTCTGCTTGCAGGAGACTAGTATAGAGGCTCTCGACGTCCCGACCCATAAAGAGGTGTATTCCTGGGTCGTACTGCACATCCTTTATTAGGTTCAGCACTGACTTGGTGTCTTTCAAATATGTCCCTGTTTTCTGCACTATCGGTCTGAGGAAAGCGTCTGCAAATCTTGATAGTGGTTCCAGGATGGAGCCGATCCCTGATACAATAGGGCGTCCTGGGGGATTTTCCAATGTTTTATGGATCTTCGGGATTGTGTAGAAGTAGGGAGTGACGGGGTTCTTGTTATTCAGAAACTCCCCTTCCTTGCATGATATCCAGTCATGTGCCAAGGCTTCTTCTATCATTCTGGTGATTTGGATCCTAAGGAACTCCGTGGGATCCGTGGTGAGGGGTGTGTAGTTCCTCCTGTCTCCTAGTAGTCTTAGGCACTATTTCCTGTATGCTTCGGTTGTTTGGATGACTGTTGCACCTCCTTTGTCGGCTGGCTTGCTGACTATGCGGTTATCTCTGGATAGGTCCTGTATAGCTTTCTCTTCTTCTCTCGTAGTGTTATGGAAAACCCGTATAGTTCTAGGGTCTATATCCCCGATGTCCTTCAAGACCGCCTTTTCAAAGGCTAGAATCTCAACTGGAATGGTAGTGGGAGGCGGAGTGAAAGAAGATTTTACTTGAAGTCCTGTGTCACCCCTTTGTTCGTCTTGTGGTGGTTTTCCTTCGAAGAAGGCCCTTAGTTTGATTTTCCTAATGAATTCATTGATTTCACTGCTAAGTCGAAATTTATCTAGGCTAGCTGTAGGGACAAAACCCAGTCCTTTTTCTAGTACTCCCATTTGGGTGCTTGTTAGATTTATTTCTGTGAGGTTTACAACGAGGCTGGGCAGTGGGTTGTTCCTGCCTGATTCGCCCCCTCCGTACTCATGCTCCTCGTTGTCATCCTTGCTTGTTTCGCTGCTAATGTCCAATGGACCTGGGTGCCTCTCTTCATTCTTCCTCTAGGGCATCCCTGGCCCTGTGCTAAAAAAGTTTTTTTTTGGTTGTGTGTGTAGTTGTGATATTGGCCTTGGGGAGGACCCCAAAACTCAGGTGGTTGCTGATGTATCTGTGGAGGTGGTGGGCCGTAATAGTAAAGCACAGGGTATGTTGGTGGGCCATTGTATCTCCTCCCTCTACTTCACCTCTCTCTATACCCTTCTCTTTACCTCCCTGTCCTCTCGTCTCCCATCCCCTACACTGTCTCTATCTCTACCTCTCGCCTCCCTCTACTTCACCTCTCACTATACCCCTCTCTTTACCTCCCTATCCTCGTCTTGTCTTCCATCCTCTACATCGTCTCTATCTCAACCTCTCTCCTCCCTCTACTTCACCCCTCTCATTATACCCTTATATTTACCTCTGTGTCCTCCTCTTCTCTCTGATCCTCTCCCATTTCTCTTATGAAGCAGAGTTGAAGGTCACTGTTCAGCCAAAGAAGGACACATAAAAGAATAGAGGATTGCAGGCAGGGGAAGAGATTTAAGGAGATTGCACAATGGGATGGTGAGTGTTTTGATTTCCACTTGTAGTGTAGCTCCTATTTCCCTAATAGGCTCTGCGCACTGGAATAATATATCCTATAGGTTTGACATAGGACTAAGGTCAGTATGTCCCTATCGAGTATATTAAACTTAATTACTTGTGCCAGCTAGCTCAGAGGCCACTAGAAACTCCTTGGATAACAAGAAGGAGTAGTTTCTGCAGCCGCAAAACATGACCACTTTGTTTCCCTTTAGAATCAGAACGTGTCCCAGAGTGGTGGAAACAATAGATAACTATTTCACTCAGCTCAATCGTGCATGCTTAGTTTTCTCCAAGTTACACAGAAAGAACAGACGGGCGTTTCAATAAAAGATTTATTGAACAGTCTTGTTTCTGGTGTAAGTAAAATGTGCTGTTACGATCACAAGACAGTATGCAAGATAAATAATGTACAGCGTAAGCAGTAGAAATAAATAATACTGCGCTAGCATGATCTTTAGTAGATATTCATTTACATCAATAACACAGACTAAAAATGCGAGTACTCATACGATACGTTTCTAAGCTAGTTCTACCCCAATGTACCTAACCTAACCTAGGTGTAGGGAGAGGTATGAAGTAGGTGAAGTATTCCTTACTATGGTATACTAAGAGTATGTTAAGCCTAGTATGCCTAGTATGTCAAGAGTCCCTCTAGGTTCTCAGCTCCATACCTGAAGAATGAGAGAGGTAGGAATCTCTTTGCCACACTCGAACTCCAACACCCCGCAAGGGAAGTCAGATCACTGGAAGCTGGACTCTCTGCATGCAGGGATGACAGCGTCTTCTCAGTGCGTCAGGCCGGGAAACGGGCTCCTCTGAAGTCGAGGTCTCCTCTGATTTACAGGGGCTAGGGAAGGTATATTTATACCTGAGAAGTACCTAAGAATGTTAGTATTGACGTGAGTCGGACAGCGGAAGACGTCATGAATGAACCCCTAAGGAATAATGGTTCATGCATAATATATGAGTCCTTGAAGAAATCAATAGTCCTGGGCTAGGGAAACTCCCGCAGCCTAAGGGTCTGTTCTTCATGAACTCGTTGTGACGTTAGGGTGGACGGATGTCAGAGACCATGCCTGTATTTGGAGTGCACGGTTTAATGCCTAAATAAGGGCTGGGATTTTATGCCTATATAAGGGCAGGGCGAATTGTGCCTATATAAGGACATGATACTGGAAAGCCCGTTTATGGACACCCTAAGAGGAATACAACACACTGTTGCAGCAGGAATGAAAGTTGCAGAGGGGGATTTATATATGTTTCTTAATATCCAGCAATTAAAACTACAATTTCAAGTGCTGTGCTCGTATGCTTTATTTTAATATCATGCACTAGTTCATTAAACTGCAACAAAGTCAGCCTCTCTGAGTTATTTACCCAATTGGAAGAGCAGGTTGATTGGGCACAAGACTCGGGGGAATGGGTACATAAATGTCTGAAGAGGGGTGATGAAATCTCTTGTTAGACTCGAGAGCTGTTGAGATTTGGTCGCAATTTTAAGCTTGATCAATTCCACTTTGAAAGTAAAGAAGTGTTACATGGTACATCCCATCGACAGCTTTTGTGATGGAGTGATCCCATGTTTAGGTGGGGCACTTAATGTCAGAATTCAATTGCAATGGTGGAAGAGCTGGTTTTACAGACGTCTCTGCAAGTTGGAATTAAGGGGATTGGCAGAGTTATGTGTGGATCCCCAGTTCAGAACAGCAAGAGTGTTACAGGTCAGTCGTGGAGGACATTGGAAGAGATGTGTGTACTTACTAATGTTAGATTAATAAGTTGAGAGAGGAATGTCCCCTGATAGTTGCTGTGGGTTTTGTGACTCACTGGAAACCTCTTGTGTGACAACATGACGCAGAGAGGGCTCTCAGGTCTGGAGTGGCACCTAAAGTGCACCCCTACCGCAGATAATTATTGCTGCCCTCTCACTCTGCTGAGAGACTGGCAGTGGTGGCAGCACTGGTTACAGTGGAAGGGACATTGCTTTTATCTATTGCTTGTGGGGAGAGATGTATTTTTGGCCTTACTTGTTTTTAAAACACTGCTTGAGTTTCCCTCAACCAAAACCAAATCCTTTGCATGTCACTTTGGAACATGGCTGCGGAGTTGTGGGTGCAAATACAGGCAAGTCGGATCAATGTTGAGCTTGTGTGTGTGTGCTGAACTGTGAACAGAAATCCCTTGTGGATCTCTGTGTATGTGAATGGCTGACTAGCCTGAGGTGAGGTTGGCCAGCTCAGATACTTAAAAACAAGTTCCTGCGCACACGTTACAGGGTGAAGATAATGGTTGATGAAGTCTCTGGAGAGTGATCATAAAGAGTCCATTCAAGTGGTTCAGAATTTCTTGAGTTATTTAATCTTATATCGTTAGAATGACACAACCAGCCAACACGTGTTTCGTCACAATGGGAAGTATCCCGTGACTTCTTCAGGGCACTATGCCGGTGATAATTCCGACCCGGCCGGTCTGGTGGAGTGTAAATGAAAAACGGAGTACTCCGTGGGAGTAATTAATTAAAAGGCAATCGGGAAGCTCCTAGGTGAAGGAGATTCCACTTCCGGAACAGATGTGAACCAGTGCCTGTTTTTCTCGTAGCGCACACGCTAGAGATCTGTTGAAACGGCGGACCCACCGCTCAACTTGCAGACAGGCACTCAATGTCTGGAATCTCCTTCACCTAGGAGCTTCCCGATTGCCTTTTAATTAATTACTCCCACGGACTACTCCGTTTTTCATTTACACTCCACCAGACCGGCCGGGTCGGAATTATCACCGGCATAGTGCCCTGAAGAAGTCACGGGATACTTCCCATTGTGACGAAACACGTGTTGGCTGGTTGTGTCATTCTAACGATATAAGATTAAATAACTCAAGAAATTCTGAACCACTTGAATGGACTCTTTATGATCACTCTCCAGATACTTCATCAACCATTATCTTCACCCTGTAACGTGTGCGCAGGAACTTGTTTTTCTGTGAATTGTGTGGGTCTCTACCCATACACATATAGCGGTTATAGGGTAATTCCCCTACTTGGCTGCACCGTGTCACACTTTAGGCTCACATACCATACGCACACATAGCAAGGCGCCATACTTCCTGGCACGTCCAAAACCCTACTCCCGAGACAGCTCAGATACTTTTCTGATTTGGTAGAGGGCCCAGAAACACACTCCCTATGCCCCAGTGAAGAGGTAGTAGGGAGCAGCTAGTCCTTGGAAGTGCAGAGGCAGCCCTAGCTCCTCCTTCCTTTATCCCTCAGAAGGGCTGCTGTGAAGTGTTAGTGTAGTTGTTAGGTAGAACAAACCTCTCCCTCGTGTACCATTGTTTTATATTCATAGTCAAGACACACCCAGCTTCAGCCCTTGAGTCTGAAAAAATGGTGGCCAACACCCCAAACCAGAATAAAGAGAGAGGCAGAGCTAATCCACATTTGCATCAGCCAACAGGACATAAACATTGGGTGGAAGACCAGGACAGTGTGCCAGGAGACTCTTGACCAAGGACGTGTACACAGCCATGCACCATTGAACTCCAGCGTGAGGATCCCTGATTTCCAGCTTCCCTTCAGGTTGAACACACACTTGCGAAGTCTTGTATCCTGCTAGAAGTGCTGTTTGGAAAACCCTTGAGGGATGAGGTCTACTTTGTAACCAGGAAGTGGTACACAAGGTACTCTGGCAGAAGAGGGCTCCCTAGAAGAGGACTTCACAGCCTAGTGGCCAAGCACGGATCAGTGACAGATTATCGGAAACACAAATATCGTGTGGACAGAATATCGTGTCCAAAATATAGAGGACACAAATATCAAGTAGGTAAGTGCAAATATGTTAAGTATCAATGTACTATTCTTAGCTCCAGATCTACGTACCTTGAAGATAATATATCGTGAAGGTTCATATATGTGGAGTTATATATAGTAAAACTTTACTTACCCGTGGAATATGACCTTCACGATATTCTTGTCCTCGATATCTTTGATACAATATTCTTGTCCTCGATATCTTTGATACGATGTTCTTGTCCTCAATATTTTTGATACGATATTCTGGTCCTCGATATTTTTGATACGATAATCTTGTCCTCGATATTTTTGATACGATATTCTGGTCCTCGATATTTTTGATACGATAATCTTGTCCTCGATATTTTTGATACGATATTCTTGTCCTCGATATTTTTGATACGATATTCTGGTCCTCGATATTTTTGACACGATATTCTGTCCCACGATATTGGTGTTTCCGATATTTTGTCCAAATACCGCCAAGTACAGCTGTGTAGCAGAGACTGAACGGTGGACGGCAGCGAGCCTTGCGTTTGGCCCAGGGATGGACCAGACTCCCCTGAACAGTGCTAAGCCCTCTTCATCGCTGAACCCCAGCGTGAAACCTGGTTGAGCTCTGCTCGGTCTTTCCTTCGGGCCTGAAGGAGCAGGATAGGCAGGGAGCCCATTGTCCCACAACCCCCACAGAGTTACCCTGCTGCTGCCTTGGAGAGATCACCCAAGTGACTCTTGAATTGTGTGAGTGCTGCAGACAGCAGCCGTTCACAAGTAACTTTGACTGAATTGTCTCATTGCATGGTCTCAGCATCCTAGTGCACAGACACTAAGGGGCATATGTATAAGCCCCTATCACCACCATAACGTCACTTTTAGTGACGTTGTGATTGCAATAGGGGCTAGCCTTATTTACAAGGCAGCGTTAAGCCCCTTAACGTGGCTTAAAGCTGCCTTGTAAATAAGGCCCCCTTTCACGCTATGCGCATAGCATGAAAGAGGAGGGAAATGGGTGTTGCAGTGGGAGTTCCACCGCAACACCCATTGATTCTGACGCTGCCTCCTATTTACAAGGGAGGCGAAAATAGGAGGTAGCGTCAGAAATAAGACCAGGGAAAACCTAGTCTTACACTGGCGCAACGAGGAGAAATGTTTAATTTCTCCTTGTTTTTGCTGTTTTCATGTGTGCTGAGTTGTGCAGCACACATGAAAACAGCAAAACGTCATTGATTGTTCATGGACAGGAAGGTCCCCCTTCCTGCACATAAACAATCATTTTAAGCAGCACACATAGAAGTTACAAAACGGCATTTCAAGATTGTCTTCCCCTGCACGCAGACACCCTTGCACTATGGTGCAAGTGTTCCTGCATTGGCGCAAGGCTGCTAAGTGTAGCGCCAGTGCAGGGGGAAACGCAGGGCTGCACCATATTCTTGTAAATATGGTGCAGCCCTGTGTTTCTGAAGTGGCGGAGTGACGCATTAAGCCAGGAAGGCTAACGCCTCACTCTGCCACTTCCCTTGTACGTATGCCCCCAAGTTTCACCACTAGTCCCCATCGGAATCCCGCCAACCTAATTACTGGCCTCTGGAACACCGTTTCCTTTTACCCAAAGGGTTAACACCTTGCTGGGGTGGTATCTTTGGTCCTCCTTTTGGGGGGGTAGGCAGAGTTTGGGCCAGCAAGACCTGAGGCAGTGGCGTAACGAAAGTTTAAGGGGCCCCCCTGCAATGTACACGGAGGATCCCCCGCTCCGAATTTAATCCGAAGCGCTCAGACCTGAGTACTGTGCTGAGGGGGCCCTCTGCCGCTCGGGGGCCCCCCACCCCCGCACCGCGGGGATGCGGGGGCCTGTGTTACGCCCCTGACCTGAGGAAGTGGCCCGAGTATCGTGGGTCAGACAGCGTTGTGTTTGTCTCTACCCAGCCACCACTGCTGACTCCCCAAAATGTGCTGGAAAGCCGAGCATGCCTATGGCCAATCCAAACACCTGCATAATGTGGATTCACAACACACTCTTCTAGAAAGGACTACAAGACCCACAATCACCCAGGGATGTTGAGACTCATGACAGTGGCAGAAATCAAGGTGGGTGGTTGACTGGGATTGGGACACACACCACTGATCTCCCCCTTACTAAAACTGTGCTCGTTTTCAGACCCTGTCTATACCCGCATGTACCGCTGTATTATATTTCATGTGTAGCATTGCGCTGTGTAGAGAAAAAAATACCTTTCTTTTCTATAAGATAAAGCACTGAGCAAACCTTGGATTATTACATCTTATTGTGTTCTGGGTCTCTAACCCCACACCACCTCTCGGAGGAAGCCTTGGACTGCTCTGCTTTACTACCCTGTACTCCCTGAGTGTCCTCCTGCCCTTTCTGGCCTCTGACACTCCAGTCTCTGTTGGTTCTTCCACGGGTACCCCTACACTTTCTACTTTCTGAACCCCCCAACAGCTGGTCTGTTTGTACTCCTCGGGTCCCCTACAACCTTCTACTTTCTGAACCCTCCAGCATCTGTTCTGTTTGAACTCCCCGGGTCCCCTACAAATTTTTACTTTCTAACCCTACAGCGGCTGTTTTGTTTGTACTCCTCGGGTCCCCTACAACCTTCTACTTTCTGACCCTACAGCACCTGTTCTGTTGGTACTCCCCGGGTCCCCTACAACCTTCTACTTTCTGACCCTACAGCACCTGTTCTGTTGGTACTCCCCGGGTCCCCTACAACCTTCTACTTTCTGAACCCTCCAGCAGCTGTTCTGTTTGCACTCCCCAGGACCCCTACAACTTTCTACTTTCTGACCCTACTGCGGCTGTTCTGTTTGTAATTCCCCAGATCGCCTACGAACTTTTACCTTCTGATTCCTCCAGCTGCTGTTCTGTTTTTTACTCCTCGGGTCCCCTACAAACTTCTACTTTCTGACCCTACAGCGGCTGTTCTGTTTGTACTCCTCGCATCACCTACAACCTTCTACTTTCTGAACCCTCCAGTCGCTGTTCTGTTTGTGCTCCCTGGGTCCCCTACAACTTTCTACTTTCTGAACCCTTCAGCAGCTGTTCTGTTTGTACTCCCCGGATCCCCTACAAACTTCTACTTTCTGAACCCCCAGCAGCTGTTCTGATCCCCTACAACTTTCTACTTTCTGACCCTACAGCGGCTGTTCTGTTTGAACTCCCCGGGTCCCCTACAACCTTCTACTTTCTGAACCCGACAGCGGCTGTTTTGTTTGTACTCCTCGGGTCCCCTACAACCTTCTACTTTCTGAACCCTCCAGCTACAGTTCTGTTTGTACTCCCCGGGTCCCCTACAACCTTCTACTTTCTGAATCCTCCAGCAGCTGTTCTGTTTGTACTCCCCGGATCACCTACAACCTTCTACTTTCTGAACCTTCAAGAAGATGTTCTGTTTGTACTCCCCGTTTACGCCTACAATTTTCTACTTTCTGAACCCTCCAGCATCTGTTCTGTTTGTACTCCCCGGGTTCCCTACACCTTTCTGCTTTCTGAATCCTCCAGTAGCTCTTCTGCCTGTAACCCCCGGGTACCCCTACAACCTTCTACTTTCTGAACCCTACAGCAGTTCTGTTTGTACTCCCCGGGTCCCCTACAACCTTCTACTTTCTGAACCCTACAGCAGTTCTGTTTGTACTCCCCGGGTCCTCTACAACATTCTACTCTCAGACCCCTCCAGCCCCTTACACACAACTGTGCCCACCTGTTGCTGCTCCCCTTCTCTACTTGTGCCACCTAGGTCCCCTGCTCCCTCTTCTGCTCTCCAATCCCTCCAGCCTCCTGCACACTAAGGCTTCTGTTTGTGACCTTCTTCCCTCCTTGTTCTTTAGGGGTCGCCCTCCTCCTCTAATATTTCCACCCTCTTGTCTTATGCAATATTTTACACGTTCCAATTTCACAAGCACACACTAACCCCAAGCCAACACTCAGTGAATTGAAAATAGAGACAAAGGTGATCAGTTCAATCATTTTATTACAAAAATAAAATATAAACATATATGTAAGCAATATGGTCTGTATAAAAGGTAGCAATAAGATAAAATAAATGGATACTCATTGTGACACAAACACATTAGCTGCAGAGAACACAGCTTGTATTCAGTACATGTGGCCACAGAATGTTCTGAATCACCTAGAAAAGTCTGTTAAGGGCCAGAAGTCTGTTTCGTCCACTTTCTCAATTGTGCGTCCATGGGAAGAGCACATTGTTGTCTATTAAAAATCCACCTCCTCAATGGACGGGCCATTGGAATAATCAATTATTGTCCCTCATTCATCCACCTCCACAATGGATGAACCTTCAGAGGAGTCCATCATTAATTCACCTCCTCAATGGAGGGTCCATGAGAAGAGTCCATCATTAATCCACCTCCACGATGGTGGGTCCAGTGCTGGAGCTCCCTTGGCGGGCCTGAGCACCACAGCTCGCACCCGGCATTCCCCCGGGTATCCCGCCCTGGTAGAGTTTGGTGATGATGGGATTACAGACCTTCTCCAGCTCTTTCTGCTGGTGCTCGTACTCCTCCTTCTCTGCCAGCTGGTTGCTCTCCAGCCAGGAGATGGTCTGGTTGCATTTGTCCACTATCTTCTTCCGTTCATCTTCGCTGATCTTGTCTTTAAGTTTGTCATCCTCCACTGTACTCTTCATGTTGAAGGCATAGGACTCCAGAGCATTCTTTGCAGATACCTTCTCTCTCTGGGCTTCATCATCTGCTTTGTACCTCTCAGCCTCCTGCACCATCCTCTCGATCTCCTCTTTGCTCAGCCGGCCCTTGTCGTTGTTGATGGTGATCTTGTTCTGTTTACCTGAACTCTTGTCCACAGCAGAGACATTCAGGATACCGTTGGCATCTATGTCAAAGGTCACCTCAATCTGTGGTACACCACGAGGAGCTGGTGGGATTCCGCTTAGATCAAATTTCCCCAGGAGATTGTTGTCCTTGGTCATGGCTCTTTCACCCTCGTACACTTGGATCAGGACACCAGGCTGGTTATCGGAGTAGGTGGTGAAGATCTGGGTTTGCTTGGTTGGGATGGTGGAGTTGCGTTTGATGAGGACAGGCATCACACCGCCTGCTGTCTCAAGTCCCAGTGAGAGAGGTGCTACATCCAGGAGGAGCAGGTCCTGCACATTCTCAGACTTATCACCCATCAGTATAGCAGCTTGCACTGCTGCACCGTAGGCCACAGCCTCGTCTGGGTTGATGCTTTTGTTCAGTTCTCTGCCATTGAAAAAGTCCTGCAGCAGTTTCTGGATTTTGGGGATGCTCCTCCTACAATCACAATGTCATGGATCTGAGCTTCGTCTAGCTTAGCATTTCTTAGGGCCTTCGCCACAGGATCAAGGGTTCCTCTGAGGAGGTCAGCACACAGCTCCTCAAAGCGAGCTCTGGTGATGGAAGTATAGAAATCGATGCCTTCAAACAGCGAGTCAATCTCTATTCTGGCCTGAGTGCTGGAAGACAGGGTTCTCTTGGCTCTCTCACAAGCAGTTCTCAGCCTCCAGACTGCCCGCTTGATTCTGGCTGATGTCCTTCTTGTGCTTTCTCTTAAACTCTTCAATGAAGTGATTGACCATTCGGTTGTCAAAGTCTTCATCCCCAGGTGGGTGTCTCCAGCTGTAGCCTTGACTTCAAAGATGCCATCATCAATGGTGAGAATAGACACATCAAAGGTACCTCCATCCAGGTCAAAGATCAGGACATTACGCTCTCCCCTGCCACCTTTGTCCAGACCATAGGCGATGGCTGCTGCTGTGGGCTCATTGATGATCCTCAGCACATTCAGGCCAGCGATAACCCCTGCATCTTTAGTGGCCTGCCTCTGGGAGTCGTTGAAGTAAGCAGGCACAGTGATGACGGCATTGGAGACTGGGTGGCCCAGGTATGCCTCAGCGGTCTCCTTCATCTTGGTCAGCACCATGGAAGACACCTCCTCAGGGGAGAAAGTCTTGTTCTCTCCTTTGTACTCCACCTGCACCTTGGGCTTCCCACCATCGCTCACCACCTTGAAGGGCCAGTGCTTCATGTCAGCCTGCACCACCGTGTCATCAAACTTCCTGCCAATCAGTCTCTTGGCATCAAAGACGGTGTTCTGGGGGTTGAGGGCCACCTGGTTTTGGCAGCGTCTCCGATGAGCCTCTCAGTGTCTGTGAAGGCCACATAGCTGGGGGTGGTGCGGTTGCCCTGCTCGTTGGAGATGATCTCTACCTTGCCATGCCGGAAGACCCCCACGCAGGAGTAGGTGGTGCCCAGGTCGATGCCGATAGCGACGCTCTTGGGTGCAGACATCTTCAGGTTTTGGGGGTTCTGGGAAGGCTCTTATGACAGGTTCCTGCCTTTAGGATTCTTTCGGCTGCTGGTGTGTGCTTCGATGAATCTTTATTGAAAACGGCCTCTCAGCTGCTGCTCTGTGACTCCTTTCTTCACAGGTGATAGAAACGGCTCCTCCGGTCATCGTTCTGTCACTTCTCTCCTCACAGGTTGTGAGAAGTTGGCCTGGTATATGCTGTCCACTAATTATAGTGGGCACCTTGCACCAGTCCAAACAACCCCTTATTGGAGATAGGTTAAAGACAACCTTTATTGAAAGCTATCCTAGTGGTAGCTATGGAGAGCAGCCTTCAGGCTAAGTCTTGAAGGAATGTAAAGCAGCTTGTTTTACCAGTCTATAATCTCTTGAGTGACCAAATGAAAGAGGACCACACCAGGTATATATATAAAATATATGTATTTAGTCTTAAACACACCCCTCTAGTCTCTTTATGAGGCTAGAGTTCGAAGTACATAAGTTACAAGTCAGTTATCAACAGTAATAGCACAAATACACGTTTGAGCCCTAGGAGCGTACCAAACCATATACCAATAAAGTGGTATAAGAACCACGACTGAGCTAGACACAAGGCCTAGAGCCTGTAGAAGTGCTTGGCCCTCAAGGAACCACCCAAGGTAGTGACACAGGGGACCCATGGGGGACGCGTGCAGTGTGAGAACACAGCTGCGAGCCGCCGTTGACTTCTATGGGGAATGTCGCGGTTCGAGTTTTAAAGAAAAAGGACACTTAGAGGAGGACTTGGAGCAAACCCCTTTAGAACTAGGTTGTTCTAGAGTCTATACCCACGGGAGCACCGGAGTACTCGAGTTACCTCACCCAGGGAAGCCGGGTGCATAGGTGTCTTTCGGGGTCGGGTTTCGTCGTCGTTTTCAATGGCGATCTGCTGCAAAGTGCTGCTGGCGACCAAGTCGAAAGTGTTCGGGTGGATCCAAGGGTGGTGACCAGGAAGGCGATGAGCAGATGCCCACCGATGTCGGGTGCTTCAGGTAGGTTGATGGTCGTCGTGACTCTTCAGCCACGAGGTCCAGGAGGCGTCGACGACAACCAGGAGCTGGATTCGAGCTGTCCCACGACGTCTGTCGATTGCAGGGGTGTCGGCGACCGGATTGGACCCAACAAGCCTTGGCAACGGCAAGTCTCGTAGAAACAAAGAAAGGACGTTGATGCAGACCAGCAAGGTCTGGAGGACTCACCCAGCGAGGGTAAGTCAGGGCACGTCTGGAGCAACCAGGAAAGCCCAAGCAGGAGAAGAGTTGCCTTCGAGAGGGCCCACTAGCCTACGGACTAGCAACCGCAAAGGAGCCTCGAGTGGACGCACTTGGAGCTGGCTCACAGGACACTCGTGGAGTGGAGGCCAGTGATCTTCGGTGCAGTTGGTGCTGGAGGCGGGGGCTACTCGGAGCCCAAAGCACAACTTCGTGGGAGACCAGGAAAACGATGCACTTGCAAAAATACTCGGTGTCCAGGGGTCACGGTTCCACGTTACCCACGACAGCTACGGGCCTCAGCTTTGCTAGGGACTCAGGGCAGCCTCGGGGAAGTCTGGAAATCTACCTCTGGTGATGCAAGGACTTTGGCGTCCGGCGGCAGCTTCAGCGATGCAGACCGGACAATTGCTTCTTAGGTGCCTGCCAAGCAGGGGAGTCACTCCTTGACCCCAAGGGAGATTCTTCAGTCCTCTAATCTTCAGGTAGAGCGTCGAAGGTCCAGGATTCAGTGTCAGAGTTTCGTCCAGGGTAATCTAAAGTCCTAAGGACTGGGGTCCCATACTTATACTAAGTTAGGGGGTTGGACATACTCTGGGGACCCACCTATGGGAGGGTCAGGGAAGAGGGGTGGTTACACCCATTCCCTTTGTCCAGTTTCACGCCAGAGCAGGGGCAGGTAGCCCCTGCAATCGGTTTGAACTGGCATATGCACAGGGACACCAAGTGTGCCCCCAGTGCAGGACTTCTGAGCACCAGAGAGTGCTCCCGCCCAGCCCCAATACACATTATCCTGTCTGGGGAGGTGGTTACACCTCCCTGCGACAGGAAACCTATTGTCCAGGCCTCCCCTGCCGGAGTTTCAGTCAGCAGCAGGAGGCCAGACCCGTGTCTGTGGCAGCGGCATCCATTTTGTGATGCCAGGGCTCTAGAAAGAAGTTACCGGGTAGCCCGGTGTGTACATGTCTCTCCCTCTAGAAGGGTGGAATGCTACCTCCGCCGCCAGGACTGGCGGGGGGGGGGTAGTATTCCAAGATGTTTGACACCAAACACGACATGTTTTGGTGCAGCCAGTCCAAAGTTAGCAATGTACCACGAGGATATAATGCACTTAAGAGTATATGGTCAGGCTGTACCACAAACAGCATCAGAGGAGGGACTCCGAACGCTGTAGAGGGGCTCTGCTCACGCAGGGGCACCCTCTCACATAAGAACCAAGCACTCTGCCTTCAGGATTGGTAAGGCCTGCCATAGGAGTGACTTATAGGTTTAGATGTGTGTGCAATGGTAGTGATATAGGTAGCCTATACCACTGTAAGGGGTGCATGCACCACCTTACTCAGGCTGCAGTAGCAGACCTGTGGTGTCATTTTGGATGGCCTTCCAGGGGTGGCACAATACATGCTGCAGCCCCTGGAAGGCCTCTGAGGTACCTATGCCCTGGGTACATAGTATACCATATACTAGGGACTTATAAGGGCACTCCAGATTCCAATCAGAGATGTGCCTAGGGCACATGGAAACCATTTTAGAGAGGAAGCAGCTAGGCTGGGGTTCTGATTAGCAGGGCCCCAGCCAGACTAAAGTCGAAAAACAGTGAAGCATCAGCAAAACGTGGGGGTACCCATGTGAAGCAGATCCTACTCTCCTACACAACCCCCCCCCCCAAACGTAGGGACATTAAACTAACCTTGACCAGTTGAGTCTTCATGTTCTAAGTGGAAGTACCTAGAGAGTCCATCTGCATTGGCATGGTTACTCCCAGGTCTATGTTCCACTGTAAAGTCCATCCCCTGTAGGGAAATGGACCACCTAAGCAGTTTGGGGTTTTCACCCTTCATTTGTTTTAGCCATAGGAGGGGCTTGTGGTCTGTTTGAACAAGGAAGTGAGTACCAAACAAGTATGGCCTCAACTTCTTCAGAGCCCAAACCACAGCAAAGGCCTCCCTCTCTATGGCTGACCAACGTTTCTCTCTAGGGGTCAGCCTTCTGCTAATAAAAGCTACTGGCTGATCCTGACCTTCATCATTCAATTGTGACAGTACAGCCCCTACCCCCAATTCAGATGCATCTGTTTGGACAATGAACTTCTTGGAGTAATCAGGACTCTGGAGAATGGGAGCAGTGCACATGGCCTGCTTCAGGTCATCAAATGCCTTTTGACAGTTAGCTGTCCACTGAACCTTTTTGGGCATTTTCTTGGAAGTTAAGTCATTCAGGGGTGTCACTATTGATCCATACCCCTTGACAAATCTCCTATAGTACCCAGTCAGGCCTAAGAAGGCTCTCACCTGAGTCTGGGTAGTTGGAGCAACCCAGTCCATGATGGTCTGGATTTTGCTCTGCAGTGGTTGAACCTGGCCTCCACCTACAAGGTGGCCCAGGTACACAACCTGACTCTGCCCTATCTGGCACTTGGTGGCCTTGATAGTGAGGCCTGCCTTTTGCAGGGCCTCTAAAACATTTCTGAGGTGGACCAGGTGATCCTCCCAGGTGGAGCTAAAGACAGCAATATCATCTATATATGCTGCACTGTAGGCCTCCAGACCTGTAAGGACTGTATTCACTAACCTCTGAAAAGTGGCAGGTGCATTCTTCAGACCAAAGGGCATTACCACAAATTGATAATGTCCACTAGGGGTTGAGAATGCTGTTTTTGGCTTTGCATCATCAGCTAGTCTGATCTGTCAGTAGCCAGCTGTCAGGTCAAATGTGCTTAGATACTTGGCTGAGGCCAAAGTGTCTATTAGCTCATCTGCCCTAGGTATTGGATGGGCATCAGTCCTAGTGACTGCATTGAGACCCCTGTAGTCCACACAAAACCTCATCTCTCTTTTCCCACCACTGGTGTGAGGTTTTGGCACAAGGACCACTGGACTAGCCCAAGGGCTATCTGAGGGTTCAATAACTCCCAAATCCAACATTTTCTGGACTTCTGTCCTGATACAGTCCCTGACATGGTCAGGTTGCCTATAAATCTTATTTTTAATAGGCAGACTGTCCCCAGTGTCCACTTCATGAGTGCACCAGGTGGTCTGACTTGGAGTCAGAGAGAACATATGTCTGTACTGATTGAGCACTTGTCTACAATCAGTTTGCTGCTGAGCAGTGAGGCTGCCTGCCAAGGCTACACCATCCACTGACCCATCATCAGGGTTCTGTGAGAGCAGGTCAGGGAGTGGGTCACTCTCTTCCTCCTGTCCCTCATCAGTAGCCATGAGCAAGCCCATGTCTGCCCTGTCCACATATGGCTTCAATCTGTTGACATGGAGAACCCTGTGGGGACTCCTGGGTGTTCCTAGGTCTACTAAATAGGTAACCTCACCCTTCTGTTCAACAATGGTATGGGGTCCACTCCACTTGTCTTGGAGAGCTGCTGGGGCCACTGGCTCCAGCACCCACACCTTCTGTCCTGGCTGGTAAACAGTCAGTACAGCCTTTGGTCATGCCAGGCTTTTTGCAGTTCCTGGCTAGCCTCAAGGTTTTTAGTTGCCTTTTTCATGTACTCAGCCATCCTGGAGCGGAGACCAAGTACATAGTCCACTATGTCTTGCTTGGGGTGCTTAAGAGGTAACTCCCATCCTTCCTTCACCAAGCACAATGGACCCCTGACAGGGTGACCAAACAAAAGTTCAAAAGTGCTGTAGCCAACCCCTTTTGAGGCACCTCCCTGTATGCAAATAAAAGGCAGGGCAAGAGTATGTCCCATCTTCACCTGAGCTTTTCTGGGAGCCCTTTAATCATGCCCTTTAAGGTTTTGTTGAATCTCTCAACTAAACCATTGCATTGTGGGTGATAGGGTGTGGTGAACTTGTAAGTCACTCCACACTCCTTCCACATTGCCTTCAAGTATCCAGACATAAAGTTTGCACCCCTGTCTGATACAACCTCCTTAGGGAAGCCCACTCTTGAGAAAATTCCCAGGAGGGCTCTTGCCACCACAGGTGCTGTAGTGGTCCTAAGGGGAATAGCCTCTGGGTACCTAGTGGCATGGTCCACCACCACCAGGATAAACCTGTGCCCAGATGCTGTTTGGGGATCCATGGGACCAACAATATCAATCCCCACTCTCTCAAAGGGAACCCCCACCACAGGTAGTGGTATCAGGGGGCCTTTGTGGTGCCACCTGCCTTCCCACTGGCTTGGCAGGTTACACAGGAGCGACAAAACTCCTTGGTGTCTTCAGACATGTGGGGCCAGTGAAAGTGAGGGACAAGTCTGTCCCAAGTCTTGTTCTGGCCCAGGTGACCTGCTAGGGGAATATCATGGGCTAGGGTCAATAGGAAGCCCCTGAACTTCAGAGGTATAACCAACCTCCTGGTGGCACCAGGCTTGGGGTCTCTACACTCTGAGTACAAGAGTCCATCATCCCAATATACTTTATGGGGACCACTAGCATTCCCAGCAGCCTCAGCAGCAGCTTTGCTGTCTGAGGGGTTCAAGAGAGGGGCAGCTCTGCTGCTCCTGGCTCAGATCTGCCCTGGAAGGGCCCCCTGTCCCCAAGAACTCAACCTGGTCAGGTTCAAGCTCCTCTGGGACAGTTCCTTCCTCAGGACTGAGATCATCCCCCTCAAGAGACTGATCTTCCTTCTGAGCCAAGGGGGAAGGCACTGCCTTAACCCTACTACTCCTCCTCTTGGATGGCACTTGGTCCATGGTTCCAGGATCCAAGGCCTGTTCAGTGTTAGACATTTTGCTCTGTGACCTGGTCACAGCAAACACATCTGCAGGGATCCCCAGCATTTCTGCATGGGTCCTGAGCTCCACTTCTGCCCAAGCTGAAGTTTCAAGATCATTGCCAAGCAAGCATTCCACTGGTAGGTTTGCACTCACCACAACCTTCTTAAGGCCAGTTACCCCTCCCCAGGAGAAGTTAACAACTGCCAGAGTATGGTCTGTTCTGACATTGCTAGCATTGGTCACTTGGTACATTTCACCAAGTATAATCTGCCCAGGATCCACAAGGTCTTGTGTCACCATGGTGACACTTGCCCCTGTGTCCCTAAATGCCAAAGCCTCTTTTCCATTGATTAAGGGCTGTTGCCTGTACTTGCCCAGATTACTGGGACTCACAGAGGAGGTCACATCCATGCCTCCATCACAGACTAGGACAGCCTGAGTGAGTTCTCTGACTAGGCCAGAGCTCATCTCATTACCCAGGGTCAACCCTACTAAACCCTTGGCCTGTGTACTCCCACCACCAATTGTAACTGCACTAGGGGGAACAGGTGCCTTAGGGGCATTGGTGGGGGCTGGAATAGAGTCTTTGGACTTGGTGCAATCACTGGTCCAGTGTGTCTTTTGCTTACAGACTTTGCACCATGGTTTCTTTTGGCCTTTTCCCTTGTTAGACTGTGAATCCCCACCTGAAGAAGATTTTTGGGGACCTTGTGAAGACTTCTGGTCTTTACCCTTCTCCCCACCCTTATCAGAGTTTTTAGAATCTTGCTTCTTAGGGTCACCACCTTGGTTCTGTACCTTCTGCCTCACCCTGGTTCTGACCCATTTGTCTGCCTTCTTTCCCAATTCTTGGGGAGAGGTCAGATCAGAGTCCACCAGGTACTGATGCAACAGCTGATTTTGACAGTTATTAAGAATCTGCTCCCTCATGATAAGATTGTACAATCCTTTGAAGTCACATACCTTACTGCCCATCAACCAACCTTCCAGAGCCTTAGCAGAACAATCCACATAGTCTACCCAGTCTTGAGTCTGTGCTTTTTGGGTATCTCTGAACTTTAACCTGTATTGTTCAGTTGTTAGGCCAAACCCATCAATCAGAGCACTCCTCAAGATTTTGTAATTGTCAGCATCCTCCTCTCTAACAGTGAGGAGCTTATCTCTACCTTTGTCTGCAAAGGAGAGCCACAAGATTGCTGCCCACTGCTCCTGAGGGACCCTCTGTACTCTACAGGCCCTCTCCAGTGCAGTTATCCATTTGTGGATGTCATCCCCACTCTGGTAGGGAGGGACAATCTTGCTCAGGTTTCTATGGTCATAAGACCTTTCCCTATCTCTGGGGAAATTGCTGCCACCATGGGACTCTAGTCCCATCTTTTTTCTCTGTCTATAGAGATCTAGGGACTCCCTGTCTATAGCCAACTGCTGTTTTCTGAGCTCAAGCTGGGCTTGCTCATACTGAATCAGTCTCTTTCTCCTCTCATGAGAGGATTCCCTCCCATGAGAGGAGACAGAGGTCCCTACTGAGGTGTCAGAGTGGGTAGACTCCTGAGAAGGAGATCTAGTCCTTCTGGGCACACTCACAACTCTTCCTGGGGGACAAAGGGGAGGTCATTCTGGGCCTCCTCCTCTTCCTCAGGAGTAGCTGCACTTTCCAGGTCAGGATCATTGTCATCCCCCTGGCCAGTTTCAGAGGTCAGGTCCTGGGTATTTTCATCCCTGGTCCCTCCCTCTTCTTCTGCCCCACCCTCTCTGCCTACCCTTTCAGACCTTATGGGTCTTCTAAGATCATCTAGCAGAAGCATCTCTAGGAGACGTTGGGTGTTGGCACTTTTGCCTGTCTTCAACTTCCTAACTTTGCACAACTCTCTCAATTCCAAGAATGTGAGGTTGTCATATCTGGATGGCAGGAGCTCACTGGTTCCTGGCAGTGAAGACATTACTAGTGTGGTGTGGTGTATGCACTACCTACTCTAGTGTGGCCTACTAAACTCTCTTGAGTTGTAGAAAGGGTGTGCTATCCCTTAACACACAACTCTAAGTTCAGTAGAACATTACTGTATCCTAAGCTTGATTTATATGTACCTAAGGTACGCTTAGTGGTTTTCAGTTGATCAATTCAATTGAGATTATCTGGTAAAACAATAGCAAGCTGGAATCCCACACGCTGCACACCAATGTGAGAAGTTGGCCTGGTATATGCTGTCCACTAATTATAGTGGGCACCTTGCACCAGTCCAAACAACCCCTTATTGGAGATAGGTTAAAGACAACCTTTATTGAAAGCTATCCTAGTGGTAGCTATGGAGAGCAGCCTTCAGGCTAAGTCTTGAAGGAATGTAAAGCAGCTTGTTTTACCAGTCTATAATCTCTTGAGTGACCAAATGAAAGAGGACCACACCAGGTATATATATAAAATATATGTATTTAGTCTTAAACACACCCCTCTAGTCTCTTTATGAGGCTAGAGTTCGAAGTACATAAGTTACAAGTCAGTTATCAACAGTAATAGCACAAATACACGTTTGAGCCCTAGGGGCGTACCAAACCATATACCAATAAAGTGGTATAAGAACCACGACTGAGCTAGACACAAGGCCTAGAGCCTGTAGAAGTGCTTGGCCCTCAAGGAACCACCCAAGGTAGTGACACAGGGGACCCACGGGGGACGCGTGCAGTGTGAGAACACAGCCGCGAGCCGCCGTTGACTTCTATGGGGAATGTCGCGGTTGGAGTTTTAAAGAAAAAGGACACTTAGAGGAGGACTTGGAGCAAACCCCTTTAGAACTAGGTTGTTCTAGAGTCTATACCCACGGGAGCACCGGAGTACTCGAGTTACCTCACCCAGGGAAGCCGGGTGCATAGGTGTCTTTCGGGGTCGGGTTTCATCGTCGTTTTCAATGGCGATCTGCTGCAAAGTGCTGCTGGCGACCAAGTCGAAAGTGTTCGGGTGGATCCAAGGGTGGATCGAAGATCTGAAGAACCTGAAAGCAGAGGGGACAGAGTCTGGGTCACTAGCCAGTGACCAGGAAGGCGATGAGCAGATGCCCACCGATGTCGGGTGCTTCAGGTAGGTTGACAGTTACCTTGACTCTTCAGCCACGAGGTCCAGGAGGCGTCGACGACAACCAGGAGCTGGATTCGAGCTGTCCCACAACGTCTGTCGATTGCAGGGGTGTCGGCGACCGGATTGGACCCAACAAGCCTTGGCAATGGCAAGTCTCGTAGAAACAAAGAAAGGACGTTGATGCAGACCAGCAAGGTCTGGGGGACTCACCCAGCGAGGGTAAGTCAGGGCACGTCTGGAGCAACCAGGAAAGCCCAAGCAGAAGAAGAGTTGCCTTCGGGAGGGCCCACTAGCCAACGGACTAGCGACCGCAAAGGAGCCTCGAGTGGATGCACTTGGAGCTGGCTCACAGGACACTCGTGGAGTGGAGGCCAGTGATCTTCGGTGCATTCGGTGCTGGAGGCGGGGGCTACTCGGAACCCAAAGCACAACTTCGTGGGAGACCAGGAAGAGGATGCACTTGCAAAAATACTTGGTGTCCAGGGGTCACGGTTCCACGTTACCCACGACAGCTACGGGCCTCAGCTTTGCTGGGGACTCAGGGCAGCCTTGGGGAAGTCTGGAAATCCACCTCTGGTGATGCAAAGACTTTGGCGTCCGGCGGGAGCTTCAGCGATGCAGACCGGACAATTGCTTCTTAGGTGCCTGCCAAGCAGGGGAGTCACTCCTTGACCCCAAGTGAGATTCTTCAGCCCTCTAATCTTCAGGTAGAAGGTCCAGGATTCAGTGTCAGAGTTTCGTCCAGGGTAATCTAAAGTCCTAAGGACTGGGGTCCCATACTTATACTAAGTTAGGGGTTGGACATACTCTGGGGACCCACCTATGGGAGGGTCAGGGAAGAGGGGTGGTTACACCCATTCCCTTTGTCCAGTTTCACGCCAGAGCAGGGGCAGGTAGCCCCTGCAACCGGTTTGAACTGGCATATGCACAGGGACACCAAGTGTGCCCCCAGTGCAGGACTTCTGAGCACCAGAGAGTGCTCCCGCCCAGCCCCAATACACATTATCCTGTCTGGGGAGGTGGTTACACCTCCCTGCGACAGGAAACCTATTGTCCAGGCCTCCCCTGCCGGAGTTTCAGTCAGCAGCAGGAGGCCAGACCCGTGTCTGTGGCAGCGGCATCCATTTTGTGATGCCAGGGCTCTGGAAAGAAGTTACCGGGTAGCCCGGTGTGTACATGTCTCTCCCTCTAGAAGGGTGGAATGCTACCCCCGCCGCCAGGACTGGCGGGGGGTAGTATTCCAAGATGTTTGACACCAAACACGACATGTTTTGGTGCAGCCAGTCCAAAGTTAGCATTGTACCGCGAGGATATAATGCACTTAAGAGTATATGGTCAGGCTGTACCACAAACAGCATCAGAGGAGGGACTCCGAACGCTGTAGAGGGGCTCTGCTCATGCAGGGGAACCCTCTCACGTAAGAACCAAGCACTCTGCCTTCAGGATTGGTAAGGCCTGCCATAGGAGTGACTTATAGGTTTATATGTGTGTGCAATGGTAGTGATATAGGTAGTCTATACCACTGTAAGGGGTGCATGCACCACCTTACTCAGGCTGCAGTAGCAGACCTGTGGTGTCATTTTGAATGGCCTTCCAGGGGTGGTACAATACATGCTGCAGCCCCTGGTAGGCCTCTGAGGTACCTATGCCCTGGGTACATAGTATACCATATACTAGGGACTTATAAGGGCACTCCAGATTCCAATCAGAGATGTGCCTAGGGCACATGGAAACCATTTTAGAGAGGAAGCAGCTAGGCTGGGGTTCTGATTAGCAGGGCCCCAGCCAGACTAAAGTCGAAAAACAGTGAAGCATCAGCAAAAAGTGGGGGTACCCATGTGAAGCAGATCCTACTCTCCTACACAGGTGATGGAAGCGGCTCCTCCGGTCGTCGCTCTGGCACTTCTCTCCTCACAGGTGATGGAAATGGCTCCTCCGGTCGTTCCTCTGTGTCCGCGTCCGCTCTGTTCTCCTGCTCGGATCTGACGGCGTCGCTCCCCGGCGCCTGTATTTATTCTCCAGCAGCCGCATACACTAGGAAGCCACGCACAGTGGAACGCGCCCTACGACCAATCACAACTTCAGGATTGTCATACTTCTGGACATTTCCCAAAGTTTCCGCTCTGTTGCCCAATCAGGAGAGGCCTGGACGGTGCTAACCGAGCAGCTTCTCGAAGGCTCCGGTATTTGTCAGACCTGCTGGCCAATCAAAATGCAGCCTTTCCGAGAGCTTTCGAGAAACGCCCAGCACCGTGGAGGCTCGGCATACCACATCCAATCAGAGAGGAGGAGGAGTGGTTGATGTAAATGAATCGGCCAGAGAGGTTTGCAGATGTTTCTTTGCTGTCACCACTGACGGAGTCAGGAAAGGAGGAGAAGTCGAAAGACCCGCAGCATGAACACGAACAATGAAAACAGCTCCAGGCTCTATAATTCTGCCTTTAAAAAAACATGGGGCACATCACGAAAGTGGAGAAAAAATATACACTTGTGGAATTACGTCACTGTCTGGTAATACATTGTTCGCGATTGTGAATGGAAAGCAAGAAGTACATCAAAATAACAAATTTTTTGTGGGTCCCTCTTTTCCAGTTGCCTCCGTTTACGATTGATTCCACCTATTGTATCAGGCCTGTAGCGTGCATTTCGGAACCAGTAGTGTGGGCGCAGCTTCTGCATTAAGCAAGATAAACACTGATTTACATAAAATTATAGTCGAGACCGGTGAAGGCAGTCCTGGTGACAAAAAGTTGGCACCGAGAACACAACGCGGTGAGGACGGGCAAGGAAAGGAAAACCAGAGATGAGGAGGAGAACCAGAGGCAGATGGGGAGGAGGGCAGAGGAACGAGGCAGGATGATGGACCATGGCCCCCAATATCTCAACGAAAGACTCTCCTTCCACGCACCCAAGAGAAACCTCCTCTCCGCCGACCTTGCCCTGGCCCAAATCCCATGCATCCGGAGAGCCAGAACGGGAGGAAGAGCCTTCTTCTACATCGCGGCCAAGACCTGGAACGAACTCCCCCTCAACATCAGACGAACCCCCACACTGCAAACATTCAGGACGAGCCTCAAGACCTGGCTCTTCGGATGAGACGGAGCTGCTCAAACCCTCTCCCCCACCAGCGCCTTGAGACCCACACGTGTGAGTAGTGCGCTTCACAAATCCCTGATTGATTGATTGATTGATTGATGGAGGAGAGCAGAGGAATGAGGCAGGATGATGGAGGACGGCAGAGGAACGAGGCAGGATGATGGAGGAGGGAGCGAACGAGGCAGGATGATGGAGGAGGCAGAGGAACGAGGCAGGATGATGGAGGAGAGAGTGAACGAGGCAGGATGATGGAGGAGGGAGAGAACATGGCAGGATGATGGAGGAGGGTGGAGGAACGAGGCAGGATGATGGAGGAGGGAGTGGATGAGGCAGGATGATGGAGGAGGGAGTGAACGAAGCAGGATGATGGAGGAGGGAGTGAACGAGGCAGAATGATGGAGGAGGGCAGAGGAACGAGGCAGTATGAAAGAGGAGGGAGTGAACGAGGCAGGGTGATGGAGGGGGGAGTAAACGAGGCAGGGTGATGGAGGAGGGAGTGAACGAGGCAGGATGATGGAGGAGGGAGTGAATGAGGCAGGATGATGGAGGAGGAGGGAGAGAATGAGGCAGGATGATGGAGACCTCTGATGGATGGGGTACAGAGGGAGTGAACGAGGCGGGATGATGGAGGAGGGAGTGAATGAGGCAGGATGATGGAGGAGGGAGTGAACGAGGCAGGATGATGGAGGCCTCTGATAGATGGGAACGGAGGGAGGTGAACAAGCAGGAGGAGAAGGTAGAGGGAACGGAGAATGTGATGGGAATATGTTTTAGGACAGTGAGTGTGGTGTGTGAGGAAGACGAACAAAGATAAGGTTGTCAGATTATTCCATGTTACCTAGAATGGTATTTCCAGAGCAGGGTGCATTCTGGGAGTTGTAGTCATTCATTCATTCATTGGAACTGAACCAATTGGACCAACACATCTGAAACTAGAGGTGGGTAAGCCCTTGAAAGCTCTAACCTGGCCCGAGGCAGATGCCTGGCTCTGGATCTGCTCGGGGTCTTCCTGGACCGTCAAGCCCAATACGATCTGAGCCTGACCCCTCCCTCTTAGTTACTCTCTGTGACTGTGAAAACCAACATTGCTTGTGAGTTTTAACAACATGTTGCTTTTCACAAGGAGTGAAAACCATCATTGTGTTAAAACTCTAAACACCAATATAGAGTGAATGTTCTGTTGGGGCCAGAGCTGCCAACTTTGAAACTGGAGAACCCGGTTTGAGTCTCTGCGTTGGCTCAACATCCTGTTAGTCTGGGCAAATCACCAAATCTCCCCGCTCCTTATAAAAAATAAAAAAAAAGAATATGATCTTGTGTAATGTAAATGGTCTTCATGTAAAGCGCTCCAATACCTCTTGTTTCGAGTTTGTGCTGTATAAAATGCAACATTTAAAAAAAAAAAAAAGAGAGATTACGGTAAGGGACGGAGCAGCAACAAGCCAGTATTTTTGCCCCTTATCAATACATACTTTAAACAGAAAATATAAGCAGAAAGCACTTTAAAACATACCCCAGAGCTGGTGTAATAATGCTGACTGATAAGTAAAGTACACAAAAAAGAAAGGACATGTAACAGATGTCTTTATATGAAGTTCTTTTTAAGTATAACGCCCGGGCCCTTTGCAGGCTCTTAAAACATGGACAAATGACCAGTAATTTTCTCTTTGAAATGTGGCAACCTATGGAAACCAATGTCAATGAAGGGACCCTTTGAATTTCCAATTACTCCCCCAATACCCACCATCTCAGGCCTGCACAGTGTGAAAATCATCAGCGATGGGCCGTAACAGGGCAATTATATTTTCCCTGGAGGAACTGACAGACACAAGAAGTGAGGGCCTTTGCAGATCACTTGGCTCAGCAAGAAACTTAAGGAGGGTGTAACATGCCGGCCCCTCCCTTGGTTCCCCCACCACCACCAGCACATTCACATTGATTTAGAACCTGTGTACAGTGTTATCACAACAAGCCCTCAGGTCCGAGAAATTGACTAACGGTTGTCCCAATGAGAACAATGGAAGAAACAGTGCTGTGGACGAGGGGTCCCTTTTAAGGACGGTTTCCCTCACACACCGAAGGTGTCATGCTTCATCATGGGGATACCTCCTCGCGTCACGAGCCTAGTCGTGACGCGGGCTACAACCCCCTCGCTGCGAGGGAGGAGCACAGGGATGTTTTAGTGAAGAAGACGGGTATAACTAAAACCCAATGTGAGCGAATGTGTGAGTGAGGTAGTGCAGTGCTTACTAAACAGTGGTGAGAAAAAGTGGGTAAAACTAGCTACAAGGTAAGCCTACCATAGTTTATTGATGCTTCCTGGTGCCAGGATTAAAAACAGAAATTGAGTAGTGTGGCTGCCGTCATTAGAGGCAGCTGCACTAGAAAGTGATCAACATGTTTCAGCTGTATTGACCTGTAACAGTGTCGTGGCTTTCATCAGGATCTCTGTTTTTGTATATAGCTACCGCAAAGCGTGTGTGAAAACAATAAAGATAAAAGTGTGTGTGAGAAGTTGGCCTGGTATATGCTGTTCACTAATTAAAGTGGACACCTTGCACCAGTCCAATTCGACTCTTATGGTAGGTAGGTTTAAGACAACCTTTATAGAAAGCTATCCTAGTGGTAGCTGTGGAGAGCAGCCTTCTGGCTAAGTCTTGGAGGAATGTAAAGCAGCTTGTTTTACCACACAATCTCTTGAATCACCAAATGAAAAGACACCACACAGGTATATATATCAAATATATATGTATTTATTATTACACAACTCTCTACTAATCTCTTTATGAGATTAGAAGCCAGAGAACATATGTACAAGTCAATGTTATCAAAAATAAGTTAGCACAATCAGATATCACAATCTTATCTTGGCTAGACCGGGGTCTAGAGCATTTAGAATCGAGGGACCCCAAAGAACCACCCCAGGTAGTTATAGGAGACCCACAGGGGACGGACGCGGTGTTCAGACACCGATGCGAGTCCTGTACGAGTCTATGCGAGAGAACGCGATTGAGTTTATCAATGTTACAGGTCCCTTTGCGTGTTCGAGGCGAACACACCGATCGGACTCAGTACGAGTCGAAGGATGCGGTTACTGGTAGAGTTACAAGGGAGATGGACGCGGTGTGTCTAACACAGACGCAAACCCTGTACGAGCCAGTGCGAAAGTTGCACGGGGAAAATAGGAGTTTTAGGGCACTTCTAGGGTAGCTACAAGCAAGTCACTTACAGGGTAAGTAGTTCTAGGGCCAACACCCACAGGAGCACCGTAGTGCTGAAGTTATCTCACCCAGGGGAGCCGGGTGCATAGGTGTCCTTTGGTGTCAGGTCGCGGCGTCGTTTTCAATGGGAGCCAGTGAAGACTTGCTGCTTGCGACGACAGAAGAAGTGTCCGAAGGAATCCAAGCCTGGATTCGAAAGAAGGAAGACCTGAAAGCAGAGGGGACAGTGTTCAAAGCCACTTGGCAGTGACCCGGGGCAAGGAAGATGAATGCCCACCGTCGTCGACAGGATTCAGGTCGTTTACGGGTGTCTTGACTCTTTGACCACGAGGTCCAGGAGGCGTCGAGAACAGCCAGGAGCTGGATTCAGCGTGTCCCACGAAGTCTGCAGCTGACTGCGGTGTCGGCGACTCGATTGGAGCCAACAAGCCTTGGTAGCAGCAAGTCTCGTGGTGGAGAGGAAAAGTCAATGGTGCAAACCAGCAAGGTCTGGGGAACTTACCCAGCGAGGGTAGGTCAGGGCAGGCCTGGAGCAACCAGGGGAGCCCTTTGGTTTTGTAGAAAAGTCTTCAGGGGACCCACGAGCCGGCTGGCAAGGGATCGCGAAGACGCCTCAGGAGGATTCACTCTACAGGGGCCCACGGTCACTCGGGACGGGGTAGGCCTCTGATCTCGGGAGGAATCTCTGCTAGAGGCTGGGACCACACGTGGTCCAAAGCCCAAGTTCGTAGAACGTCGTGAAGGGGTTGCACTCGACAATAGTGCACAGTACCCAGGGTCTGAGGTTCCTCGTTACTCGTGGGGTCCACTTGCCTCAGCTTCGCTGGGAACTCACGACGGCCTTGGAGAAGTCAGGAAATCCTCTTCCTGGGCTGCAGGAACTTCGGGCTCCGGCGGGAGCAGCGTAGTTTGCGACCGTCGTTGTAGTTTTTGGTGCCTGCCAAGCAGGGGAGTCACTCCTTGACTCCAAGGGAGATTCTTCAGTCTTCCAGAGGTAGTGGAACGTCGAAGGACCAGGATTCGTCTTTAGAGCGTCATCCAGGGGTATCTAGTGTGCTATGCACAGGTTCCCCATCTTAAACTAAAAAGAAGGGAGGGGCTAGCTCTATGACCCCACCTATGGGAGGGTCAGGGGAGTGGGTGGCTACACCCACTTCCCTTTGTCCAGCTTCGCGCCAGAACAGGGGCAGGTAGCCCCTGAGCTGGTTTGAACTGGCATATGCACAAGGGAGCCTTCTGCTCCCCCAGTGCAGGACTTCAAAGAACTCTAAGAGTGCACCCACCCAGCCCCAATACACTAAACCCTGTCTGGGAGGTGGTCACACCCCCTTGCGACAGGATATCTATTGTTGGGCTTCCTCCACTGTGAGTTTCGGTCATCAGCAGGAGGGCAGCCCAGTGTCTGTGACTGGTGGCATCCATCTTGTGATGCCAGGGCTCTGGAAAGAAGTTACCGGTTAGGCCGGTGTGTACATGTCTCGCCCTCTAGAAGGGTGGAATGCTACCCCCGCCGCCAGAACTGGCGGGGGGGGGGTAGTATTCCAAGGTGTTTGACACTAAACACGACATGTTTCCGTGCAGCCATCCCAAAGTTAGCATTTAACGCGAGGTTATAATGCGCTTAAGATTATATGGTCAGGCTGCACTACAAACAGCATCAGAGAAGGATCTCTGAACGCTGCAGAGGGGCTCTGCTCATGCAGGGACACCCTCTCACATAAGAACCAAGCACTCTGCCTTCAGGATTGATAAGGCCTGCCATAGGAGTGACTTATAGGTTTGTATGTGTGTATGTAGGTAGTGGTATAGGAAGCCCATACCACAGTAAGGGGTGCATGCACCACCTTACCCAGGCTGCAGTAGCAGACCTGTGGTGTCAGATTTAGTCTGCTTCCCAGGGGTGGCATAATACATGCTTCAGCCCCTGGTAGGCCTGTGAAGTACCTATGCCCTTGGCACCTAAGGTACCATATACTAGGGACTCATAAGGTACCACAGTATCCAATCACTAGTGCACCTAGAGTGCACTCCAAGTCGTTTAGAGAGAACAGAGAGGCTGGGGCCCTGATTAGCAGGGACCCAGCCAGACTATAGCCAGAAACCAGTGTAAACATGAGAAAAAAGTGGGGGCAACATAAGAGGCAGATCCTACTCTCCTACACAACCCCCCCAAACGCAGGGACACTAAACTAACCTTGACCAGTTGAGTCTTCGTGTTCTAAGTGGAAATACCTTGAGAGTCCATCTGCATTGGCATGTTGGGTCCCAGGTCTATGCTCCACTGTATAGTCCATCCCCTGTAGGGAAATGGACCACCTCAAAAGTTTTGGGTTTTCTCCTTTCATTTGTTTAAGCCATAGGAGGGGCTTGTGGTCAGTCTGAACTATGAAGTGAGTGCCAAACAAGTATGGCCTCAGCTTCTTCCAGGGCCCACACCACAGCAAAGGCCTCCTCTCTATAGCTGACCAATGTTTCTCTCTAGGGGTCAGCCTTCTGCTAATGAAAGCTACTGGCTGATCTTGACCTTCATCATTCAGTTGAGACAGTACAGCTCCCACACCCAGCTCAGAAGCATCTGTTTGGACAATGAACTTTTTGGTGTAGTCTGGACTCTGTAAGATGGGGGCAGTGCACATGGCCTGCTTTAGGTCTTCAAATGCCTTCTGACAGCTAGCTGTCCACTGAACCTTTTTTGGCATTTTCTTTGAGGTTAGATCATTCAAGGGGGTCACTATAGATCCATATCCCTTCACAAACCTCCTATAGTACCCAGTCAGGCCTAAGAAGGCTCTCACCTGTGTCTGGGTGGTTGGAGCAACCCATTCCATTATGGTTTGGATTTTGCTCTGTAAAGGCTGAACCTGGCCTCCACCTACAAGGTGGCCCAGGTACACAACCCGACTCTGCCCTATCTGGCACTTAGTGGCCTTGATAGTGAGGCCTGCTTTCTGCAGAGCCTCCAAAACATTCCTGAGGTGGACCAAGTGATCCTGCCAGGAGGAACTAAAGACAGCAATATCATCTAGATAAGCTGAGCAATAAGTTTACATCCCTGCCAGAACTTTGTTCACCAACCTCTGAAAAGTGGCAGGTGCATTTTTCAATCCAAAGGGCATCACCACAAAGTGGTAGTGCCCACCAGGGGTCGAAAATGCTGTTTTGGCTTTTGCATCATCAGCTAACCTGATCTGCCAGTAGCCAGCTGTCAGGTCAAATGTACTTAGATACTTGGCTGAGGCCAAAGTATCAATCAGCTCATCTGCCCTGGGTATGGGATAGGCATCAGTCCTAGTGACTGCATTGAGGCCTCTGTAGTCTACACAAAACCTCATTTCTTTCTTACCACCCTGGGTATGAGGCTTGGGTACTAGGACTACTGGGCTAGCCCATGGGCTATCTGAAGGCTCAATCACACCTAACTCCAACATTTTCTGGACTTCAGTCCTGATACAGTCCCTGACATGGTCAGGTTGCCTGTAGATTTTACTCTTGACAGGCAGACTGTCTCCAGTGTCCACCTCATGGGTGCACCAGGTAGTCTGACTAGGGGTCAGGCTAAACATATGTCTGTACTGCTGCAGAACTTGTCTGCACTCAGTTTGCTGATGGTCAGTGAGGCTGCTTGCCAAAGCAACACCATCTACTGACCCATCATCAGGGTTCTGCGAGAGCAGGTCAGGGAGAGGGTCACTCTCCTCCTCCTGGTCCTCATCAGTTGCCAAGAGCAAGCCCATGTCAGCCCTGTCAACATATGGTTTCAATCTGTTGACATGGAGCACCCTCAGGGTGCTCCTGGGAGTTCCAAGATTCACCAGATAGGTGACTTCTCCCTTTTGTTCAACTATTGTATGGGGGCCACTCCACTGGTCTTGGAGGGCTGCTGGGGCCACAGGCTCCAACACCCACACTTTCTGTCCTGGCTGGTACACAGTCAGCACAGCCTTTTGGTCATGCCAAGCTTTTTGTAATTCTTGGCTGGCCTCCAGGTTTTGGTTGCCTTTTTCATGTATTCAGCCATCCGGGAGCGGAGACCAAGTATATAGTCCATCACATCCTGTTTGGGGGGCTTGAGAGGTAACTCCCAGCCCTCTTTGACCAAACACAATGGACCTCTTACAGGATGCCCAAACAGAAGCTCAAATGGGCTGTAACCAACCTCCTTCTGTGGAACCTCTCTGTAGGCAAACAACAGGCAGGGAAGAAGAAGGTCCCATTTCCGCCTAAGCTTCTCTGGGAGTCCTTTAATCATTCCCTTAAGGGTTTTGTTGAAGCGTTCAACCAACCCATTGCATTGTGGGTGATAGGGAGTGGTGAACTTATAAGTTACACCACACTCCTTCCACATTGCTTTCAGATATCCTGACATGAAGTTAGTACCTCTGTCAGAGATGACCTCCTTTGGGAAACCCACTCTGGAGAAGACTCCAATGAGGGCTCTTGCCACCACAGGGGCTGTGGCGGTCCTCAGGGGAATTGCCTCTGGGTACCTGGTGGCATGATCCACTACCACCAGGATAAATCTGTACCCAGATGCAGTTTGAGGGTCAAGGGGACCAACAATGTCAATCCCTACCCTTTCAAAGGGTACCCCCACCACAGGTAGTGGTATCAGGGGGCCTTTGTTGTGCCACCTGCCTTGCCACTGGCTTGGCATGTGACACAGGAGCGACAAAACTCCTTTGTGTCCTCTGACATATGTGGCCAATGAAAATGTGGAACAAGCCTGTCCGAGGTCTTGTTTTGGCCCAAGTGACCTGCCAATGGGATATCATGTGCTAGGGTCAAGAGGAACCCCCTAAACTTCTGAGGTATTACCAACCTCCTGGTGGCTCCAGGGGCTGGATCTCTACCCTCAGAATATAGGAGTCCCTCATCCCAATAAACCTTATGGGACCCACTAGCACTCCCAGCAGCCTCAGCAGCAGCCTGCTGTCTGAGGGGTTCAAGAGAGGGCAGCACTGTTGCTCCTTACTCAGATCTTCCCTAGAAGGGCCCCTGCCCCCAAGAACTCAACCTGATCAGGCTCAAGTTCCTCTGGGGCAGTTCCTTCTTCAGGGTCTGCTCCTCCTCCCTGGGGAGGGGAATCTGTGATCTGAGACAGAGGGGAAGGCACTGCCTTAACCCTACTGCTCCTCCTCTTGGGAAGCATCTGGTCCATAGTTTCAGGATCCAGAGCTGGTTCAGTGTCATGCATTTTCGCTTGTGACCTGGTCACAGCAAATACCTCTGCAGGGATGCCCAACATCTCAGCATGAGTCCATAACTCTACTTCAGACCAGGCTGAAGTTTCTAGATCATTGCCCAATAGACATTCTACAGGGAGGTCTGCACTGACTACAACCTTCTTGAGGCCAGTTACCCCTCCCCAGGAGAAATTCACAACCGCCAGACTATGGTTGGTCCTGACATTGCTTGCATTGGTCACCTTGTACATTTCGCCCAGGATGATCTGTCCAGGGTCCACAAGGTCCTCTGCCACCATGGTGACACTAGCACCTGTGTCCCTAAATGCCAAAGCCTGTTTGCCATTTATTACAGGCTGCTGTTTGTATTTGCCCAGATTACTGGGGCTTACTAGGAAGGACATGTCAATGTCTCCATCACAAATCAGCATTGCCTGAGTGGGTACTCTGACTAGGTCAGAGTCCACTTCAGAACCCAGGGTCAACCCTACTACACCCTTCTTCTGAGTACCACCTCCACCAGTAGCTGGACTAGGGGGAACAGTTGCCTTAGGGGCAGGAGTGGTGGTGGTTTGGTCTTTGGACTTGTTACAGTCAGAAGTCCAGTGCCCTTTCTGTTTACAGAATTTGCACCAGGGCTTCTTTTGGCCTTTTCCCTTGTTGGATTGTGACTCCCCACCAGATGCAGATTTTTGGGGCCCTTGTGAAGACTTCTGGTCTGTTGACTTATCCCCACCTTTCTCAGAGCCCTTAGAATCCTGCTTCTTTGTGTCACCCCCTTGGTTCTGGGTTTTCTGCCTCACCCTGGTTCTGACCCACTTGTCTGCCTTCTTTCCCAATTCTTGGGGAGAGGTCAGATCGGAGTCCACCAGGTATTGATGCAACAACTGGTTCTGGCAATTATTAAGGATCTGTTCTCTCATCATTAGATTATACAATCCCTTGAAATCAGTAACCCTACTGCCAACCAGCCAACCCTCCAGAGCCTTGGTTGCACAATCTACAAAGTCGGCAAGTCCTGAGTCTGTGCCTTCTGGGTGTCTCTGAACTTCAACCTGTACTGCTCAGTGGTTAAGCCAAACCCATCTATCAGTGCACTCTTCAGGACTTCATAGTCATCAGCATCCTCTTCTCTAACAGTGAGGAGCTTGTCTCTACCTTTATCTGAAAAGGAGAGCCACAAGATTGCTGCCCACTGCTTTTGGGGGACCGGTTGTACTCTACAGGCCCTTTCCATAGCAGTTATCCACTTATGGATATCATCCCCACTCTGGTAGGGAGGAACAACCTTGCTCAGGTTCCTATGGTCTGGAATATATTCTCTACCTCTAGGGACACTGTTGCTGCCACCAGGGGGTTCTAATCCCTCTCTTCTAGAAGCTCTCTGGAACTCAAAGGCTTCTTTATCCAATGCCAACTGCTTGGTTTTGAGGGCAAATCTTGATTCCTCATACTGCAGCAGTTTGTACATTCTGTCAGAGGAACTCTCTCTTCTTAGGAAGTAGGAGTCTCTCTGCTGGACAGTTTCTCTGCCAGAGTGATAGGAGCGGTCAGAGTCCCTGGAAGGGGACCTACCCCTCTCTCCCACTCTGTCAGTGTCGCGATCCTGAGTCAGAGAAGGGAGCCGGGGTTGTCTGCTCACTCCTCCCCGTGTAGCGCAAGCACAGGGAGGCTCAGGGAGAACAGGGCGCCACAGAACGGAGCGCAGGTGACAAAGAACCACAAGGCCCAGAATGCCAAGGGACAGCGACCCGCGCATCACAGCAGGAGCCGCCTGTTCATTCGTCGGCTATAAAGCCCCACCTTTTCTTATAAACGGGGCTTGACAAACTTCCTGATTACCCCCGTGCATGCAGCGCTCAGCGGATGGTGTTCCCCGCAGGAGTCGGAACACTGAAAATCTACTGAAGCTGCCGAGCCGCTTCTTGCTGAATTCCCGACCTATGTGTTTCACGGACATCAGTGTTTTGTTTCGCTGAGACTTCAAGGGCGCAGAAGCCCTTTCAGGTATTTAGGTTCTCGCGGGGTTGCGGTTGCTATTCCCGCTCCTCCCGCAATTTTATTATTGCTTTCACTCCCCTGTCTCCTGGACTCGGAGGGGACTACCGGCATAAGGATTCCCTGGGGTTCCATTTTCGCAGTGACGTAACTGTGAGTACGGATACCGGAAGAAGTGCAGGTCGGTCTACAAGGTGACATTCCCCTCTCGCCTGCATTTCTTTGATACCATCTACATTGAAGGCGCTGTGACTTCAACAAGCCTTTCTTTTCTCCTACAGACATTGAAGTTAGAAACTTCTTATCCTGCTTACCGCCAGTTACCCGGTACTATTTTCAGAGTCCTGGGATTCCCTTTTTGTTTTCTGGATCCACTGTGGTTTGCTATAGTAAGGAGGGGTCTTTTTGGGCATACAGATATATGAAGAAAGACAATTGTATGACTGGTGTTGTTACCGTCCTTCCTCCTCACATGTATGTCCTTGTTGTTTCTTCCCTCTGAAGCTCTCTCATGAGGGGTCTTAACTAGTGCTGGACTGCTCCACTAGACGCTAGAGCCAAACCGCAGTATCTGTTGTTTTCTCCACTCCCCTTTTTCCCCGAGGTGCTTCCTTACACAGTGGTATTTGTGTTCCTCTGGGTGGGGTTGTTCCCTAGGGAGGAAGGGGGCCTTCTTCACGTCATCGTCTCTGCTGGTCGACTTCTGAGGTTAGTGCCCTTCCAGATCTTATGCTACTAACGGCCTGACAGATTGTCAAGCCCACGTTAGTTACCCAGCCCGGACGATGGACACCAACATGGTGTTGACTTCGCTGCTGGAGAGCATTGCGGCTCTGCAGCAGGAGGTACATACCTCACGCTTGGAGAATCAAGAGCTGAAAAAAGAGATGGGCACTTTACGTAGGGAGGTAGCAGGTATTACTAGAAAAGGCACAGGAAAAGAGTCCTACATAAGGGAGTGGACACTCCCCCCTCCGGTCTCTACCACTACACCTATCACAGGGGGAGGTACACCAGGCCCCGGGTTCTTTTCAGTGCCACAGTCCACGTCATACAGAACCATGGGATACCCCTGGCACCACCCGAACGCTTTTACGGAGATCCCAAGAAATTCGAGACGTTCCTCAACCAATGCAGGCTCCACTTCCTCTGTAAACCTACTGTATTTCAGGGCGACGCGGCAAAGACCTCCTTCATGATGTCCTACATGGGAGGGAATGCCGCTAGCTGGACCATCCCCTTGATGGAACGAAACGATCCGGTGCTGCACAATTTTCAGGGTTTTTGTCTAGAGATGAGGAAGCTGTTTGATAGGAAGTCACACATGATGACTCTGGACCGAGAACTTATAACTCTACAGCAGGGGTCACAGGACTTGTTGACCTACATCACCACCTTCAACCGCCTCCTGGTGGAAACAGACTGGCCTCAAGAGAAACGGACTACATTGTTCTATCAGGGACTGCGAGGAGAACTAAAAGACGTACTGTCGCAGGTAGTCCAACTACCCCGTACCTGTGAGGAGTTAATCGACCTCACTGTCCAGCTAGATCATCGCTTACAGGAAAGGAAGGGAGATCGAAGTAGAAGTGACACCCGTTTTCTCCTCCCCCGATCTAAACCAGCTGTCGAAGAACACCCGAAGCAGTCCGAAGGACCAGAGCCGATGCAGATTGGAGGACTACGGGGCCCGCTCACTGCTGAAGAGAGAGAGAAAAGACGGCAGCAAAAGCTGTGCTTATACTGTGGAAAAAGCGGCCACTTCATTAGAGAATGCCGAGCACGAGCTAAGCTACCCGAAAAACCGACCACTTTCAGGACGCAAGCTGCTACTTTCCCACAAACGACGGAAAACTAACGAACCCGAGCCAGGAAGGGATCTCTGTCTTGGGTTCAGAAACTAACATGGTGCCTTTAACTCTGGCTAACACCATTCAGCCTTCTGTGGCTCATATGAATGTGTGCGTAACCCTATGGGTGTCCAAAAAGACTTCCATTGACGTCTCTGCCCTTTTGGATTCCGGAGCCACTGGAAATTTCATCGATCAACAGTACGCCTGGAGCATCGGGGTACCATACGAAAGCAAGAAAACACCTGAACTAGTGAAGGCAGTAGACGGAAAGGCCTTGACATCCGGACCGGTGAGGTACCACACTTGCCCCCTTACGATGCGGATAGGAGAGAACCACTTCGAAACTATCCAGTTCGACCTAATAGATGCACCACACTTCCGTCTCATTCTGGGTATGCCATGGCTAACTCTTCATGACCCTGTTATCCGGTGGGCGGACCGCACTGTGTCCTTAACCTCCGGATATTGCACGGACCAGTGCATCAAACGACTAGCTCACCCGGACGTTTTTACCGGTACGCAGGCAGGCTTCCTAACAGAGGGATGCGAAGACCACGGGTATTGCTGTTCTGTCATGCTTCCTGATGTCTACAAGGACTACAAGCCTGTCTTCGACAAGCAGGAGGCGACACGTTTACCACCTCATCGGACGTATGATTGCCGGATCGACCTCGTGCCTGGAGCGGACATCCCTTGTAGCAGGGTGTATGCCCTGACGGAGCCCGAGACCCGCTATCTGAAGAATTACCTGGAAGAGAATCTAGCCTCTGGCTTCATCAGGCATTCATCGTCACCAGCCTCGTCTCCTCTCTTCTTTATAACTAAGAAGGATTGTGACGAGTTGAGGACATGTATCGACTATAGAGCGATCAACAAGGTAACCATAAAGAACAGATACCCACTGCCCTTAATACCGGTACTGTTGGATCAGATCAAAGGAGCACGAATCTTTACGAAACTGGATCTCCGAGGGGCGTACCACTTGGTCAGAGTCAAAACCGGCGATGAATGGAAGACCGCCTTCAGGACCAAATTCGGGCTCTATGAGTATCAGGTGATGCCCTTCGGGCTATGCAACGCCCCGGCAGCGTTCCAATTTTTCATGGATGAGGTGCTTCGGGGCTTGTTAGACACCTGTTGCATCGTATACATCGACGATATCCTCATCTATTCGTCAACCCCCCGAGAACACATCACTCATGTGAAGGCGGTATTTAACAGACTTCAACAACATTCGCTGTACGCCAAACTAGAAAAATGCCTGTTCCATGTGACAGAGGTCGCTTTTCTGGGGTATGTCATTAATGCTCAGGGCTTCCAGATGGACATGGGCAAAGTAGAAGCAATCACGCAATGGAAGGCACCTCAGCACGTCAAGGCAGTACAGAGCTTCTTAGGGTTTGCGAACTACTACAGGCGTTTCATCAAAGACTTCTCCAAAATAATACACCCTATATCACGACTGCTTAGAAAGAATACCACATTTTCCTGGGATCAAGAAGCGGATCGTGCCTTTCGAGAGCTGAAGAATCGATTCACCCAAGCTCCTATCTTACGACATCCTAACCCGAGCCTGCCATTCGTAGTGGAAACGGATGCGTCGCAGTACGCCATAGGAGGCGTAATGTCACAAAGACACCCTGATACAGGACAGCTCCATCCAGTGGCGTACTACTCCAAGAAGATCTCCCCTAGCGAGGTCAATTATTCCATCACAGATAAGGAGCTATTGGCGATCAAACGAGCATGTGAGGAATGGAGGCACTACCTCCTAGGAGCTTTGCACACAATCGAGATCTTCACAGACCACCGGAATCTATCTGTTAGACCTGTCAGCCCTAGGGTGGTCTTACCCTGTTTTTTCCCTTTTTGCGCCTCATTTTTGCCACCGTATTTTTACTGGACCTAGGTCTCCGGGCGCCTTACCACTGCCAACCAGTGCTGAGGTGCAGGTGCTCTCTCACCCAAAATGGATGCCACAGGCCCCTGCTACTGCAGAGTGGCCTTGCACACATACACATACTAGTAGCCAGGGTCAGGCTGGGACATAGGGATACAGTATCCATTCCGTCCCGCCTCTGGGCCACATAGCCAGACATGGTGGAAGGTTCCAGAACCTTCCGGGCTGTGGGAGGAGTTATGCTTTGCCGCCTTTAGGAGGGTCACCTGACCTAGGGGTATAAGAGGTTTGGATGGAAATCTTTTAGTCAGTTGGGGCACCACTGATCCTGGGAGAACCTCTGCCGGAGTACAGGCTGTAGGGCCTAAGGGGGAGACCTACACTACTGCTACTGACAGGGCTAAGGCACTGCTGTAATAAGTTAGCTGAGGAACGCCCACCACCCACTGACCTTGCCCAGCGTGAGGGGACCCAGGGAACCATCTTCAGCGTGCTGGGAAGTACCATCCAGCAACCCAAGAACCACCAACTCATTCCCTCCCCCATACGGAGAAACCCCAAGAAGCAACCAACAAAGAACTGCCGCAAGTAACCTTAAATTGCAAGGCCTGACAGACCAGCAAGGCCAGAAACCTGAACTGCCAAACTGGGGATCACCAGGTAAAGCGCCGTGCCTTGAAGCGCTAGACCTTCACCCCATCCACTCCTAGCTGACGCAGTGCTGCCCTGATGCTGGGCTGCCCAAAGCACTTCTAGATCAGCCCCCTGCCAACTTGCTTCCAGCGCACCCCCGCGCTGCGCCTCCACGTGGGAGGAATCGACCCCCTCAAGCCACTGACCGTGTGGCTGGGATCTGCACTCGGCCGTCGCTGCGTGTGAGGAACTGCCGAGGTGGGCGTGGCCTTCCCCGAGGCTGGGGAGGTGAGGTGCGCCGTCCGCGCCCCCACCGAAGGTCCGGAGTTGCTGGAAATCACCGCCGCGGCCCAGGGGCTCGCGCGAACGAAGTTGCGGCCTGGAAGTCACCGCCGCGGCCCAGAAGGAAGATCGAGGCCTCAGCCCCCACCGACGCCGTTGCTACGCGACTGGGGACGCCGACCGCGTCATCGGCCGCGCCTCCGGGAAGGCCGCACAGCGATTGGGCGCCGGTTCCCGCCGCGCCCCCAGCGCCGACGGAAGCCGCCGAGAGTCACCGCGTAGGCAGAGGGAGGCGGGAAGCCGGCCGGAGAGGACTGCCGGCTCCCGCTCCCTTCCCCGCATTGCTCAGCTGATCACGGGGGCCGGAGGAGAGTGATACCGGCCCCCCAACGTCCTGCAATTCCGGCCGGAGGGCCGTAGTACCCAATCCGGGCCCCGCCCTACCAAACACGGGCCGGCCCGGGAGGAAGCCAGTCGCTTCGAAGAGCGACCAACGGAAACCTTCACAGGTGAGCCCAGGAGGCCCCTAGGGCCCACAGAGACGCCACTGGGGGCCGGGGGCCAGCATTAGCCTATGGAGAGAAGAGGGACACTCATAGTAACTATTTACACGAGGCGAGGCCCCGGAGAGGAGTGGGCCTAGCCTGATTTAACCCCGAAGCAGCCCCTGAGAACACAGAAGCCCTAATTGACAGGGAAGCCCCAGAGAGAAGGATACCTATCTCTTCTTCGTCTTTTGTTTGCCATAATGAGTTAAAATTATTTTATTTAGAAGATTATATTAGGTCCCGCCCTGCCCTGTTTTGGTTGAAGGTTTGGCAAAACCCGGCAGCTTCGCTAACCAGGGAAATTATAGTCGACTGTTTAAAATGTGATAAGGGTGGAGATATACCGTGGCTTGCAGAAGTGAGGGCAAGTTTAACTAGAGTAAATCTTGGACACATTTTTTACAAACCAGATCAATTACAAGGAATTAATAAAAAGATTATTCGTAAGGCTATATATAAATATTATGGGGACATAAGATATGCACAAGAGCTTTCTAAAGTATCCGTCGCACGTTATATATCAATGGTAGACGACGGAGGTCCTTCTTCTTATTTACCACTTAGTTACCTTTTAAGAGATATTACTCGCTGGGAACGAAGTTTGCTCTTTCGCCTTAGATCTGGTACATTAAAATACCTGTTGTGTTTCCCCTTAGGCTTTCAGCCTAATATTGAGGAAATGTCTTGCCCTTGTGGCAATCAAGGTAAGCAAACCATGTTGCATTTTCTGTTCTTTTGTAATTTTTATCGGAAGTACAGTAAGCAACTCTTGATCCCGTTTTTTAGAGCTAGTGGAATAACTGATTTTAAGGTTGCATACGGGACTATCCTCCAGCTTAATGGGGAAAACTTAACACTTCGTATTTGTACTTTTTTAAAAATGGCTATTCGTTCCCGTGCTTCTATGTACCCTTGATAAACGGACTTGATTGTATTATATGCTAAAATATGCTGATTAGATCCTGACTAATATTTAAATATGTGGAGTTTTTCTGTTTGATATTCAATAGTATATCTCCCTCTGCTGCTATTTCCCCTATAACTATTTGCACTTTGCACTTTATTATACGATGCTGCTATATATATAATTTTATATACTTGTGACAATCCTATGATGTTTTATCGAATTTTTATGATTAATTCTGTGAGATTTGTTTGTGCTTTTATGGACATTTTATATCCGAATAAAGATATTATGATGATGATGATGACAAGTGATTGAATATTCCTGAGGTGAACTGCATGTTTTAGGCCCATGTTTTATTCTTGCACCCTGTGATCATTATTGGTGCTACGTTTAGGAGATGATTCCTGCGGCCTTTTAGTGGCCTACAATGTTGATGAGCTATGGTGCTTTAATGAGATGACGCACTACTTAAGTATTTCAAGGAGTTGAAATGTTGCCCTGAATTAATCTGCCTCATCTGATGCTGCATTGAGTTATATAAAAGAACTTGTTTTTAATATACATGCCTGGTGTGGTGTCACGTTATTGCGTCCGCATTACTGAGTCCACGTGAGTGTGTGCTGCACAACTGCCTTACACATTGCCTTCGGGTGCTTTCCCGCCTCGCGCCATGCTACCGTGCCGGACTCGGTGACCCCGTTTCCAACATTGGTGTTCAGCGGTGGGATAAGGACTGGTGTTTGTGCAGCACCCTACAGTGACTCAGTGTGCGCCGCAATTGGACACCTATTTAAATGCAAGTGCGAAGAATTCTTTTGTGATTGCCTGATTGTGTACATTCCTGCGTTAGACCTGCTACCTACAGTCTAGAACCCTTTCTCTAAATTGTCTGGGACCCCACCTAGCAGGATGGAGTTTGAGTTGGCCAACCTAGAAAGGTATACGGTGGCACAGCTCAAGGAGTTCTGTCTAGAGAGGGGGGTGTCCGTCAAGCGAGGCGCCAGGAAAGAGGAGCTTCAGAAAGCTTTGAGGGCATGGGTAATGGCCCACCCGGGGGGAAGAGGGGACGAGGAGCAGAGGGAGGCAGACGACCCAGGAGAACTGGACCTACTGCACATTGACATTAGCGAGAATGTGTTGCAAGGAAGACGTTCCAGGGCAGGCAGTAGTGCGTCAGGGGGGAGTTTGTCTGCAGAGGAATTTGAGGACAGGAGGGAGGAGAGGCAATTAAAGTTAGAACTTGCTAGGATAGACAGGGAGCGAGAACAGGCAAGGCTAGCCATGGAAGAAAGGAAGCTTGCGCATGAGCTTAGCCTGAAGGAATTAGAGCTCCGAGCCTTGCAGATGGAGAGGCAGGGCAACTTGAATGGTGGCAGCGTACCCGCTGAGGTTCCCCAGGAGCCCAAGTTCTATCTACCTAGAGAGGTGATAACCAGTTTTAGTGTGGGAGATGACATCGATAAGTGGTTGGCGGCGTACGAGGTGTCTTTGGTGGCCCATAGGGTTCCTGAGAGCTACTGGGGGGGAGGTCTCTACAGGTACATACCTCCACTAGTAAGGGACACACTTTTGACTTTGGACAAGGGGGATCAGACGAACTACCCTATCATGAAGGAGGCCCTGCTTAAGAAGTTTGGCCTCACCCCAGAGAAGTACCGCCAAAAGTTCCGCAACAGCCACAAGCTTCCCACACAGAACTGGGTGGATTTTTTTTATTATGCCCGGAAGGCATTGGAGGGTTGGGTGCGTGGCAGCAACATTGATGATTACAAAGGGCTGTACGACCTGTTCTTGAGAGAGCACCTCCTAGAGAAATGTTTTCCGGAGCTGCGCCAGTACTTGGTGGACCGCAAGCTGACCAATCCACGGGAGCTTGCAGAGGAGGCAGACACGTGGGTCAGCACTCGGGTGTCCCACAAGGGAGCCGGGGCGGACCCCCCGAAAGGTGGACAGGGGTTCCCCCAGAAGAAAGAGGGGGGAGATAAAAGGAGGGAGTTCTTTAAAGGCCCCCAAAATAGACCGCCTGGGAGAGGGGTAGGTTCCCCATCCCAATCTGGATTCCAGAAACCCACTTACCCTGACAGGAGTCAGCAGCCCAGAACTGTCCGGTGCTACGAGTGCGGGGAGGTTGGACACTACAAGGGGGATCCCCAGTGTCGCAAGAGAACCCCAGCCCCCACAGGAGGTAAGAGCCCCGGGGTGGCCAGTGTAGCGCTTGGGGAGGAGTTGTCCCTAGGTAGGGGAGGTGAGTGGACAGGCTTGACCTTAGTTTCCCTGGGGGATAGAGAGATCATCCCACGGGTGCAGGTACCCTCGAACACTGCCAAGTATCGGCAGAGGGTCCTGGTGAACGGCGAGGAGGTGGAAGCTCTGAGGGACACAGGTGCCAGCATGACGATGGTAAGACGTCCGCTGGTGTCCCCAGAGCAGGTGATTCCTGAGGTATTCCACCCGGTTGTTATGGCTGATAATAGCCTGGGTCATTACCCCGTGGCCCAAGTTCCCTTTGAGTGGGGAGGAGTCTCAGGCCTGTTGAAGGTTGCGGTGAGCCCTGCCATGCCAGTTGACTGTCTGCTGGGAAACGACTTGGAACATACTGCCTGGAGGGAGGTAGAGTTCAATGCCCATGCTGAGATGTTGGGATTACCAGGATGGACTTGCGTCGTCACGCGGTCCATGGCTGCCCGACAAGGAACTCAGCCCGGGTTGGAGCCTGAAATAATGGCCCAGCCCACTGCTGGACGAGGAGATGTCCAGGAGGAAACACCCGGTGAGATGGATGGGGAGCCCTGGGAGGTGACCCCGGAGTCCGCTGAGGTGGATGGTGTTCCCGGAGGGGACCTGCTGACTCCTGCAGAGTGACAGGTGGAAGGAGGGCCTACTCGGGAGGAATTCTGCCGGGCGCAGAAGGAGTGCCCTACGCTTGAAGGCATGCGGCAGCAGGCCGAAGCCCAAGCAACTGGAACAGAGACTGGTAACTACCATGTCTACTGGGAGGATGGTCTCCTCTACAGTGAGCCTAAGGCTCCGGTGCATGGGTCATCAAGGGCCGTAGTGGTCCCCCAATGCTACTGAGCCTTTCTGCTAGAGTTGGCACACGAGATACCCCTAGCAGGACACCTGGGCCAGGACAAGACGTTTGCGCGTTTGGTCCCACATTTTTACTGGCCCAGGATGCGCGTCACCTCTGACACTTTCTGCAAGACCTGCACCACTTGCCAGGCGAGCGGCAAGACAGGGACTAAAGTGAAGGTCCCTCTGGAACCTCTCCCGGTTGTCGGTACCCCTTTTGAGCGGGTAGCGATTGACATTGTCGGGCCGTTGGACCCGCCGACTTCTGCGGGACACAGGTTCATCTTGGTGTTGGTGGACCACGCCACCCGGTACCCAGAGGCAATCCCTCTGAGGACCATCACTGCACCGGTGGTGGCGCGGGCCCTGATGGGGATTTTTACCCGAGTGGGATTCCCCAAGGTCGTGGTGTCAGACAGGGGCACGAATTTCATGTCGGCCTACTTGCAGGCCATGTGGAAGGAGTGTGGAGTGACCTACCGGTTCTCCACTCCTTACCACCCCCAGACGAACGGGCTCGTGGAGCGTTTCAATAAGACCTTGAAGGGGATGATCCGGAGCCTACCCGAGGACTTGAGAAGGAAGTGGGACGTCCTCTTACCCTGTCTGCTCTTCTCCTACCGAGAGGTGTCGCAGAAGGGGGTCGGTTTCAGCCCCTTTGAGCTGCTCTATGGCCACCCCGTTCGGGGGCCCCTCAGTCTTGTCAAGGAGGGGTGGGAGAAGTCTTCCTCGAAGCTTCCCCGTGATGTGGTCAGCTATATGCTGGCATTCCGCAGCCAAGTGGCCAAGCTGTGGAAGGAAGCCTCGGACAACCTAGAGGCTAGTCAGGCCGTCATGAAGAAATGGTATGACCGGAACGCTCGGACGGTAGAGTTGGACGCTGGACAGAAGGTGTGGGTCATGGAGCCAGGAGAGCTTAGCGCCCTCCTTGACCGGTGGACTGGACCGTTTGAGATCTTGGAAAGGAAAGGCCAGACCCCCCGTCAACCCCACAGGGTGTTCCACGTCAACCGCCTGAAGCCACACCAGGAGCAATCAGAGCTCACTCTCCTGATGATAACAGATGGAAGTGAGGAGGAGGAGAGTGAGTCTCTTCCAGACCTTCTGGCGGCCCATGAGAAGGATGGCTCGGTAGAGGGAGTGGTCCTCGCCCCATCCTTGACCCCAGAGCAACAGAGGGACTGCCGCCAGGTCTTGGGGCAGTACGCCTCGTTTTTCTCCCTCACGCCTGGGATCACGCACCTGTGTACCCATGATGTGGACACAGGGGACAGTCCGCCAGTAAAAACCAAGTCTTACCGGCTGTCCGATAAGGTCAAGGCTAGTATCAGGGTGAGGTTACCAAGATGCTAGAACTGGGGGTGATTGAGCCTTCCAGTAGCCCTTGGGCTAGTCCGGTGGTGTTGGTGCCGAAAGCGGCCCCACCGGGCACCACACCAGAACTTCGGTTCTGTGTGGATTACCGCGGACTCAACTCAGTAACCAAGACCGACGCTCACCCGATCCCTCGGGCGGATGAGCTCATTGACCGGCTGGGAGCAGCCCGGTATCTGAGTACCATCGATTTGACGTCAGGCTATTGGCAGATCGCCATGGCGGAAGGAGCAAGGGAGAAGACTGCGTTCTCCACCCCCGAGGGCCACTTTCAATTTCGGGTGATGCCCTTCGGGTTGAAAAATGCTCCAGCCACTTTCCAGCGGTTGGTGAACCAGGTGCTGTCTGGCCTAGAGGCCTTCTCTGCTGCCTACCTGGATGACATAGCTGTCTTCAGTAGCAGCTGGGAGGACCATCTGGAGCATCTCCAAGAGGTGCTACAGGCTCTGCAACGGGCTGGTCTAACCATCAAGGCCAGCAAGTGCCAGATTGGACAGGGATCTGTCGTGTACCTGGGACATCTGGTGGGCGGGGGTAAGGTGCAACCCCTCCAAGCCAAGATCGAGACCATCTTGGCCTGGGAGCCCCCAAGACCCAAACAGAGGTCCGGGCTTTTCTCGGCCTCACGGGGATACTACCGCCGGTTCGTCAAGGGATATGGAACCATTGTGGGCCCTTTGACGGAGTTGACTTCGAAAAAGCAGCCACGCAGAGTCATCTGGACGGCTGCCTGCCAGGAAGCCTTTGAGACCCTCAAACGTGCGATGTGCACCGCACCGGTGCTCAGGACTCCAGACTTTGAACGGGAATTTATCGTGCAGACAGACGCCTCTGAGCATGGCATAGGAGCTGTGCTCTCGCAGCTGAATGACGATGGCCAAGACCAGCCAGTGGCCTTCATTTCCCGAAGACTACTCCCCGGGAACAGCGGTGGAGTACCATCGAAAGAGAAGCCTTTGCCGTGGTTTGGGCTGTAAAGAAGTTGAGGCCATACCTTTTTGGTTGTCACTTCCTGATCCAGACCGACCACAGACCCTTCGCTGGCTCATGCAGATGAGAGGCGAAAACCCCAAATTGTTGAGGTGGTCCATTTCCCTCTAAGGGATGGACTTTTGGGTGGAACATCGACCCGGTGTAGACCACGCCAACGCTGACGGTCTCTCCCGGTTTTTCCGCCTTAGCGATGAGAACTCCCTAGAGGTTGGGAAGCTCTCCCCTCTTTCGGCTGGGGGGGACGCGTGTTAGACCTGTCAGCCCTAGGGTGGTCTTACCCTGTTTTTTTCCCTTTTGCGCCTCATTTTTGCCACCGTATTTTTACTGGACCTAGGTCTCCGGGCGCCTTACCACTGCCAACCAGTGCTGAGGTGCAGGTGCTCTCTCACCCAAGATGGCTGCCATAGGCCCCTGCTACTGCAGAGTGGCCTTGCACACATACACATACTAGTAGCCAGGGTCAGGCTGGGACATAGGGATACAGTATCCATCCCGTCCCGCCTCTGGGCCACATAGCCAGACATGGTGGAAGGTTCCAGAACCTTCCGGGCTGTGGGAGGAGTTATGCTTTGCCGCCTTTAGGAGGGTCACCTGACCTAGGGGTATAAGAGGTTTGGAGGGAAATCTTTTAGTCAGTTGGGGCACCACTGATCCTGGGAGAACCTCTGCCGGAGTACAGGCTGTAGGGCCTAGGGGGGAGACCTACACTACTGCTACTGACAGGGCTAAGGCACTGCTGTAATAAGTTAGCTGAGGAACGCCCACCACCCACTGACCTTGCCCAGCGTGAAGGGACCCAGGGAACCATCTTCAGCGTGCTGGGAAGTACCATCCAGCGCCCCAAGAACCACCAACTCATTCCCTCCCCCATACGGAGAAACCCCAAGAAGCAACCAACAAAGAACTGCCGCAAGTAACCTTAAATTGCAAGGCCTGACAGACCAGCAAGGCCAGAAACCTGAACTGCCAAACTGGGGATCACCAGGTAAAGCGCCGTGCCTTGAAGCGCTAGACCTTCACCCCATCCACTCCTAGCTGACGCAGTGCTGCCCTGCTGCTGGGCTGCCCAAAGCACTTCTAGATCAGCCCCCTGCCAACTTGCTTCCAGCGCACCCCCGCGCTGCGCCTCCACGTGGGAGGAATCGACCCCCTCAAGCCACTGACCGTGTGGCTGGGATCTGCACTCGGCCGTCGCCGCGTGTGAGGAACTGCCGAGGTGGGCGTGGCCTTCCCCGAGGCTGGGGAGGTGAGGTGCGCCGTCCGCGCCCCCACCGAAGGTCCGGAGTTGCTGGAAATCACCGCCGCGGCCCAGGGGCTCGCGCGAACGAAGTTGCGGCCTGGAAGTCACCGCCGCGGCCCAGAAGGAAGATTGAGGCCTCAGCCCCCACCGACGCCGTTGCTACGCGACCGGGGACGCCGACCGCGTCATCGGCCGCGCCCCCGGGAAGGCCGCACAGCGATTGGGCGCCGGCTCCCGCCGCGCCCCCAGCGCCGACGGAAGCCGCCAAGAGTCACCGGGTAGGCAGAGGGAGGCGGGAAGCCGGCCGGAGAGGACTGCCGGCTCCCGCTCCCTTCCCCGCATTGCTCAGCTGATCACGGGGGCCGGAGCAGAGTGATACCGGCCCCCCAACGTCCCGCAATTCCGGCCGGAGGGCCGTAGTACCCAATCCGGGCCCCGCCCTACCAAACACGGGCCGGCCCGGGAGGAAGCCAGTCGCTTCGAAGAGCGACCAACGGAAACCATCACAGGTGAGCCCAGGAGGCCCCTAGGGCCCACAGAGATGCCACTGGGGGCCGGGGGCCAGCATTAGCCTATGGAGAGAAGTGGGACACTCATAGTAACTATTTACACGAGGCGAGGCCCCGGAGAGGAGTGGGCCTAGCCTGATTTAACCCCGAAGCAGCCCCTGAGAACACAGAAGCCCTAATTGACAGGGAAGCCCCAGAGAGAAGGACATGTTGAGGGGTTCCCTAAGCTATTCACTAGCCTAATTGTTACGCCTGCTTTAATCACTGTTTAGGCCTTATGCAGATCCGGAATAATGAAATGTCTTTGCCTAGTGTAAAGGTGCTTAACTGAATTGAGCTGAAGTGTACACCGCCAAGAGTTGAAGTGTTTTATGTTGCAGGTGTACCAGATTTGTGACGCCCACTGTACTGAATGTGGGTGCGCCTAGATTAACGCAGGCCCTGTTTGAAGTGTAACGTAAACTGCCTATTTACAAGTGATTGAATATTCCTGAGGTGAACTGCATGTTTTAGGCCCATGTTTTATTCTTGCACCCTGTGATCATTATTGGTGCTACGTTTAGGAGATGATCCCTGCGGCCTTTTAGTGGCCTACAATGTTGATGAGCTATGGTGCTTTAATGAGATGACGCACTACTTAAGTATTTCAAGGAGTTGAAATGTTGCCCTGAATTAATCTGCCTCATCTGATGCTGCATTGAGTTATATAAAAGAACTTGTTTTTAATATACATGCCTGGTGTGGTGTCACCTTATTGCGTCCGCATTACTGAGTCCACGTGAGTGTGTGCTGCACAACTGCCTTACACATTGCCTTCGGGTGCTTTCCCGCCTCACGCCATGCTACCGTGCCGGACTCGGTAACCCCGTTTCCAACACTATCGTTCCTGAAATCCGCTAGAGCCCTCACTCGACGCCAGCTACGGTGGTCTCTATTTTTCTCCGATTTTGATTTCGTCATTAAATACAGACCAGGACCCCAAAACGGTAAGGCAGACGCGCTGTCACGATTGGACGAACCTACGGACATCGAACTGGACGTACCCCAAGAACCTCCCTTCATCCTCCCTGAGAACGCCTTCCAGTATGAAACCGTAGCGTTGATCACGTCAAATGACTTCCTGGAAGACCTGAAAACGTCCTTGGTCAGCGTGGATGGCCGTGCCTGGATACAGGAAGACCCCGAACACAGAACCACAAAAGACAATCTATTATACCACTACCATACCTTGTATGTTCCCCACAAGGCTCAACAACTACAAGTGCTAGCTTGGGCTCACGACTCAACGTTAGGAGGACATCTAGGGGAACACAAAACCATCGCCAACATTGAGAGATCCTTTTGGTGGTCCTCACTAAGAAACGATACCAAGAATTACATCAGAGACTGTGCTATCTGTGCCCAAGGCAAGGCCAGCCATTCCAAACCCGTGGGGTTGTTACGCCCCATACCCGTGCCTCCACTCCCGTGGCACACGGTGTCGATGGACTTCATCGTTGAAATGCCATCCTGCGAAGGTTATACCACCATCCTAGTGGTGGTTGATCACTTGACAAAAATGGGACATTTTATCCCCCTGAAACGACTGCCTACCTCGGCCGAACTGGCTGTTGTCTTCCTCCAGCATGTGGTGAGGGCCCACGGACTACCCAGGGTACTTATAACAGACAGAGGTGCCCAGTTCACCTCCCGGTTCTGGAGAGCGTTATGTGACACCATGAGAGTGGAGGTCCGATTGTCCACCAGCTACCACCCCCAGACAGACGGAAAAACGGAAAGGCTCAACCAAACACTCGAGCAATACTTGCGTTGTTTTACCCTCCAAAACACCTCGGACTGGTACCCATTGATCTGGATGTCAGAGTTCGTCTACAATAACGCAGACCATTCCACATTAGGGTGTTCTCCCTTTTTCTGTCTCTATGGGTTTCATCCGAACATGCTCCCTTTCGAATGGCCTGTAGTGTCACGACATCCCACCATACAGGAACACCACGCCCATCTCAGAGCAGTGCTCATTGAAGCAAAGGGTCAGCTAGAAGCATCACAAAGGGCACACAAGCATCAAGCTGATAAAAAAAGAACCCCTGAGCCTACTTATCAAGTAGGAGATAAGGTATGGTTAGCGACAAAGAATCTGCACCTAAAAGGGGTGGGTAAATTGGCTCCTAGGTACGTAGGGCCCTATGGTATCGAACAAATCATTAATCCTGTTGCTGTAAGGTTGTCTTTGCCCCAGTCATGGAACATTCACCCCGTGTTCCACGTGTCCTTGCTTAGGCCCTGTTCAGTCAGCATGAGGTTACCCTCTACACCATTGCCTATAGAAGTAGAGGGGCAGGAGGAATACGAGGTTCGAGAACTATTGGATTCTAGGCTCGTGAGGGGACGAGTGCAGTACCTAGTGGACTGGAAGGGATATGGTGTGGAGGACAGAACCTGGGAACCAGTAACCCACCTGCACTGCCCACGGTCGTTGGAACGATTCCATACCAAGTACCCAGGTAAACCAGGGCAACCGCCGAGGCGTCGGTCCTCGAGAGGGTGTTCTGTCGCGATCCTGAGTCAGAGAAGGGAGCCGGGGTTGTCTGCTTACTCCTCCCCGTGTAGCGCAGCACAGGGAGGCTCAGGGAGAACAGGGCGCCACAGAATGGAGCGCAGGTGACAAAGAACCACAAGGCCCAGAATGCCAAGGGACAGCGACCCGCGCATCACAGCAGGAGCCGCCTGTTCATTCGTCGGCTATAAAGCCCCACCTTTTCTTATAAACGGGGCTTGACAAACTTCCTGATTACCCCCGTGCATGCAGCGCTCAGCGGATGGTGTTCCCCGCAGGAGTCGGAGCGCTGAAAATCTACCGAAGCTGCCGAGCCGCTTCTTGCTGAATTCCCGACCTATGTGTTTCACGGACATCAGTGTTTTGTTTCGCTGAGACTTCAAGGGCGCAGAAGCCCTTTCAGGTATTTAGGTTCTTGCGGGGTTGCGGTTGCTATTCCCGCTCCTCCCGCAATTTTATTATTGCTTTCACTCCCCTGTCTCCTGGACTCGGAGGGGACTACCGGCATAAGGATTCCCTGGGTTTCCATTTTCGCAGTGACGTAACTGTGAGTACGGATACCGGAAGAAGTGCAGGTCGGTCTACAAGGTGACATTCCCTCTCGCCTGCATTTCTTTGATACCATCTACATTGAAGGCGCTGTGACTTCAACAAGCCTTTCTTTTCTCCTACAGACATTGAAGTTAGAAACTTCTTATCCTGCTTACCGCCAGTTACCCGGTACTATTTTCAGAGTCCTTTATGTTACTCCCCTGGCTAAGCTAATAAGAAGCTACGGTTTCACCCTCGTGTCCTATGCGGATGACACGCAGATTATAGTGTCAATCAATAGCTTGTCTACTTACACGGCGTCTCGTTTCCAAGACTGCATGGGCCACATAGGAAAATGGATGCAGGATAACTGCCTAAAACTTAATTCATCAAAAACGGAAGTCATGCTCGTTGGCAATCCTTCCCTGATTTGGTCAGACAGCTGGTGGCCCACTCATATGGCCCCCCTTCCGACACCAGCTAACAAAGTAAACAAGCATTGGCATAGCCAATAGGTCTCGCCTTTGGGACTTTATAAGTGTTTAGCTAGAGGTATTGTTAAATTTAACAAGTGAAATGTTATCTCAAAAAGCACACAGTTTGAGTAAAAGACTGTTTAAAATAAGAATAATCTCTCTCACACCAACAAACTCCTTAATGCAACAGCAGGTGTGGGGAGGCACACACGTAGCAAACACATACCACAAGTACTTAGATTTCCCTTGGCAACTTCCATAGATATTAGATGGCTTGACCCGGCCCCATAAATACTACATTAGAAGGCAAGTATGCAGACAAGGTAAACCAGGCAATGGGGGGGCTGAGAAGGACCTGCGCTCGTATAATGTGAGCATCATTGCTTATAATATTAATGCATAAGAACTCATAATACTGTTGAGATGGCAGTATCTTTCATCTATTTCGCCAGCAAATGCTTACTGGCGTTTTCCATTACGGTTTTTAGTGTCACGCGTTTATTATTACATATTTAACAAGAAACCGCAAGCTTCCATATCAAAACCTTTATAATAGAAAACTAAGAGGAACTGAAAATGTGCAACGCCTCAACAACATGAAATACAAGTAGGCGCTATACCATTCTCCAAGTTACTGTTGAAAGAAATAAAAAATACAAATTGAAGGGGCAAAATGTGCTGAAGTCAGAATCCAGATCACAAAGACTTGTTTAAAAATCCCACTGTGCTCATGACCCTTCATGACAAGCACTAATTGTAACACAATCAACATTCAATGCAAAATAACTAAAACTGAACTGCAACATGATAAAACGTCACATGCAAAACATCTGCGTAATGAGAGTTCGGCACTCCACGGGATCACATATCAAAAGTAAAATAACTAGGAAATAAAGGTTATGCGCCGCAACGCAATAAAATACCGAATGCAAAAATAATGGAGACACAACAGGACTGGACAGAGAGCGGGATAAATGAGGGTGGCGAGCGGAAGGGTGGGGGGAGCGCAAGGTGTGGGGTACAGAGGGATATAAGGCAGTGAGCGAGAGGTGTGGGGTAAGCACGCAAGCACACCACTGGAAGCAGTGACAAGCAAAGGTGAGTGCAAGAGCACAGCTAGGAAGAGACATGCGAGACTGCTGCAACACAAGCACTCATGGACTGCTTAACCAAAAGGAAAAAAAGCAGGTCAAGTAAGCAGTGGAAAGGCACAAGTAATAAGGCCGTGCCACCAAGGGAGAGAGGGTAGAAGAGGAAGTCAAAGCTATACCTGGCAACGAATAAAAAGCAAGCCAATGTGCGACAATAAAGACGGATTGTAAGCGATGGGAAGGCGCTAGGCCCGCTGCAAGGTCACCAGGTCTTCCACAGCCAAGCGAGATCTAATATGCATCTTGCTGACAGCCATTACCTCCACTACGGTGTTAATCGCGTTAATAAACGTAGTGCTTCAAAATTCTCTGCAACCATTGTATGAATAAGTAGGGACATGGGGTACCTGCTTACAGAACAGTAGGCTGGAGGAATTTAATGCCTTGTGATGCTCAGAGACATTATGCTGTTCCAGAAATAGCGTCACTTACTGTTACACCTTTCCTGCGAGTATTAGTCTATACAGGGAAACAAACGTGCTGCAAATCTTGAGAAAAAGCACGAGCCAGCTGCAGCCTGCAAGCGATTTTCTTTTCAAATGAGCGGGGTGGGAACAGAAGCTACGGGGACAGGTACAAGGGTCAGCAGGAGACACCCAAAACAAGACGTGCGGCCGCGAACGGGAGTTGTGTGCGCGCGCGCGCGAAAGTGAAAGTGATCAGCAACAGAACTGAAACTGATCGCGGTCCAGATGGCGCCTCGGATGGTGAAAGCTGGCGGCTGCGCGCGTGCACGCTTGCGTGCACGCAAGCATGAGGCCAGCAAAAGCGTGGGGTAGCACTTTGAAAACCCCACTTACTAAATGTCTCGCAGCGCATGCGCTGGCTCAGGCGAGACCTAAAAATCTGGGGGTCTTCTTTGACTCTAAGTTGTCATTTGATACTCAGATTAATCATACCACATCGGCATGCTTTTTTATTCTGAAAATTTTGAAAAAAGTACTTCCGTTCATCCCATTTGAACTAAGGAAAACAGTGGTCACTGCGTTAATTGCATCCAGGCTGGACTGTTGTAATGCCTTATTTATTAGTGCAACCAAGCACAGCATACACAAACTGCAGATGACTCAAAATGCTGCAGCAAGAGTCATGCTTGGGCTTTCCCGCTACGACTCGGTCTCTAGGACTCTCACAAAGTTACACTGGTTGCCCATCAGTAAACGTATTCAATTCAAAGCGTTGTGTATAGCTTTCAAAGCTAAACATGGCCTTGGCCCGCGGCAATTGTCGCAATTCTTTAAATCCTACATTCCAGCCAGACCACTTAGATTGGCAGATAGTGGCAATATGATTATTCCCAAGGCACACAAAGTAAAATGGGGAGGAAAAAGCTTTGCTTATACCACCACCAAACTCTGGAACTCCCTTCCTATTTCCCTAAAAAAAGAACCCAACTTGCTTAAATTCAGGAAGGGTCTAAAAACCTGGCTATATTAGTGCACCTCTTTTGCAATACCTCTGCCTGTATGCTCATTAAGTGCCTAGAAACCTCTGGGTATATTTAGCGCTATATAAATTGTTAATTTCATTTCAAAAAGTAATACAAAATAAATTTACCTGTTGCTGGCGCAGCGGCCGCCGTCGCCACCTCTCCTCCGTCCGCAGAACGGGAAGCACCCAGGCTCCCAGTCTGTCCCAGCCTATCACGACGTCCCGATTGTTCTGAGTGGCCAAACAGACCAGTGCATGTGAGCCTGTGCATGTTCTCAATTGGGCTGTCCAACACAGCCCAGTGGAGAACATGGTAAGTCGCATGACTGCTTGGCTGACCAAAGCAGTCATGCGTACTTAGGGAGGGAGTGAAAACCACTCCTCCCTCTGCTCTGAAGGCGGCGAGCCAAGCCCCGCCCCTCCTGACATGGCTACGAGTCCCGCAAAGAAAAATAAAATGATAATAACGTCTGGTTATTATCATTTTATTTTTACTTTTTTGCACTGCTCGCTGAGCATTGGTGGGGCGACGCTCCTCCGTCTTAGCCTTGTATTGTGAGTACAATAGGTGCACTCACAATATCAGTGATGGCAGTGTAATAAGAATCACCATGCTGTATGTATCCAGAATGACAATTACAATGTTACATGTACTCGTAATATAGAAATCCTATGATTGCTGTCAAATCCATCCCTGATGACCTTCCCTACAATCCCGAGCCAGAGGTATGTGGTTAGGCAGGCCCTGCTACCCGCGCCAGGATTGACTGGTGGAAATACACTTAGCTTGGGGGCAAATGCGTGTTCCGGGAAAACCCAGACCGACCCAAAACATCACCAAGAACTTGCAACCCACCAGTCAAAACTCCCAACACACCAGACTAACCTGGTCTCTATACACCAGCCATCTCTGAGGACGCTCTAAGAGGCCGTAGACCCCACCAACCACATATCGCTACTCATCAGCCATCCCTCAGCACACATCAATGTGGTCTCAGGGCACAGCAGTCAGTCCCCTCACAATGCCAACCAGGTGGCCTCTGGACACCTATATTGGCCTCAGGACACACCAGTTAGTGATTGTTTCGATAGGAAAGTCTTCTGCCTGGTGATGGACGTGCACCCCTGCCCGGAGTGCCCCAAGCAACATGGATATCTGGATCCCTTGCTGCTGATTCTTGGTCATGGGCAAGCATGGATCATGTGTGTGCATCATGACTGTAGGAAGGTAGGATCCTTCTGCATGGTTACCCCCACTTTTTGCCTGGTGTTGCTGTGGTTTCTGACTAGTCTGACTGGGAGCCTGCGAATCAGGACTCTGGTCTCTGTGCTTCTTCCCTAAATTGGCTATGGTAAGTACTTTGGTACATTCCTAATTGTATTGTATTGTATTGTATTGTAATTGCATTTATATAGCGCTTACTACCCCTGACGAGGCGTCAAAGCGCTTTTTCGGCGAGTAGCACGCTACTCCGGGACCCATAGAGGATTAGTGTTGAATTAGTATAGTGAAACGTGAAGTAAATTTTAAGTGGTGGATAGGTTAGTCAGTTATTTGGAAGGATAGCAGAAGGATAGAAGAGGGAAAAAAAAAGCTTTGTATTTATATAGCGCTTGTTACCCCTGATGGGGTGTTGAAGCACGCTACTCCGGAAACCCATAAAGGATTAGTGCTGAATTAGTATGGTAAAATATGAAAGTAATTTGAGTGGTGGGTATTAGTCAGTTATTTGGAGTGAGAAGGGTAGCGGAGGGATAAAAGGGAAGAAAGGTTTGCATTCACGTAGCACCTGTTACCCCTGATGGGTGTTGAAGTGCTTTTCTGGCGAGTAGGACGCTACTCCGGTTCCCATAAAGGATTAGTGTTGAAAATTAGTATAGTGAAGTATGAAGTAATTTGAGTGGTGGATATGTTATTCAGTTATTTGGATAGAGAAGGGTAGGTTGCGGGATAGACGAGGGAAAGAGGTTTGTATTTATATAGCGCTTGCTACCCCTTGATGGGGTTTTGAAGCGCTTTATTGGCGAGTAGCATGCTACTCTGGAACCCATAAGGATTACTGTTGAATTAGTATGGCGAAACATGAAAGTAATTTGAGTGGTGGATATGTTAGTCAGTTATTTGATTGAGAAGGGTTGGGGAGGGGTAGAAAAGGGAAAAAGGTTTGTGTTTATATAGCGCTGGTAACCCTGATGGGTGTTGAAACGCTTCATTGGCGAGTAGCACGCTACTTTGGAACCCATAAAGGATTAGTGGTGAATTAGTATAGTGGAATATGGAAATTGGGAAGTGAATAACATAACAGCAATGTTTCCATATTTAAAAATGTCATTTTTTACACACACAAAAAAGGATTTATGCCATAGAAAAGGCCAGAGGAAGGTTTGTGCTGCCTCAAAGACTAAACCTTTAAATAAACTGTAGATTAAATGTATCCCATCATAGGAGTGACTTCCAGATAAATTGATATTTCCAGTAAATTGGACTGTCCCAGGTACGCTAGTGGAAATATAATAAATCGTACGTGATTAACTGAGTCACAGTAAGAGCCTAAATCCTGGAACAAAGCTGACAGCTAACCAGGAATATCATGTGATACTTCACACAATGAGCGCAAGTGTGGCCCACTGTGGACTACTGTATTATCAGGAAAAGAAGTAGAGACGATTAAGTAGAGTAGAAACCCAAGAACTTTACCTGGAAGGATTACAGAGTACTACAGAAAACAAGACTAAAACAGTATCCAACAAAACCAGCCCAATCATGCGATGACTGGCTAATCAGTGCTTGGCTACAGGGTCTGAAGATGTTAATTGGAAAAGAGAACGCTTATTCCAGTAGGAGGAAACATCGGTGCATTTCAATGAGGGTAGGCTAAATTGAAAGAAAAAAAACATGTGCATTCCGATTTTCCTCCAGTGCCTGCCATATAAGTGTCAAAATTACACCTTCAGTTAAAAAAAAAAAAGGCAAATCCTCTAAGTGACAAGCATTTGCAATGCATTAGGTCTCGCATTTTTTAGAGTTTGCGCTATTGGCATTGTAATGTAAATGTTTTTAACTTATGTGTTTTAGAGTGAAGTGGATGTCTGTGATGGCAATTGTGTGTTTTTTCAATGCATCTAAAAGGAAGCACATTTAAACTGAACCTGTGTATTTGTAAAAAGAAGAAAAAAAATGTTCAATCCTGAGAAGCCTCTTGGCGCAATATAACAGCCGTTAGTTGTTATCCTATTCAATGGTACCCATTTACTGAAAGGTGAGAGGACACGCCAGGATTCAAACCTTTGCCCTCAGGGTAAAACACTGATGATGGATGCAGGTGCATTTAGTCGATTTAGCGGCCATGCCCAGTGAACGTGCAACCCCCCAAAAGAAAACAATGCAATAGGTCTCGCATTTACGCGAGTTTGAGCTATTGACATTGCAAATAACAATGCCTTTTATATTTGTTTTCGTTCTAAAAACATAAATAAAAGGCATTGTCATTTACAATGCCAATAGCTTTAACTCGTGTAACTGCGAGACCTATTGCATTGCAAATGCTTGTTGTAATTCTGTGGTGAAAAAATATTTTTATAGGGTCAAAACTAATTAGAACACTTTACTTGGTGATTTGCACATTTTTTTTTTTTTGCTGAAACCCAATTTCCAAAATTATTTATGCGCTATTATCAGTAAAACTACATGTTATTGGGAACGTTTTTTGGCCATTTCAATGGAAAATATGCTCTCTGTAAATGACAATGCACTACCACATCATGCTTTGGTAATATATTTATGAAAAGTGAGTTTTTAAACATGAACTGGCAATTAATACTGCTCCTGCCCAAATGACAATGCTATTAGTGAACTAAGAGGCAAGCCAGGAATCATGTGTACCCTATATATGGTCTCAATTCTTGTTATACATGGAGCATACATTTAGTCTAGTAAATAAAACTAGTTTTTTTGTACAGCAGAAATAGCAAACTTGCATATTTGAAGATGCTCTCTTCTGTGATAAGAAAGAAAGAGGCGGCTCCATAAGACAAAATATTTGCCTAGGATCACACAATTTGAGACCAGTTTACCGGTCAAGTACATTACAGTTAGGTCGGGTAGATTATTTAAGTTACTAGACCTGCAGGTCTAGTAAAATTTTTATGATTTTTCAAGCCCTGCATGATGACATATTGAGTACTTGGTATTGCGCTTGACTATCACATATAGTCTGTGTGCGCACATCTGTAGCTACCAAGTGTCTCATCACCCTGTAGGTGCTGCTCCATGTCCCCATCTTTCTGCAGCACTGTCGGGGCCACAAGTGGGATGGAAATAGTTGAGGGTTTTTAAAAGGGGTGTGACCTATGTAAATAAGGATGTGGCTTAAACACAAAGAAATTTCTTTGATTTCCATAGTGTGCCACCCGGCTGGTATTTTGGTGCCTTTCTGAGCATTCTGTTATTACATCCAGATATACAACACAACTACTGACATACACCTTAAACCAGCTAGGACAATTGACTTTGTCAATGATTGTTAGCTGTTTAAGATAAATGAGTAACAATGATATTGTTCTAAATAATTAGTACTGAAAAAAATGTCTTTCTGAAATGAGTGTGAATTCAACCTTACTGAGGATGTGCAAGGGGTAGTGGTCTTCAAAGTATCTCAGTCACTCCCGATATGTTCAGGCTATGTTAGACAAGCATCCTTTATCTTTCTACATCTCCAGCTGCATATCTTACACCTCATCTCTTTCCTCTTCAGCTCCCTCTTTTCACTCTCTGCTGAATGTACTTCTTAGCATCTCCTTCACTTCACCAGCCTCGCACACACAACGCACTCAAGTTTTAAACATTGCATTTTCTTTTACTTTTGCCTTGTAAATATTTTGATAACAATGTACCTCCTTCACACACCAAATCCTGCACAGAATCATAACTGCAACTGAAATACGTGACCACTGCTCTGTGCGCACTGGGGAGAGGCCGAGGAGTGGATATGCATGTATTCCGAATATCCGACAGGGACTGGGAAACTCGAACTGCCTCCATCCACTACAGAGTGCTCAGTCGTGGCCCGTTATGAACACATAAAGGCAACTCAGTTCAAAGTATGCACTATAGAAGAGTAATATGCTACAAACAAATGTAGAAACACAACATAGTGCAAGTAACTAACATGTAAAATACAAACGGGAATTAAGTTGCTGACATGGATTGCCTTAATATTTTTAACAATCATAATTCAAAAATCTATAAGTAATTTTCATGTACTGTTAAAGACATTAATCTAGGGCCCGACAGGGGCCGTTTCAATATCTGGTTTTAATTACTAACGGATCTGAGACCGAGAGTGGACCCGGACCACTTAAAGTCCCGAGGACTGTAATAAATTATACACATTCATCAAATATATTCAGCTTATAAAACTATTACCAAATTATTTAAAAAGCAAAGGTGTGTGCTTAAAAACTCTCTTAATCCAACGTTTAACAACATTAAGACATAGCACTTTATCTTCCAGCCCAAACCTTCCCATCTTGCCATTACTGGGAGCCACGAACCCCGAAACAAATGCTCCTCAAACTGCTGGGGCACTACTGACAATATTCATGGAATCCCTCTCGCAGGTTGCAGGATAGGTTCTCGTTAAACGCTGTTCGGGTGGAGGGACTCGTCACAAAATGCAGGTGATCATCATAAAACGCAGGGGCAACACAAAGAGAACGCTGGAGGCTCCTTAAAGGGTGGCCGGCAGTGAGACGAGCGACGACTCGACCTTAGGGAAAGGGGCTTCCACAGAATGCCATGGAGCTCTTCACAGTAAATGTGCCTTATGACGCAATTGTCATCAAGTCCACCATATTCAAAACTACAGCTCAGAACTGTGATCAGATTGGTGCAATTGATGTGAACAAGGGCTACAACTTCCAGAATGCACTTGACAGGACGTATCGGAAGGTAGGAGTCACTTGATAACCTTATAGATACTCACAGACTACACCAAAAGGGCATCCCACACTACAGAGTGTATGGGACTGATGGCAGACTACAGAGTGTATGGGACTGATGGCAGAGTGTGGTGATCGATTAATTAGAGACAGTGGGGAGCCTGGCTATTGCAAGAGCAATACACAGATGCTACAACGCTCTGCTCTTCAGAGGCTGAGAAGCCATTCTCAGAATGCAGGGGCAATTAACTGTGCGGGAACTCCGGGTGGAGGGATCCACACAAACTGCAGTGACTCACGCAGAGTACATTAGAGCTCAGAGACAGTGACGTGCGGGCTGGGCTCCCCATGCACAGTAAAGTTAGAGAAGCCCGCACAGGACATCCCGCACAGGACATCCTGATTATTGCTGGGCTTCCTCACGCTTACAGGTAAAGGACTCCTGAAAGTCTACAAATGACAGTCATTGTCATAAGTATTGCAATGAATGTGTCGACTCAGTGAAACCCACATACCTGAAGCGTGGCACCTCTTAAACAAGCCGTGCTGACCAGGGCATAGCGCGTGCAGGAGTGCCGCGCTGTGCAAAACAAAAGAAAGACACGCCGTCGCCATGCTTAAGGATAAAGCGTGGTATGCCGCACCAATAAGGGCATAGCGCATGCAGGAGTGCGCGCTGTGCAAATCTAAAGAAAGGCACGCGGCCGCCACGCTTAAAGAAAAGCAACTAACTATTACGCGCTTGGTGCGCGTAATAGACACCAAAAGGCCATGGGAGGAGCATTGCTCCTCCCATGGCCTATTGGTGTCTATTACGCGCTTGGTGCGCGTAATAGACACCAATAGGCCATGGGCGGAGCAATGCGCCCGCCTTGGTTAATTGCAGTGCAGTCTTTTAGACAAAGACGCACGAAACGGCCTATGGGGTAGCACATAAGGAATCGCACACGCACGAGCGCGTCGCGATTCCTAGGTCAGTGCTAAATCCCCTTTTCACCTACTAATGTCTGGCGCTGCGCGAGCACTGCTGCGCAGTGCACCGCTAGGCGCGAGACCTAAAAAGGGATGAGTAAGTAGTAATCTCTTGAGGCATGGTTATACCCGAGACAGAGACTTACTGACAATTTCATAAGGAGAATTCCTTTCCAGCTATTGGGGAAAGAGAACCTGCTTTTTGGGGACACGCATAATTTCGGAGGGTTAGTGCATTTCTAAAACCGGGTTTAGAAAGGGCTGGGCTCTCCTTAGAAGTGCAGGGTGCTGCAGAACATTTGAATTCTAGGGAGAGCATGGTAAACAGTTCAGGGAAGACAGGTGGCTTTGCTGCTCTTTCCATATTTGCATAAGTAACGTTTGTTTTTAAACATTTCCATTTTTCCATTACTCTTTTCACACTTTTGAAGGTGTGTCTCATATTGTTAACAAGTGGAAGCAACAGTTTTAACCATTCTCTCAAAACTGGGAAGCAGACTGTTTGGAAAAAAAGTAAAAACTTTCACAATTTACAGGTGTATTAAAAAAAAACACGTTAAACGCGTGATTTTAATAGCTACCTACTAAGGGCCAGATGTAGGTAACTTCAATTTAGCGAGTCCTTAATAGCGATTTTTACCGAATCGCTATTAAGGACTCGCTAAATGGAATGTAGGTAGGAATCGCTAAAATATTAGCGATTCCTTAACATTCCTTAATAACTAATCGGTATTTGAGATTCGTTATTAAGGAATACCTAGCCATTCATTCCTATGGGCTAGGAGGCCCATAGGAATGAATGGGAAGATATTCACTATTAGCGATTCGGTATTACCGAATCGCTAATAGCGGGAGGTATTTCAAGGGTGCCAGGGTGTCCAAAGGACACCATGTTGCACCCCTGAAATGTGCATGTGTGCACATATGGCGCACATACATGACCTAAGGGCATGGATGTGTGCCACATGGCACATTTAAAAAAGCAAATAAGTGCTTTTTTAAAGGAAATCGCTACTTACCACCAACTTGAAGTTGGTGGTAATTAGCGATTCCTTAACGCTCAAGTGCACTATTTTTAGTGCTACGTACATTGCATTTAAGGAGTCGGTATTTCCGATTCCTTAATGCAAGAGCAAAATAAGGAATCGCTATTTTGCGATTCCTTATTTTGCATGTAGGTATGAACTCACCTACATTGCACTCAGCCAAATACCGGTCGGTAACGCTGAAATTCTCCGGTATTTAGCCACCTACATCTGCTAAGTGAATTTCCTCCCATAGGATAACATTGGTGATTCTATGTGAAAAAGTTTCAGTGTCAACTTTTAAAATACAATAATATTCCTTAAAAATCACTACTGTAACCAAAACGCTTTTACTCAACTGTTTACAGGAGATGTCCCAGGACTGAATCTAGGATCCAGTCCTGTGGTTAGAAAAGTAATCCATAAAGTAACTAATTGCATTTAGCTAGAAATTCACATTGAGCTCAATGTTGCATTGTGTTTGAAATTGTGTTGCCCATTGCAACAACTGTAACTACTGTACTTAAAAGTCTATTGCCTATTTGCAAAGTATTTAAACTAAAGTAATTCATTCTGAGAAAGTATATTTTGTAATGTAATGTATAATGTAATTACAATGTAATTTAAAAAATAAAATATCTAAAAATAAATAGTTTAAAAAATGTAGTAAATCAGTATAAAAATAAATAAATATAACAATTAATACATTTAAAAATTGTCATTTACAAAACCTTTGAAATTCACTGAAAAAAACCATAGGTTTCAGACATGTTATAGTTAGGAATTAGCATTTAAAAAACCTTTGAAATTCACTGAAAAAACCATAGGTTTCAGGCTTGTTATAGTTAGGAATTAGCATTTTAAAACCTTTGAAATTCACTGAAAAACCATAGGTTTCAGGCCTGTTATAGTTAGGGTTTAGCATTTAAAAACCTTTGAAATTCACTGAAAAAACCATAGGTTTTAGGGAAAGTTATAGTTAGTTGGACATTGCACTCGTACAAAACCCGTGAAATTTCCCCGTTATAGTTAGTTCAGCTAACTATAACTCGCGCCCCGCAATGCACTGCTGATGACGTCACATATTACATCACTCATGACATGGTCAGTGACATCACTGATGACATCACTGATGACATCTCAAATGACATCACTGATGACATCATCCATGTGAGAATTTAATGCATCTTCTCACACCCTAATATAACGTTTGATACACCCACTCTAAATTACAGACTGCCATTCTCAAAACCATACACACTCCAATACCAATAATTACATACCCACTCACTGATTCTTAGGTCTACACACACACATCTACTCACTCACCCGTACAGTCACTCATACTTACAGTCACTCAGTACAGGACTATCATATGTACTCATACACCTATATAAACACTCACACAACGCAACTCATCCATAGAGGTACTCACACACCTAGTCAGTCATGCAAATAATTAATCACACTCCAATTTACTCACCTATACAGTTATACACACCAGCTCACTTATTCATAAAAATACTAGCACATTCTTACGCTCCTATGCAATCACTGATGCAAGCACACACTCATCCATATAGCCACTCTCACAATCACACACTCTCACTTATAGCCATCTAAATACTCCAACACACATATATACTGCCTTTCACATATGTAGTTACTCACACATGTACCACTGAGATATACATTCAATCACTAACACACCCATACACACACTCACCCACCCATACAGTCCATCACAGACGCACTCTTGAAACCATGCACCCAGTGAATCACCCACTCACACATCTATGCACAGAGTCACACACACCCCACCCACACAAACACTGAGGCACCCATATAGATACTCAGAGAACCAATCCATAACCCATATAGACACTCATTTAGCTAGTCAGAAACCCATGCAGCTGCTTACACAACAACAGACAGACGGATACAGACATTCACACAGTTTAGTCACTCACCCATGCATCCAGTAAGATACGTTTAATCACTCACTTATAGACTCAGTCACGCACCTACTAAATCATCCATTCAGACGCTTATACACCCACTCATTCTTCAATACGCCTTTCCCTATATATATTAAACATATTTAAACTTTACAGAAACACACAGTCACTGGATGATGTCAGTGATGTCATCAGTGATGTCACTGACCATGTCATGAGTGATGCAATATGTGACGTCATCAGCAGTGCATTGTGAAGGCGCGAGTTATAGTTAGCTGAACTAACTATAACGGGGGAATTTCACGGGTTTTGTACGAGTGCAATGTCCAACTAACTATAACTTTCCCTAAAACCTATGGTTTTTTCAGTGAATATATATATATATACACACACACACACACACACACACACACACACTGCAGGCATTACAGATGTTAAACTCCAATCACAATGACGGATGTCTCTGACAAATTCCTGTATGTGTTAAATGGTGAATGCAAGAAGAATGGTCAGCCACTTTAGAAACAAAAAATGCCATAAATGTGACATGCCCCCTACAGACAGGGTAAAAGTTTATTTTAAAAGTTACCTTGCACACAGTCAAACTGATGTTTAGTGGCATTTATCATTCACAAAGGCTAACTACTTATTAAACAGATGGAATAAAGCTCAAATCCCAAAGCACCATTTTTGAGGTCCGACCTATAAAAGCCATCTCTCAGCGTTGCAACCAGATGTGCAGGAGCAGAGATTAGTACCCGAGTTGGGAAGGAGGGGACAGTGAATTGTCCTTCTAGTAACTGCCCAACGCCCCCCAAGTGCTTTGTATTTTGCCTTGTCAATAGGGTGTGTGGGTCACTAGAGATTACAAGATCACCATCATAGTACCCAAATGCAAGCTGGAGTACACACGAGTGTTACCCCCTCTTGCCTCGCCTTCATCCCCCCGCCCCACATGAGCACATTTTACATATAACGGAATGAGAAATAGATTATATTGTTAAACAGCTCTAGGTTAGCGCACAATCTGCCTTTAGTTTACAATGGTAGGCTGGGCTATGACCTTCCAAACGTTTCCACCAATAGAAACGTGCAGTCATGCCGGGGCTTTGCAGAATCAAAACACGATGGGGTCACAGCCAGAACGAAGCACATTTCAGATTCAAACCTGCAGCTTGACAGCTGCTCTTAAGTACTTGCTGAGCAATGGAATATGCATACAACACGCATTCAAACATGATTTTTTGCGCACCACCTATAAAATAATAAGGAATGACAAAGTGCCCAGCGGTGTCAGATGCATGTATAATTTGAGAATAGCAATTACAAAGTGCATATTCCACAAACATATTTTAGTAGCAACATTTAGGCTGTGGCAAGAAATGTATTTTCAATTAATCTGTTGTATGCACGGATTTCATCTCATTGCAGAACAGTTAGCTGACTTTTGTGTAAACATTAAAAAAAAACTGAACTGTTTAGATCACCAATCTGGCGTACAGATGATCTGACTGATTCTAACAAGCAAGAAACCGTTTTAGATATTTTCGGAGCATGGGAAATCCATATTGTAACTTCTGGGTAAGCAACATTCATACACATCAACCTCTTATCACTCTGTTGCAAGCAAGCATAGGGGAGAACAGTGTTGCCTTCTCTGCTTTTGGCTTTTACTGACACAAAGACAGGAAAAGCAGGGGAGGTGTGCATCTGATGGCAGAATGAATACAGACTGCTGATCAAACAACAAAAAAACGTAGCTACCGCCTGGTGGGAGACAGAGATTCATGAATATGCGTGACCAATTTGACGAATACAGCTTTATCCAAGCCTCGAAAATACCTGTCAATGTATTAGCCATACAAAAGGGTGGACTGCAGACTGCCTCCCGCCCAAAGCAGCCCTTGGATTTCATTTTAGGCTTCACTGGGGGAATTCTTGTGATGGATGCACTTTCCATCTCTATGCGGCGATTTGAGGCTAGTCCAAAGAGCCCGAAAACGGAGTCAATGACTGTACATTTAATGTAGAGCCCAACACGTCATCCACCCACACCGTCTGTCACTGCCGGATGTCAGAGACCTTATTAAAAAATCTGTTAGACTGTATAGCACCTAGAAAGGATACATTAACCACACTCAGAATTAATCACACCCTGCAAGCGCGCAACCCTGATAAATCACTTCATCTCACAATACCACAGTTCCCCCGTGGGAGCACTTAGAAAAGAGAAAAAACGCCAGCTTACAGTCTCTACATTTTTTTTTTAATGTGCGTTGACATCTCTTTCGTGGTATACTCGAGGTAGGCAACAGCCACTTATGGGTAGGAGACGAAAAGTTCTAGAGTTTGACCACCATCTCTCAATACCCTTTCTACAAGTACCTTATTACAACATGCTCTGACGGGTCAGCTGTGGCAAAGAACACTAAAAATCAACACTTCCAAAGAAGAATTTGCCAAAGGCTGATCAATCTTGGGTACCTCTAAACTGCCAATACAATGTAACTGCCTCCGAAGAAAGGTGCTGGCGCCAACTATAAAGCTAACCTTTCAGATACCCTTGCCAGGCGCTATTTTGGGGGACATTATGTCACAAGTGTGGGAAAATGTTCAGCAGCGGGTTCTATATGACTGGGAAGGATGGGAATTTTACAGGACAGTGTAAAGAAAAATGTTATGAGTAGGCCGGTTTAAAAAAAAAAAACAACTAGAGCACGTGCACATTCTATACTTCAGGCAATATCATTTTCCACTAAGAAAAATATATATTCTTATTTGAGAAGAGAGGCGTGAAAAGTGATAATGATTGTTGTGGTGTGCGTCGTGACAGACAGACCGTGGAATGCAAACAGTGTGCAGAAGGAAGACAGTTGAGGCAAGACATTTTAATAGCCCGACAAGACGGGTGCAGACTCAATTAGAACAGCCTAGGTCAAAGGAAAATATGGACAGAAGAACTGATTGGGGGCCAAAGTGACAATGAGAATCTTTGCTGCCCATTACCAGGCCTCTGTAGGAAGAGGACTTACGAGGAGGGGAGCCCAATTCCTAACACCCAATTACCTATCAGACGCTCCATCAACAGAATTAAGGTACAAAGAACCTGATTGAGGCTAGATCTAGAAGTTAAGAAGCCCTGGTGCCTGTCATCCTGTTTTATTTAAGGATACAAACGTGGCACGAGACAATGAAGGGTTACAAAATCCCTGGGCCCTGTCCCCGAGTGCAAAAGGTTGAAACCATAAGTGGGGCCCACAACCAGACACTGCCACAACAAAAAAGGGATTAAACACCTGACAGTTTCTTGATGCACAGGTCAATCAGCAGTCACTGCGTGACTGTTTATGAGGCCTAGGCTACTTCGAACTCCCCACCCACTTAACCAAAGACAAACTTTGTTAGGGAAGGAGGTGCGTGTGGGCTCATCACAGGTCCTATGTGAGGTGGAGGAAGGCCATGCTAGGATTAAGAGTGAATTCTTAGGGCTTTTCCCAGATTTGTCACGGAGCACTTGAAGGTGAAGCTGGCAGACTGCCAGGGAATATAGTATTTGACAGGTTCACAGGAATTTTACCAGTTCAAAAGGTAACCGATTCTTCTAGAACTTTGGGAATATGCAGACACTGCAGAAATTTCAAGCAGCCCCTGGCCTCTTTGATGAGGGGATAGCAAAAGGCTAGGGAAACTAAGGGAATGTGGGGAATTGGGGATATGACTAATACGTCTGTGATCGAATAAAAACGAACCCAAGTCAAATAGAGCGTTGGCCACCGGACATGTCACAAGCCCATGTTTAAAAGTGTGTAGGGACCTGGCAACTAACAGAGCTGTGGGACCTGTCACACATTTTGTGAGGTATTAAAGGGTGAAGGAGGGGTCAGGGCCTGCACTCACCAATCACCTCCTGAAGCTCATAATCATCCCTGTTGATGGACCAGGGCAGGGCACTAATGCTGGACTCTTCCGTCATCACTGCTGTCGATTCTGTGTCTCAGGAGATGTCTGAAGGGTTAGAGCCCCAGAAGGCGCCGCACTCACCGGTCCCGAATTTTAAAAATGTAGATACGTGTATAAATTAAAAACAGAAGCAGGAGCCTTTCCAGAGCTCAGCCCAGCCCGGCCCGGGGCCTGTGGCGCCTCGGCCAGCCGCTCCCGAAAGACCAAGAAGGAGACCAGTACCGCTCCAGCGCCCTCACTGCTGGGAAACCCTTGTAAGTTCCTAGTATATGGTACTAAGGTACCTAGCGCATAGGTACCCCAGGGGTCCCCCATGGGCTGCAGCATGTACTATGCCACCCATGAGGGACCCTCCAAACCCTGACTACAGGCCTGCCATTTCAGCCTGTGTAAGCTGGTGCTAACACCACTTACTGCAGATATAGGTTTCCCTATAGCTGAGGTCACTGCACTTAAAACCTAGAAGTCACTCCTAAGGCAGGCCTTTCAATCCTGAAGGCCGGGTGCTGGGTCCTAAGTGTGAGGGTGCCTCTGCATGAGCAGGACACCCCTACAACCTACGGAGTCCATTCTCCCGTGTTGTAAGTGAATCAGCCATTTAGACATATAGAGGGGCCATGCGTCATTACGCGATGACCAGCTCTAGATTGGCTGTGATGAACCCTGTCATGTTTGGTATCAAACATGTTGTAATCATATCCCCACGCCATAGCCAGTGTGGGAGGTATGATTCCATGCACTGTAAAGCTCCTTCCGGAGGCCCTCAGTGCTCCCGGTACCAGTCTTCCAGAACCGGACAGCAAGCTAGGGCTGCTGCCGACCAGATACACGATTCTGCCCTCCTGCTGCTGAGCCAAACTCGAGCACGGGAAGGCAGAACAATAGGTATCCTGTCGCAGGGAGATGTGACTACCTCCCAGACAGGGTTAGTGTATTGGGACAGGGTGGGGGCGCTTGGCAGCGCCACTTAGACTGCTTGAGGGGCACATTTGGTGCCCTCCGTGCATACTCCAGTTCAAACCAGTTCAGGGAGCCATTGGCTCACGCTCTGGCGTGAAACTGGACAAAGGACATGGGAGTATCCTCCCTACTGTCCAGCCCCTCCTCCGGGAGGGACCCCTTAATCGACCCAACCCTTTTCTTAGGGTACTCAAGGGTTTACCTGTGGGTGGGTCCCTAGATTTGACATGGGATTCGATTCAGATCCAACTCCACTTCATCTTTGACCGTCTGGACACTCTGACCATCGTTTGACTGACCGCGTCGGACTGACCGCATCGAACTTCGCTTTTGGAACCGAGACTGTAACCGAAAAGACTCCGTCTGCTCCTGGCCTCGTCGTCCTGCAAGTCTGCTGCACTGTCTGTGTCCGTGCTCCATACAGGTACCATTCAGGGCCTGTGGACATCCAAGACACCCGAAGGAATTTCCCTTGGAGTGAAGGAGTCACTCTCCTGCATCCTCATGCACCGCAACATAGCTGACCAGTTTGCTGATCCTGGGCTCCGATGGACTCTGGAAGGCTCAAGTAATGCAGGTGATGGTTCTGCACCACATCAAGGCCTGCACTGTCTTCCCACTGAGCCTGAAGCCAGTTTCCCTCATCCGCACCACTGGAACCGAGTCCCTGTGCACTGCATCGGCTGGCCGTTGTAAAGGCTTGACGACTCTCTCCTACAGAGATCTTCGGGCCCCTCTTGCGACTCCTGTGCCTCCGGCCTAAGGGTCCTGTTGAGGGTCTTCTTTGACTTCCGTTGGCTCCCCTGTTTGCTCAGGGCCTGCTCTGACTTACCTAGTCATGGTGAGTCACTTGGACCTTGATGGTCCCGACACTGCACCTTCTTTGTCTGCACTTGTTGCCAAGGTGTGTTGGTGCTCCTGCTGGACACTGACCCTCTGACCCTCGACATCAGACATGGGACAGCTCGTGAACGGCTCCTGGTCTTCCACAGTGTCGCCTGGTCCGTACAGCTGCAACTAAAAGGGCACCGTCAACTCTCCTGCGTCTATCGACATCGGTGGGCATCCATGCCTCCTGGTCACTCCTGAGTGACATAGACTCTGTCCCCTCTGCTTGCAGGTTCTTTTCACCTTGAATCCACCTCTGGGTTCCACCGGACTCCTTCGTCTTTGTCTCCAGTGGCACTTGTCCTGAAGTCCTCCATTGTGGTCAACGGCAGTTTCTGACGCCACTTCACACCAATGCACCCGGCTTCCCTGGTGTAGGTATCCTGGTTCCTGGGGTATCCACGGGTGGGGTGACTCTCCAACCTTCCGTCTTTCACGAGGTCTCTTCAGGGTCCACTGGGAAGGGTCCGTCTTCTTTAAAACCTGCAACCGCGACGTACCCCTTGACCTCCATTGAGTATGCGGTCGTGTTTCCACTCTGCACACGCCTCCGTGAGGTTCCTAGATACTTACCTTGGGGGGTTCCTTGGGTCCCCGGCTCTTCTACATCTTCTGGGTCTATTTTCGACTTTAGTCGTGGGTCACATTCCACTATTTTAGTATATGGTTTGGTCTCCCCCCAGGGGCCCATTGTATTTCTGTGATACTTACTGTTTTTATTGCCTAAGTATTGTGTGCATTATGATTGTATCTCCGGGTAAGAGATACTGCCGTGTGTTCATGATTTGATTTTGGATTTGTATAGTGCTCGATTGCCCGAGGGCGTCTTGGCACTGTTGCCAACAAGAACCAAAAGGCTACATATGAGAGACATGTTAAGTGCTTTAGTTAGTAAAAAGCCAGGTTTTCAAGGATTTTCTGAAAGATAATAAATTTGGACTGTTCTTTATATCTGCTGGGAGCGAGTTCCAGGTTTTGACATTTCCTAAAATGAAACTCCTTCCTCTTCGGTGTGCTCTATTGAATCTGGGGGTCAGTAACAGTTTACTGTGTGAAGACCTTAAGTTTCTAGACGGTGCGTACCTAATCAGGTGGTTCTACAAATAATGTGGGCCGGTACGGTGCAGTGCTTTATATGCTAAACATAGAGATTTGAACTTGATCCTTTTTCTGGCTGGAAGCCAGTGCAGTGTTTTTAAGCCATAGGTGATTGACTGATATATTGGGATATCCAACAACAAGCATGCCGCTGTATTTTGGAGCCGCTTTAACTTTTGTAGGTGCTGTGCTTGGATATTCACATACAGGGCATTTCCATAGTCCAGTCTGGATAGGGCTAATGCTGTCACAAGTGTCTTTTGCAGGTCTGAAGGTATAAAAGGCCACATTTTTCTAATCATCTTTAGGATGAAAAATATTGTGGAGCTAAGGGTGCTGATCTGATCCTTAAAGGCCAGTTTATCATCGAAGATGAAGCCTAGGTTTTTCACCTTCTTCACTGGTAATGGAAGATCACCCAGTTTGGATGGCCGCCATTTAGGTGACCAGAAGGAGGTGTCTACACCCAGGAGGCGAACCTCTGTTTTTCCGCCGTTAAGTTTTAAACAGTTGGAACTCATCCACTGATTTAACTGCATCAAACATTTGTTAAATCGGTCTGCGGTTTCTTCATGATTACTAGAGACTGAGACCACAAGCTGAGTATCATCAGCGTAAGAGACAACTGAGAAGCCGAAATCCCTAAGGATTTTAGCCAGAGGGGTAACATAAAGATTAAAAAGGGTAGGGCTTAAAGACGAGCCCTGTGGTACCCCACAAGGTAGTCTGAATTGGTCGGACGAAAAGGCTCCCATCTCTACCGATTGAACCCGGTTAGAGAGAAATGACTTCAGCAACTTCAGCGCTGTACCTTTTATCCCTTAGTCTGATAGCCGGTTAACCAAGATTTCATGGTTCACCGCGTCGAAGGCCGCCGACAGATCCAATAGAATCGGGCCGGCCCTACCTCCTTCATCCAAAATAGCTCTCAGTTCTTCAGAGGCCATGACCAGAGCAGCCTCAGTGCTGTGACCTTCTCGGAATCCGTATTGAGAAGGATCTAGTAGATCATTGGAAAAAATGAAAGACATGAGTTGTATATTTAACGCCTTTTCTAATACCTCAGCCGCGAAGGGTAGTCTAGAAATTGGTCTATAGCTACTGGGTTTGGAGGGATCTAAATTAGTCTTTTTTCATAAGTGGAAGTACCGAGGTTATTTTCCAAACATCTGGAAAGGAGCCTGAGCTAATGATCTCCTTAAAAACGACCACTAATTGCTCACTGATAATTTCAGAAGCAAGGTGAACTGTTTTTGGGGGGCTTGGATCAGATGGAGCCCCAGATTTGGTTGTCCTTACCAACTGTAAAGTCTGTTCTAAGTTTGGCAGAGAGAAGGGTACGAAGGAGAAGGATGGAGAAGATAATATGCCATCTGTCTGATTTCCACTTGCATTTAGATCGCTGTCAATAAAAGATTTGTAGTCTACCTCCACTTTATTCTTAAAAAATTGAGCAAGGGAATTACAGAATTCCTCACTACTGTTGATAATGCAAGGCTCTGGTATTTTGGCTAGGCTTTTTACTGTCTGGAAGAGCTCTCTACTGGAATTCTTTGCCTGCAGAATTCTTTCAGAGAAATACTTGCTTTTCTCTTGCATTATTAATTTTTTAATAGTCAGAAAGGGACTGTGCATATTTTGTCTTTTCTGATGGATCATAATTTGCTCTCCACTGCTTTAGTGAGTGTCTGTAATAAATAACTATTTTTATAAGTACACTGTGTGGTTCTTTTTCACTTAACTTGCACCATAAGATTACGTGCTGATAAAACAAGCTGCTTTACACTCCTTGTGGACTAAGCCTGAAGACTGCTCTCCACAGCTACCACTTAGAGAGCTTTCTAAGGATGTTTAACGATGTTTAACGATGCATAGCTGGAGAGGGGAGAGTGACAGCTGCAGGGGAGAGCGAGAGTCGGCATTGGGCGCAATCAATGATTTAATGAGCTTCATCAGCTGTTCAGATATCTAGGGTCTGAGGGAAACAAAAGGCGCAGATGGAAGCTGCTTGTAGACTGGTCTGCGGAGGAGGGCCGTCAGTAAACAGATCTGTGAGGATAGGTGACCCATGGACAAATCTGTAAGGCAGGACTGTAAGACGGACCTAAAAAGGAGAGGTGGGGTTTCTGTGTGTTGTTCTTTACAGAAAGGCTGTTTGTAACTTGGTCTATAGGAGAGGGCTGTAGGCAGGCGGGTGTGTAAAGCAGAACAGTGGTCTTTTTACTGGTTTACAGCGGATGGTGATGTGTGAATCAGTGTTTGGTGGAGCACGTCCTGCAATCTCATCTTAAGGCGGGCATTCTAAACTAACCTTTAGGCGAGGGTGGTCTGTACAGAAAATCGCGTGTCAGCATACCTGTAGGGGAGGGCAATCTTGTTTGTGTGTAGAAAGAGTCCCATGGTGGTGGAGGCTGTCAGTAAACTAGTATACAGGGGATCCGTGTCTGTGGAAACTTTCCAAAAGGGGGCAGGAGGGGTCTGGTCTGGAAGGGACTGTGGCTGGGGCTGTTTCACCTGTAAGGCAGTTCTTGATGGCTGCTCTTTAGGGGTATGGTGTCTGCAGATCTTTCGGAGATGGCTGTCTATAGACCGGACCCTGAGTGTGGACGATTGTGTGTAGACACGTCTGTGGGGGCAATGGATACAAACGTGGCCTACTAAAGATTTTCTAAAACTTGCACCTACAACAGAGGCTTCCAAAATCTTGACCAGGTACACATCTATTTGTAAAAATACACCTAATCCCTACATCACACATTGACCCCCAGATATGCCGGGATAGGCGGTGGAGCACGAAATTAACCTAATCCTAATGTATGTGAGTCGGCAGTTTGGATGCATTCAGGAACTCTTTAGGGGGTTGGGTTTCGATACCTTGTAGTGTGACCTTAAGAAAAGCTAATGATGGCTCGAACGACATTAATACACACATCTTGCATAGGAGTGTAATCATTTTCTGGCTGTTGCGGGGGTGGGGTGTGATGTACCACCACATTTATTTCCGCCCCTTGCGATCTGCATGCTGTCTTATGCGACAGATTGACATGTGCACCACGGCCATTGTGTTCAATCATCGGTTTGACGAAAGACTCATTGGTTACTCCTCTTAAATTTCTGCATCTAGCCATGTGAACAACTTAAATCTCTCATCGGTCGCGCTGGATTAAAGAAATCATTTCATTTTCCGCTCCCGTATTTCGTTTGACACCCCTTCATTTGGCATCATCTGAGCCTGTAGATAATACTATACTAGTTCAGTATCTAAATGACCTGAAGCATCGGAGATTTCCCTATGACCTGTTGGATGTGCTCTGGTTCAGTGTTTGGTTGGTACCAGCATAGTACCTGTGTTTTTTCCCCCCTGAGAAATCGTAATACATGTGACATATCACCAACTGACCCAAGTAACTACTTTCCAATGTACTGCCCTCACAGACTATGTACTCTGCTGTTCACAGGCTACACCCCCGTCACACGCCATCACTAAGGGGCCACAGAAGCCTTACCATCCCCTGACTTAGGAAGGGAGAACCTCCGAAGAACACGAGATGTGCCCTGACCCCCGGTTTACCACTCCAAAGCAAACCTGGTGGATGCCACCCATTATGTTACCCTTACTTCTAGGCATGGGGCACTACATGTGGGACGCATGTGTGCATAAATGGTCACCATGACGCAGCTTTCTGCCACACGATCTTGTGAAGCCGATCCGTACCCACTGGAGGTTTGGAGTCTTGCGCACAATATAGGAACAAGGCTATCATCGGCGGTCAACCCGGTCAGAGGGCCTTGGTTTATCCTCGGGACTGTCTTCTGGCGATGGTGCCATTGTGGTGACTGAGCCCCACAGCTTCCTGACCCCAGCCCCCTTAGTGCTTGCCTGATATCAGGCATGTTTATTCCGGCCCTGCCCTGACAGCCAGTCTCTGCCCACCGGCTCGTGGTGACCACCACTACATATCCCCCCCACCCGCCCGCGCCCTCCTGACAGCTTTTCAGCCCACCTCTACCCGCCCTGCTCACAGCTCTCCTCCACACTGGGCGCCAAATTCCCAGTTGTTCTTGGTAGTCGTCTCTCTCTTCTTTGGAGTGAGGTTTTTCGGGGAGGGGTGTTCTCTTGGATCGTATTCCAGAGATTCCACATCTGAATTCTCTATTAACACCGATCATCCTCCAAATGCACACGTTATCCTTTTTTTCCTCGTTTGTTTCTGTGTCTAGCCCCGACTCTTCCAGAGGGAACGTGTACAGATTTCTTGGCAGCTATTTTTGAGTTCTACAGCTTAAATACAGATATCCTGCAGGCCACCTCGAGCCTTTGGTGCTCTGACCTGTCAAGTGTTTAGGTGCTTTGTCTCACTCTGTCCATGTCTACTACTTTACTTGTACTTGTTGCTAGATGTTCTGTAGCTTTATCTCTAAGGTATGCATCTTAGCTGTTGCACACTGGCAGTTATTCTGCAGCTTTCCTATTGCCTCTCCTTTTCCTTTCTCCCTTACCGCCCACCCCCTCCTATTCGCATCTGTTTCCTTTACCTCTTTCCTGTTCTCTGTCTCGGCCATTTGCTTTCCTTTCCTCTCACAACCTTTGTTTTGAACGCAAAACCTTTCCCAAACCCAGGGGAGCCCCCAAATCAAATCACAGTCCTCTCTTTGGGAGCTCCTCCTCCTACTTTTCTAGCCCTGACTTCGCCCCCTCCCCGTCAGACATGCCCACCTTAGTTCAAGGAGCTCGGAGAACTCTCTAAAAAGAGATTATTGTGCTTGTGCAGGGGCACTTCCGTATCAGAAGCCACTTTACTGAGCTAGCAAAGTGGTAAAGGCCGGGGTTATTTAACATTTTAAACACCACTTAGGCCATAGTTTGTACCGGGGAGAGGGACCTTACTTGACACAGAATTAATTAGCAGAACTTTCAGGAGCAATGACTAAGAAAGGCATGTGCCTGGAACCTACTATAGAACTGGTGCTTTGGGAATACAAAGAGAACTGCAACAGAGGTAGAGTAGCTGGAATGTGCGGGTGGTTTCGGGCTGCCTGGGTGTGCAGAAATTAAGACACAAATGGTGGACGAAAAGCATAACAAATCAAACATTCACCCCCAGTCGAGATCTGGGTTAAATCCATCATTTACATACTCACTACGCCACCCCAGTTTAGATCCAGCCGTATGCAAATCAGACTTGACCCTGCTCCTCATGGGAACAGTCCAGCCTGAACTGCCAAGCCAGGCTCCCTGGACTGGTTAAAAAGCATCCCGGGGTATCGCACCTCATCAGCCAGGCTAGCTTGAATCCAGTGGCGCAGTGAGCCTGGGACCCACGTCTGGGCATACCCTCCGCACTTAGGGCGAGAAGGAAAAATACACACAAATGATGGACGGAATACGGAACAAATCAAACATTCGCCTCAGGGTGTGCAGAAATTGGCAGCAAGACTGAGGTACAGGAAGCTAACCATAACCTACTCTAGGCAGCTACCTCCAGGCATCTAGCCCCACAACATAGAAAGTAAATATCCTCTTAAGGCAAAGCGGCTTGAGTACGTTCTTGAGGAAGATTTGACCGGGTGGGCTGGCTCAGGCTATGACTGCAAGGTAAGAACACCATTTACTGTTCGCCCAAATCCAGGCACTGCAGTTGCATATGAAAATGTATTGCCCTAAGGGAGTGCAAGCCGGAAGCGACTGCTTACTGGTACCTCAACCGGACATCCTGGGAACTCTGCCAACTCCAATCCTGGGATCTAAGAACAAACTTGAGCACGTTCGACAAACACATTAACTGGTATTTTGAAGAGAAAACGGGAAGGGACAGGAGAGGCAGTCACCTCATGACTGAGATTATCAATCTGGGTTCGTTTAAAAAAAAAATCCAGCTATGAGCTGTGACAGGAAATGGGCAGAAAGTCGAGCCGGCATGGAAACACGGGATTGCCAGCTAAATGGGAGCAGAGGTCCCTGGAGCCTCTGAGTGCTGAGATACTGAGATATAAGGGAAGATGGCCACAGGGAATCAGCCATTACTTGAGGCAGAGGAGTTCTAAAATAAGGAGACCGGGGAGCGGAACTTGTGATTCAGCGCAAGAACAAAAAGTACTCTGGTTGATGCACCCATAGTGCTGACCGTGCTTCCCTATCCTCAGTAAAGCATGGGGTGCATGTGCCCCCCGCCCATCCACACTGAGGCATTGGATCCACCCGTGGTGCTCAGCCACAAGGGTTAAAAACCAATCACCTAGCCGGATTCATGAGGACTGGCCCTTTTACTTCGGTTGTTACACAGTACTTATTTTTTAGTCTGCAAGCATTATTTTCTTTAATCACTTTTTCCTACTGCAGGCACAAAATGCTTTATTCTCTGCAACATTCAGCGCGCCATGCACGCTTTCACTTTTGGAGCAGCCTGGGATGATGGCCGCCGCTTCTTTGACTATTTCGCGCATTTACAAGAGTTTGAGCTATTGGCACTGTAAATGACAATGCCTTTTATTTATGTGTTAATTAGCAAAACAGATAAATAAAAGGCACTGTCATTTACAATGCCAATAGCTAAAACTCTCACAAATGCGAGACCTATTGCATTGCAATACAATTCCTGTGCCTACACATTCACTGACAGCTGCCATTCCATAGTGATATCACACTAGAGCTGCTTTCACTGCAGTGATAGTACTGGTAGCTGTAGTGCTGCTGTGACACTGGACACTGCCAGCACAAAAATGCAGGGATAGGCCAAGGTGAAAGTCAAAGTGCCAGCACACTAGAATTGGCCTTTATGCAGTGGCTATGCATTTGAATTCTTCCATACTGCTATGGAATCACCCTAAGGCTGTTACTAGCATAGCACTAGGCGCTGCATACTGCACTGGCATTGCACTAGAAGCATTCCATGCACTGGTACCTGTCCTGATTTCAGTGACATCAAAGTGAGAACTTCCCTAGCTGCACTGTACTTGCACTGAGCTCCTTGCACTAAACGACCTCGCAGTGGGCGCTGCCCTAACTACAATAAGAACCATCACTTCTCCCCAATCATATGCTGTCTTTTCTCTCACTTTAAGTGCCCCACTCTTTCTCTTGTATTTATCCTCCTATCTTTCACCCCCTCCTCTCTCCTATTACACACCTGTCCCCCAGACAACGCCCCCCTGCTCCAACAGTCTGCCTTTCTCTTTCTCTGTGCTCCTCAAACACTGATTTACACAAAGTGACACAAACGTCTTTGTAGGCTCCACTTATTATAAATGTAATTAAAGTTTATCAATAATTTAATGTATTAATCTTTAGACCACTCCTAAGAGCTCAAATACCACGTTCACTGCCACATCTACTGCCACACTTATAATCACTGCCACACAGTCATTTGCATCTGTGTTAATATAATGCATTGCTAAACACTTATAAGGTCCCAAAGGCAAGACCGATTGCATTGCAAATGCTTGTTTAAATCTACTCGTGTCTTTTCCCTTTCTCACTGTTCGTCTTAAAGTCTTCCTCCTTCCTATTATGTTTTATGTCTCAAGCAGCAGATAACACAACGTTGAGTAATGAACTATTGCCCATTTGTGCGGGAAATTTGAGACGATATTTCCATATTCAGCATCAACCAATGGGGACCAGCAGACTGTCAACCAACCCGAGCCTTCGCTGCCCTCAGCAACAACCAATAGGAATAAAGAGGCTGTCAGCAAATCCGAGTCTGCACCGAGCTTAATCAACCAATGAAACTCAGCAGACTCTCAACAAATTATAGGCTGGGTTGTCCTCAGCAGACTCAACCAATCCACACTGGTGCTGCCCATCGCGGCAACCAATCGGAGCCTACAGACTGTCAGCTAATCCCAGCCTACGCTGCGTCGTCACACCCACTTTTCAAAGGGAAGAGAAACGAAACTCAGTTAGTTTAAACTTTTGCATTTCTGAAACATGGCGGCAGCAGCTCAGCTCGGGAACCTCAAGGAAGAGGCCACTTGTTCCATCTGTTTGGAATATTTTACTGATCCGGTGATGATTATTGATTGTGGACACAACTTCTGCCGCTCCTGCATCACTCAGAGCTGGGAGGGAAGAGCTGAAAACTTCCCCTGTCCACAGTGCAGGCAAATATCTCCTGGGAAAAACCTCCGACCCAACAGACTACTGGGGGACGTGGTGGAATTGTTAAAACAGCTTAATCTGTCTTCAGTGAAGCTCAAAGGGGAGAGTCTGTGTGAGAAACACGAAGAGAAACTGAGGCTGTTCTGTGCAGAGGATCAGAGGATGATATGTTTGGTGTGCCGGGAGTCCAAGGAGCATAAATCTCACTCAGCAAGTCCTGTAGAGGAGGCTGCAGAGGAGTACAAGGTACGTCTCTGGGCGTGCAGGGACCACAGTCACACTGAGGAACCTGCAGAGGAGTAGAAGGTTTGTGAGTGTGTTCTTCTGTAACCACAAGTGACGAGCACAAGGGGTGTCTGTGGAAATTAAAGATCATTAAGCCACCTGGTGAGCCACATCAAGGGACAACCGGAGAGCACAAGCTGTGTGTGCAGATGCTGTGAGGTCACCTCGTGCGTCCCATAGAGGAGGCTGCAGCAGAGCACAAGGAATGGTCGTGCATTTCGAGGGGTCACAAGGCGCCCTTTAGGAGTTTAGGTCCATATAGGAGGCTGCTGAAGGGCATTATGCAGGGCTTTAAGTGGGGGGGGGGTCTGTGGGGGTCTGAGCACCCCCAGTTTTTGGGGGGCCCTCGAAAGGGGTCTCTATGGGGCTCTATTTTCGGGCCTCAAAGGTAGATTTGGGGGTAATGTGTGATGCACTTCAAGAGCTCAAAGACTTATCACTCTCCTTACAGAGGAGGGACATTACAATTGTTAATGCCCACAGACTTTTGGTTAGTCAAGTACGTATATTTAGAGCAATGAAGGACTCACCAGGGAGTTTGCTTCTGCGGCTCAGAGAGCGGTTGACGAGGGCAAATTCAAGAATGTTCCTCTTTTCCATGGTAGAAGTAACTCTGTTGCCCTTAATCAAAATCAGTTTTACCAAAGTCTGTCTGTAAATATCTATAAACGATGTGCCCCGTATTCTGAGAAAGAACTTATAGCCAGCTTCAGTGTGCTAGATGCAGGCAACTTGCCTTCTGGTGATGAATGCATTTTTATGGTGAAACAGATATCCAGAAACTGTGTTCAGAGTTTCAGCTGCCAGCAAGAGATACTATCCAAGCTTTTAGACTTTTCAAAGATTTTGGTGGAAAGAAAACCCCTGAAGTATTAAAAAGTTAGTAGTTTGCATGGAAACCCTGCCAGCAAGTAATGCGGATTGCGAGAGAGGTTTCAGCGCAATGAACTTAATTGCTTGTCCAACAAGGGCCTCTCTTCTTGTAGAGACCATTTCTTCATGCTTATGGGTAAAACTCAATGGTCCTCCATTTGAAACATTTGACGCAAAGCTGTATGTAAAGAGTTGGCTGGCAAAAGGTTGAAGGTCTGCTGAAGAAAATTGTTGTGAGAAACCCCAGCAAAATAGACACAGTGAATATCTTCAAGGGTTTTGGGAAATCCTGCAATAGATTTCTAAGTAATGTAAATAATTTTTACATGTTTTTTAAAGTGTTTGGTATTTTATGGCTTATACTTAATAAATGTACCCTTTTGCCTATTTTATTATCCTTTGCTGGATGCGACTTCATGATTTTCTTAAGCACACAATACTAGTTATCTTGATTTAGACCACGCCCCTACTCGGATAGGCCACACCCCTTTACGAAATTTGTCACGCCCCCTTTAGAGCACCCCCAGTTTTTTTTTCCCACTTAAAGCCCTGGCATTATGTATGTGTGTCGATGTTTACGGATCATAATGCACCCTGTGGGCCCCAAAGAGAAGGCTGTAAAAGGTATGTATTCTACAGAGGAAGGAGCAGCAGAGGAGCACAAGGTATATGTGTGGGAGTTCAGGGTTCAGAAGTGAATTCACTAGTTAAGTCTTTAAAAGGATACAGATAATGGTTTCGGGTAATATGGGATTTAAATTTCACCCTGCGGGTCCCATAGAGAAGGGTGCCTTAGAGAACATTGTGTATGTGTGTGGTCAGGATTCCGAAGTTTAGGCACAGTCTCACAGAGGCAAACGGCACATGTATGTCAACTCTCATGGATAACAGGTTGTGCACTATGAGCCTCATAGAAGAGGCAGCACAGTAGCGCAAGATGTCTGTAGGTATCCATGGGTCACGACGAAGCCTGGGGATCTCCGAGAGAAGACTGCCCTAAAGCACAAGGTATGTTTGGGGGTGTTTAGGGATCGTAAGTGAATACCTTCTTTGAGAGCTATATAAGAAGGTGCAAAAGAGCACAAAGTGTGGTTGTCAGAGTGCTGAGACCACAGGCGTATACCATGAGCCACAGAGGCGGCTGCAAGAGATCAGAAGGGATGTGTGTGGGTGTTTTGTAATCTCAAGCTATACACAAAGGATTCAGTGTGGCAGTGCAGTGTGTAGTACATGGGCTCAAACATTCAGTGTCAGAAGACTTGATGCGACTGTTCAAGATGTAGCACATGGGCTCTCATGGTGATTGGACACAGCAGAAGACGTAGCAATGCAGGGTGTGGCACATGGGCTCACATGGACATGGTACAGAGCAGAAGAGCTGCAGACAAAAATGTGCAGCAACCGTGCATGTAGCACACAGGGTCACATTGTCATTGGACAAGGCAAAAGTGGTGCTGCAACAAAGGGTGGGGAGCACACATTCATATGGTTATGGTACACAACAGAATAGGTGCAGTAATGCAGAGTGTAGTACCCAGGTTCACACGGTCCCTGGTGACAGCAGCAGACGTGTAGCAGTGCAGGGTGTAGCACACAAGCTCAGATGGGCTTTGGTGCATATGACTCACCAGCATTGCACAATTCATCAGACACAAAGGGAAATGCAGGCTACATGTGCAACAGACACATCTTCTTTCCTGGGCAGAGTGAAGTTCTCCTGTAGCATTTTCTACATGAATTACGCTGACTTTTGGGGACTCGTTCACAGGATGAATGAACGTTGGGTTGGGCAGTGATTACAGGCTCCTGAAGCTCTGAGTTTCTGGTCTTCTTACCTCAAGTTGCTGTACACTGGACTTGAGCTCTGTGAGAGTCCTCTCCTGACAGGCAGTCCAGCTCATGGGTCCTTTAGCAGCAGGACAGAGTTTATTCTTCAGTCCTGGGATCTAGCGCTTACCTGTAGAAGTGAGACAGCCAAGATTCGCATCTCTGACCTTTCCCTTTCTCTTCAGTGGTGTGCAGAGCTCCTTTGAGTAAAAGGGGAGCACTAGATATGCACAGGGGTTCAACCTATATCCAGTTTAAGGTAGATGGCTTCAGTGTAGTTGTCCCGTCAGATTCATATTTTGTCCCAGACGTTTGGAGGGAAACAGTGAACTTTCTAGTGAACCACAAATAATCTCTCCTTCCATCTAGATAGATATTCCCGCCAGAATGTTGTACTTGGCCCAAAACACATTCTAACGAGAGGGGGGGGGGGGGGGTGAGAGGAGCAGTGAAGGCCGTGTGCAAAGAGAAGGGAATCATTGAGCACTGACTGCAAATAAGAATCTGAAACACTACAAAACAAAGGGATCCACAGACACTGAGGCACCATCACCACACACGGGAGCCTCGCATGTTCCACAGCACTGACTACAACTCAGAATCTGAAACACTCTACAAAACAAAGGGATCCACACACACTGAGGCACCATCACCACACACGGGAGCCTCACCTCGCATGTTCCAAGCACAGACTACAACTAAGAATCAGAAACACAACAAAACAAGGGGATCCACACACACTGAGGCACCATCACCACACACGGGAGCCTCACCTCGCATGTTCACAAGCACTGACAGCAATGAAGAATCTGAAATACTCTACAAAACAAGGGAGCTCCACACACACTGAGGCACCATCACCACACACGGGAGCCTCACCTCGCATGTTCACAAGCACTGACAGCAATGAAGAATCTGAAACACTACAAAACAAGGGGACCACACACACTGAGGCACCATCACCACACACGGGAGCCTCACCTCGCATGTTCCCAAGCGCCCACTACAACTCAGAATCTGAAACACAACAAAACAAGGGGATCCACACACACTGAGGCACCATCACCACACACGGGAGCCTCACCTCGCATGTTCCCAAGCGCCCACTACAACTCAGAATCTGAAACACAACAAAACAAGGGTATCCACACACACTGAGGCACCATCACCACACACGGGAGCCTCACCTCGCATGTTCCACAGCACTGACTACAACTCAGAATCTGAAACACTCTACAAAACAAAGGGATCCACACACACTGAGGCACCATCACCACACACGGGAGCCTCACCTCGCATGTTCCAAGCACTGACTACAACAAAGAATCTGAAACACAACAAAACAAGGGGATCCACACACACTGAGGCACCATCACCACACACGGGAGCCTCACCTCACGTGTTCCCAAGCACTGAATCCAAAAGACCTGGGCCTGAAGGTACCTGAGCCTGATGGCTCCGTAAGGCCATGCTGTTTGCAATACAACACTTTACAAATATCTGTCAAAAACACATAGGCTGCACATACAACCAGGGGAATGATGGAGCCCAGATATGACGTACACAGATTCAGAAGGTAGTGCCATTCTCTTTGCTCTCTGGGTCTCCGGTAACAACTACCTCACTACTACAATGAACCATCACAAACCGTTAGTAGTGCCTTGGGCAGGTCATGTTAAAAGTAGTACCACTGTGGGTGGACCTCAATCCCCCAACCTTGTCTTGCACTCTGCTGGGACACAACCCACTACATACAAAGTACTTCAAGAGAGAGTTGAAGCCCAGCTTCCTTGGTCTTTTCAAAGTGTTCCTTGAATGAGAGGTCTGTCGAGGGTAGGGGTAAAGCCTGATAGTTTTAGGTTGGAGAGCCAACCCTGCAATGGGATTGGTTTGAGCTGTTGGCATACAGGAAGAATTCAGTCTTTGGGCGGTTTAGCTTTAGTACCTTAGTTGACATCTGTGGTGGGCTGAAGGGTTCTTGAAACTTCTTCAATTTTTTTCAGATGGATGGCTAATGAAATGGACGGTTATTTTTCCTCTTTTCAGTTGTGCTTGATGCTGAGGTGTAGAATATTCGATGGTGAGGGGGTGGTAAGGTGGCCAGTCCAGCGAGGTCAGTAGGAGTCTAGCAGCAGATATGAGGAGATGCTGATAGAATGAGTTCTCAAGTGTGGTCTTTGGAGGAGGGAGTGCTCGGTACAGTCTCGGTCTGTAGGAGTCCAGCAGCAGATATGAGGAGATACTGATAGAATGAGTTCTCGTGTGTGGTCTTTGGAGGAGGGAGTGCTCGGTACAGTCTCGGTCTGTAGGAGTCCAGCAGCAGATATGAGGAGATACTGATAGAATGAGTTCTCAAGTGTGGTCTTTGGAGGAGGGAGTGCTCGGTACAGTCGAGGTCTGTAGGAGTCTAGCAGCAGATATGAGGAGATGCTGATAGAATGAGTTCTCAAGTGTGGTCTTTGGAGGAGGGAGTGCTCGGTACAGTCGAGGTCTGTAGGAGTCTAGCAGCAGATATGAGGAGATGCTGATAGAATAAGTTCTCGTGTGTGGTCTATGGAGGAGGGAGTGCTCGGTACAGTCGAGGTCTGTAGGAGTCTAGCAGCAGATATGAGGAGATGCTTATAGAATGAGTTCTCAAGTGTGGTCTTTGGAGGAGGGAGTGCTCGGTACAGTCGAGGTCTGTAGGAGTCTAGCAGCAGATATGAGGAGATGCTGATAGAATAAGTTCTCGTGTGTGGTCTTTGGAGGAGGGAGTGCTCAGTCCAGTCGAGGTATGTAAGAGTCCAGCAGCAGATATGAGGAGATGCTGATAGAATGAGTTACGTGTGTGGTCTTTGGAGGAGGGAGTGCTCGGTACAGTCTCGGTCTGTAGGAGTCCAGCAGCAGATATGAGGAGATACTGATAGAATGAGTTCTCAAGTGTGGTCTTTGGAGGAGGGAGTGCTCGGTACAGTCGAGGTCTGTAGGAGTCTAGCAGCAGATATGAGGAGATGCTGATAGAATGAGTTCTCGTGTGTGGTCTTTGGAGGAGGGAGTGAACCAGGTTTCAGTGATGGAGAGTGATCCTAGGTTGTGATGGATGAAGACATCAGTGATGTCTGAAGTGTGTGTAACTGCACAGTGTGCATTGAAGAGCATCAACCGAGTATGAGGTTATGATACAAACACAGTATGAACTGACAGAAATTCTATGACAGTGTTCCCATGTTCCTGCTTTCAGTCCCAAAATATTCTCTGTTTATTATTGGTAGGGGCAGCATATATGGTTATTACACTTATAAAACCTGTGTTGTGTGTATAAGTTGCTGGTCAAGTGAGCTTTGGATTGCAGTATTCAGAGTAACAACAGTGCTTTGCAGGCTCTTGGTTCCTGTGGAAAGGATGAGTAGTGGGCTTTACAAAGTGTGTGCACGCGTATGTAGGTGAATTTATCAGCAAGTGTAGGTTGTGTCCGTCCACCGACGCTGTCCAAGTCTATATAGATGCCACCGGGGAATAAATCTTTCTTAGTTTCCCACACACTCTTTTTATGTTGAGGGTCTGCCTGTCAGCCGTGAGTGAGTAAAGCAGGTGGTGGGTCGGGGATTGTTCTGCGGCATATAGCCCAGGGAATGCTGAGCGTTTTCAGATGCTCCTCCAGGACAGTTGTGCACTCTTGAGTGAGTTCATTTCAGTAGAGCCCCATCGAGGTACCCTCCCAGTCGGGGCAATCAAGAGTATTGTATGGGTTGTGTCTCTCTCTCTCTATTGCTAAGTGTGCCATATATGGCAGGGGGTGTCTCCAGTAGTGTGTGTTGTGCCTGTGCACAGTAGTACTACAGCTCCAAGTCTGGTGCCTCTAATCCCCCTCGTTATACGGCAAAGTGAGTGTTTCCCAGTTTATTCTGGGCTGACGTCCTGCCCAGGCTAGGGTGATAGATACTTCCACGTAGTGTTTTGAAAGTGTCACTAGGACAAAGTTTATTCTTTAAAGTAGGGCCACACTTAATGTTATTATGGGTTTAGTTGTGAAAGACGAATGTCTTTATCGAGTAGTGCCAGTGATGAAGCTAGTTTACTTTGAGCAGGAATTCTGGCCTAGTCCTTCCAGATTCAAAAAGGTCCAAATAGGTGACACCCTTGTCTGTCTCCTTGTTTGTGATACTTGGGGCTCGTACTTACAGTCTGGATATGTACAACTGATATATACCATCTGTATATGTGGGGCTGGTACTTACAGTCTGGATATGTACAACTGATATTTACAGTCTGTATAAGTGCGGCTGGTACCAAGTCTGGATATGTACAACTGATATATACCGTCTGTATAAGTGCGGCTGGTACCAAGTCTGGATATGTGCAACTGATATATACCATCTGTATATGTGCGGCTGGTACCAAGTCTGGATATGTACAACTGATATATACCATCTGTATATGTGCGGCTGGTACTTAGTCTTGATTTGTGGGGCTGGTACTTAGTCTGGATATGTACAACTCAGGGGTCGAAAAGTCATAAATATTTTACTAGACCTGCAGGTCTAGTAACTTGAAAAATCTACTCGACCTAACTGTAATGTACTTGACCTCTGTCTCTGAAAGCTGAGTAAATGTGACAAGATAACAAGATTTAAAGGCATTTGTATTGCTCATTCACTTTGTGACCAATAAAGATGCCTTTAAATCTTATTTTGTCACATTTGCTCCGCTTTCAGATACAGAGGTCAAAAATCAGTTTGTCTTCCTACTCGCCAGAAAGGGCGAGTGGGCCCTAAAAGTAGCTTGTCCTGATTAAATCTTGCTCGCCATAGCGAGCAGGCGAGTGGACTTTTCGAGCCCTGCAACTGATAGACACAATCTGTATATGTGTGGCTAGCACTTAGTCTGGGCAGCTATGTTTGGTACTGTAATGATTTTGTTTTGTAAGTTAGACTTCACTCTACGGATCTACACTTATTTCTTGTATTTTCGTCTCTGCAGGTAAAACTTCAAGAGTGGCTGCGTCTTCTGAAGAAAGAAGAGGAATATATTCTGGAGTCTAAAGTCAAGGAAGAGGAACAATATAAAACCATGAGGGTGAGTGGCTGCAGTCAGTGCTGTGTGTCTGTATTTATATTTGCCTATGTCTTTGTGTGTATCTTTTAAAGTTTAAGACACACAGAAGCTGATAAGACACCCTATAGATTGGGTTGTGGTACACACTGGGTAACCAGAATCACTGCTGTTGGACATTGGGGCTGAAATCAGCCAAGGGTGTGTCTTAACATAAACAAAAATAAACATTTCTCTGCTCACCCAAACGTAATACATACTTAAATAGTGTGCATTAGTGTATGTATGTACATGTGTGGCATTATCTGGCAGCGAGTATATACCAGTCTGTTTGTACATGTTCACACGTATGTGTTAAAGTATGTGTTTATGTATGGATGCTTCTGGAGTTATCTGTGGGAGTGCATGCATGCCTGTGTATCTCTATAGTTGTGTATTTTTGTGGGCATGGTTGAGTGTTTGTGTGTGTCTTTGTATGTATATATTTTGAGCCTCAGAATCTCCCAACACGTGCACGTTTGTGTGCACGTGTGTTTGGGGGATGTATATGCTTTAGTCTGAATTTTTTGGCAGCAAGTTTCTACTTCCATATGTGAATGTCTGTGAATTTGCATATCACAAGGTCTGGTGGTATTTGTAAGTATGCAAATACATGAGTGCATCTGTATGTGTGTGTGTGTGTGTGTGTGTGTGTGTGCGGGCCTCGGTGAGTTTGTGTATGCAGGGGTCTGGAGTTGTACATCTTTGAGATTATAAATGTGCATCTGTGTGTGAATATGTGTATGCATGGGTGCGCCTGGAAAGTGGGCATTTGTAGGATTGTGTATGCACTTCTGGAGATATCATCTGCAAGTTTGTACAAGCCTATATACATATATATGTGTGTGTACACATTAATGTGTGCGTCTGTATAAACGCGTGTACCTCAGTGGAATTGTGTATGTATGGATCTGCAGCTATCTATCCATCCATCAGACTGAGCAAGCTTGGTGTAAGACCCTTCCTAAAGGTGTTAGCAATGTAATCATGTCATGCATTGTATATACATCATTGAACCACATAACATTCAATAGAGTTCATCTAGATCAGCGGTTCTTGTGCTCCGGGGACCCTTTGAGGTCTGCTACACTTACTGAGGGGGGGTCCGTGAAAGTATAGAAAGAAATAAAATATATAATATTAATAAAGTGAGCATGAAGCAGAATATGTATTTGTTTAATGAATGCGTGTTTCCATATGTTTCCATATTTGTGAATAATTTTGCACAAATCTTCGAAATTGCTTAGGCTGGGGTCCCTTGATTTCAGTGAATATATAGGGGTCCCTGGATGCCAGGACTCCCCCCCACCCCCCCCCCCTCTCTTCATGTGTTTGAAAGCCTCCCTTGAGCCAATGAGCTGACGAGCTCATCTGGAATGCACCTGTGTTCCTGTGGGGAGGTACTGTGACCTGTGAAGACTTGGGCACTATTTCAGCAACCCCTGAAGACTTTTCTCTGCTCTCTACTACTTTTGATCTCTACTGATGAAGGGCTAAACCGAGAAACACGTCTAGAGATAACAGCATTACCTGCACCAACTTTGGTGAACGACTACAGCAACTTTGAAAGTGAGCGGACTGCATTTACCAGGATGCAATGGGGGTAACTGTTCTGGGAGGAGAGGCGGTGTGCTCCCTCCCCCCTTGTGTTTGAAAGGCTCTCTTGAGCCAACGATCTGACGAGCTCTCCTGGGATGCACCATGTGTGCTCCCTCCCCCTTGGGTCCCTGGATTCCAGTAATGGTTAACTGGGGGTACACAGAAGTCAAAAGGTTAAGAGCCACTGATCTAGATACTAAATTGAGCACGGAAGCTCCAACATTGTGTTGATGAGTTTCTTTCTTGGGTGTGGAGCTGGTGATCCCTGACCTAGTCATATGAATGGTATATCCAACCCCATGACTTCTGACAAACCCATGGGTACTGAGAAACTGACATGTCATGGACATATTTTAGCTTATAGAGTGCACACGTTCCACATAATCTTCTGTTTCAAAGCAAAGGCCTTTTTATAGTGAATTTTAACCTACAAATAGTTAATTAGTTTTAAATCGAATGCCCTTTAATCTTGACAAGTTTCGGGACATGGACATTCCCTTCTTCAGGACATATGCATTTCTAAGCCTGGAAAGAACAAGGGCATAACTCCGCTTTAGCCACTGATCTCCGACATTATCTGTTCAGCTCAATCCTCGTTGCAAGTTTTTCTTCAACAGTCTCATATATGGGCCACAGTTCCATGTGTAATATTTTATGTGTGCATTAAACTGCTGTTACAAAGATGGGGCATAGCTGAACGTAGCACCCCAAGAGAACTAGGACCCATGGCCCTGACTCCGACCGGAAAAAAGGGCTGTCCTGTAACGCAACAGGGGCACATCCGAACATAACTCCCCAGGAGAACTAGGACCCATGGCCCCAACTCGGACTGGAAGAAAGGGCTGTCCTGTAACGCAACAGGGGCACATCTGAACGTAAGTCCCCAGGAGAACTAGGACCCATGGCAAGGGCTGTCCTGTAACGCAACAGGGGCACATCTGAACATAACTCCCCAGGAGAACTAGGACCCATGGCCCTGACTCAGACCGGAAGGAAGGGATGTCCTGTAACGCAACAGGGGCACATCTGAACGTAACTCCCCAGGAGAACTAGGAACCTTGGCCCTGACTCCGACTGGAAGGAAGGGCTGTCCTGTAACGCAACAGGGGCACATCTGGACGGAACCCCTCAGGAGAACTAGGACACATGGCCCTGACTCAGACCGGAAGGAAGGACTGTCCTGTAATGCAACAGCGGCACATCTGAACGGAACTCCCCAGGAGAACTAGGACCCATGGCCCTGACTCAGACCGGAAGGAAGGGCTGTCCTGTAACGCAACAGGGGCACATCTGGGCGTAACTCCCCAGGAGAACTAGGACACAGGGCCCTGACTCAGACCGGAAGGAAGGGCTGTCCTGTAACGCAACAGGGGCACATCTGGACGGAACTCCTCAGGAGAACTAGGACACATGGCCCTGACTCAGACCGGAAGGAAGGACTGTCCTGTAATGCAACAGCGGCACATCTGAACGGAACTCCCCAGGAGAACTAGGACCCATGGCCCTGACTCCGACTGGAAGGAAGGGCTGTTCTGTAACGCAACTGGGGCACATCTGAACGGAACTCCCCAGGAGAACTAGGACCCATGGCCCTGACTCGGACCGGAAGGAAGGGCTGTACTGAAACGCATCATCAATAGTGCACATTGATCATCACTCAGACGGCATGGTTGTGATATTTAAGAGTTCATCAGGTGTGTCTATGGTGATAAAGTTAAAGAAGGTGTCATTGCCATAAACAGCTCCTGGTATTTGCTAAGCTCCCCCTCAATTTTCGTGAAGTGCTTTTCCTAATGTACACTCTTAATTCTGTAGTGGTTGTTGCCTCACTTGTCGCTATGCCGCCTGATTGTATTCTCACCAGAGTACCCATTTATTGCTGTAAAACACCAGATCACAGCTCTGCACTCCTTTTGCACAGTCAGACCGCATTGGGGAGGGTGGTAGGGGCGTTGAACAGGACAGAGAGAGAGGCGAGTGATCCCCAATCGTGGCGGTTGAGGCCTTTCGCTTCTTTTATCCAGGGATCTGTCCTTATGGCTTTGGAGATTGGGCCAAAGGCGTTCCTTTCTGCACTTGACTCTCAGGACAGCGAGATCAAGCAGTCAAAAGCCTCTCATAAAGATGGAGTGCGGGGCAAGCACTCAGAACTCAACAGTCAACCAACAAGCACAATAATTTTATGTCCAAACCATTGCTTAATTTTAGTTAGAAAGAAAGACCTTTAAGTTCACAGAAAAACAAAATATCAAACAGTTCAGTAAAGGTGCAATTACATAGTGGCATTGTACGATCTCCGGAAAGGCGCAACACCCTCTCTGGTGCCCTCTTCCCTCTCTAGGACTTTTAATGTCTATGGTCCACGGGATGTCATATGGGCGTGGGCCTTATTCGAGCACAGGTGCAGTTTGCTCTAGATAACCAAACAGGCTCATGTCTAGATCAGTTCAATCGCTTTTGCCTCAGAGTTTACGTGAACGAACTGCTCAGATTGCAGATTTGTCCCTGCCTCTTTGATGGGGTTATGGCTTTGATATCATTTGCACGCAGGCTCGGTGGACCTGTACCTTTTTAGCAGCAGATTCAGTTGTGTGGAGCTGTAGCGGCAGCCTCACTCAGGCCAAGGACTGCTGGCGATAATCAGTTCAGGAGGCCCGCATTGCAGATCTCTTCTTTGATAGTTGTGGTCTCCCAGGGCGGATCAATGCTTTCACAGCAACATTGATGGTGGTTCTTCTTGGGGCTGTTCTGATGTCGAACAGCAGCTGGCACATATCATGGCACCAGACAACACAATGTTGGTTCTCTCCTGAATGGTTTGGCACAGCTCATAATGGGAACTGCTCAGTGAGACTGGAAGACCCTGCACAACAGATTTCTCCTGGCTGTTCTCCGAATGGCAGTCCGCTTTCTCTGAGTGTTTCTCAGGCTGACATATACTGGGCTTCTGTCCTGGGCAGGATGTATTGCTGTTGTGCCTGGCACTCTCGTTCCCTCTCTTACCAGGCTGACTTCTAGGTGCTAGGCACATTAGCTCTCCTGTCAAGAAGTGTAGACTTCAGGTGATGTCTCCTCACCTCTAGGAGCCTGTCTGTTATGCAGACTCCATCGATGGGGACACAGCAGTACTTCGTATACTATCTGTAGCATTCCTAGGTCAAGAAGAACTTGGAATTGGAAGAAAGTGGGATGTTTGAGTCCTACTTTTATTTATATTCTTTTTGCAAACGGGGGATGCAGATCTGCTCTCTCAGGCCTTAAAACTTGTTTGGTTTGATTCTCTTGACATTTTCTAGATGTCTCTCAGGCACAGCCTTTGCACAAGGTGATGACACTTTGCGGAGGTAGCAATGATGCTGGCTTCGGCAGGAGTGTCCAAAACAGGGGCACAAGGAAGTGTAAGACCTCTGCACTTGGCTGTCATCAGCCTTCCTGAAGCAGTAATCGAGGACAGACAAAAGGGTAGAATGGGCCCCAAATCTTCCTCTCCTCCTAACAACAGAAACTGCCCTCCCACCCATCAATCCTACCATCTATAAAAGGAAAGTGTTTGGAAAGGACTAATCAGCAGCCCTCTGCTAAGAAGGACATAACTGAATGTTCGAGGCATGTGAGCTGCAGAGCTCACACTGTGCATTAGATCGCCATCTGGTGTTGGGCTCGGATGCTTGCACTTTGTTGTTGTCTTCGAAGAAGTCTTTTGTAGTCATGTGATAGGTGACTCCTCCTTTGGACAATAGTGCGCATGGGCATCGACTCCATCCTCGGATTGTTTTTTTCCGCCATCGGGTTTGGATGCAACTTTCGACACTCCGGTTCGAAACTTTACTTCTACTGTTTTTCATACTTCAAAACGTCTATCGATATCAACATCTCGACGCGTCTCTTCTTCGATCCCCTTTCCAGCCGTTGACGCGGGCCGTCGGGCCCATCGACGCCGTAAGGCCTACAGCTAATGGAAAGGACGCCCTTCCGGAAATGCCCCCAGTGTGGAGCAAAGTTCCCCCACAGTGACCATCACAAGGACTGTAACCTGTGCCTCTCACCCGACCACAACGAGGCCACCTGCCCAGCTTGCGCCTCCTTCCGCTCGAAGAAAACCATTTGGGATCGTCTAGCTCGAAGACACGTTATGGCGCAGCGGTCCGCTCCGGAACCTGTCGACATCTTCGACGAGGGCCCCGATGTCCCGGAGGAAGATTCCGAGGAACTAACCATCCTGTCGGAGTAGGAGGATTCATGACGGTTCCATCACTCCTGGGCAACGAGTGAGTACTACTGCCCCTGCCCCAACCCCCCCATCAAAACAGAAGGCACCGGTCAAGACTTCGCCTGCTGGCCCCAGTCGCGACCGAAAGCATGCTTTGGACGCCCCGCCTTGCGGCTCGGCACCGAAGAAAAGACTAAAGCCTTCCAGTTCCTCGGCACTGACCAAGCCGCATATACCAATTCCACCGGCACCTTCGGCGCCGAAGCCAAAGGACCACACAGCTCCGAAATCCACCTCGGTCCCGAAACCCGCCTCCAAGCATGCGGATAAGTCGGCGTCCAAACCAAGGCTCCACGACACAGCCCCCAAGCCGTCGGAGCCGAGTGCTAAGCCGAAGGACTCTTCCACGCCTTCAAAGGCCAAAGAGCACACAAAGCACCCATCACCGCGCTCGGAACCGAAAAAGTCGGCGCCAAAGCCAAATCTCCAACAGGAGGAACTGTTTCAACCGGATCCTATCGATCCTAAACAACAAACTTTATATTAACCCTAAAACTGGACATATCAATACTGTGCCACGCCACAAGCCCGTCCCTGTCGAGAAGAAGGACTCTGCTACTTCCCCTATGCCTCCTTCTTCCCCTGTCCTTCCACCTAACACCCCTCCTCTCTACACCCCTGTTACACCGCCTCAGCACGTTACATCTCCACCACATGACTATCAGGACGACCTAGGGGATGGTGGTGACCCTGATGATGTATTCCCAGACCCAGATGACCCACCACAGGACGATTGGGGCTACAATGATCCCACGGATCTTCCAGACCTCCCAAGCCCTCCACCATATCCCACAAAACCATCTCCTCCAGATGATACCATTGGCTTTGGGCAACTTATTCACAGGGCTGCTGTCTTTCATGGGGTACATATACACACCAACCCACCAGAGGAGGATTTCCTCTTAGACACATTCGAACAGTCTCAAAGAACTGTACAAACATTGCCCATGCTTAAAGGAGTTATCAAACATGCTCCTGATATATTTAAAGATCCTGTACGGGCCAGAATCCTTAACCCTAGGATAGACAAAAAATATAGACCTGCCCCTGATGACCCTGCCTACATCAAAGGCCAGCTCCCTCTCGACTCCTTGGTCGTCTCCAATGCTTGTAAGCGGGCTAATTCTCAGACTTCAGGGGACGCTCCGCCCCCTGATAAGGAGTCAAAATTGTTGGATGCCTCTGGCAAGCGAGTGGCTGCGCAGTCCACCAATCACTGGCGCATAGCTAACACCCAGGCACTGCTGGCAAGATATGATAGGGCCCACTATGACCAGCTAGAAACCCTATTGCAACACCTACCTGACCAGTACAAGACGCAGGAAAATGATCTCATTCAAGAGGGCAAATTAATCTCCAATGCGTCCATTAAGTGTGCCCTTGATGCAGCCGACACCGCCGCTAGGTCTGTCAACACCAGCGTACTTATTAGAAGGCATGCCTGGCTACGCATTTCAGGCTTCAAGCCAGAGGTTCAAACCACCATCTTAAACCAGCCGTTTAATCAGAACCAACTCTTTGGTCCGGCTGTAGACACGGCACTTGAAAAAATGAAGAAGGACACTGACACTGCCAAATCAATGGGGGTATTGCAGTCTCCTCAACAACGTGGCTCCTTTCGCCGCTCCTTCTACAGAGGAGGCTCTAGGAACACCAACACAGACAATTCCTCTTCTTATAGAAACACCACCCAAACATCTCCCAATAGAGGATACTTTAGAGGTGGTTACCGAGGCAACAACAGTAAGGGCAGAGGCCGAGGTAGTACCAACACCCGTACCTCCCCCACTCCCAAACAGTGACTTCCCTCCACTTCCCCCCGACCATTCCACTCCTGTCGGGGGACGACTAGCACTGTTCCTACCTGTCTGGAACTCCATTACAACAGACAGGTGGGTGAGACAAATTATCCAACATGGTTACTGCCTAGAACTTACCGCTGCCCCCCCCCGACATACCACCCAAGCAGCGTCCAATGTCCGCAGACCATCTTATACTTTTAAAGCAAGAAGTTCTTTCCCTGCTTCAAAAGCACGCCATAGAGCCAGTCCCTCTACTACACCAGGGCACAGGGGTTTACTCCCTATATTTCCTAATCCCCAAAAAGGATGGGACTCTAAGGCCTATTCTAGACCTCAGACCCCTCAATCAGTATATACATTCGGATCATTTTCACATGATCACTCTCCAACAAGTGCTTCCCTTACTACAACAAGAAGACTTCCTTGCCACACTAGACCTCAAGGACGCCTACTTCCACATTCCCATACATCCCGCTCACAGGAAGTATCTAAGGTTCGTACTCGATGGACAGCACTACCAGTTCAAAGTACTTCCATTCGGAGTCACCACTGCTCCCAGAGTGTTTACCAAATGCCTTGCAGTAGTAGCAGCACACCTACGAAGACAGCAAATATATGTCTTCCCATACCTAGACGACTGGCTCATCAAAGCCAGATCATTCAACCAGTGTGTCCAACACACTCATCAGACTATACAAACACTACACAACTTGGGGTTCACAATCAACTACACCAAGTCGCACCTCCAACCATCCCATATACATCAATATCTGGGAGCCACAATAAACACTTCCACGGCTCTAGCTTATCCCAGCCCAGCCAGGATAGCCAGTATACAAACCCTCATCACCAGGTTTCAAATACAACACTCTCTCCCAGCCAGAGTGTTCATGCAACTAATCGGCATGATGGCATCTTGCATTTTCATCGTCCCTCATGCAAAACTTCAAATGCGTCCCCTACAAGAGTGTCTGGCGCACCAATGGAACCAGGCTCACGGACAACTTACAGATCTGGTGTTGGTGGACAGCCGCACACATCGCTCTCTGCAGTGGTGGAACACAAAAAATGTGTCCAAAGGGCGGCCGTTCCTAGAGCCTGTTCCACAAATAGTACTGACAACGGACGCATCACTCACAGGATGGGGAGCACACCTGTTACGTCATACAACACAAGGCAAGTGGACCACTCAACAAAAGCTGCTCCACATCAATCATCTGGAGTTACTAGCTATATTCCTAGCTCTCAAATCTTTTCAACTCCACGTACAAAACAAGGCTGTCCTGATCCGAACAGACAACATCACAGCCATGTACTACATACAAAAACAGGGGGACACACACTCTCCACAACTGTCCCAGCTGGCACAGAACATCTGGAGGTGTGCCATTCCACAAAACATATACCTTCTAGCAGAACACCTACCAGGAGTTCACAATCAGATCGCCGATCTGTTAAGTCGACAGACACAACAGATTCACGAATGGGAACTACATCCACAAGTTCTTCTACCCTTTTTCCAGATGTGGGGCCAGCCAGACATAGATCTGTTCGCCACACATCAAAACGCAAAATGCCCAACCTTCGCCGCCAGGTTTCCACACCCGCAGTCCAAGGGCAATGCGATATGGATGAACTGGTCCGGCAGATTTGCGTACGCTTTTCCACCACTCCCACTTATTCCACTTGTGGTATGCAAGCTCCGACAACAGTCTCTAAAAATGATCCTAGTAACTCCCACATGGGCACGCCAACCGTGGTTCTCCACACTGCTGGAACTAACAGTAGTCCCATATCAAAAACTACACCTCTCCACATCAATGCTAACGCAGAGCCATGGAGAGATAAGGCACCCAGATCCATCACAACTGAACCTTGCGATCTGGCTCCTGAAGTCCTAGAATTCGGTTACCTTAACCTACCGCCAGACTGTATGGACATTATTAAAGAGGCTAGACGCCCTACTACCAGAGCTTGTTATGCAGCAAAATGGAAAAGATTCGCTATTTACTGCACTAACAATAATATCCAGCCATTACAGGCCTCCACGCAAAACATCATTTGCCACTTACTACATTTGCAAAGATGTAATCTTGCATACTCATCCATACGTCTGCATCTAGCAGCCCTTGCCGCTTACCTACAGAACAGGCAACACTTATCACTCTTTAGAGTCCCAGCCATTAAAGCCTTTATGGAAGGCCTTAAACGGGTCATACCTCTCAGATTACCACCTTCCCCAGTGTGGAATCTTAATATAGTACTTACTAGGCTCATGGGACCACCATTTGAACCCCTGCATAAATGCGAACTTCAATTCCTCACATGGAAAGCCGCATTCCTCATTGCAATCACCTCTCTCAGAAGAGTAAGTGAGATCCAGGCTTTAACCATACAGGAGCCTTTCTTACAAATACATCATAACAAAATAGTTCTCAGAACAAATCCAAAATTCCTTCCTAAAGTCATTTCGCCTTTCCACCTTAACCAATCGGTAGAACTACCCGTGTTTTTTCAAAACCCAGATTCTGTAGCAGAAAGAGCTCTCCACACTCTAGATGTCAAAAGAGCTCTAATGTATTACATTGACAGAACCAAGTCATTTCGCAAAACAAAACAATTGTTTGTAGCTTTCTCTCCACCACATAAAGGCAACCCCATCTCAAAAGCTGGAATTGCAAGGTGGATCATTAAATGTATCCAAATATGCTACCAAAAAGCCAAACGCACATTATCAATTCCCCCTAGAGCGCATTCAACACGCAAGCTAGGGGCTTCCATGGCATTCTTAGGGAACATCCCCCTAGAAGACATATGTAAGGCAGCCACGTGGTCTACAACACACACCTTCACTAAACACTATTGTGTTGATGTGCAAGCCAAGCAACAAGCTTTTGTGGGCCAAGCTGTCCTTAGAACACTTTTTCAAACTACTGCAACACATACAGGTGACCACCGCTAGGGGAGATACTGCTGTACAGTCTATGCACAGTGTGAGCTCTGCAGCTCACATGCCTCGAACGGAAAATGCTACTTACCAGTATGCATCTGTTCTTGGCATGTAGAGCTGCAGATCCTCACACGCCCACCCACCTCCCTGGGACCTGTATGTGTTCCAGTCCTATCTTATTTAGATATATACACATGGACATCCTTTTCTACTAACTCCATCACTCCCCATTATGGCAAAAAACAATCTGAGGATGGAGTCGATGCCCATGCGCACTATTGTCCAAAGGAGGAGTCACCTATCACATGACTACAAAAGACTTCTTCGAAGACAACAACAAAGTGCAAGCATCCGAGCCCAACACCAGATGGCGATCTAATGCACAGTGTGAGGATCTGCAGCTCTACATGCCAAGAACAGATGCATACTGGTAAGTAGCATTTTCCTTCTAAGGGTAGCCCTGTCTCCATACTCACTCACTTTAGTGTCTGGATCTCCACCATCCAGTTGCAGGAATTCAGTCTATACACTTCCATTGGGAAGCTGTATCCACTCTCAATCTTGTGCCGTGCTAAAATGGGCCATCTAACATGGATCCCACTGTCCTAGAACTAAAACCCTCACCATACGGAGTCCTTTTAACACATCTGTGCTACACCTCTTCGGTACATATATGCACTTGACATTCACACAAAAGGTTAGCACAAGAGATTGGGGCTCACACTAAAACAGAATTTTACAGTAGACTACACTCTCATCTCGAACAGGAAACCGGTCTGGTCTTCACTAATGATATACAATACTTGTTGCACTGCCACTACAACTTTAGGTATCTAACTCGGGCATGAAAATTAGTGTCATCTCGGTTATGAGCGTACGCTTCATCTGCCTCTCCAGCTTACACAACGGGTTCCGAGCTTTGCGTTGCCAGGGGTTCGACTAGGCCTCTGTGCCCACCTTATATTAGCATGATTACCTGGCCACACAAAAGGTCAAATCAGTTTCTCATGCAGTCCGACACTCAGTGCTGGAATATACACCTGCTTACCATTCTCAAGACATTTTCATCACAACCTACTCTGTTATACAGTTCATTGACTACCTTCTGTGCTTTTGCCCTGGCACAGGACTTAAGTTACCCAATCACGCTCTGCGAGGGTAGATGTTTCACATTGTCAACAGGTCCCCGAAACTAGGAAGCCTGTCCTGATGAAGACCGCTACAGAGGGTAGAACCACACTGCATTGACTACACAGAGGAGAACTATGAATTCAATTTTGAATATGAGAGATTTCCTTTACATCATTCCAATCAGTGAAGCATATTTTTCATAACCCCATGCTGTCCTTTTTGAAAAGCAACATTGATCGGCCCGACCGTATTGTGTGGAATCGTTTGAGGAGGTGGGTTGCGGTCCGGGTGTAGAGTGCATTTCCGTACTCCAGTTGGCTGGTGACAAGGGCTTGGGTGACAGTCTATCTGGTGCTGACGGGAATCCATCTGAAAATCTTACGGAGCATGCAGAGGGTGTGGAAGCAGGAGGAGGCTACTGCGTGGACCTCTTGTTTCATGGAGAATTGGTTGTCCAGGATGATTCCGAGGTTGCGGGCGTGGTTGGTGGGGGTGGTAACACGATCAAGTGCAGGAGGCCAATATGTGTCTGTGAGAAAGTGCCCTCTTTCTGCATGGTGTAGGCCCCACTTTTTGCTGAATTGCTGATGTTCTTTGACTGAGTGTGCCCTGGGATCCTGCTAATTGGGTACCCAGGGCCTATATTCCTTCCCTAAAACTGCATTGAAGCCTAAACCCAATTGGCATCCCTGGCTACAGGTGGGTCCCTGGTAAATGGTACCACAGGTACCCAGGGCACTGTGACCAGGTGTAGAAAAAAAAACTTTTTAGGGGTTCACTGATGCACCTGGTCCTGTAGTGTAGCTCCTATTTCCCTAATAGGCTCTGCGCATTGGAATAATATATCCTATAGGTTTGACATAGGACTAAGGTCGGTATGTCCCTATCGAGTATATTAAACTTAATTACTTGTGCCAGCTAGCTCAGAGGCCACTAGAAACTTCTTGACAACAAGAAGGGAGTAGTTTCTGGCAGCCGCAAAACATGACCACTGTGTTTCCCTTACAGAATCAGGACGTGTCCCAGAGTCGTAGAAACAATAGATAACTATTTCACTCAGCTCAGTTGTGCATGATTCAGTTACTTCTCAAAGTTACACAGAAATAACAGACAGGCGTTTCAATAAAAGGTTTATTGAACAGTCTTGTTTCTGTTGTAAGTTAGATGTGCTGTTACGATCACAAGACAGTATGCGAGATAAATAATGTACAGAGTGAGCAGTAGAAATAAATAATACTGCGTTAGCATTATCTTTTCAGCATATATGCATTTACATAAAATGACATAGCCTAAAAATGCGAGTACTCATACGATGCGTTTCTAGCCTAGTTCTACCCAGTGTGCCTAACCTTTTCTAGGTGTAGGGAGAAGTAGAAGTAGGTGCTGTATTCCTGTCTAGAGTACACTAAGAGTAAGTTACGCCTAGTATGCCAAGAGTCTAGTATGCCAAGAGTCCCTCTAGGTTCTGGTCTGCTCCATACCTGAAGAATGAGAGAGGTAGGAATCTCTTTCCAGACTCGAACTCCAACACCCCGCAAGGGAAGTTAGATCACTGGAAGCTGGACTCTCTGCGAGCAGGAATGACCGCGTCTTCTCAGTGCGTCCGGCCGGGAAACTGGCTCCTCTGAAGTCGAGGTCTCCTCTGATTTACAGGGGTTTGGGAAGGTATATTTATACCTGAAAATGTTAGCATTGACGTGAGTTGGGCAGCGAAAGACGTCATGAATGAACCTCTAGGGATTAACGGTTCATGCATAATGTATGAGTCCTTGAAGAAATCAATAGTCCTGGGCAAGGGAAACTCCCGCAGCCTGAGGGTCTGTTTTTTTCATGGACTCGTTGAGACGCTAGGGTGGACGGATGTCGGAATCCATGCCTGTATTTGGAGAGCATGGTCTATGCCTAAATAAGGTCTGGGTTTTTATGCCTATATAAGGGCAAGGCGAATTGTGTCTATATAAGGACATGATTCTGGAAAGCCCGTTAATGGACACCCTATAAAGTATACAACACCCACTCCTCTTTTGTGTATACAATACTAAAATGCTAAACATTTAAAATGCTAAACATAAAAATGGAGTACTGCATATTAAAACATATCCTAAAAGCATTAAAAGACATATTAAAATGCAAAGGTTTCCGTACATCATTAAGCAGTGCTTCATATTTCCAGCATAAAGTATGAAATAAATGCATTTGGAACGAAATATAAAAGCAATATTTACATATGACGAAAATGATTGATAAGGACATTCAAAATCAGTCATTTCCTGTCATGAAATTTAAATGAACTGATTTAGACACACAAGACGACTAAGTGTCCCTGGAAGTACTGCCAAGTCTGTATTATAAGGCTAGTTTTACTTTAAGCAGATTGAAGTGCCATTTTCGTTCAAAAAATGGGACAAAAGTTCAAATTTGGAAGAGTTCCAAGTTTTCGAAAAATGAAGGCCAAATTGTTGCTGTTGCACTGGAACAGAGTATGCCGAATCAGAGTCAGTTTACGAGTCTGGTGTAAACATGAGATCATCTACTTCAATAGACAAAACATCATCTATTGCCGCTGGTGTAAGTTGGAACACCTCGTGTAGAAGATTGATCGCACAAAGATGGGAAGCATCGCTCTCAGCAGAGGTCGCCGCAGCAATGTTCACGTCAGTTGTTACCTCTGTGCCTGGAGTTGTTTCTCGTACCTCAGCAGCAGGAGGCGACTGTGAGATTTCAATGAATGCTGACATCAGAATTGGAAGCCTCTGGGGACAACACAGAGCATGGGCCGTTATCGGGACCAGCAAAGTATCGACGTCCTTTGGCGCAGCTGATGGATATGTCAGACAAGCGTCCAACACGCATTCCTTTCCGCATAGCAGGCATCGTAGAACAGGTAAGATGCAATCTTGCCAGATTGGTCTAAATGACAGGAACCACATGGTATTAAGGTCCCGTAGACGAGTCATGCCCAGTAGCTGTACTATTCGCCCACGGCATTGTCTTTCAAGGAGAGTTCTCTCCATTTCGCTCGGAGTGATGTCGGCGAATCGGCTGGCCATAGCGCAATAGCAGACAGATGAATAAAATTCCGGCAACAAGTGCGAGAATTAAGGGTATGCCACCAAACACCGAATGAGCAAAGTTGGGGATGATTCCAAGTATTGCCTGAAACTGTGCTAACAGACCGGAGCAAATGCTCTTAAATACATGTACAATTCCTGTTGTATCTGACATGTTAAAGGTACGTGATATCATTTCTACGAAATGTATAGGGCAGTTTGTACGTATTAGAGTCTGTATCTCAGCCGAAGTCCTTGCTACTTGTAGATCATAGGTTTCTTTGGCCGAGGTCAAAGGCACTGTTTGCTGTAAAAGCATGGCTTTCATTCTGCTCAAAGTATCAAATCTTATAAAGGAGATGCTCAGCGAAGGCCATAAAGGCGACTCCCTGACTGTGTCTATTGGGGAAACAATACTTGCATACAGCAAGTGACCCTGGAGTTGACCGTTACTAGATATGGGATGCCTGGCAACATTCCACAGCAACTCTGATCATTCAGCATGAGGTAACTCCCATTAGAAAGTTGTCCAAACGTTGGATTAATCACAGCAGCTGGTGTACCTCGCTGGTGGCAAGACAAGTTTGCCACAGAACCATTACAAGCCCCGTGTAAAGAAATGTCTTGACAAATGAGTGAACTGGTCAGTGCATGTTTACAGTTGGTACCACTAAGAAACACTTCACGATCCCCACTCCAACATCTATGTGTATACGGTAAATCCCAAGATGTCTTAATGTATTCCTTACCCAACCTTTCATATTTGCCTGTTTGCATCTGTCTGAGGCAATACTGAAACTGAAAAGTAGTCACAGGTAATGTTATTTTGCCATGAATGACCCATTCTGCAGCTGGTTTTTCTGCCACTGTAAATGGTAATTTCTCCAGTTTTTCAATGCTCAGCACTGTATACCTTGCTCCTCTTTGTGCCAGTTCGATCTGTTTATCAGTTAGATTGTATTCTGCAAACAGAGATGACGTGTTGATAAACGCCAAGGCACATAGCCCGCTCGCAAAGATTGCAGCGTCCATGTCAATGACACTATAGAACGTAATTGGGATTGACCTTGTAACATAGCCAAATCTTGTTCTAGAATGTCGATAGCAGAGGATACAATGCCATCCAATGAATAAATCCTGGAGGACAAGGTTGTTAACCCATTGTCGACTACAGAGAGTGTTTTCTCTAAATTAATACGATCAAGTTCACGTATTCGTTCTGCAGCCTCTATCTGTGACACTTTCCATGCTTCGTTATAAGCAGCATAGATGCCGGCATATATGAAACGTTTTTGACGCGGTTTTCTTGGTCCAAGCAAGAATTCCCTAAGATCTGCGTCCTCTTTAAGTAAGGTTAAGTGTTGCTTCACATCCTGTAGTGTAGATTTATGCAGCCAATCGAGGCATAATTTTCCTACACTGTATGTTGTTACTACCCCCGGATGTTGTCTTTGGACATATCTTGGGTCTGGCCTATGAACAGTAAAGCCCTGAGTTTTGTTCAAGAACCTTTCCTGACAGTTGTTTGTGTCTGTGGGCCAGATCAACCATTTTTTCCAATTTGGATGAGTTCTGTTGAGTTGTAGTATATTGTCAACTGTCACCACTGCCTTTGTATTATTATCACTGGCAGGTGTTGGCACAGAAGGTGTTTTATATCTCTTTGATCTTGGCTAATCCAAGACAAGATGTCTGTTGGACGGTGTCATTCAAAAACAGTATTTGTTCAGGGATTATACAGGCTCTAAATAAAGCTTCCATACCCTGTACTTGCCAATCTTTACTACCCCAGACAGTTTTTGTCTCAATTGTGTCTTTCCATAAGTCAAAACCCTGTATAGACAGTTGGGCAATAAATGCTTCAGAGTAAATCTGTTTTGTATTGGTTAACATAATTTTCAGTCCTGTTTTGTTTACATTTCTGTAGTAAAATGTTTCTGGGTCAGATGTATTATAACCTGAAAAATATGAAAATTTACTAGCAAAAGTTTTTGAACTACCTTGTGGTGGTTTAGGACAATGTTCCCATTGGTTAAACATAAACACATTTCTTGGATATGCAGTTTTGTGCAAATAATGATGACCATAGTGGTTATAACAATACAGTTCTTCATAATCGGATGAACCTTCTAAAAAATCATTCTTAGAAAATGCAGCAGATTTTTCTAGATCAAACATTATATCGGTCACAGTCTCAAAGTCCCAATCATCTGAATAGGTACTGGACGTAATTAAATCACTTAGTGAAATTTTAAACAAATGTCGAATGTTCAATTGTTCACTCGGACCGAAGATTTCATAATCTGTTTTGTCCCACACTATACCATCCTGTATAGGAACAGCTGTGATGTTCACTGATGACAAGTCTCTTGCTTCACGATGGGAGGATTTATGTGGTTTCAAAAGTACGTTTACGTCTTTTCCTTCACTGTTCACATGGATGTATTTTCCACTTATAAGCATGCTTATTGTTGTTACCAAAGCTAGCCAGAGCAGGAAAACAAAAAGTCCAGATGTAATCCAGAGTTCAATCCATGGAGAAACCAGATAAGTCTTTTCCAGAAAGTGAATAAAGTCTTGTACTTGCTGCTTGAGTTTTGATGATGCTGGCCTCGTTTCAGGTTCACTTGGATCCTCTGAAAATGTATCAAAGTCAATGAAATAGCCAGAAGCAGTTCTGTCAATTGTTGGAATTGCATCAGGATTTGTTGAAATCACAGGAACCAGTTCTTCACGAGTCACGTTGGTGTAGACAGGTGTATTTGGACGAACTGTTACTTGGTTGTCAAGAGGGATGAGTTCCATTGCTTGGTTGCCTAGTCCTTCATTTGTTACAGCTGAATTCTCGATCGTGATCAGTCTTTCAGTCTGAACCTCTTGAATAGTAGCGAGAGGAGTGCGTCTGCTACTAGGTCGGAGTCCACGAGGCCTACTGCTTAGTATTGGCCACATACTGTGGTTTGATCAGGTCGATTGACACAAATCTTTTCTCCTTTCTTCCAGCAAGGGGCGGCAGAAGTACTGTCCTTGTTCCTTGAACAGCTAGAACAGGTACCGGTTGTCTGTAAGAAGGTCCAAATTCCTTCTTGTCCGCTATTTTTCTCTGACCAGATCCCCAACTTTTGGAATCCAGACAGGCCTTGCTGGGACCGCCGATGTTTCCCCAGTGGTGGTTGGCTGTAGGGATACGTTGCTTTGTTTCGTTCTTAATTTGTTAAGATACTGTAAAACAGCCAAACGATCTTTGATATCAAATGGTCTCATGTCCACCACTGTGCCTACGTGTTCTAAGTCTGGAACCCACATTCTTGTCCCAAATAGGACCTCATATGGAGTGACTCCCCTAGAGAACTTCTTGGCAGGTTAAGTGCGCGCTGAATGCTATTGAGGTGTTTGACCCACCCATCACCCGAGCCTAATACCCTAGCTGTTATAGACTGCTTTATGTCCCAGTTTTTCCTTTCCACAACAGAATTTCCCTCAGGATGGAATGGAGAGGAGTACCGCAATGCAACGCCCAGACTGGCCATGGCCTCCTTGTAAGCCCTAGAGCTAAACGCAGGACCCTGGTCAGAATGTAGCGTGCCTATTGCGTATGTGCCGATAAAGCCTCGCAAATCTTTTATAACAGTTCGAGCGTCAGCTGAGCGCTGAGGCCATAACCATAGGAACCTAGATTTAGTATTTGCGGGAGTGCCTTTGTCCAGTGGGACGTAGGCGAGTAAATAGCCTAATGCTGTCTAACAGTGGTGTCTGCACTGGGCTGCCGCATTCGCAGCATGGTGTCTGGTGGCTTTCTCGCTGTAATTTACAGTCTAAGCAATTGTCGATAAATGTGTATTTCCGTATTCATTCCAGGCCACCAGTACATTTCTTTTAATGTCAAAATTGTTTTAGAGATCCCTTGATGTGTCAGACCCTCCCCCAAATGTGTTTCATAAATCAAGGCTGCTCTTCGTTCCATGTTTGGAATTACCCTATCCCCCACTCCAGGGATTCGAGCAAAAGGAACGTTATTCGCATCAATTACATAAGAGTACTTGAGTGGAAACTTTTTTGGTAACGCTGCACTGCTGCCTTTGCTTGAAGCATTGACAGCTAACATTATCTCACCGTCTATTTTTGTTTTGGAACGAGTGATCGCAGCTACGGAAGCAGTCTGAACAGCCCCCTTCGCGGCTTCGTCAGCCAATGAATTCCCTGCAACGTGAACGCCATCACGCTGATGACTCAGTGTGTGAATCACGTGAGCCTTTGGTAGTTCGTTTTTCAACTGAACTACTTTTTCCCAAAGCAATTTGTGCTTTATTGTGCCACCCTTCGCATCTTTGAAACCATTTTCAAGCCAGGTTCGTATATAGTCATTATACGACTGAACACAGTAATAGGAATCGCACACTATCAGTGTGAGGAATTCTCGATCCGTACTCTCAAGTGCCAGTTTGAATGCTTGTAGTTCAGCTCGCTGAGCTGTACAATCACCTAGTGACTGAGTTTTTGTGACCATAGGTCTGAAGATGCCATTTCGCATGCGACCTTTAACGATAGCACACGCTGCACTGTAAGCTTGCTTACTCCCTGTTGCGGGCTGTGCGGATCAGTCAGTGTAAATTACGAATTCATACTGATCGAGAGGCAGAATCTCAGTGGGCAGAGGACATTCTTGTTCATATTGGAGAAATGCCTGTGTTTTTAAATCTGGATCAAAAACATATTCAACATCAGTTGCAGCAAGAGAATGAACCCACTGTATCCATCTCGGATGTAAAGCTTTAGCATTTGGAATGCTCGCTTTTGTCACCGCTTCTAAAGCTGGTACTGGGGTAACGACAATTATGCGTTTCCCTTGGGCTAAGGCTCTTTCTTTTGCTACAGCTGTTTGAACTGCTGTCAGAATTTTTTCAGTTGAACTGAAACGCATTTCTGCTTGTGTATACAAATGTGATTTGTATGCAATTGGTACTTTCTCACCCTCATTAAAGGTTAAGTAAGTGAATCCACATTGACCCGAAATTATTCGAATCACCAAATTTCTTTGATTTACGCGTGTTTGTAAGTGATTTGTTGCTAACATGTTAGCCTGGAGTGAACGCAAAATTTCTGTGTGTTCCTGTGTCCAGTTTTTAATTGAAAAATCAGGTTTGATTAATGCGTAGAGAGGTTTAACCCTTTCTGCGTAGTTTAGAATGTGTGTTCTTCCAAAATTGAGGAATCCCAGGATTGATTGTAAGTTTTTTTGCGTTTTTGGAGGTTGGAGCAGCGCACATTTCTCTAGAAAGTTAGCTGCCAAGCTCTTGCCTTCACTTGAAAGCTCATATCCTAAAAATAGGACATTGAGATGGGCAATTCGGTGCTGTGGTGGTTGGACTGTAAAAGTCCGCATGACATATTGAACCAATTGTCTGTAGATTTTTATTAGTTCTTGTAGTTGAACAAGTAAGTCCTCATCTGACATTATGTCAAGTTCAGGATGAGGTGTGTAGCCGGCTAGAATCGGCCATGTTACTCCTGGTCTACCTAGTGGACCGAGCCTTGTTATATTTCTGTGATGTTTTAGGGCGCCTTTAAACCAGAGCTGATGTTCCTGGTATGTTAATGGAATCTCTATATCCTCGAAAGGAATGTATTCCTCTGGTGTTTCATCTTCCTTGTAGAAGTGAAACATTTTAGTTACTGGATTGGATTCAGGAAATATTACCCATGAATAGAATACCTCTGTCTGAAAGGATTCATGTGCCTCAATCACGAAAACTGCTCTACCTCCTCTCGGTGGTAGGCCATGTTTTTATAAGTTTTAGAGTAATGGCTCTTCTTAAGTTTGGAGCGATGTCGATGACACCCTCCTCGGTTTCATTTAAACCGATGAAGTTAAAAAGTGCTGGCTGGGCTGGATCAGCCTCAGCTCCACCGTTTCCGGCGTCTTCATTCATTTTGTTTTATGAAAAATGTAGAACAAATTTCAAGGAAACAAAGATAAGGTGCACAATATTGTGGGACACTGCATCCTTCAACGTTGAGCAAACCAAACAGCTAATATATAGGGTACTGCCCTATGTAGCCGTGGCGGATACTAACCCTGCCCACTCCAGACGTCTTTTGGAGTATATGGGTAGGGGTCTCTGAGAGAGAAAAGAAAGCACAGCTGAGTTACTCAGTATCTAACGTTGAATTACTGCCTTACCAAACCGTTGGGCGCCATGTAGTGTAGCTCCTATTTCCCTAATAGGCTCTGCGCATTGGAATAATATATCCTATAGGTTTGACATAGGACTAAGGTCGGTATGTCCCTATCGAGTATATTAAACTTAATTACTTGTGCCAGCTAGCTCAGAGGCCACTAGAAACTTCTTGACAACAAGAAGGGAGTAGTTTCTGGCAGCCGCAAAACATGACCACTGTGTTTCCCTTACAGAATCAGGACGTGTCCCAGAGTCGTAGAAACAATAGATAACTATTTCACTCAGCTCAGTTGTGCATGATTCAGTTACTTCTCAAAGTTACACAGAAATAACAGACGGGCGTTTCAATAAAAGGTTTATTGAACAGTCTTGTTTCTGTTGTAAGTTAGATGTGCTGTTACGATCACAAGACAGTATGCGAGATAAATAATGTACAGAGTGAGCAGTAGAAATAAATAATACTGCGTTAGCATTATCTTTTCAGCATATATGCATTTACATAAAATGACATAGCCTAAAAATGCGAGTACTCATACGATGCGTTTCTAGCCTAGTTCTACCCAGTGTGCCTAACCTTTTCTAGGTGTAGGGAGAAGTAGAAGTAGGTGCTGTATTCCTGTCTAGAGTACACTAAGAGTAAGTTACGCCTAGTATGCCAAGAGTCTAGTATGCCAAGAGTCCCTCTAGGTTCTGGTCTGCTCCATACCTGAAGAATGAGAGAGGTAGGAATCTCTTTCCAGACTCGAACTCCAACACCCCGCAAGGGAAGTTAGATCACTGGAAGCTGGACTCTCTGCGAGCAGGAATGACCGCGTCTTCTCAGTGCGTCCGGCCGGGAAACTGGCTCCTCTGAAGTCGAGGTCTCCTCTGATTTACAGGGGTTTGGGAAGGTATATTTATACCTGAAAATGTTAGCATTGACGTGAGTTGGGCAGCGAAAGACGTCATGAATGAACCTCTAGGGATTAACGGTTCATGCATAATGTATGAGTCCTTGAAGAAATCAATAGTCCTGGGCAAGGGAAACTCCCGCAGCCTGAGGGTCTGTTTTTTCATGGACTCGTTGAGACGCTAGGGTGGACGGATGTCGGAATCCATGCCTGTATTTGGAGAGCATGGTCTATGCCTAAATAAGGTCTGGGTTTTTATGCCTATATAAGGGCAAGGCGAATTGTGTCTATATAAGGACATGATTCTGGAAAGCCCGTTAATGGACACCCTATAAAGTATACAACACCCACTCCTCTTTTGTGTATACAATACTAAAATGCTAAACATTTAAAATGCTAAACATAAAAATGGAGTACTGCATATTAAAACATATCCTAAAAGCATTAAAAGACATATTAAAATGCAAAGGTTTCCGTACATCATTAAGCAGTGCTTCATATTTCCAGCATAAAGTATGAAATAAATGCATTTGGAACGAAATATAAAAGCAATATTTACATATGACGAAAATGATTGATAAGGACATTCAAAATCAGTCATTTCCTGTCATGAAATTTAAATGAACTGATTTAGACACACAAGACGACTAAGTGTCCCTGGAAGTACTGCCAAGTCTGTATTATAAGGCTAGTTTTACTTTAAGCAGATTGAAGTGCCATTTTCGTTCAAAAAATGGGACAAAAGTTCAAATTTGGAAGAGTTCCAAGTTTTCGAAAAATGAAGGCCAAATTGTTGCTGTTGCACTGGAACAGAGTATGCCGAATCAGAGTCAGTTTACGAGTCTGGTGTAAACATGAGATCATCTACTTCAATAGACAAAACATCATCTATTGCCGCTGGTGTAAGTTGGAACACCTCGTGTAGAAGATTGATCGCACAAAGATGGGAAGCATCGCTCTCAGCAGAGGTCGCCGCAGCAATGTTCACGTCAGTTGTTACCTCTGTGCCTGGAGTTGTTTCTCGTACCTCAGCAGCAGGAGGCGACTGTGAGATTTCAATGAATGCTGACATCAGAATTGGAAGCCTCTGGGGACAACACAGAGCATGGGCCGTTATCGGGACCAGCAAAGTATCGACGTCCTTTGGCGCAGCTGATGGATATGTCAGACAAGCGTCCAACACGCATTCCTTTCCGCATAGCAGGCATCGTAGAACAGGTAAGATGCAATCTTGCCAGATTGGTCTAAATGACAGGAACCACATGGTATTAAGGTCCCGTAGACGAGTCATGCCCAGTAGCTGTACTATTCGCCCACGGCATTGTCTTTCAAGGAGAGTTCTCTCCATTTCGCTCGGAGTGATGTCGGCGAATCGGCTGGCCATAGCGCAATAGCAGACAGATGAATAAAATTCCGGCAACAAGTGCGAGAATTAAGGGTATGCCACCAAACACCGAATGAGCAAAGTTGGGGATGATTCCAAGTATTGCCTGAAACTGTGCTAACAGACCGGAGCAAATGCTCTTAAATACATGTACAATTCCTGTTGTATCTGACATGTTAAAGGTACGTGATATCATTTCTACGAAATGTATAGGGCAGTTTGTACGTATTAGAGTCTGTATCTCAGCCGAAGTCCTTGCTACTTGTAGATCATAGGTTTCTTTGGCCGAGGTCAAAGGCACTGTTTGCTGTAAAAGCATGGCTTTCATTCTGCTCAAAGTATCAAATCTTATAAAGGAGATGCTCAGCGAAGGCCATAAAGGCGACTCCCTGACTGTGTCTATTGGGGAAACAATACTTGCATACAGCAAGTGACCCTGGAGTTGACCGTTACTAGATATGGGATGCCTGGCAACATTCCACAGCAACTCTGATCATTCAGCATGAGGTAACTCCCATTAGAAAGTTGTCCAAACGTTGGATTAATCACAGCAGCTGGTGTACCCCGCTGGTGGCAAGACAAGTTTGCCACAGAACCATTACAAGCCCCGTGTAAAGAAATGTCTTGACAAATGAGTGAACTGGTCAGTGCATGTTTACAGTTGGTACCACTAAGAAACACTTCACGATCCCCACTCCAACATCTATGTGTATACGGTAAATCCCAAGATGTCTTAATGTATTCCTTACCCAACCTTTCATATTTGCCTGTTTGCATCTGTCTGAGGCAATACTGAAACTGAAAAGTAGTCACAGGTAATGTTATTTTGCCATGAATGACCCATTCTGCAGCTGGTTTTTCTGCCACTGTAAATGGTAATTTCTCCAGTTTTTCAATGCTCAGCACTGTATACCTTGCTCCTCTTTGTGCCAGTTCGATCTGTTTATCAGTTAGATTGTATTCTGCAAACAGAGATGACGTGTTGATAAACGCCAAGGCACATAGCCCGCTCGCAAAGATTGCAGCGTCCATGTCAATGACACTATAGAACGTAATTGGGATTGACCTTGTAACATAGCCAAATCTTGTTCTAGAATGTCGATAGCAGAGGATACAATGCCATCCAATGAATAAATCCTGGAGGACAAGGTTGTTAACCCATTGTCGACTACAGAGAGTGTTTTCTCTAAATTAATACGATCAAGTTCACGTATTCGTTCTGCAGCCTCTATCTGTGACACTTTCCATGCTTCGTTATAAGCAGCATAGATGCCGGCATATATGAAACGTTTTTGACGCGGTTTTCTTGGTCCAAGCAAGAATTCCCTAAGATCTGCGTCCTCTTTAAGTAAGGTTAAGTGTTGCTTCACATCCTGTAGTGTAGATTTATGCAGCCAATCGAGGCATAATTTTCCTACACTGTATGTTGTTACTACCCCGGATGTTGTCTTTGGACATATCTTGGGTCTGGCCTATGAACAGTAAAGCCCTGAGTTTTGTTCAAGAACCTTTCCTGACAGTTGTTTGTGTCTGTGGGCCAGATCAACCATTTTTTCCAATTTGGATGAGTTCTGTTGAGTTGTAGTATATTGTCAACTGTCACCACTGCCTTTGTATTATTATCACTGGCAGGTGTTGGCACAGAAGGTGTTTTATATCTCTTTGATCTTGGCTAATCCAAGACAAGATGTCTGTTGGACGGTGTCATTCAAAAACAGTATTTGTTCAGGGATTATACAGGCTCTAAATAAAGCTTCCATACCCTGTACTTGCCAATCTTTACTACCCCAGACAGTTTTTGTCTCAATTGTGTCTTTCCATAAGTCAAAACCCTGTATAGACAGTTGGGCAATAAATGCTTCAGAGTAAATCTGTTTTGTATTGGTTAACATAATTTTCAGTCCTGTTTTGTTTACATTTCTGTAGTAAAATGTTTCTGGGTCAGATGTATTATAACCTGAAAAATATGAAAATTTACTAGCAAAAGTTTTTGAACTACCTTGTGGTGGTTTAGGACAATGTTCCCATTGGTTAAACATAAACACATTTCTTGGATATGCAGTTTTGTGCAAATAATGATGACCATAGTGGTTATAACAATACAGTTCTTCATAATCGGATGAACCTTCTAAAAAATCATTCTTAGAAAATGCAGCAGATTTTTCTAGATCAAACATTATATCGGTCACAGTCTCAAAGTCCCAATCATCTGAATAGGTACTGGACGTAATTAAATCACTTAGTGAAATTTTAAACAAATGTCGAATGTTCAATTGTTCACTCGGACCGAAGATTTCATAATCTGTTTTGTCCCACACTATACCATCCTGTATAGGAACAGCTGTGATGTTCACTGATGACAAGTCTCTTGCTTCACGATGGGAGGATTTATGTGGTTTCAAAAGTACGTTTACGTCTTTTCCTTCACTGTTCACATGGATGTATTTTCCACTTATAAGCATGCTTATTGTTGTTACCAAAGCTAGCCAGAGCAGGAAAACAAAAAGTCCAGATGTAATCCAGAGTTCAATCCATGGAGAAACCAGATAAGTCTTTTCCAGAAAGTGAATAAAGTCTTGTACTTGCTGCTTGAGTTTTGATGATGCTGGCCTCGTTTCAGGTTCACTTGGATCCTCTGAAAATGTATCAAAGTCAATGAAATAGCCAGAAGCAGTTCTGTCAATTGTTGGAATTGCATCAGGATTTGTTGAAATCACAGGAACCAGTTCTTCACGAGTCACGTTGGTGTAGACAGGTGTATTTGGACGAACTGTTACTTGGTTGTCAAGAGGGATGAGTTCCATTGCTTGGTTGCTTAGTCCTTCATTTGTTACAGCTGAATTCTCGATCGTGATCAGTCTTTCAGTCTGAACCTCTTGAATAGTAGCGAGAGGAGTGCGTCTGCTACTAGGTCGGAGTCCACGAGGCCTACTGCTTAGTATTGGCCACATACTGTGGTTTGATCAGGTCGATTGACACAAATCTTTTCTCCTTTCTTCCAGCAAGGGGCGGCAGAAGTACTGTCCTTGTTCCTTGAACAGCTAGAACAGGTACCGGTTGTCTGTAAGAAGGTCCAAATTCCTTCTTGTCCGCTATTTTTTCTCTGACCAGATCCCCAACTTTTGGAATCCAGACAGGCCTTGCTGGGACCGCCGATGTTTCCCCAGTGGTGGTTGGCTGTAGGGATACGTTGCTTTGTTTCGTTCTTAATTTGTTAAGATACTGTAAAACAGCCAAACGATCTTTGATATCAAATGGTCTCATGTCCACCACTGTGCCTACGTGTTCTAAGTCTGGAACCCACATTCTTGTCCCAAATAGGACCTCATATGGAGTGACTCCCCCTAGAGAACTTCTTGGCAGGTTAAGTGCGCGCTGAATGCTATTGAGGTGTTTGACCCACCCATCACCCGAGCCTAATACCCTAGCTGTTATAGACTGCTTTATGTCCCAGTTTTTCCTTTCCACAACAGAATTTCCCTCAGGATGGAATGGAGAGGAGTACCGCAATGCAACGCCCAGACTGGCCATGGCCTCCTTGTAAGCCCTAGAGCTAAACGCAGGACCCTGGTCAGAATGTAGCGTGCCTATTGCGTATGTGCCGATAAAGCCTCGCAAATCTTTTATAACAGTTCGAGCGTCAGCTGAGCGCTGAGGCCATAACCATAGGAACCTAGATTTAGTATTTGCGGGAGTGCCTTTGTCCAGTGGGACGTAGGCGAGTAAATAGCCTAATGCTGTCTAACAGTGGTGTCTGCACTGGGCTGCCGCATTCGCAGCATGGTGTCTGGTGGCTTTCTCGCTGTAATTTACAGTCTAAGCAATTGTCGATAAATGTGTATTTCCGTATTCATTCCAGGCCACCAGTACATTTCTTTTAATGTCAAAATTGTTTTAGAGATCCCTTGATGTGTCAGACCCTCCCCCAAATGTGTTTCATAAATCAAGGCTGCTCTTCGTTCCATGTTTGGAATTACCCTATCCCCCACTCCAGGGATTCGAGCAAAAGGAACGTTATTCGCATCAATTACATAAGAGTACTTGAGTGGAAACTTTTTGGTAACGCTGCACTGCTGCCTTTGCTTGAAGCATTGACAGCTAACATTATCTCACCGTCTATTTTTGTTTTGGAACGAGTGATCGCAGCTACGGAAGCAGTCTGAACAGCCCCCTTCGCGGCTTCGTCAGCCAATGAATTCCCTGCAACGTGAACGCCATCACGCTGATGACTCAGTGTGTGAATCACGTGAGCCTTTGGTAGTTCGTTTTTCAACTGAACTACTTTTTCCCAAAGCAATTTGTGCTTTATTGTGCCACCCTTCGCATCTTTGAAACCATTTTCAAGCCAGGTTCGTATATAGTCATTATACGACTGAACACAGTAATAGGAATCGCACACTATCAGTGTGAGGAATTCTCGATCCGTACTCTCAAGTGCCAGTTTGAATGCTTGTAGTTCAGCTCGCTGAGCTGTACAATCACCTAGTGACTGAGTTTTTGTGACCATAGGTCTGAAGATGCCATTTCGCATGCGACCTTTAACGATAGCACACGCTGCACTGTAAGCTTGCTTACTCCTGTTGCGGGCTGTGCGGATCAGTCAGTGTAAATTACGCAATTCATACTGATCGAGAGGCAGAATCTCAGTGGGCAGAGGACATTCTTGTTCATATTGGAGAAATGCCTGTGTTTTTAAATCTGGATCAAAAACATATTCAACATCAGTTGCAGCAAGAGAATGAACCCACTGTATCCATCTCGGATGTAAAGCTTTAGCATTTGGAATGCTCGCTTTTGTCACCGCTTCTAAAGCTGGTACTGGGGTAACGACAATTATGCGTTTCCCTTGGGCTAAGGCTCTTTCTTTTGCTACAGCTGTTTGAACTGCTGTCAGAATTTTTTCAGTTGAACTGAAACGCATTTCTGCTTGTGTATACAAATGTGATTTGTATGCAATTGGTACTTTCTCACCCTCATTAAAGGTTAAGTAAGTGAATCCACATTGACCCGAAATTATTCGAATCACCAAATTTCTTTGATTTACGCGTGTTTGTAAGTGATTTGTTGCTAACATGTTAGCCTGGAGTGAACGCAAAATTTCTGTGTGTTCCTGTGTCCAGTTTTTAATTGAAAAATCAGGTTTGATTAATGCGTAGAGAGGTTTAACCCTTTCTGCGTAGTTTAGAATGTGTGTTCTTCCAAAATTGAGGAATCCCAGGATTGATTGTAAGTTTTTTTGCGTTTTTGGAGGTTGGAGCAGCGCACATTTCTCTAGAAAGTTAGCTGCCAAGCTCTTGCCTTCACTTGAAAGCTCATATCCTAAAAATAGGACATTGAGATGGGCAATTCGGTGCTGTGGTGGTTGGACTGTAAAAGTCCGCATGACATATTGAACCAATTGTCTGTAGATTTTTATTAGTTCTTGTAGTTGAACAAGTAAGTCCTCATCTGACATTATGTCAAGTTCAGGATGAGGTGTGTAGCCGGCTAGAATCGGCCATGTTACTCCTGGTCTACCTAGTGGACCGAGCCTTGTTATATTTCTGTGATGTTTTAGGGCGCCTTTAAACCAGAGCTGATGTTCCTGGTATGTTAATGGAATCTCTATATCCTCGAAAGGAATGTATTCCTCTGGTGTTTCATCTTCCTTGTAGAAGTGAAACATTTTAGTTACTGGATTGGATTCAGGAAATATTACCCATGAATAGAATACCTCTGTCTGAAAGGATTCATGTGCCTCAATCACGAAAACTGCTCTACCTCCTCTCGGTGGTAGGCCATGTTTTTATAAGTTTTAGAGTAATGGCTCTTCTTAAGTTTGGAGCGATGTCGATGACACCCTCCTCGGTTTCATTTAAACCGATGAAGTTAAAAAGTGCTGGCTGGGCTGGATCAGCCTCAGCTCCACCGTTTCCGGCGTCTTCATTCATTTTGTTTTATGAAAAATGTAGAACAAATTTCAAGGAAACAAAGATAAGGTGCACAATATTGTGGGACACTGCATCCTTCAACGTTGAGCAAACCAAACAGCTAATATATAGGGTACTGCCCTATGTAGCCGTGGCGGATACTAACCCTGCCCACTCCAGACGTCTTTTGGAGTATATGGGTAGGGGTCTCTGAGAGAGAAAAGAAAGCACAGCTGAGTTACTCAGTATCTAACGTTGAATTACTGCCTTACCAAACCGTTGGGCGCCATGTAGTGTAGCTCCTATTTCCCTAATAGGCTCTGCGCATTGGAATAATATATCCTATAGGTTTGACATAGGACTAAGGTCGGTATGTCCCTATCGAGTATATTAAACTTAATTACTTGTGCCAGCTAGCTCAGAGGCCACTAGAAACTTCTTGACAACAAGAAGGGAGTAGTTTCTGGCAGCCGCAAAACATGACCACTGTGTTTCCCTTACAGAATCAGGACGTGTCCCAGAGTCGTAGAAACAATAGATAACTATTTCACTCAGCTCAGTTGTGCATGATTCAGTTACTTCTCCAAGTTACACAGAAATAACAGACGGGCGTTTCAATAAAAGATTTATTGAACAGTCTTGTTTCTGGTGTAAGTTAAATGTGCTGTTACGATCACAACACAGTATGCGAGATAAATAATGTACAGAGTGAGCAGTAGAAATAAATAATACTGCGTTAGCATTCTCTTTTCAGCATATATGCATTTACATAAAATGACATAGCCTAAAAATGCGAGTACTCATACGATGCGTTTCTAGCCTAGTTCTACCCAGTGTGCCTAACCTTTTCTAGGTGTAGGGAGAAGTAGAAGTAGGTGCTGTATTCCTGTCTAGAGTACACTAAGAGTAAGTTACGCCTAGTATGCCAAGAGTCTAGTATGCCAAGAGTCCCTCTAGGTTCTAGACTGCTCCATACCTGAAGAATGAGAGAGGTAGGAATCTCTTTCCGAACTCGAACTCCAACACCCCGCAAGGGAAGTTAGATCACTGGAAGCTGGACTGTCTGCGAGCAGGAATGACAGCGTCTTCTCAGTGCGTCCGGCCGGGAAACGGGCTCCTCTGAAGTCGAGGTCTCCTCTGATTTACAGGGGTTTGGGAAGGTATATTTATACCTGAAAATGTTAGCATTGACGTGAGTTGGGCAGCGAAAGACGTCATGAATGAACCTCTAGGGATTAACGGTTCATGCATAATGTATGAGTCCTTGAAGAAATCAATAGTCCTGGGCAAGGGAAACTCCCGCAGCCTGAGGGTCTGTTTTTTTCATGGACTCGTTGAGACGCTAGGGTGGACGGATGTCGGAATCCATGCCTGTATTTGGAGAGCATGGTCTATGCCTAAATAAGGTCTGGGTTTTTATGCCTATATAAGGGCAAGGCGAATTGTGCCTATATAAGGACATGATTCTAGAAAGCCCGTTAATGGACACCCTATAAAGTATACAACAGTCCTTAAACCTACAAAGAAGAGATTGGCACGGAAGCTGGAATATCAAAATAACAAGTTTATTAACCTCACATGAGGGAGACTGCGTCAATACAGTACCATCAGGCCACTGTATGAGACAGTCTATGGAGTACAAACACTCTGGGTCTTTTATGCCCAGTTTATAGCTGAGTTAGCATGTAGACTCAAAAAGAGGCGGTACAAGTATACACATGAATAGCTATTACACATATAAGGACTAACAGAAAATACTTAGTCAACAAAGTAGGAGGAGTAACGGAGTTGCTGACATCAGTTAAAATAGCCTGACAGTTACTCTAAGAGCAGGTGCATTCTACCAGCTAGGCCTTTCTGAGCATGTGCAGTACTCTGGCTCAATACTGAAGGAGTTAATTATAGTTCCTGACTCAAGTGAAATACAAGAGCAGGCAACAGTGAAGAGGGAGAAAGCACATGGCGAGCACATGGCCAACTAAAATGGCTGCCAAAAGCAAAATGGCTTCAGCTGATGCTAACAGCCATTTTAGCTAGTTTCCACAGATGGCCATTTTAACATTAGCTGAAGACATCCGCTATGAATTAATAGAAGCATGGAAGTTATCCTGCACATTTATCCTCATAAATCCATTAATATCCTGATCCATTGCTAAGTGGGCATTTACATTTTAAACATTGTTTAACTGATGAGATACAAGTAGAAATACATGGAGAGCAGAGTATTGGGTCATAATGAACACACAGATAGCAGGAGAAAATAATGGCTATTATTAGAAACAGAACTATCAATTTTTCCAACCCCAAGCAGAAAGTAAATCCCAAAACCATCCAGTCCAATTCTAAGTTTCAGGGCTCCTATGTATTTCAGTGACCATCTATTTCAGCTTCAGAATAGCCAACAGCACATATCTAATATAATATCTTAATAAAAAACATTTTTTAATAGACCATTCCAGTGTTCTTTTTATGAGGGCTAGACTACCAATTGATATGCTCAGGAGGAGGGCAGAGTAGTATTTATCAACTGTTCAAAAAAACGTTTCTCTTGCAGAATAAACATTCCTAATGCAAATATTAAAGAAAATACAAGGATCATTACAAAAACAATTTTCGCTTCAGGGGACCAGGAAGACCAAACGGGGCCATGGGAATAAGGACGAGGAGCCGCAAAGGGCTGCTCCTCCTCAAAAATGGGACGACCAAAGGGATACATTGCTAAAAAAAAGTACTTGAAGAATAGAAGCCGCTGTACAACCAGCCAGAGGGGAGTCTTCTCCCTGTGTCCGTCTGAGCCTCACAGGCAGGCTCCTATCGTTCATTCTTTTCCAACGGTGGAGCTGCACAACTTGCAACTCAAGAAAACAATCACGGCCCAGTTTTAAGGGAAAAGGTTTCTTCTTTCAGGATAGGGCAATCACCCTCCGGGGCAAATGCCCTCAACGATCCTGTCCAGTGTCTCAGGCAGTGCACCAGTATTCTTCACTTTAATCTAATAGGCACCAAAGGCACAGCACCTGTACCCTGAACTCAAGTCCTTCCCTAACTCCTGTGTTGCTCCGCTGGCACACTGCTCTTTTGTCGGGGCCAAAGATTGTACCCGGTGTGCTCAGGCATCCCTTGATCAACAAACAAAGGTGCAGACTTGCATTCACTTGGGGACCAGGACTCAAAGGCCTGATGCTGGGATATCTGAAGCAACCCATGTTTCAAAGGGGGTCACCTCAAGCAAAAGCCTCCTTGTCGGTCTGTGATCTCAGCTGGGCATCAAAAACTGGATCCACGCAAAGAATTCTCCATCCTGATTTGTGACCCCGTCTATCGTCCAAGACAGCAGGGGTACACACTTCACGTCCCAGTGCTTCCGGCCTTCTACCTTCACTGAGGTCCCAGTTGCCAGCAATTCCCATGCTGGTTCCCTTTACCTCGACTCCAAGCTGGATCGGCGCTAACTCCCCAGGCTGAATCTGATGTCCGGGCCCCTCTGGCAATGGTTGTAGGGCAGCAGATATCTATTGGTGGTCAGAACAAAAAAATCTTTAGACAAGGCATACAAATAATCTATCAACAGAGAGGATACTCTATTTCAAAGTACTTCTCCAGTCTTGGCGCGCCCATACATTAGCAAGGCACCCAAAAACCACTTCATCTATCTGAGAGTAAAAAAAAAAACCCTGGACCTATTAGCGAGTACAAAAGGAACTTTTTGGTGAACTGACAAGAGTAAAACGTTACACTATTTGAAGCAGCCAAGGAAGTCTGTTTATTTACTAAATTCTGAGGGAAAAAGAAAAACAATACGGACGTACTCTAAATCCTTACATTTGTGTATTCCTATTTTATTCATCTGAAGAACCTCAAGAAAGGGAATTTTTAGAACAAACATTCTTTTGTGCTTCTTGTCTTAACAAGCTTGTGTTTCATAAGTTATAACCTTTCACTACTTGTACAGGACTGCAGACACTTCTAAAATGATTTTTCTTACGTAAAAACACCTACATTTTACGCTTGGGACCATGCTCTCATGTTATAGGCGCGGCGGGAAAGTCTAAAACTGCTAATTTAACAGGGATCCTTATTACATAAATAACTATAGCATGAGAAGAATATAAACAATAATGGTGTTATCACCTAAGAATTTTAGAACAAAAACTACTCGCATATAGTTCCCCATTAAAGGTCAAATAAGGGAACATCAATCTAGACTACTCATCCGTCCATAATTTCATCAGACAGGATGGGCAGTAACATGGCGTATTTTTTATTCATTTTATTAATGCTAACAATAATTTTAAAACAGTATTACTGAATAGCCAATTAAACGTCTCATGGCCATTCCTAAACAGCTTAGACGGGCTCAAGAGAGAGTGAGAAAAAGAGAGAGAGAGCACATAAAAAATGACAATGTATTACTTAATTGTAGTTACCCTTAATTTGCCCAGAAGCTAATCTCCCTAATCTCCTCCCCTCATTCGACAGTAGGTAACTTGAAACAGATGACCTTCTGTCGACAATAGTTACTCCCATTTTTGGCAGCTGGGCACAAACAAACTTGTAGGAGGTAAATAGCACATTGAGCTAGCTAGAAAACATTAATAATCAACTACCAATTCCTTTAGCAATTGTACTAGTGTAACATGAGGGCGCATGAATGCAAACTGAATTTCATTGCCTCCTTATTGGAGCCCTTGCACAGTAATCTTTAAACTAAAAGCATTATTTCTATATACATGGCAGAGCTATGCTCTACACAGGGCCCACATACGTTACTGCCTTTCCTTCGCTTCTTATGACTGCGCAAAACCTGCCTGGTTTCTCTTTCTCTTTGCGCTGTCATCCCTTCCTTCAGAATCTTTTCCGAGGTCGAAGTGCCAAAGCAAACCTATTAGAAAAACCCCTCCTATGTGGGCATTTTGCTGGTCTGCTAAATACAGAACTCGACCTCTGCCCCTTAAACCTGCTGTCCCATTTCTGTGCAAGGCTATTTCCATGCGGTTTTCCAATTCAAAGTAACTCTGAAAAAGCACAGTTGAAAAGTAATCCTGTTCCGTACCTGTATGCTAATAAGTTTGAAGGTAGGATCTAACTTCTGCTGTTGTTTTGTATACTTATTATTATTCGTGTGCAGTGTGTGATGTGCTTTCTAGCCACCCTTAGGGGCCCTGCACCTTTTCAAACACACTGCCTTTGCAGGCTGCATGTCTTGGTGCAGAACAAAATGAAGAGTCGACATGCACACAGCCCTGGGTGCCATGCCTAACAAACCACTGCCCTGGCCTAGAATCAGCCACCCCCCAGCTGGGTGCACTATGCCAGTGGTGAGGGCATGAGCCCTGTGCCCCTACAGTGCCCAAGTCCATTCTTGGGCATTGTAAGTGCAGTGTTGCCATTAAGAGTATATGGTGCTGGGGGTTTGTCTTTACGAACTCCACAGCACCATGATGGCTGCACTGAAGACTGGGAAGTTTGGTATCAAACTTCTCAGCACATTAAACCCGCACTGATGCCAGTGTGGGATTTAATGTAAAATGCACAACAGAGGGCATCTTAGAGATGCCCCCTGAAACTCGACCAACTTCTAGTGACCCGACTGAGTGGCTGCCTAGGCTGCCACCAACAGACATGTTTCTGGACCCCTGAGCCTGCTGCTCTCGGGGGCCTGAAACAATGCACATCCTGGGACGAGGTGCCAAGCCTCCTCCCCCAGGATGGGCAGGATTCACGAAGGGGACGCTTCAAAGGCATGCCGCCTTTGTGAGCCTCTCCAGGCCATTTGCTGCTTTCAGCAACTGGTCCCCACTGGTTCTACCCCCCACTTTGGGCGGGAGAACTGGCGGGAAAAACAATTGAGGAGGAGAGGTGTGTCCACCTCTGCCAACTCCACCCTTCAGGTGGGGGAGGTGAGGTGAAGCACAACCTCGAGTCCCCTCCATCTTGAGGATTGGGGGACCCAGCCAACCAGGGACAGGCTCCTGCCCCCCTCCCACTGGAGACTGGCAGAATAGGGGGTGTACCCACCCCAGGGACCCATTGGTCCCTGCCCTTTACCTACAGGACCCCAGGTGTGGACATAGTGGGTCCACTTGAACCTCCCACAGCCTCAGGGAACAAATTCATACTAGTGGTAGTGGATCATGCCACTAGGTACCCTGAAGCAATTTCACTTAGGACTACTACAGCTCCTGCAGTAGCCAAGGCCCTCATTGGTGTCTTCACCAGGGTAGGGTTTCCTACAGAGGTGGTTTCAGACAGAGGTTCTAACTTTGTCTGCTTACCTGAAACACATGTGGAAAGAGTGTGGAGTGCAGTACAAGTTTACTACACCCTATCACCACAAACCAATGGCCTTGTTGAGAGATTTAACAAGACATTGAAAGGCATGATTATGGGGCTCACTGAGAAACTCAAAAGGAGATGGGATGTCCTCTTACCATGTCTGCTTTTCGCTTACAGAGAAGTGCCACAGAAGGGAGTAGGTTTTTCCCCCTTTGAACTTCTGTTTGACCATCCTGTGAGGGGACCACTCTGTCTTGTAAAAGAGGATTGGGAGAAGCCTCTCCAAGAACCCAAACAAGATATTGTGGACTATGTGCTTGGCCTAAGGTCCAGAATGGCTGAGTACATGGAAAAAGCATCCAAGAATCTTGAGGCCAGCTAGGAGCTTCAGAAGCACTGGTATGACCAAAAAGCTGCACTGGTTGAATTTCAACCTGGGCAACAGGTGTGGGTTTTGGTGCCAAGGGCACTCCAGGACAGATGGAGTGGCCCTTACCCTATCCTAGAGAAGAAGAGTGAGGTCACCTACTTAGTTGACCTGGGCACAAGCAGGACACCCAAAAGGGTTATCCATGTGAACCGCCTTAAGCTCTACAATAACAGGGCTGACATCACCATGCTGATGGTGACTGATGAGGAACAGGAAGCAGAGAGTGAACCTTTCCCTGACCACCTCTCCCGCAGCCCAAAAGATGGGTCAGTAGATGGAGTTGTCTTTTCAGACACCCTCTCTGCCCAACAACAGGCTGACTGCAAGCAAGTCTTGCAACAGTATGCTAAGCTCTTTTCCTTGTCCCCTGGTCTGACAAACTGGTGTACCCATGATGTGGACACTGGTGACAGTGCACCTGTCAAAAACAAAATCTATCGACAGTCAGACCAAGTCAAGGAAAGCATCAGAGCTGAAGTCCGCAAGATGCTGAAGTTAGGGGTTATTGAACCTCTGAGAGCCCCTGGGCTAGCCCAGTGGTTCTGGTCCGCAAACCTCACCCACAGGGTGGAAAGAGAGAAATTAGGTTTTGTGTGGATTACAGAGGGCTCAACTCTGTCACCAAGACAGATGCTCACCCTATCCCAAGAGCAGATGAGTTGATAGATAAGTTGGGTGCAGCCAAATTCTTAAGTTCCTTTGACTTAACTGGCAGCTTGGCATGGCCCCAGGAGCAAAAGAGAAAACCGCATTCTCCACACCTGATGGGCACTATCAGTTCACTGTTATGTCCTTTAGTTTAAAGAATGCCCCTGCCACCTTCCAGAGGTTGGTGAATCAAGTCCTTGCTGGGTTGGAGTCCTTTAGTGCAGTTTATCTTGATGATATTGCTGTCTTTAGTTCCACCTGGCAGGATCACCTGATCCACCTTGGGAAGCTTTTAAAAGCCCTGCAAACTGCAGGTCTAACTATCAAGGCATCCAAATGCCAGATATGGCATGGCACTGTGGTGTACTTGGGCCACCTTGTTGGTGGAGGCCAGGTACAACCCTTACAGCCCAAGATCCAGGCCATCCTGGACTGGGCAGCTCCAACAACCCAGACCCAAGTCAGGGCATTCCTTGGCTTGACTTGGCACTACAGGAGGTTTGTGAAGGGATATGGGTCCATTGTGACTCCCCTCACAGAACTCCCCTCCAAGAAAATGCACAGGAAGGTAAACTGGACAGTTAGTTGCCAAAAGGCTTTTGACACCCTGAAAGAAGCAATGTGCTCGGCACCAATTCTGAAGGCTCCAGATTATGCCAAGCAGTTCATAGTGCAGACTGATGCCTCTGAGCTAGGGATAGGAGCGGTCCTGTCCCATTCCAATTTAGTATTTAGGGGGCACCCTGAACCTTGCTTCCTCAGATCCAGCCTGACAACAAGAAGAAAAGAAGGACCGAACAGCCGTGCAGCCAGCTAACAAGAGGACGACAACCACTGACTTGGCCCCAGCCCTACCTGCCTGTCCCCCCTCGAACCTGCTCCTGCGAAATTCCGGTGTGTCCTGCAGCCAGCAACCTCAAAAACCCCGGAGGACCTGCCTGCCTTCACTTCCAAGACTGCTTCTCCCGTTAACACCAGACTTGTTCAAACTGCAGCTTCTGGCTCCGGCCGGATACCGCGAATCCAGCCCACTCTGAACCCGGCCCGAGCTTGAGTGGAAAAACACCACGAGGAGGTCACCACGGCGATCCTGACCCGAGATCCGGCGGCGACTCAAGCCGACGCCTGCAGCCTCAATCCAGAGGATCCCCTCTACTGCGACCAGAGCAGGTAAGACTTTCCGACGTCCCAGGGCACCCCTGCACCCGACGCCCCACTGCCTTGTGTGCCCAAACCAACGGTGCCTAACCAACCCAAGACATCCCAACTTACCCCTCAAAGTGGTGGTCGCACCCAGAAGATCCTCGTACCCGAGCCTGCAGTGTTTCTTCAAACCGGAGGTTCTCCATAGAAAACAACATGGCGCCCGACATCAAAACAGCACTCTGCACCCGGCTGCCACAGTGCCGCTGAGGGTGCACCTTTTGTGCTACTTTGTTTCCCCATTTGCCCTGACCTAAACCCTAGGAGCTTTGCTCCCACAACCCAGTGTTCTGCTTCCAGCAGCCACCAACCGGAGACCCCCTATCCTCCATAGGATAACATTGGGCCTCAACACTCTGCACCCGGCCGCCCTAGTGCCGCTGAGGGTGCAACAACAGTGCATCACTGACCCTGGGGGACCCCAGAGTCTAACCCCAGAACCTTAACTCCCACAGTCGATTACTTGCCTGTGAACCTATAACCTGTTTTTCCTCCTTAGGATAACATTGACGATTTTCTTCCAAAAAGTTTGTAAGTGTGGAGTTTTGAAATCTGAAAATATTCTTTAAAAATCGTACAAATAACCAAAACGCATTTACTCACCTGTTTGCAGGAAATGTCCCAGTGCTGAATCTAGGTATCCAGCACTGAGTTAGAAAAGTAAAGGTAAAAAGTAACTTACTGAAAAAGCCTATTCATTCCAATGTACTGTATTTGCTAAGTGTTGCAACCTACTGCATTCCCTGTAAACCAAACAAAGTACAATTCCTATTGCATTTTCGAACTGTTCTACAATCAGCAACTTATTACTGCAAAGTATTTTATGCTTACCTGTGCCAAGCTTGCTTGGTTCTAAAATAAAACAGTACATTTTTTTTATATAAAAACAATTGGCCTAGAGTTCAGTTCTGGAGTGTGTGAATTAATTTGCTGACTGAGTGTGTACATCAAATGCTTAACGCTGTCCTCTGATACTGCCTTACTGCTCGACCACTCTACCACAAATAGAGAGTAAGGTTCTATCTAGCTTCAACCTCTGCCTACCTCCGGGGGCATCTGGACTCTATACACACTATACCTCATTTTGGTGTAGTGTGTATATATAGAGCCTGTTTCCTACAGTGTCGTCCCAAGGGGAGGTGTTTCTAAAGATCAGAACCTCTGTCTTCTTTGTGTTGAGTTTCAGGCAGTTGGATTTCATCCAGTTGGCGACTCTGGTCATGGCGTTCTGGAAGTTGTGTCTGGTGGTGACTTTGTCTTCCGTGAGGGAGAGGATGAGTTTGGTGTTGTCAGCGTATGGATTGATGTTTATTCTGTGCGGGCGATGTCAGCCAAAGGGGTCATGTAGGCATTGAAGAGGGTGGGTCTCGGGGACGATCCTTGGGGGACTCCGCAGATGATGATCTTCGGTTCGGAGGTGAACGGTGGGAGGTGGATTCTTTGTGTGTGTCCTGTGAGGAAGGAGGAGATCCACTTGAGGGCGTTTCCTCTGATACCAATGTGGTGGAGTCTGGTGATGAGGGTGTGGTAGGATAGTCTCACATGCTGTTGAGAGGTCGAGGAGGATCAGGGCCGCCGACTTGCCACAGTCAAGGCGGCTTTGATGTCGTTGGTTGTGGCTATCAGGGCAGTGTCTATGCTGTGGTTGGAGTGGAAGCCTGACTGAGTGGGATCGAGTAGGTTGTTACCTTCCAGGTCGTCGGTCAGTTGGCGGTTGATGGCTTTTTCCAGGACCTTGGACGGGAAAGGGAGCAGTGCAGTGGGCCAGTAGTTCATGAGCTCGTTTGGGTTGGCGGAAGGCTTCTTTAGGAGAGTTTCACCTCTGTGTGTTTTCAGGCGTCTGGAAAGGTGGCGGTGGTGATGGAGGAGTTGAGGGTGGGGGTGGTGAGTGCGTCACCGATTTCCTTCTCTCCTAGGTTGAAGATGTGGTGGGACAGGGGTCAGTCGGTGCTCTGGAGTGAGTAGAGGTCATGATCGCTGTGTTGGTGGTCGTGGTGAGAGGGGTCCAGGTGATGAGGTGGCTGTGGTTGTCAGTGTCTGTGAAGAGGTGGTTGAGGTTGGAGGGCTGATCGTAGAAGTTGCTGTAGATGTCTGTTATCTTGTTGTGGGAGTGGTCAGCCAGGGAGTCACAGAGGGCTTGGGTCTGGGAGATTGTGGTCTCTGTGGCAGCAGGGCAGGTGAATTCTTTGATGCTGAAGAGTTATTTCGTATGGTTGGTGCATACCTCTAAGCGGGTGGCCAGGACGGCCTTTTTGGCTTCCTTGAGGTGGTGGTGGTACTTGCTGAGGGCCGCTTTGAAGGTGGTGTGGTTTGAGGGAGTTTTGTCTGAGCGCCTTCATCTCTCGAGTTGTTTGCATCTTTGTTTGAGGGTCCGGAGATCAGGGGTGAACCAGCTGGTGTGTTTGGTGGAGCTTCTCGTATTGGCCTCTTTCATGGGGATGACCGTGTCGGTGCATCGGGAGATCCAGTTTGAAATGTTTTGGACGTCTGTTTAGTGGATGTCGAAGGTGTGGGGTCTGTGGGCAGCAAGGGTGGCTGTCCAGGTGCGTTTGGTAACATTCTTCCAACTGCGGTGAGTAGGAGTGGGATCAATGTGTCGTGGTGGGACTGCTATGATAAAGTAGGTGATGCTGTGGTCTGACCAGGTGAGTTCAGTGGTGTGACTGAATTTGATTCTGTCGCTTGCTGTAAAGATGGGGTCAAGTATGTATCCTGCGCAGTGTGTGGGGCTGATGACTCGTTGTGTGAGTCCGTTGTTGACGCTCTCTAGGAGGTTAGCTGAGTTGGGCTCGTTGGTGTCATCTAGTGGAACGTTCAGGTCACTGAAGATGTCATTTCTGGAGTCAATAGCTAGGGGGGGGTTGATGATCTTGGCGAGGGTGTTGCAGAAGCTGGGGCGGCGACCCGGTGGTCTATATGCGAGGGTTCCTCTGATGTTAGTCTTTGCGTCAGCCTTGATCTGGAAGTTAAGGTGTTCCATGATCGATGAGATGTCGTCTTTGGTGGTGCAGTGGAGGTTCTCCTTGTGAGTGATGGTGACGTCTCCTTGTTTATTGGCACGGTTCTTGTGTAACATCTTGTTTCCGTGGTGCGTTGCAGTTGCGATGTCGGGGGCTGAGGAAGATGTGAGCCAGGTCTCGAACAGTACATCGGGACTGAGGGCGGAGATGGGGGTCCCAGATTTCGGTGGCATGTTTGCTGTGGGATCTGGAGTTGAGCAGCATGCACTGTAGCAGTACTTTAGGACTGGAGGTTGGCTGAGTGGGTGCGGGGTGTCGGTGCCGCAGGAGAATCAGCAGCGAAGGGTCCCTCTGCGCGTCTGGGTGAGGAAGTGCAGCAGTTGTTGGCTTGGTGCTTCAGACCAGGGCGAGGAGATCTGCAGCGGTGTAGTGACGTATGGCCGAGAAACCAGGGTTCCAGGAGCTGGGCGCAGTCCGGGTGCGGATGGGCGCAGGAGGCCTTGCCTTTGTCGCGCGAATCGGCCTGTATAAGTAGTAGTTCTGAAAGGAGACAGGTCTGTGGGGGAGGCAGGAGGCTGGGTGAAAGGACAGGAAGGACTGGGTTAGCGCAGAAGATGCACAGAATGCCTAAGATTTATAATAGTAATTAGTAGTAGTACAATGAAGTAACAAACTATCCATCTGAACTAAAACTGAAAACTAACCAAAATAGCGAGAGCACAGCAGGATTGAACCCGGGTCTTTGGGACTTGCAGCGTCAGCGACAGGAACGCTAGGCAGAGGCTGCAAGAAGTGGCACGCAGACCAGAAGGTCAGGGGCCGACTCGCAGAGGCCATGAAGTGGCCTGCATAAGTAGTAGTTCTGGGAAGAGGTGGGTCTGAGGGGGAGGCGGAAGCTGGGCAAAACTGCCGTAAAACGGCAGGAAGGATTGGGTGAGCTCACAAGATTCACAGAATGCCAAGGCGTTATAATAGTAATTAGTAGCAGTACAATGATTTTCAAATGGGAAAAAAAAACCTGTGCATTTCACTCCTGCAAAGCATTAACATTGTGGTCAATGGGGAAAATGGGCTAGTGTGAAATGGTCACTTCCAGATTGAGTTCCGTGGAAACCACTGGGGGTTATGGTGAGGCTGGTCATAGGACCAAGCTCGGGCAGTCAGTTGAATAATACCTGACTCATAGGGCCCGGGTGCAGAGTAGTCCTGGCTGTCGTTGGTACTGAAGAAGAGAATCGCGGGTGCTGACTTTTTATTTATTTATTCAATTTCTTATGTTCCCCATGGATGCTGACTTTGCCGCTTAGATGGTGCTGGTAAGAAAGGGGATGCAAACTCTCGACAACGGGGGCGTAGAGTTGAAGATGCTGCAGTGTTCCCTGGAGGCATGGCATCTGGTAAAGGTAGTGGTAGCCTGGCTGGCCACTAACAAGCCTTGGTAACAGCAAGGTCATCTTTTGGTTGTTTTGAGGTCCTGGAGTCTGAGGGAAAATGGTAGCCACCTGAACATTGCTGGAGGTCAGCACTGGTTCCAACCATGCTCTAGACCATTTTACTTTTGGCGATTCCCTTGAGGGGCCCGATGGCCAGTGATTCTTTGGATCCGGAAGTGCTGTTCTTGCCTGCAGGCTGCAGTGGTCTAGTACTGTTGGTCCAAGGAAGTTCTGGAGTTGCCTTTGGCTTGCAGAGGGGTTCCTCTTTCCTTTGGTATTTGTCTCTGCTGCGGGGCGAGTCACAGGCGTGCAGTTGCAGGGTGGTTGCCACTGGTGCAGTCTTTGGTGCCTTTTCTTTTTGCAGGTCCTGAAGTCCCAGACTCGGGTCTCTTCTTTGTCCTTTGTTGCAAGTCGATCAGACCTGAGGTACTAGTGCCAGGGGAGCCCCATAAATCCATAAATTTAGGGGTGTGGGAGCTAGTAGCCAATTGTCTCTAGCCGCAGTGGCTTTTCTGCCCCTGAGGTGACCATTTCTGAGGGAGTGTGGCACCTTTTCCACCCAGATGCCTCTATTCTGCCACTTTTAAAAATGGCAGAATCCTACTTTGGCTGTACAGACCAGGTAGCCCACTTTAGGGGTGTGGCTAACCTACTGGGAGTGTACGCCTCCTGACCACCCAATTTTCCCGCCTGTCCGGGTTGTAAGTGTGCCTTGGGCAGGGGGTTGGCTTTTCCTCCTCTGGGAGGAAGCCTACTTGCATTTTTGAGGTGGTAAGAGCTTTGAAGCTCATAGCCTTGAAATGCCACTTCACTAGCCATCTTCTCAGGTAGGGGGTGACACCTCCCGCCCAGGCAGGACTTTGTTTCTGACTCCTGGGAGCATTCACACCTCCTGGCAGGGGTTCAGGTTCCTGTCTTCAGCAGCAGCTGCAGTCTGTCAGCCAGGGCACAGGAGAGACTGGGGCAACCAGGAGGGCAACCTTTTAAGGTAGCCACCTGGGTGCATGTTACATTAAATCCTACTTTAGGAAAAAGTCGGGTTTGATGAGACCAGTTGTTTGATACCAAACATGACGCTTTTCATTGGGACCATAATGGAGCTGGTAACCTCTGAATGCCCATGTTATCCTGTGCCCCCCCGCCCCCCTGCACACCTATAGTAGCCTCTAATGGAAGGAGGCTACTTCAGGGTCATATAAGCTTGAACTTACATATTCACACCTTTAATATAATGCACTGTTCCTCCTGGGCTTAGGAGCCATACATTAGGGGTGACTGGCATATATTAAAAATAGTGCAGTGACCTTGCCACTAATGGAGAGGGCAAAGTGGAGGTGGAGGAGTTGGCACTGCTCATGCAGTCTGCAATGGCAAGACGCCTGTCATCTGTTTACTTGGGCCACTCAGGATAGAACAATCAGTGCTTCAGGCCCTGGTGACCCCTTTAATTCCCATGTCATGGGTACCAATGGTACCACTTACCAAGGACTTATAAGGGGAGTTAAAGTTCTTGCCAATTGGGGTTACCAATTCACATGTCATATTTTAGGGCGAGAGCACTGGCACTGGGGCCTGATTAGCAGGTTCTAGTGCACTTTCAGCATCAAAACCATCAGCATTGGAGGAAAGTGTGGGGGTGACCATACAAAAAGGGCATTTTCTTACAAACAGTCTACCTGCATGCTAGTCGGAGCACAGGAACACAACCCTTTACCTGTATACTACTGACACAGCACAGGAGATCCACTTTCGTCCTGCATATTAGTGACACATCACAGGAGCACACCCCTCTACCTGAATATTAGTGACCCAGAACAGGAGCACAGCCCTCTATCTGTATACTGACGACGCATCACAGGAGTGTGCACCTGTATACTAGTGACACATCATAGGAGCACAACCTCCCACCTGTATATTAGTGACACATCACAGGAGCACAACCTCCCACCTGTATATTAGTGACACATCACAGGAGCACAACCTCCCACCTGTATATTAGTGACACATCACAGGAGCACAACCTCCCACCTGTATATTAGTGACACATCACAGGAGCACAACCTCCCACCTGTATATTAGTGACACATCACAGGAGCACAACCTCCCACCTGTATATTAGTGACACATCACAGGAGCACAACCTCCCACCTGTATATTAGTGACACATCACAGGCGCACAACCTCCCACCTGTATACTAGTGACACATCACAGGAGCAGAACCCTCCACCTGTATACTAGTGACACATCACCGGAACACAGCCCTCTACCTGTATACTAGTGACACATACAGGAGCACAACCCTCTACCAGGAGTGGAGACATACCTACTCCACAGTATTTATGAGTCCAGCTCTTCATGGTGAAGCCAGAGAGACTTACCTCTCTCAACAGCTGAAACCCTCCTATTCCAGGCTGAGGTGAAACGTACCTCACCTGATAACTCCCATCCTCCTATCCTAGGATAGGACAGGATGTCTGTGTAAAATCCAATAAAATTAAGATGACTCTTTGGTTGCTGTGTTCCAGATGTAGATTTATTGTTGATATGAAGTCATAGGATAAATAGACACAGCATATAATAAAGATAGTAGAATCAAGTAAAGTTCCAATAAAGGCCCCACCGGGAGCAGCTGCCCTGCTGCTCAGCCTCCAAGGTAACTGACAGTACACTTAAACATACACAGATAGAACTAAGGATGACATCATAGAGACAGGCTGAGCAGCAGAGTAAAAGAGACTAAGAAAGGACAAGAAAGAGAGAAGAGCAGGGAGAAGCAGGATACAACACACCTTCCCCCTTTAAACGAAAAGTTGAAGAAGATAAAACAGTGAGCAGAAGAGTAGATAAAGGAACAACATAAAACGCACAAAAATAAACACCCTCTTCAGAATGGTGGAGAGAAGAGTTAAGGGCGAGGGTACCAAGATTGTACCAACACCATGAGCTAACAAGAATAAAAGTGGTTATGGTAAACCACTTGACAAAATCAACATTAGAATGAAAATAGGAGGAAAACCCTTCTTCCCCCGGAAAAATGGAACTGAACACCTCAATGAAAATTTGAGCAATAAAGGTTCAGTACCGACAATCATAAATAAAATCTGAACACCTCTAACAAATAGAGCACCGAAGTGGTTCAGCATACATAAGCACCAACAGAATTGAGCCCCAGGCTCATCACCAGTAAACTTAAAAGAACTGAGTATCTCAATAATAATAGAACACCTCTAACGAAGTAGAGCACCTAAGTGGTTCACAAAATGTAAGCATAAATATAACTGAGCACATCTACGGCTCCTCACAAACACTGAGCATGAAAATGTAATATGAACACTTCTAACAAAATAGAGGTAAGCATAGATAACACTGAGCACCTCAACACAAGTCGAGCAAATAAATGGCTCAGTAGCAATACGAAATAAAACTGAGCATCCCTAAGGCTCATCATAAACACTGAGCCCTCAATGGCCCATCACCAATAAGCATAACTAGAATGGAGCACCTCAATAGATATTGAGCAAATAAATGGCTCCAACAAACGTAGCAGAATTAAAATCCCTACAACTAACCACCAGAATAAATATAATTAAGCACCTCAATGGAAATTGAGCATGAAAATGGCTCTGCACCAGTACACATTAACAAAATCAAATACCTCAAAAATACATCACCAGAAAATACAATTGGAAATGAACTCCTCAAATAAAGTGAGCATCAAATGGTTCATTTCAGTACAAGTAAACATAGAAAGAATCGAGCGTCACAATTGCTCATTAGCTGTAATAATAAATGGCATTAAACGCCTCAAACAAATAGAGCCCTAAAGAGGCTCCCCACAAAAAGATTAGAATGCCCAGCACTGAGCTATCCTGAGCTTCAAAGGAAACATTGTAAACTGACATGCATGAAATGATTTGCATAAAATATCACATAACAGGTAATTAATCACAATAAACTTTAAATCATCAGATCAACAGCACAATTCGTAAATTAATTAAAATGCAAGGTGCAGCGGACAACATTTTAAACAAAACAAATTAAAATAATAAATGTAGTCACCGTTGTCTGATTTTCGGACCTCCCTGACTTGTAGACTGAAGTGAGAATGAAGACACCGATACTCTTTTCCTTTACAGACAGTCACCAAAAGCAAAGAAATTGGCAGCACGGAAGACGTCATGGAGAAGCTCGGTGAGGGGTTTCTCCGAACGTCAGAGCTGCTTGAAAGATGCGGGCAGAGTAAAGTTTACCAACCATCACCGTTTACTAACCGCCGGTAGAACTGCCAAATAAAATGATGTCCTTCTGAAGCTGTAATTGTATTAAGATGCCATGGCACACATTATCCAACTGCAAACGCGTAAGCGTGATTCCTTGCACCAAACAAAGATGTGTAAACACAGCAATGCAGGTCGGGCACAAGAAGGCAAGAACACTTTTGAATAGAAAGGCTGTGTTGCAACAAATGACGCAGGCGGAAATAGGCAGGAACAGTACAAGGTGAACTGACTTTAGATAGGACGAAACGCCAACCCTAAAATGGCGGTACGCAGTGCACGCTGCACCGGGTGGCTCTCGGCACGTAGGTGCTGGATAATCCATTGTGATGTGCATTTCAGCAGCGAAGCTTCTGTGGACGTCAGACAAAACCAGGTAAGCCTTATGCGCATTTTCCAGCTCGCGCACAGTTTTTAAATGGCAACATAACAGTTAAACTGTCCGCAATGGCATCGGGAAAAGGAGCAGTCCCTGAAAGCACAGATTTATGCTTTAACTTTCACTCGAAAGCAGCACATTCACAGTCACTTCAAACCGGGACCCGATCCTTGACCCCGACTAAAGTATGAAATCATAAAACTTCACCACATGTATATGGGCTGACATCCTCGTGGCAAGAGCTCCAACGATGCAGACTCTCCGGCTCCCCTCAGGTGCAATAGCCAACTGTTCACAGCACACCAACACAGGATTATTTCACAGATCTGATGACAGCACTTCCCACTCAGAATAAACGATCTCACTCTGTCATTTAAAAGTTGGTACCAGGCAATTAAAAGCATCAAACACTTCAGCAGACTGCAAAGACTCCAAACTTGTAATATTGAATCCCCAATCTTCAAATGAGTAATCTGTTTGTAATCATCCGATGCGAAGGCAGATTTTTGACATGTTCCAAGCAACATACAAACGCTCAACTTACTTCTGTAGGCTGTCTGATGTTATAGACACCGGTGGGGCATTGAAAGCGTTGAGCAATGGGCTTAATTCAGTTCCTCTTTAATTTCTTAAGTAATTCCTTCTCTTTACGCGTGGTTTCTTTTCTCCAATCGTCGCCAGTGTAAAATCCAATAAAATTAAGATGACTCTTTGGTTGCTGTGTTCCAGATGTAGATTTATTGTTGATATGAAGTCATAGGATAAATAGACACAGCATATAATAAAGATAGTAGAATCAAGTAAAGTTCCAATAAAGGCCCCACCGGGAGCAGCTGCCCTGCTGCTCAGCCTCCAAGGTAACTGACAGTACACTTAAACATACACAGATAGAACTAAGGATGACATCATAGAGACAGGCTGAGCAGCAGAGTAAAAGAGACTAAGAAAGGACAAGAAAGAGAGAAGAGCAGGGAGAAGCAGGATACAACAGTCTGACCAACCATCTTCTATATGAATTTGTGAATCACCTGCAGAAATTGGTGCAGTAACGGTGATGTATATGGTAATTCTCCATTGTACACCAGAATACTTGTATGTCGGGTATAATTTTAGATGTGAAATTACCCACCATATAATTCTAATTGAGGGACTTAGTAGGTTAATGTCAGTGTCTTCTGTATATCCAGTGCCCTGGCAATGTGGTTTATTCCCCAGCCCCTCAAATCTCCTATCTTCCATCCCAGGCACTGAATGTTCCTGGCTCCACCTCATTTACATGTTAATGTGTCACTCACACTCACTCACACTTGACTTCAGTCAGTCTCTCCCCTCAGTCTGTCTCTGGGTCTTTGACTGTCTCTCTCTGCGGTGGGTTCCTTCCCTTGTGCCTTCTCCATGGATCGAACTTCCCTGCAGCTTTACAAATTCTGACCTCTCTGTGGTTCATGAGGGGTCTGTGGGGAGACGGCAGGAGTTTGAGAAGGACGTAGAATGGAAGATACTTAGACTGCCTTTCAGAAATGAGTAAAAGCACGTTAGTGTTCTGAATTTTGAAGTAACCTCAGCCCCCCTCCCCCCTCAAGATTCCCACCCAAAGGATGGCAGTGCTAGTAGGAACCTTCACAATATCTAACCAGCATTTCTTTGCTTCTAACAGGACAAGTTAAGAACCGAGAAGCAGAAAATTGAATCTGAGTATGAAAAACTGCAGCAGCTGCTGAAAGAGAATGAGCAAACACTGCACAGAAGACTGGAGGAGATGGAGAAAAAAATCACCATGGTGGAAAATGCAAATATCACCAAACTGTCCAATCAAATCACCTCTCTCAGTGTCCTGATAACAGAGACAGAAAAAAAGTGTGAGGAGCCAGTGTGGGAATTCCTGAAGGTGAGATATATTTTGATAAATTCAAGGATGAGAAGAAATATTCATACTTTGCATGCAGGGTTAAATGTGTGAGGGTAACACAAACTCTCCTGACAGGGTCAATGCACAGTGACCCCATGCACTATGACTGCCGCCCAAAACAAACAGATGAGGATTATTTACACTGCCCCTTTTTTTGTAAGCCCGATACAATATACAGACCGGGGAATTTAATGTAACTTCCTACAGTGTCACATATTGTCTTTAACCCATTGTTACACTCTCCTATGTTTAATGGGTTACGTCGCCCTTGGACACAACAGTAACATACCGCACTCCGTTCCCGTGGTTTGTCCCTGACTTTGGAATGCTGAGCCCGCGGTGACTAACACCCGTTGGTTGGATCATCGCCGGTAGATGTTCCTGTCTAGTGGAGAGCTTTGGTGATGGTGATACAATAACCTGGTTGACTAGGACAGATTCCAGTGTCTTATATCACACCGATCTGAATATAAAGACTAGTTATTTTTACGTATTTTTTTCTGTTAGGGAGGTTGCAACATACCAAGCAATTATAGTGACAGTAATTAACATGTGGAGACCAAAGAGCAAAACGCGATGAGACAAGATACAAATAGATAACATAATGAGAGGCATAATCCTGAGTGAATGGGAAAGAACCCATCTTTCTCGCTTGTCTCAGAAGTTTGAAAACATTTCTGCTCTACAGCACTTAGTTTTCCCCTACTGAAGGTGGCCATATATTTTCTCTTACACCAACCTCTTGTTAGGGTAAACAGTGAGCTATATAATTGTCCATTTAGAATCGGTAACGGGTAGGCTCACTAGGGTTTTTTGTGCCCCTAGATTAAGGTAAAGATTGCTGCAAAAAAACAAACAAAGTGGTCCCAAAAATGGGCAAGTAACTGAAAGGTGTATACATTTGCATAAAGATCTAATATTTACCATGTGGGACCACAAGTGAATGAAACAAGAAGATCCTGGTAGCATCTGTACGACCTTAGTTTGAAGGACCGTGACTGGCCATGACTACAGGTCACTGTAAGATATATTACTGAATGTGCGAAGTGAATTCCCCCAAATTGCTGCCTGGTAGCTAGAAAAATTTCATTTATAACTGTTTATTCTCGAGATCCTGTAGTGTAACCAAATTCTTCACCGATATGGCCTAGGATGGACTTGGAGAAATAAACTTCCTTATCATGGTCATACGCTGTCCCTTTAACAGTGATGCTCTGCGCAAGGGGGATAATTAGTTCACAGCCAATGAGCTTCCTGAGAAATGGCTCCGTGCAAAGGGCACTAGGTGAGGGCGAAGGGAGCATCCCTCTGGTTCCATGGCCAATTCTGAAAAAGTCTAAATTGAATTTGTTGATAATGACCATGGCCTGTCAATGTTTGTATAGAAACCTACTTCACCTAATAAATTCACCCTAAACACCTATTCAGGTGCCATTTCTGTTTCCAGGAAAATGATAGATAAGTGTTTGTTAGCCCACTCGAGGAGGGGCGTTCCCAAGTTAGAGTGCAACGTGGGCCCTTCGCACAAAATGAATCTGTTTCCCCGGGTCACCAGTTTGGGGCTCAAGCCACCACCCATACAGATAAAAATTTATTATTTTGTTTCATGTCAAAATTTGCAAGACAAAATGGGACAGAAAGACCTACAATCCGAGAGGTTTTTGCTTTTTAAAGAAGAGGCCTTCTTCTGCCTCGTGTAAGAATGGCGAACTCTGACCTCTTGATATGACCTCTTGTGTCACTCTAGAGTGAATACTCCTGACTTGTTGATGTGACCTCTCGTGTCATTCTAGGGTGATTGCCCCAGACCTTATGATGTGACCTCTTGAAGAAAGCTTAGAAACTCTGGATCGAACACCCTGGCAGTTCCTTGCTCTGCTTTCCCAGAAGGCCGCCTGGCCCAGCAGCCTGGACATTCCAAAGGGACCTCGCAGCCTCTTTTATATCTTTAATTTTGAATCTGAATTTAAGATACAAGACCGTGTCTGGATCCAGGACCAGAAGATTAACACCCATAACAAGCATAGTTTTTGGTAGCAGGTTTGTAGACCATAATACCAGCTGAGTTTTAATGGTTTTAATAATAATGCACAAATGCCACTCCTGGCCAAAAGTGACAGTTTTTTCTCCAAGTTCAGTTTGCCGCATCCTTGCAGGTTAGTTCTGCCTACAGGACTCCTTCAGGCTAATGACACTTTCACAATATCCTGGTGTATTCTGCTTACAGTGTCACATGGACGCCACTCGCACATCCCAATATGCAGGTTAGTTCTTCCTGCAGTGTTGCATGCATGTCAGTTACCCATCCCAGTATAAAGGTCAGTTCAGCCTACGGTGTTGCATGCATGTCAGTTACCCATCCCAGTATAAAGGTCAGTTCAGCCTCTGCTGTTGCATGTATACCAGTAAAAACAACAAATGATGGACAGAATGCAGAACAATGTCATACATTCACACCAGTACAGAGATCTGGGCCTAAATCCATCGTTTTTTGCTCCCCATGCCATTCCAGTTTGAACCCAGCCATATGCAAATCAGTCTTTACCCTGCGCCCATGGCATTAACCCATCCCAGTATAAAGGTCAGTTCAGCCTACGGTGTTGCATGCATGCCAGTAACCCATCCCAGTATAAAGGTCAGTTCAGCCTACGGTGTTGCATGTATGCCAGTAACCCATCCCAGTATAAAGGTCATTTCAGCCTACAGTGTTGCACGCACGCCAGTAACCCATCCCAGTATAAAGGTCAGGTCAGCCTACAGTGTTGCACGCACGCCAGTAACCCATCCCAGTATAAAGGTCAGGTCAGCCTACAGTGTTGCATGCATGCCAGTAACCCATCCCAGTATAAAGGTCAGGTCAGCCTACAGTGTTGCACGCACGCCGGTAACCCATCCCAGAATAAAGGTCAGTTCAGCCTACGGTGTTCCATGCATGCCAGTAACCCATCCCAGTATAAAGGTCAGTACAGCCTATGGCGTTGCATGCATGCCAGTAACCCATCCCAGTATAAAGGTCAGTACAGCCTACAGTGTTGCACGCACGCCAGTAACCCATCCCAGTATAAAGGTCAGGTCAGCCTACAGTGTTGCACGCACGCCAGTAACCCATCCCAGTATAAACGTCAGTTCAGCCTACGGTGTTGCATGCATGCTAGTAACCCATCCCAGTATAAAGGTCAGTTCAGCCTACAGTGTTGCATGCATGCCAGTAACCCATCCCAGTATAAAGGTCAGTTCAGCCTACGGTGTTGCATGCATGCCAGTAACCCATCCCAGTATAAAGGTCAGTTCAGCCTCTGGTGTTGCATGTATGCCAGTAAAAACAACAAATGATGGACAGAATGCAGAACAATGTCATACATTCACCCCAGTACAGAGATCTGGTCCTAAATCCATCGTTTTTTGCTCCCCATGCCATTCCAGTTTGAACCCAGCCATATGCAAATCAGTCTTTACCCTGCGCCCATGGCATTAACCCATCCCAGTATAAAGGTCAGTTCAGCCTCCAGTGTTGCACGCACGCCAGTAACCCATCCCAGTATAAAGGTCAGTTCAGCCTACGGTGTTGCGTGTATGTCAGTAACCCATCCCAGTATAAAGGTCAGTACAGCCTACGGTGTTGCATGTATGTCAGTAAAAACAGCAAATGATGGACAGAATGCAGAACAATGTCATACATTCACCCCAGTACAGAGATCTGGTCCTAAATCCATCGTTTTTTGCTCCCCATACCATTCCAGTTGGAACCCAGCCATATGCAAATCAGTCTTGATCCTGGGCCCGTGCCAGTAACCCATCCCAGTATAAAGGTCAGTTCAGCCTACAGTGTTACATGCATGCCAGTAGCCCATCCCAGAATAAAGGTCCGTTCAGCCTCCGGCGTTGCATGCGTGCCAGTAACCCATCCCAGTATAAACGTCAGTTCAGCCTACGGTGTCTCATGCATGACCGTAACCTATCCATAGTATAAAGGTCAGTTCAGCCTACGGTTTTGCATGCCTGCCAGTAACCCATCCCAGTATAAAGGTCAGTTCAGCCTACGGTGTTGCATGCATGTCAGTAACCCATCCCAGTATAAAGGTCAGTTCAGCCTACGGTGTTGCATACATGCCAGTAGCCCATCCTAGAAGAAAGGTCAGTTCAACCTACGGTGTTGCATGCATGCCAGTAACCCATCCCAATATAAAGGTCAGTTCAGCCTACAGTGTTACAAGCATGCCAGTAGCCCATCCCAGAATAAAGGTCCGTTCAGCCTCAGGCGTTGCATGCATGCCAGTAACCCATCCCAGTATAAAGGTCAGTTCACCATGCGGTATGCATGCATGCCAGTAACCCATCCCAGTATAAAGGTCAGGTCAGCCTACAGTGTTGCATGCATGCCAATAACCCATCCCAGTATAAAGGTCAGTTCAGCCTACGGTGTTGCGTGTATGTCAGTAACCCATCCCAGTATAAAGGTCAGTTCAGCCTATGGTGTTGCATGCATGTCACTCACCCATCCCACTATAAAGATCAGTTCAGCCTACGGTGTTTTGCATGCATGTCACTCACCCATCCCAGTATAAAGGTCAGTTCACCCTGCGGTATGCATGCATTCCAGTAAACCATCCCAGTATAAAGGTCAGTTCAGCCTACGGTGTTGCGTGCATGACCGTAACCTATCCCAGTGTAAAGCTCAGGTCCGCCTACGGTGTTGCATGCATGCCAGTAACCCATCCCAGTAAAAAGGTCAGTTCAGCCTACGGTGTTGCATGCATGTCACTCACCCATCCCAGTATAAAGGTCAGTTCAGTCTATGGTGTTGCGTACACAGTCAGTAACCCATCCCATTATAAAGGTCAGGTCAGCCTACCGTGTCGCATGCATGCCAGTAACCCATCCCAGTATAAAGGTCAGTTCAGCCTACGGTGTTGCATGCATGCCAGTAGCCCATCCCAGAATAACGGTCAGTTCAGAACAAAGGTCCGTTCAGCCTATGGTGTTGCATGAATGCCAGTAGCCCATCCCAGAATAAAGGTCAGTTCAGCCTCCGGCGTTGCATGCATGTCAGTAACCCATCCCAGTATAAACGTCAGTTCAGCCTACGGTTTTGCATGCATGCCAATAACCCATCCCAGTATAAAGGTCAGTTCAGCCTACAGTGTTGCATGCATGCCAGTAACCCATCCCAGTATAAAGGTCAGTTCAGCCTACGGTGTTGCATGTATGTCAGTAACCCATCCCAGTATAAAGGTCAGGTCAGCCTACAGTGTTGCATGCATGCCAGTAACCCATCCCAGTATAAAGGTCAGTTCAGCCTACGGTGTTGCGTGTATGTCAGTAACCCATCCCAGTATAAAGGTCAGTTCAGACTACGGTGTTGCATGCATGTCACTCACCCATCCCACTATAAAGATCAGTTCAGCCTACGGTGTTTTGCATGCATGTCACTCACCTATCCCAGTATAAAGGTCAGTTCAGCCTACTGTTACATGCATGTCACTCACCTATCCCAGTATAAAGGTCAGTTCAGCCTACGGTGGTGCATGCACGCCAGTAACCCATCCCAGTATAAAGGTCAGTTCAGCCTACGGTATTGCATGCATGCCAGTAACCCATCCCAGTATAAAGGTCAGTTCACCCTACGGTATGCATGCATGCCAGTAACCCATCCCAGTATAAAGGTCAGTTCACCCTACGGTATGCATGCATGCCAGTAACCTATCACAGTATAAAGGTCAATTCAACCTACGGTGTTACATGCATGTCAGTAACCCATCCCAGTATAAAGGTCAGTTCAGCCTACAGTGTTGCATGCATGCCAGTAACCCATCCCAGTATAAAAGTCAGTTCAGCCTACAGTGCTGCATGCATGCCAGTAACCCATCCCAGTATAAAGGTCAGTTCAGCCTACGGTGTTGCATGTATGTCAGTAACCCATCCCAGTGTAAAGGTCAGGTCAGCCTACAGTGTTGCATGCATGCCAGTAACCCATACCAGTATAAAGGTCAGTTCAGCCTACGGTGTTGCTTGTACGCCAGTATCCCATCCCAGTATAAAGGTCAGTTCAGCCTACGGTGTTTTGCATGCATGTCACTCACCCATCCCAGTATAAAGGTCAGTTCACCCTGCGATATGCATGCATTCCAGTAACCCATCCCAGTATAAAGGTCAGTTCAGCCTACGGTGTTGCATGCATGTCACTCACCCATCCCAGTATAAAGGTCAGTTCAGTCTATGGTGTTGCGTACACAGTCAGTAACCCATCCCATTATAAAGGTCAGTTCAGCCTACCGTGTCGCATGCATGCCAGTAACCCATCCCAGTATAAAGGTCAGTTCAGCCTACGGTGTTGCATGCATGTCAGTAACCCATCCCAGTATAAAGGCCAGTTCATCCTACGGTGTTGCATGCATGCCAGTAACCGATCCCAGAATAAAGGTCCGCTCAGAACAAAGGTCAGTTCAGCCTACGGTGTTGCATGCATGCCAGTAACCCTTCCCAGTATAAAGGTCAGTTCAGCCTACGGTGTTGCATGCATGCCAGTAGCCCATCCCAGAATAAAGGTCAGTTCAGCCTCCGGTGTTGCATGCATGCCAGTAACCCATCCCAATATAAACGTCAGTTCAGCCTACGGTGTTGCATGCATGCCAGTAACCCATCCCAGTATAAAGGTCAGTTCAGCCTACGGTGTCTCATGCATGCCAGTAACCCATCCCAGTATAAAGGTCAGTTCACCCTGCGGTATGCATGCATTCCAGTAACCCATCCCAGTATAAAGGTCAGGTCAGCCTACAGTGTTGCATGCATGCCAGTAAGCCATCCCAGTATAAAGGTCAGTTCAGCCTACGGTGTTGCGTGTATGTCAGTAACCCATCCCAGTATAAAGGTCAGTTCACCCTGCGGTATGCATGCATTCCAGTAAACCATCCCAGTATAAAGGTCAGTTCAGCCTACGGTGTTGCGTGCATGACCTTAACCTATCCCAGTGTAAAGCTCAGGTCCGCCTACCGTGTTGCATGCATGCCAGTAACCCATCCCAGTAAAAAGGTTAGTTCAGCCTACGGTGTTGCATGCATGTCACTCACCAATCCCAGTATAAAGGTCAGTTCAGTCTATGGTGTTCCGTACACAGTCAGTAACCCATCCCATTATAAAGGTCAGGTCAGCCTACCGTGTCGCATGCATGCCAGTAACCCATCCCAGTATAAAGGTCAGTTCAGCCTACGGTGTTGCGTGCATGACTGTAACCTATCCCAGTGTAAAGCTCAGGTCCGCCTACGGTGTTGCATGCATGACAGTAACCCATCCTAGTAAAAAGGTCAGTTCAGCCTACGGTGTTGCATGCATGTCACTCACCCATCCCAGTATAAAGGTCAGTTCAGTCTATGGTGTTGCGTACACAGTCACTCACCCATCCCAGTGTAAAGCTCAGGTCAGCCTATGGTGTTGCGTACACGGTCAGTAACCCATCCCATTATAAAGGTCAGTTCAGCCTCCGGTGTTGTATGCATGTCACTCACCCATCCCAGTATAAAGGTCAGTTCAGCCTACGGTGTTGCATGCATGCCAGTAACCCATCCCAGCATAAAGGTCATTTCAGCCTACAGTGTTGCACGCACGCCAGTAACCCATCCCAGTATAAAGGTCAGGTCAGCCTACAGTGTTGCACGCACGCCAGTAACCCATCCCAGTATAAAGGTCAGTTCAGCCTACGGTGTTGCGTGTATGTCAGTAACCCATCCCAGTATAAAGGTCAGTTCAGCCTCTGCTGTTGCATGTATGCCAGTAAAAACAACAAATGATGGACAGAATGCAGAACAATGTCATACATTCACCCCAGTACAGAGATCTGGTCCTAAATCCATCGTTTTTTGCTCCCCATGCCATTCCAGTTTGAACCCAGCCATATGCAAATCAGTCTTGACCCTGCGCCCACGCCAGTAACCCATCCCAGTATAAAGGTCAGTTCAGCCTACGGTGTTGCATGCACGCCAGTAACCCATCCCAGTATAAAGGTCAGTTCAGCCTACGGTGTTGCATGCATGCCAGTAGCCCATCCCAGAATAAAGGTCGGTTCAGCCTCCGGCGTTGCATGCATGCCAGTAACCCATCCCAGTATAAACGGCAGTTCAGCCTACGGTGTTGCATGCATGCCAGTAACCCATCCCAGTATAAAGGTCAGTTCAGCCTACAGTGTTGCATGTACGCCAGTATCCCATCCCAGTATAAAGGTCAGTTCAGCCTACGGTGTTTTGCATGCATGTCACTCACCCATCCCAGTATAAAGGTCAGTTCACCCTGCGATATGCATGCATTCCAGTAACCCATCCCAGTATAAAGGTCAGTTCAGCCTACAGTGTTGCATGCATGTCACTCACCCATCCCAGTATAAAGGTCAGTTCAGTCTATGGTGTTGCGTACACAGTCAGTAACCCATCCCAGTATAAAGGTCAGTACAGCCTCCGGCGTTGCATGCATGCCAGTAACCCATCCCAGTATAAAGGTCAGTTCAGCCTATGGTGTTGCATGCATGTCAATAACCCATCCCAGTATTAAGGTCAGTTCAGCCTACGGTGTTGCATGCATGCCAGTAACCCATCCCACTATAAAGGTCAGTTCACCCTGCGATATGCATGCATTCCAGTAACCCATCTCAATATAAAGGTCAGTTCAGCCTACGGTGTTGCATGCATGTCACTCACCCATCCCAGTATAAAGGTCAGTTCATCCTACGGTGTTGCATGCGTGCCAGTAACCCATCCCAGAATAAAGGTCAGCTCAGAACAAAGGTCAGTTCAGCCTACGGTGTTGCATGCATGTCAATAACCCATCCCAGTATTAAGGTCAGTTCAGCCTACGGTGTTGCATGCATGCCAGTAACCCATCCCAGTATAAAGGTCAGTTCAGCCTACGGTGTTGCATGCATGCCAGTAGCCCATCCCAGAATAAAGGTCAGTTCAGCCTCCGGCATTGCATGCATGCCAGTAACCCATCCCAGTATAAACGTCAGTTCAGCCTACGGTGTTGCATGCATGCCAGTAACCCATCCCAGTATAAAGGTCAGTTCAGCCTACAGTGTTGCATGCATGCCAGTAACCCATCCCAGTATAAAGGTCAGTTCAGCCTACGGTGTTGCATGTATGTCAGTAACCCATCCCAGTATAAAGGTCAGGTCAGCCTACAGTGTTGCATGCATGCCAGTAACCCATCCCAGTATAAAGGTCAGTTCAGCCTACGGTGTTGCGTGTATGTCAGTAACCCATCCCAGTATAAAGGTCAGTACAGCCTACGGTGTTGCATGCATGTCACTCACCCATCCCACTATAAAGGTCAGTTCACCCTGCGGTATGCATGCATTCCAGTAACCTATCCCAGTATAAAGATCAGTTCAGCCTACGGTGTTGCATGCATGTCTGTTGGACTTTTTGCCTTCCCCCTAGCCTTTTTGCTGCTGTGGTAGTGGTGGTTTATGTACTCTGAGCACTTTGGCACTGGAGTTTGGTGTAAAGTGCATGTGCCCTGGCCTCCATATAAGCTAGCATTGAGAACTGCCCCCCCCCAATGGATAACTCCTAAAGGAACCAAAATAAATGTTATGTTTGGTGTGGTTGATCTGGAAATAATAAATGCTGCGCAATGGTGTACGCAGGTTTATTTTCACTGTGTTAGAAATGTCACTTTTAAACCGCCACCCTATCTGTGTGCTTGTGCCTGCCTGAGGTGGGTTATCGGTCTAGTGCGCAAAGTGGCCAAGGCTGGCTCCGCCCCCTGGGGTGTGTCCGTCTCACACACCCCCAGCTTTTGGAGGGAAGCCTGGCAGACAGGGTGCTCTACACCTCCCCCAAAACCAGTTGGGACCAGTTTCCCCGGAGAGCCTTCTAGAAGGTTCTGGCCTTTTCTGGTAGGTGGGGTGAGGGGCGTATAAATAGCGGAGCTGTGACTCCATGTGGGAGAGCTGTACGTGGACTTTGATCTGGAGGGGACACTCTGCCAGGAGGTACCGCCGCAAGGGCCTGCGTGCTGGCCCCTGAGCCCATCTGTACCCCTCTGCTGTCCACAGGGCCAGTGAGGGCCCCTTTGCTGGAGTAAAGACTGCTTATGCCAGGAGGAGTACCACATTATGGGGGTTGACTGTTCCTAGGAACTGCTGTCCTGTGTTGATGAGTGCCCACTGCATGCTGATCTGGCCCAGTATTGCCTTCCTGCCCTCCAGCCCTAGCGCCTCGTGAGCGCTATAAATTGCTTGCCTGCACTCCAAGGAGATGAGGAGCGGGGGCGCTACTTTCTTGTGTGGGACTGTGTTCCCCGGCCCCTAGCGCTTAGTGAGCGCTACAACTTGACTGCATTCCTGGACTTAGCGCTACCACTTCATTCCTGCCCAAGAAGAGCGCTACATTTGAAGTGACTGTGTGCCCTTCTGCATATTTTGCTGGCCTGTACTTCAAGGAGTGGTTAGTGGGGCTGGGCTCTGGCTGTAGTGGGACGGGACTGAGACGCAGTAGGCGGCGTGTTGGTTTTCTACACAGCAGCGCCGCCGTTTCGGCCCGCTGCAACGTTTTGGGCAATTTCTGTGATTGCAGAGTCCCAGAAGAGGGGCTCCAACTTTGCTAGTACTGGCTTCCTTTCCCCAGCTGTACCGCACGTTAGCGGCAGCTGCACCACGTGGGCCCTTTTACTTTCAGAGTCCCTGAGCAGGGGCTCCCCAGGTGCAGGGGCGCCAAGGACTAATCTACAACGAGGGGCATCTTTGTGTGCATGACAAGGTGGGCACTCCAATGGTCATAATCTGCTGGGGGCACTACTGATAATGTCTTTATGCCAATAATGATGCCTAAGGCATATGATTAGGCCGAATGCAGGATGTGATTTATGCTCATGGTTTATGCCCCATCCGAATATGAGAATACATAAGGTTTTTATCTCTAATGAGATGCCCAATGTACTTATGTTGATGCTGTTAGGAGGCATAAGGTGTTTATATGCCTAAGGTTATATGCTTAATGTCATACAATGAGGTTTCCATTCCACGCCTGAGCTAATGTGGGTACGCTTAAAGCTTTTACGCTGATGATGCCTCGATGCTCACATGGTTATGTATAATGTGATTCATGCTAATGAGGTTATGCCCACAGGTTGATGCTTACCACAGACGGGATTTATGCCAATGAGGTTTTTATGCCTAATGTTATGCATAAGGTGTTGTGTAGGCCCATAAGATGCTATGTTTATGCCCAATGCATTTCTATGCCTGGCCTAATGCTTTCCTACGATGTTCCAGGTTCATGCCTGATTACGTTTTCATGACCTATGACTAATGTGAGGATGCCTTATGGTTATGCCTAACGCTTATTGCAATGTTGCTAAGCACATGGTCCGGCCAGTAGGTACTGGCTGTTACACCTTTATGGCTGATGGTCTTACATTTACCCCCTGTGCTCTATGATGGTTCTGGCAGCGGCCCGATTGGCCCTGGCCTGTAAATAATTCCCCTGTAAAAGGGCTACCCGGTGCCAGTTGGCACAGTGTTATATGGGACTGTGATTACGAGTCTAATGGGTTTTCTAAATACAAAAAGCTACTTTTACACAACCTGGTGTGGAGTCTCTTTTGTAGTGTGTCCAGTGTGTCGCTGGTGAGTGTGTGCTGCGCAGGTGCTTTACACAATCCTCCGGAATTTAGCCTACCCGCTCCGCACCACGCTACCCCGTTTCTAACAATGTCACTCACCCATCCCAGTATAAAGGTCAGTTCAGCCTACGGTGTCACATGCATGCCAGTAACCCATCCCAATATAAAGGTCAGTTCAGCCTACTTTGTTGCATGCATGCCAGTAACCCATCCCAGTATAAAGGTCAGTTCAGCCTACGGTGTTGTATGCACGCCAGTAACCCATCCCAGTATAAAGGTCAGTTCAGCCTACGGTATTGCATGCATGCCAGTAACCCATCCCAGTATAAAGGTCCGTTCACCCTACGGTATGCATGCATGCCAGTAACCCATCCCAGTATAAAGGTCAGTTCACCCTACGGTATGCATGCATGCCAGTAAAAACAACAAATGATGGACAGAATGCAGAACAATGTCATACATTCACACCAGTACAGAGATCTGGGCCTAAATCCATCGTTTTTTGCTCCCCATGCCATTCCAGTTTGAACCCAGCCATATGCAAATCAGCCTTGAGCCTGCGCCCACGCCAGTAACCCATCCCAATATAAAGGTCAGTTCAGCCTATGGTGTTGCATGCACGCCAGTAACCCATCCCAGTATAAAGGTCAGTTCAGCCTACGGTGTTGCATGCACGCCAGTAACCCATCCCAGTATAAAGATCAGGTCAGCCTCTGGTGTTGCATGCATGTCAGTAACCCAATCCAGTATAAAGGTCAGTTCAGCCTACGGTGTTGCATGCACATCAGTAACCCATCCCAGTATAAAGGTCAGTTCAGCCTACGGTGTTGCATGTATGCCAGTAAAAACAACAAATGATGGACAGAATGCCGAACAATGTCATAAATTCACCCCAGTACAGAGATCTGGTCCTAAATCCATCGTTTTTTGCTCCCCAGGCCATTCCAGTTGGAACCCAGCCATATGCAAATCAGTCTTGATCCTGCGCCCATGCCAGTAACCTATCCCAGTATAAAGGTCAGTTCAGCCTACGGTGTTGCATGCATGACCGTAACCTATCCCAGTATAAAGGTCAGTTCAGCCTTCGGTGTTGCATGCATGCCAGTAACCCATCCCAGGATAAAGGTCAGTTCAGCCTACGTTGTTGCATACATGTCACTCACCCATCCCAGTATAAAGGTCAGTTCAGCCTACGGTGTTGCATGCGTGCCAGTAACCCATCCCAATATAAAGGTCAGTTCAGCCTACGGTGTCTCATGCATGCCAGTAACCCATCCCAGTATAAAGGTCAGTTCAGCCTACGGTGTCTCATGCATGCCAGTAACCCATCCCAATATAAAGGTCAGTTCAGCCTATGGTGTTGCATGCACGCCAGTAACCCATCCCAGTATAAAGGTCAGTTCAGCCTACGGTGTTGCATGCACGCCAGTAACCCATCCCAGTATATAGATCAGGTCAGCCTCTGGTGTTGCATGCATGTCAGTAACCCAATCCAGTATAAAGGTCAGTTCAGCCTATGGTGTTGCATGCACATCAGTAACCCATCCCAGTATAAAGGTCAGTTCAGCCTACGGTGTTGCATGTATGCCAGTAAAAACAACAAATGATGGACCGAATGCCGAACAATGTCATACATTCACCCCAGTACAGAGATCTGGTCCTAAATCCATCGTTTTTTGCTCCCCAGGCCATTCCAGTTGGAACCCAGCCATATGCAAATCAGTCTTGATCCTGCGCCCATGCCAGTAACCTATCCCAGTATAAAGGTCAGTTCAGCCTACGGTGTCTCATGCATGCCAGTAACCCATCCCAATATAAAGGTCAGTTCAGCCTATGGTGTTGCATGCACGCCAGTAACCCATCCCAGTATAAAGGTCAGTTCAGCCTACGGTGTCTCATGCATGCCAGTAACCCATCCCAGTATAAAGGTCAGTTCAGCCTACGGTGTCTCATGCATGCCAGTAACCCATCCCAATATAAAGGTCAGTTCAGCCTACGGTGTCTCATGCATGCCAGTAACCCATCCCAGTATAAAGGTCAGTTCAGCCTACGGTGTCTCATGCGTGCCAGTAACCCATCCCAATATAAAGGTCAGTTCAGCCTACGGTGTCTCATGCATGCCAGTAACCCATCCCAGTATAAAGGTCAGTTCAGCCTACGGTGTTGCATGCACGCCAGTAACCCATCCCAGTATAAAGATCAGGTCAGCCTCCGGCGTTGCATGCATGCCAGTAACCCATCCCAGTATAAACGTCAGTTCAGCCTACGGTGTTGCATGCATGCCAGTAACCCATCCCAGTATAAAGGTCAGTTCAGCCTACAGTGTTGCATGCATGCCAGTAACCCATCCCAGTATAAAGGTCAGTTCAGCCTACGGTGTTGCATGTATGTCAGTAACCCATCCCAGTATAAAGGTCCGGTCAGCCTACAGTGTTGCATGCATGCCAGTAACCCATCCCAGTATAAAGGTCAGTTCAGCCTACGGTGTTGCGTGTATGTCAGTAACCCATCCCAGTATAAAGGTCAGTTCAGCCTACTGTGTTGCATGCATGTCACTCACCCATCCCACTATAAAGGTCAGTTCACCCTGCGATATGCATGCATTCCAGTAACCCATCCCAGTATAAAGGTCAGTTCAGCCTTCGGTGTTGCATGCATGCCAGTAACCCATCCCAGGATAAAGGTCAGTTCAGCCTACGTTGTTGCATACATGTCACTCACCCATCCCAGTATAAAGGTCAGTTCAGCCTACGGTGTTGCATGCGTGCCAGTAACCCATCCCAATATAAAGGTCAGTTCAGCCTACGGTGTCTCATGCATGCCAGTAACCCATCCCAGTATAAAGGTCAGTTCAGCCTACGGTGTCTCATGCATGCCAGTAACCCATCCCAATATAAAGGTCAGTTCAGCCTACGGTGTTGCATGCATGCCAGTAGCCCATCCCAGAATAAAGGTCAGTTCAGCCTCCGGCGTTGCATGCATGCGAGTAACCCATCCCAGTATAAACGTCAGTTCAGCCTACGGTGTTGCATGCATGCCAGTAACCCATCCCAGTATAAAGGTCAGTTCAGCCTACAGTGTTGCATGCATGCCAGTAACCCATCCCAGTATAAAGGTCAGTTCAGCCTTCGGTGTTGCATGTATGTCAGTAACCCATCCCAGTATAAAGGTCAGGTCAGCCTACAGTGTTGCATGCATGCCAGTAACCCATCCCAGTATAAAGGTCAGTTCAGCCTACGGTGTTGCATGCATGTCACTCACCCATCCCACTATAAAGGTCAGTTCACCCTGCGGTATGCATGCATTCCAGTAACCCATCCCAGTATAAAGATCAGTTCAGCCTACGGTGTTGCATGCATGTCTGTTGGACTTTTTGCCTTCCCCCTAGCCTTTTTGCTGCTGTGGTAGTGGTGGTTTATGTACTCTGAGCACTTTGGCACTGGAGTTTGGTGTAAAGTGCATGTGCCCTGGCCTCCATATAGGCTAGCATTGAGAACTGCCCCCCCAATGGATAACTCCTAAAGGAACCAAAATAAATGTTATGTTTGGTGTGGTTGATCTGGAAATAATAAATGCTGCGCAATGGTGTACTCAGGTTTATTTTCACTGTGTTAGAAATGTCACTTTTAAACCGCCACCCTATCTGTGTGCTTGTGCCTGCCTGAGGTGGGTTATCGGTCTAGTGCGCAAAGTGGCCAAGGCTGGCTCCGCCCCCTGGGGTGTGTCCGTCTCACACACCCCCAGCTTTTGGAGGGAAGCCTGGCAGACAGGGTGCTCTACACCTCCCCCAAAACCAGTTGGGACCAGCTTCCCCGGAGAGCCTTCTAGAAGGTTCTGGCCTTTTCTGGTAGGTGGGGTGAGGGGCGTATAAATAGCGGAGCTGTGACTCCATGTGGGAGAGCTGTACGTGGACTTTGATCTGGAGGGGACACTCTGCCAGGAGGTACCGCCGCAAGGGCCTGCGTGCTGGCCCCTGAGCCCTTCTGTACCCCTCTGCTGTCCACAGGGCCAGTGAGGGCCCCTTTGCTGGAGTAAAGACTGCTTATGCCAGGAGGAGTACCACATTATGGGGGTTGACTGTTCCTAGGAACTGCTGTCCTGTGTTGATGAGTGCCCACTGCATGCTGATCTGGCCCAGTATTGCCTTCTTAAAGCTTTTACGCTGATGATGCCTCGATGCTCACATGGTTATGTATAATGTGATTCATGCTAATGAGGTTATGCCCACAGGTTGATGCTTACCACAGACGGGATTTATGCCAATGAGGTTTTTATGCCTAATGTTATGCATAAGGTGTTGTGTAGGCCCATAAGATGCTGATATGTTTATGCCCAATGCATTTCTATGCCTGGCCTAATGCTTTCCTACGATGTTCCAGGTTCATGCCTGATTACGTTTTCATGACCTATGACTAATGTGAGGATGCCTTATGGTTATGCCTAACGCTTATTGCAATGTTGCTAAGCACATGGTCCGGCCAGTAGGTACTGGCTGTTACACCTTTATGGCTGATGGTCTTACATTTACCCCCTGTGCTCTATGATGGTTCTGGCAGCGGCCCGATTGGCCCTGCCCTGTAAATAATTCCCCTGTAAAAGGGCTACCCGGTGCCAGTTGGCACAGTGTTATATGGGACTGTGATTACGAGTCTAATGGGTTTTCTAAATACAAAAAGCTACTTTTACACAACCTGGTGTGGAGTCTCTTTTGTAGTGTGTCCAGTGTGTCGCTGGTGAGTGTGTGCTGCGCAGGTGCTTTACACAATCCTCCGGAATTTAGCCTACCCGCTCCGCACCACGCTACCCCGTTTCTAACAATGTCACTCACCCATCCCAGTATAAAGGTCAGTTCAGCCTACGGTGTTGCATGCATGACCGTAACCTATCCCAGTATAAAGGTCAGTTCAGCCTTCGGTGTTGCATGCATGCCAGTAACCCATCCCAGGATAAAGGTCAGTTCAGCCTACGTTGTTGCATACATGTCACTCACCCATCCCAGTATAAAGGTCAGTTCAGCCTACGGTGTTGCATGCGTGCCAGTAACCCATCCCAATATAAAGGTCAGTTCAGCCTACGGTGTCTCATGCATGCCAGTAACCCATCCCAGTATAAAGGTCAGTTCAGCCTACGGTGTCTCATGCATGCCAGTAACCCATCCCAATATAAAGGTCAGTTCAGCCTACGGTGTTGCATGCACGCCAGTAACCCATCCCAGTATAAAGATCAGGTCAGCCTCCGGCGTTGCATGCATGCCAGTAACCCATCCCAGTATAAAGATCAGGTCAGCCTCCGGCGTTGCATGCATGCCAGTAACCCATCCCAGTATAAACGTCAGTTCAGCCTACGGTGTTGCATGCATGTCAGTAACCCATCCCACTATAAAGGTCAGTTCAGCCTACAGTGTTGCATGTATGTCAGTAACCCATCCCAGTATAAAGGTCCGGTCAGCCTACAGTGTTGCATGCATGCCAGTAACCCATCCCAGTATAAAGGTCAGTTCAGCCTACGGTGTTGCGTGTATGTCAGTAACCCATCCCAGTATAAAGGTCAGTTCAGCCTACGGTGTTGCATGCATGTCACTCACCCATCCCACTATAAAGGTCAGTTCACCCTGCGATATGCATGCATTCCAGTAACCCATCCCAATATAAAGGTCAGTTCAGCCTACGGTGTTGCATGCATGTCACTCACCCATCCCAGTATAAAGGTCAGTTCAGTCTATGGTGTTGCGTACACAGTCAGTAACCCATCCCAGTATAAAGGCCAGTTCATCCTACGGTGTTGCATGCATGTCAATAACCCATCCCAGTATTAAGGTCAGTTCAGCCTACGGTGTTGCATGCATGCCAGTAACCCATCCCAGTATAAAGGTCAGTTCAGCCTACGGTGTTGCATGCATGCCAGTAGCCCTTCCCAGAATAAAGGTCAGTTCAGCCTCCGGCGTTGCATGCATGCCAGTAACCCATCCCAGTATAAACGTCAGTTCAGCCTACGGTGTTGCATGCATGCCAGTAACCCATCCCAGTATAAAGGTCAGTTCAGCCTACAGTGTTGCATGCATGCCAGTAACCCATCCCAGTATAAAGGTCAGTTCAGCCTACGGTGTTGCATGTATGTCAGTAACCCATCCCAGTATAAAGGTCAGGTCAGCCTACAGTGTTGCATGCAGGCCAGTAACCCATCCCAGTATAAAGGTCAGTTCAGCCTACGGTGTTGCGTGTATGTCAGTAACCCATCCCAGTATAAAGGTCAGTACAGCCTACGGTGTTGCATGCATGTCACTCACCCATCCCACTATAAAGGTCAGTTCACCCTGCGGTATGCATGCATTCCAGTAACCCATCCCAGTATAAAGATCAGTTCAGCCTACGGTGTTGCATGCATGTCTGTTGGACTTTTTGCCTTCCCCCTAGCCTTTTTGCTGCTGTGGTAGTGGTGGTTTATGTACTCTGAGCACTTTGGCACTGGAGTTTGGTGTAAAGTGCATGTGCCCTGGCCTCCATTTAGGCTAGCATTGAGAACTGCCCACCCCCCCAATGGATAACTCCTAAAGGAACCAAAATAAATGTTATGTTTGGTGTGGTTGATCTGGAAATAATAAATGCTGCGCAATGGTGTACGCAGGTTTATTTTCACTGTGTTAGAAATGTCACTTTTAAACCGCCACCCTATCTGTGTGCTTGTGCCTGCCTGAGGTGGGTTATCGGTCTAGTGCGCAAAGTGGCCAAGGCTGGCTCCGCCCCCTGGGGTGTGTCCGTCTCACACACCCCCAGCTTTTGGAGGGAAGCCTGGCAGACAGGGTGCTCTACACCTCCCCCAAAACCAGTTGGGACCAGTTTCCCCGGAGAGCCTTCTAGAAGGTTCTGGCCTTTTCTGGTAGGTGGGGTGAGGGGCGTATAAATAGCGGAGCTGTGACTCCATGTGGGAGAGCTGTACGTGGACTTTGATCTGGAGGGGACACTCTGCCAGGAGGTACCGCCGCAAGGGCCTGCGTGCTGGCCCCTGAGCCCATCTGTACCCCTCTGCTGTCCACAGGGCCAGTGAGGGCCCCTTTGCTGGAGTAAAGACTGCTTATGCCAGGAGGAGTACCACATTATGGGGGTTGACTGTTCCTAGGAACTGCTGTCCTGTGTTGATGAGTGCCCACTGCATGCTGATCTGGCCCAGTATTGCCTTCTTAAAGCTTTTACGCTGATGATGCCTCGATGCTCACATGGTTATGTATAATGTGATTCATGCTAATGAGGTTATGCCCACAGGTTGATGCTTACCACAGACGGGATTTATGCCAATGAGGTTTTTATGCCTAATGTTATGCATAAGGTGTTGTGTAGGCCCATAAGATGCTGATATGTTTATGCCCAATGCATTTCTATGCCTGGCCTAATGCTTTCCTACGATGTTCCAGGTTCATGCCTGATTACGTTTTCATGACCTATGACTAATGTGAGGATGCCTTATGGTTATGCCTAACGCTTATTGCAATGTTGCTAAGCACATGGTCCGGCCAGTAGGTACTGGCTGTTACACCTTTATGGCTGATGGTCTTACATTTACCCCCTGTGCTCTATGATGGTTCTGGCAGCGGCCCGATTGGCCCTGCCCTGTAAATAATTCCACTGTAAAAGGGCTACCCGGTGCCAGTTGGCACAGTGTTATATGGGACTGTGATTACGAGTCTAATGGGTTTTCTAAATACAAAAAGCTACTTTTACACAACCTGGTGTGGAGTCTCTTTTGTAGTGTGTCCAGTGTGTCGCTGGTGAGTGTGTGCTGCGCAGGTGCTTTACACAATCCTCCGGAATTTAGCCTACCCGCTCCGCACCACGCTACCCCGTTTCTAACAATGTCACTCACCCATCCCAGTATAAAGGTCAGTTCAGCCTACGGTGTCACATGCATGCCAGTAACCCATCCCAATATAAAGGTCAGTTCAGCCTACGGTATTGCATGCACGCCAGTAACCCATCCCAGTATAAAGATCAGGTCAGCCTCTGGTGTTGCATGCATGTCAGTAACCCAATCCAGTATAAAGGTCAGTTCAGCCTACGGTGTTGCATGCACACCAGTAACCCATCCCAGTATAAAGGTCAGTTCAGCCTACGGTGTTGCATGTATGCCAGTAAAAAGAACAAATGATGGACAGAATGCCGAACAATGTCATACATTCACCCCAGTACAGAGATCTGGTCCTAAATCCATCGTTTTTTGCTCCCCAGGCCATTCCAGTTGGAACCCAGCCATATGCAAATCAGTCTTGATCCTGCGCCCATGCCAGTAACCTATCCCAGTATAAAGGTCAGTTCAGCCTACGTTGTTGCATGCGTGCCAGTAACCCATCCCAATATAAAGGTCAGTTCAGCCTACGGTGTCTCATGCATGCCAGTAACCCATCCCAGTATAAAGGTCAGTTCAGCCTACGGTGTCTCATGCATGCCAGTAACCCATCCCAATATAAAGGTCAGTTCAGCCTACGGTGTTGCATGCACGCCAGTAACCCATCCCAGTATAAAGATCAGGTCAGCCTCTGGTGTTGCATGCATGTCAGTAACCCAATCCAGTATAAAGGTCAGTTCAGCCTACGTTGTTGCATGCATGTCAATAACCCATCCCAGTATAAAGGTCAGTTCAGTCTATGGTGTTGCGTACACAGTCAGTAACCCATCCCAGTATAAAGGTCAGTTCAGCCTACGGTGTTGCGTGTATGTCAGTAACCCATCCCAGTATAAAGGTCAGTTCAGTCTATGGTGTTGCGTACACAGTCAGTAACCCATCCCAGTATAAAGGCCAGTTCATCCTACGGTGTTGCATGCATGCCAGTAACCCATCCCAGTATAAAGGTCAGTTCAGTCTATGGTGTTGCGTACACAGTCAGTAACCCATCCCAGTATAAAGGTCAGTTCAGCCTACGGTGTCTCATGCATGCCAGTAACCCATCCCAATATAAAGGTCAGTTCAGCCTACGGTGTTGCATGCATGTCAATAACCCATCCCAGTATAAAGGTCAGTTCAGTCTATGGTGTTGCGTACACAGTCAGTAACCCATCCCAGTATAAAGGCCAGTTCATCCTACGGTGTTGCATGCATGTCAATAACCCATCCCAGTATTAAGGTCAGTTCAGCCTACGGTGTTGCATGCATGCCAGTAACCCATCCCAGTATAAAGGTCAGGTCAGCCTACAGTGTTGCATGCATGCCAGTAACCCATCCCAGTATAAAGGTCAGTTCAGCCTACGGTGTTGCGTGTATGTCAGTAACCCATCCCAGTATAAAGGTCAGTTCAGCCTACGGTGTTGCATGCATGTCACTCACCCATCCCACTATAAAGGTCAGTTCACCCTGCGGTATGCATGCATTCCAGTAACCCATCCCAGTATAAAGACCAGTTCAGCCTACGGTGTTGCATGCATGTCTGTTGGACTTTTTGCCTTCCCCCTAGCCTTTTTGCTGCTGTGGTAGTTCTGGTTTATGTACTCTGAGCACTTTGGCACTGGAGTTTGGTGTAAAGTGCATGTGCCCTGGCCTCCATAGGCTAGCATTGAGAACTCCCCCACCCCTTCCCACCCCTCCCCCCATGGATAACTCCTAAAGGAACCAAAATAAATGTTATGTTTGGTGTGGTTGAACTGTAAATAATAAATGCTGCGCAATGGTGTACGCAGGTTTATTTTCACTGTTAGAAATGTCACTTTTAAACCGCCACCCTATCTGTGTGCTTGTGCCTGCCTGTGGTGGGTTATCGGTCTAGTGCACAAAGTGGCCAAGGCTGGCTCCGCCCCCTGGGGTGTGTCCGTCTCACACCCCCCCAGCTTTTGGAGGGAAGCCTGGCAGACAGGGTGCTCTACACCTCCCCCAAAACCAGTTGGGACCGGTTTCCCCGGAGAGCCTTCTAGAAGGTTCTGGCCTTTTCTGGTAGGTGGGGTGAGGGGCGTATAAATAGCGGAGCTGTGACTCCATGTGGGAGAGCTGTACGTGGACTTTGATCTGGAGGGGACACTCTGCCAGGAGGTACCGCGTGCTGGCCCCTGAGCCCATCTGTACCCCTCTGCTGTCCACAGGGCCAGTGAGGGCCCCTTTGCTGGAGTAAAGACTGCTTATGCCAGGAGGAGTACCACATTATGGGGGTTGACTGTTCCTAGGAACTGCTGTCCTGTGTTGATGAGTGCCCACTGCATGCTGATCTGGCCCAGTATTGCCTTCCTGCCCTCCAGCCCTAGCGCCTCGTGAGCGCTATAAATTGCTTGCCTGCACTCCAAGGAGGTGAGGAGCGGGGGCGCTACTTTCTTGTGTGGGACTGTGTTCCCCTGGCCCCTAGCGCTTAGTGAGCGCTACAACTTGACTGCATTCCTGGACTTAGCGCTACCACTTCATTCCTGCCCAAGAAGAGCGCTACATTTGAAGTGACTGTGTGCCCTTCTGCATATTTTGCTGGCCTGTACTTCAAGGAGTGGTTAGTGGGGCTGGGCTCTGGCTGTAGTGGGGCGGGACTGAGACGCAGTAGGCGGCGTGTTGGTTTTCTATACAGCAGCGCCGCCGTTTCGGCCCGCTGCAACGTTTTGGGCAATTTCTGTGATTGCAGAGTCACAGAAGAGGGGCTCCAACTTTGCTAGTACTTGCTTCCTTTCCCCAGCTGTACCGCACGTTAGCGGCAGCTGCACCACGTGGGCCCTTTTACTTTCAGAGTCCCTGAGCAGGGGCTCCCCAGGTGCAGGGACGCCAAGGACGAATCTACAACGAGGGGCATCTTTGTGTGCATGACAAGGTGGGCACTCCAATGGTCATCTGCTGGGGGCACTATTGATAATGTCTTTATGCCAATAATGATGCCTAAGGCATATGATTAGGCCGAATGCAGGATGTGATTTATGCTCATGGTTTATGCCCCATCCGAATATGAGAATACATAAGGTTTTTATCTCTAATGAGATGCCCAATGTACTTATGTTGATGCTGTTAGGAGGCATAAGGTGTTTATATGCCTAAGGTGAGGCTTAATGTCATACAATGAGGTTTCCATTCCACGCCTGAGCTAATGTGGGTACGCCTAAAGCTTTTACGCTGATGATGCCTCGATGCTCACATGGTTATGTATAATGTGATTCATGCTAATGAGGTTATGCCCACAGGTTGATGCTTACCACAGACGGGATTTATGCCAATGAGGTTTATATGCCTAATATTATGCATAAGGTGTTGTGTAGGCCCATAAGATGCTGATATGGTTATGCCCAATGCATTTCTATGCCTGGCCTAATGCTTTCCTACGATGTTCCAGGTTCATGCCTGATTACGTTTTCATGACCTATGACTAATGTGAGGATGCCTTATGGTTATGCCTAACGCTTATTGCAATGTTGCTAAGCACATGGTCCGGCCAGTAGGTACTGGCTGTTACACCTTTATGGCTGATGGTCTTACATTTACCCCATGTGCTCTGATGGTTCTGGCAGCGGCCCGATTGGCCCTGCCCTGTAAATAATTCCCCTGTAAAAGGGCTACCCGCTGCCAGTTGGCACAGTGTTATATGGGACTGTGATTACGAGTCTAATGGGTTTTCTATATACAAAAAGCTACTTTTACACAACCTGGTGTGGAGTCTCTTTTGTAGTGTGTCCAGTGTGTCGCTGGTGAGTGTGTGCTGCGCAGGTGCTTTACACAATCCTCCGGAATTTAGCCTACCCGCTCCGCACCACGCTACCCCGTTTCTAACAATGTCACTCACCCATCCCAGTATAAAGGTCAGTTCAGCCTACGGTGTCACATGCATGCCAGTAACCCATCCCAATATAAAGGTCAGTTCAGCCTACGGTGTTGCATGCACGCCAGTAACCCATCCCAGTATAAAGGTCAGTTCAGTCTACGGTGTTGTATGCACGCCGGTAACCCATCCCAGTATAAAGGTCAGTTCAGCCTACGGTATTGCATGCATGCCAGTAACCCATCCCAGTATAAAGGTCCGTTCACCCTACGGTATTGCATGCATGCCAGTAACCCATCCCAGTATAAAGGTCAGTTCACCCTACGGTATGCATGCATGCCAGTAACCTATCCCAGTATAAAGGTCAGTTCAGCCTACGGTGTTGCGTGTATGTCAGTAACCCATCCCAGTATAAAGGTCAGTTCAGCCTCTGCTGTTGCATGTATGCCAGTAAAAACAACAAATGATGGACAGAATGCAGAACAATATCATACATTCACACCAGTACAGAGATCTGGGCCTAAATCCATCGTATTTTGCTCCCCATCCAGTTTGAACCCAGCCATATGCAAATCAGTCTTGATCCTGCGCCCATGCCAGTAACCTATCCCAGTATAAAGGTCAGTTCAGCCTTCGATGTTGCATGCATGCCAGTAACCTATCCCAGTATAAAGGTCAGTTCAGCCTACGGTGTTGCATGCATGACCGTAACCTGTCCCAGTATAAAGGTCAGTTCAGCCTTCGGTGTTGCATGCATGCCAGTAACCCATCCCAGGATAAAGGTCAGTTCAGCCTACGTTGTTGCATACATGTCACTCACCCATCCCAGTATAAAGGTCAGTTCAGCCTACGGTGTTGCATGCGTGCCAGTAACCCACCCAATATAAAGGTCAGTTCAGCCTACGGTGTCTCATGCATGCCAGTAACCACTGTTCCCTCTAAACTGCGCGCCTGCTCTCCCGCGCACCTGTTTGAATCAGAACGCGCAGTGTCTTCTTTGCAGCGCGCACACACCACGAGAGGCAAGTATTCATGTTAATCGCAGCGCTGCGATTAACATGAATACTTGAAGAAAAGCAGACAATCTGCCCCCCTCCTCGCTCTGTTAAGAAAAGGCATGCAGCAAGCCTAAAATCACGACCTGTGCTTTCACAATCATTAACATATATTAGTGATTGTGAAAGCACACGTCGTGCTGTTGAGCTTGCTGCATGCTTTTTCTTAACAGAGCGCAGCAGTTTGTGTGCCTTTTTGAACGTTTTCATGTTAAATGCAGCCCCGAGTGTAAGCATGGCGGGCCCTGCAATTAACATGAAAACTTTCAAAAAGGCATGCAATCTGCCACTGTCCATTAACAAAAGGCAGGCAACAAGCCTAACAGCACAACGTGTGCTTTCACAATTACTAATATGTATTAGGGATTGTGAAAGCACACGTCGTGCTGATAGGCTTGCTGCCTGCCTTTCGATGATAGATAGGGTGACCAGAATTTTAAAGCCAAAAACCGGGAAACTTCACACGAACAGAAAAGGGACTACACATAGCTGCCAAGGTTTCAGATTGCTATGTGTGACATTTTCAAAATTTCAGTGCAATTATGAGTGCATTTCAATGACTGAGTGACACTTTCTTGAGAGCAAAATCAGCCTTGCTCTACCCGGTACACTAGAACCCCATTACCAATATGAACCAACCTACCCCACCCAGTGCATTCAAACACCACACAGCCATTAGAACTAACTCCATTCATATCCACCAGAACCAACCTACTCCTTCGCAGTCCATCTTAACCACATTCACATCCGCAGTGTTCAGCTCACCTGTGCCAAGCAAGACTCGGGCCAGGTTGAGATGGGGCTAGGGGTCATTGGCGTTGCTTTGCTGATTATTGCAGGAGAGAGGCCGGGCCTGGCCTTGCCTTTCAGGACTGACCTCAGATTGTACAGTGCTCCGTTATGGGTATTACATGCAGCCTTTGGTCTGTGTTAGCAGAGAGGGGCTGCTGCCTGTGTGTCCTAGGGGCTGCACTGAGTCCGAGTCCTAACGTAAACTGCACTGGGTAGCTCTAAGTCTCAGCTCCCTGTCACCCGGGCCGTGATGGTGACCCTGGTGCCTTTACACTGTAACTGTGTCACGCAATTGAAACTGGGCATGTGGTGAACGGTTGTTCAGTCAACAACTGAACAACATTCAGCAAAATTAACCTGTCTGAGAGGCTGCAGGGGACTGAGGAAATGAGCAGGTAAGATTTTAATTAAATTATTTCATATAGCCATCCTGGGCTGCGCCACACTTTCTCAGTTTCCAACACAGTCTACCAAGGGCCTACAAGTGACTGGCATGGCAGGCTGTACAGGAAAAAGCATTCGTACGTGAGCTTTGTTTATTTAAATACCACAGTGCTGGGATAGTTTTAGCACGGTCCTCGGTGTGCAAAGCCTGAGTTACGGCCGACATCCTTAGGCTGCTTCAAAACCATGTCTGGTATGCGTATGGGTGGGCAGGGTTTACTATCAACATACCAGACTCAAGGCTAGTTGCACCCCGGGGTCTCACCTGTGACTTTTGAAGATGCCAGCAACCGCCGCGATGACTTCCCCTGCGCAGGCCAGGCTGCGGGCAGATGCCACGGTCCAGGACGCGACGACTGGTGCAGGCTGTCTGCTAAACATGAAGTAGCACCACTCCCGCGGCGGCCGCAGTCTGGGTCGGGTTGCGGGCAGCCATAGGCATATTAGGGCCGCGTGGGTCGGCACAACAATGCGCGGTTCCCACTGCCAAATGTAAACTGACTGTCGTGCCACACGCTCACACGGCAGGCGGCAGGGCGCCTATAGCTAGGTACGTAATCGGTCTCAGTCTATCGGACATTGGGCGCAGGGTAAATCAAGCAGACACTGATTCGCTCGCGTTGTCACGTGAGGTCAGTGAAGCTGAATGCTGCGCCAGCCCACTATGGGTGAAGTTGTTACACTGTAGCCCCTAAAGCCAGCCCAAATCTAGCTGAGCCAACCCCCAAGTCTGCGCAAGCAGGGCTGACCGCGCGGTGCCAGCTTTCTGTCAGTGGTGCTAATTACCAGCTGGTACTGGGCTTGACATCGGAGGAGTTTTATAAATGCGTGACTTTGCATTTCAGTGCGGTGATGATGACCACCACACTAAAATGCGTTAGTCTAAGCCTGATGCGTGGTACTTGGAGGGCTGCAACAGGCATGCAAGAAATGCAGCAGGAGATAAAACTCATAGAAGGAATGTTCTGTGGTTGGCTAAGGACAGGACATAACAATGCATTTTCTCAGATTCCATGGTGGTGCAATCTTTAATAACACAGACACCTCTCAGGGATTTAGCATTCCCATTTGACAAGTGATAGTAAGGGACACATTGTTACATTAAAAGACTTTTAATGGAGAATATGCTTTTGAATACTGTATCCTTTTTATGTTTGTTGTATGTTGCAAACCTACCTTAAGACCCTTCATGTGGTGCTGTATGTGTAGAAATACACTGTCTTTTCACTTTATTAAGCTAATGTTTGAGCAATATTTCCACTGATATTTGTCGCTGCACCCACACATGCAGTTGGGTTCTTGGCGCACATAGCCTTGGCTGCAGCGCACAGAGACCTTCTACTGCCGCACACAAAGAAAAAAAATTAGAGGGAACATTGCCAGTAACCCATCCCAGTATAAAGGTCAGTTCAGCCTACGGTGTCTCATGCATGCCAGTAACCCATCCCAGTGTAAAGGTCAGTTCAGCCTACGGTGTTGCATGCACGCCAGTAACCCATCCCAGTATAAAGGTCAGTTCAGCCTACGGTGTTGCATGCATGACCGTAACCTATCCGAGTATAAAGGTCAGTTCAGCCTTCGGTGTTGCATGCATGCCAGTAACCCATCCCAGTATAAAGGTCAGTTCAGCCTACGGTGTTGCATGCGTGCCAGTAACCCATCCCAATATAAAGGTCAGTTCAGCCTACGGTGTCTCATGCATGCCAGTAACCCATCCCAGTATAACGGTCAGTTCAGCCTACGGTGTCTCATGCATGCCAGTAATCCATCCCAGGATAAAGGTCAGTTCAGCCTACGTTGTTGCATACATGTCACTCACCCATCCCAGTATAAAGGTCAGTTCAGCCTACGGTGTCTCATGCGTGCCAGTAACCCATCCCAATATAAAGGTCAGTTCAGCCTACGGTGTCTCATGCATGCCAGTAACCCATCCCAATATAAAGGTCAGTTCAGCCTACGGTGTTGCATGCACGCCAGTAACCCATCCCAGTATAAAGGTCAGTTCAGCCTACGGTGTTGCATGCATGACCGTAACCTATCCCAGTATAAAGGTCAGTTCAGCCTTCGGTGTTGAATGCATGCCAGTAACCCATCCCAGGATAAAGGTCAGTTCAGCCTACGTTGTTGCATACATGTCACTCACCCATCCCAGTATAAAGGTCATTTCAGCCTACGGTGTTGCATGCACGCCATTAACTCATCCCAGTGTAAAGCTCAGGTCAGCCTACAGTGTTGCAATCATGCCAGTAACCCATCCCAGTATGAAGGTCAGTTCCGCCTATGATGTTGCATTCATGTCAGTAACCCATCCAAGTATAAATTTCAGTTCCGCCTATGGTTTTGCGTACACGGTCAGTAACCCATTCCATTATAAAGGTCAGTTTAGTCTCCGTTGTTGTATGGACGTCACTCACCCATCCCAGTATAAAGGTCAGTTCAGCCTATGGTGTTGCATGTATGCCAGTAAAAAGCACAAATGATGGACAGAATGCAGAACAATGTCATACATTCACCCCAGTACAGAGATCTGGTCCTAAATCCATCGTTTTTTGCTCCCCATGCCATTCCAGTTGGAACCCAGCCATATGCAAATCAGTCTTGACCCTGCGCCCGTGCCAGTAACCCATCCCAGTATAAAGGTCAGTTCAGCCTACGGTGTTGCATGCATGACCGTAACCTATCCCAGTATAAAGGTCAGTTCAGCCTTCGGTGTTGCACGCATGCCAGTAACCCATCCCAGTATAAAGGTCAGTTCAGCCTACGGTGTTGCATGCATGTCAGTAACCCATCCCAGTATAAAGGTCAGTTCAGCCTACGGTGTTGCATGCATGTCAGTAACCCGTCCCAGTATAAAGGTCAGTTCAGCCTACTGTGTTCACTCACTGTGAAGCACTGTGTTAAGCATTATGTATACTGTGTGTGTCACTGACTGAGCCCTGCCTTCCAGCACAGTCCGGGCTGGAAATGCAAGGATTGGGTTTAATCTCCCTGCTGCCCACTCCACTCTGTCCACCCCAGGCGTGTCTGAGAGACGGAGTGCGCAGCCCAAGCCAAGGGAGGGGTGGCTTGTGCTGTGGGTGAGTGATTCAACTCGCCGAGGTGGGGCCCTGAGAACAGTGCAGGCCTCCTGGTGCAGGCTGCCGCGGATCATCCAGCAGCTCAGGGCACCGTGCCTCCTGCCACCACCACCCATTGTGCTGGCACTTACTGAGTATGAAAACAATGAACAGGAGTAGCAGGCACTGTGAGGGTGAGACTGGGGTGAGGGGTCCTGCACACAACACAATCCGATGAGCAGAATGGGACAAACAGCGCCCGAGTGAATTATTTAAAAGTGGCCCATGTGATTACACTAGAATCTATGTGTCTCGGCTCAATGCGCTACCTATTGCTACATATAGAAGCGGGTGGTGTTGCATATCTTACTGGGCTCGTGTTGTTTCAGCTGCCCGATCAGTGCTTGGGATGAAGTTACTGGGTCTGTAGAGTCTGAAGCCCTCGGTGTGTTATGGGGCCAGACGTGGACCGGAATATAGGGGAACACCCGGATATTCTGAGACAGGCCGGTGCTTTTGCAAGGCGGATGTGGCTGGGGCAGTCAGCACCTGGCCGTGTGCGGTGCTGGACAAGCCCCTGATCCAGGCATTCGCACTATAAGCGTCTGCTTGCATCAGTGATGGGGTCTGTGTCGTAGCACAGAGGGCAGTTGTCGCTCATGCATCTGAAGGTGTGCCGCGAAGTTCCTGCGCACAGTCCCGAATGTCTGCCTTTCTTCCAGTGGCAGCCGCTCCATTAGGGCGTTGGAGCACCGCCCCACTGCTTTCACGCAGTGCGAGAATCAGAAAATAAAATGGTATTTTGAATACCATTTTATTTTCCGCTTCTCACGCTGCGAGGAAGCAGAAGGCAGGGGTATGCCTGGTTGGGGGCGGACGGGAGGGTATGCCTGGTTGAGGGCGGGCGGGTCAGGGAGGAGTGGCTTGCACCACTCTGAGTGGGATATATGATTTAACAACTACTACTTTAACAACGAATTCCTAAACCACGAATTCTAAACCACGAGCAATGCCAAACCACTACATTCTTAACAACGACTTCCTAAACAACGAAAATTATTCAATTGGCTCATTTCCTGAATATACCATTCAAACAGATAGTTCCTCATGGTGAGACCCTCTGAAAAAATACCACATATAGAATTACAAATAGAATTGGGAACTTTTTATTTGTCTTTAGTTAATTCATTATACTTTAACACAATTGTAAGCACTGTATTCTTATTACAAAAGCATCTCTGGACCAGCATCATCTTAGTAAGAAAATGTTAACATTCCGAAGCCAGGGTGATTCATGCTTACTAGATTATTTGCAAAAGTGGATTTTTTTTGTACTACACTGCTTTGCGGTTGCACTGTGTGTCTTTAGAAAACACCTGAAATTAAATCATTTTTAATACAGATATGAGCTAGTGTATTTTTCATTGAAACTAAATTTAACATTTAAAACATTTTTCCTTCAAATTCTATATTGCGAGATTGCCATTTTCTCATATCAATCTCAACTTTAAGCAGGTGTCTTTGAGACAAATATTAACTTCGTATTTGTTTTATTATACACGTTTTAAGTGATGTTGATTTATCACCATGACCCCAACAATGCAAACCTATTATTCATGCTTCTAAAATTGTGCTCGGGTGAGTTCTTAGTCTTTATTTATACCCCCTCACACAAGGTGATCACTTATAAACACTCTCAAACCACGGCTTGTCATTGGTATATATAACAATAGTGCCATCTATTGGCCAGTTAGGAGGTCGTTTTATTTGTGGTTTAGGAAAGTCGTTGTTCGTGTTAGTCGTGGTTAATGATGTCGTGGTTCATAGAAAGGTCGTTGTTTTGGATTCGTTGTTCAGGTCAGTCGTTGTAAAGGCTTCGTTATTAAGGCTGTTTCCCCTCTGAGTGCCCGGACTGTTTGGTCGGCCCTGGGTCCGACCAAAGCAGTCATGCACACTCTACATTTTCTCTATGTAGGCTGCATGCAGAAAATGGCCTCCCTACAGGCGCCCGGCTGGGCGCCGTCCGGGACTCCGCAGCAATCACAACGCTGCTATTGCAGCGTAGTGATTGGCTTACAGGAGGGAAGGGTCGAGGGAGCATGCCTGTTCCTGTCCAGGACTCAGAGGCTCCGGAGCAGAGGCGGCACGGGACCCGGTCACCGCCGATCAGGTAAGTTTTATTTATATTTTGTTTCTTTGCTACGTCATTGCGTCTACTTTTGTACAGCTCTGGAGCACCGCCCTGCTCTGTCCAGTGATGACCCGAGATGGCCTGCAGTAGTGTCTGTAGCGACGTCTGCACTGATGTACGTAGAGCAGAGACATGCAGAGCAACTGCACGAAAACACCATGAGCCCGCATCGCAGAAGGAATGTGTGTCACAAATTCACAATGCAGCTGCCCCCACTCCCCGAATGCACATTTTATGTATGTGCAAAATGCACAGGATTCACAAAGAATGAAGAGTCTGGGATGCTCTTGTGCAACGCTGCGTCACGCTTACATATTTAACTTTTCTGCAAAGCATGACTGGGCGCTTTAAGGTGGGTGAAGTGGAGCACCCATATCATTTTATTTGCATGTGCACAACAGAAGTGTCCAACAAGCGGCCAAGGACGGGCGGTGCAAACAGGGGACGCGCCCATGAGGGAACTCAAGACCAGGTCTGTGACGGAATCCTCGAAACCAGGGTGTGATGGTGCCTAATCCCAGTAGCGCCGTGAGACCATGGTAACGCAATACAGCACTAAACAAATCGGATCTCTCATACAACAAAAGAACACACCCGCGTTTGTTGAGTCACAAAAGAGGAGCACATGATTTGCACTCCAGCTCCGTGTCCTTGAATGGCCATAGTTTCAAACTGGCTACATTTTTTCCTGTTTTTGTAAAGTGTTGTGTGCAGCTTTCCAGCCACTTCTAGGCGCTGTGGCAGATCCAGTGGAGGGGGTGAAGAGCAGGAGCAGATGCCGGAACAATCACTCAGAGGCTAGCCGAGGGTCTTTGTCCTGGGCTGGCTGGCCAGCCCTGCATGGGTACTCCTTGTGAGTAAGGGGAGAGTGCAGAGGGCTTTGTGTATGAGACGGAGCTCTATCTACACTGTTGGGTTCTGCGCAGGCGCGAGACAGCCTCAGGCGACTGGCCAGTGGCCAGCCTGTGGTGGGAGCTGAAAAGGTGTAGGGTGGCGAAATGCCTTGTCCCAGAGCAGATTGGCAGATCTCTACAATCCTCCAGAGACTCATGGAGAAGCAAATGTACTGCCACGTCGTTGGCAAGAGACGTGGCATCACACCCTAGAGAGGTTGGTCACACCTATCTTTATATACTTTTTATCAGTTCCAGGTGACAAATCCTGCTTGCCATACGGGTAGTTTACATATTATGTTGTTTATTATAAAAGCATGACAATTGGATAAGGTGGATGCAACTCTCATGTGTTTAACCTATGTTTGCTGACACATCTAGATATGCAACGGTCCACATATAAGTTCTTACTTTGCATTAAGGGGCACTCCATCAGTATTGCATTCTTCCTTCTTTTCCTCTAACTCATGCTCCTTTCCTCCCTCTCTTTCTGTTTCTCACTCTTTAATCTGCTTGTATCAGTACTTTGGCACGCCTTTCTCTTTACCTGTCACTCAATCTCTTTAACTATTTTTTTTTTTTTAAGTTTGAGTTTATTAAACAATGAAGAAATAGAAGCAAAATAAAACAGCATGTACAAAAAATGATACATCTCATATATGTATAGATATGGTAAAGAGAAAAATAAGAATCAAAATACAATCATTATCAGAAAACATGCTGCGCAAAATAAGAAGTGAAGGAAGGGAAAGGAAGGGGAGAGGGAGGGGTGGGGAGAAAAACAGGGAATGAAGAATACACCATAACTTTATAACATTAAAAGGAAAATAGCATATGGAAATATTTACTGTAAGCATAAAAAACGATTAAAGAAGAACTATCCTACTATGATAGAGAAAACGAAGTAAGGGATAATATGTTATTTCAAAAGAAAAAAAAAACAACACGGTGGATTATGGTGGTTTCCGAACTTCATCCGAAGTGGTAATAGGTGGAACAATAGATGATGCAACACAGGTTAAATAGGTAGTCAAAGGGAGCCACAAAAGATCTCTTTTAATAGATAAGGATATGGGGGTAATGTAATTTGTGTCAAGCCTGTGATGAAAACATACAGCGTTCCACCAGGCTCTAAAGGTGACTTTGTCTGCTTGTTTCCAATTTGAAGTTATTAAATGTAAGGCTACTGCTAATAATAAATCTATTAATTTAAAGTTGGAAGGGGATTGGGGCCATTGAGGGTGATAAAGAACCTAAGAAAATGTTAGAAAGGGAAAAAGGTACGTCAGTTTTAAATATTTTATTAATTTGATTCCAAACTGAATGCCAAAAGTGAGAAATAGTGGGACAATCAAAAAGCATATGTTTTAAGTCAGCAGGTGTATAAGGACAGGACCAACAAGTAGAGGAAGCATTCGGAGAGAAGGATGCTAATTTTGCAGGAGTAAATAAAAGACGTTGATAAACAAAATAAAGGGTTTGAGAAGTATTAGCAGCTCTAGATGTTTTGTGAATCTTGAACCATATTTTATCCCAGATGAGGGTCGACCAGCACTGAGAAGTCCTTTTCCCATGCCAATTCAGCCTTTGTTTTGTTTCTGTCTGAGGAAAGAAATAAGAGTTTATATAAAGAGGAAGCAGAAGGGGAGGAAGTTAATAAGGGAAAAGAGTCGAACTTCTCATGGGTGGTTTAGAGGCAGATGATAGAGAGAGAAGATATTGAGTAAGAGCAGGAAGTAAAAGATTATATTGTGATTTACAAGACGACGGCAATGAATATTTTGTTTGAAGGTCTGCGAAAGATAGAGGGACGTCATTAGCTAATAGTTGTGAAATCCAAAACAACCCTTTGTGTCTCCAAGACTTCCAGTAAATGGTGCGATTCTTTAAACGTAATAAATTATTGTGCCATATGGGTTGTTGATCTAGAGAAGGAGAAGGATAAGAGGATGGTAAAAGAGGGATGAGAATTTTGCGAGTGGGAAATAACGGGAGGGCGAAAAGATGAGATATTATTAGTGAAAGCAAGAGACTCTTTAAAATCAAAGGGGGACGCAAAAAACTTTTCTATGAAAATCCATATGGGGGATGAGTACAATGCTCAAAGGAGAGCCAACGGGATGACTGTTTTAAAGAGAAAGCATAATAAGATTTGAAATCAGGGAATTTAAGACCACCATTAGATTGGTCTGTCTTTAAGGAGGATAAAGCTATCCGAGGAGATTTGCCTTTCCAGAGAAATTTTGTTAAGAGAGTCAATTTAAAAAAATAAACTCCAGGAATGTGTACAGGGATCATTGATAAAGTGTATAGAATCAGGGAGAAAGCATCATCTTGATGGAATCCAATCGTCCCCACCAGGAGAGAAAGAGCAGATGCCAACGTTCAATAGTATCATTTAGAGTTTTGGTAATATGGTCAAAATTTAGTGTCGGTGTGTCTGAAATATTCAAAGAGCACCATAGACCTAAATATTTTATTTTAGAAGGCTGCCAAGAGAAACCGGTATGTACAAAAGAATGTTTAAGGCAAGTCACATTGAGAGGCAGAACCTCGCATTTATCTGGATTAAGGCGGTATCCAGAGAGTTGAGAAAAGATATCAACCTGGTGAAGAAAAGAAGGGATGGACGTTGTAGGGTTAGAACAGTATAAAAGAATATCATCTGCATATACAGACATTTTGACCTGGCAGGTATCGAGTTGAAAACCAGTAATCTGAGTATCTTGTCTAATCTTAGTTAAAAAGGTTCTAATGCTACTACAAATAATAAAGGTGATAAGGGACAACCTTGTCTGACTCTGAAGAGAGGAAAATAATCTGAAATCTTACCATTAACGAAAATAGAAGCTTTGGGGCCCGAATATAATAAAGAAATAAAAGAAATTAATTTTGGAGGAAACCCTATCCATTTTAAGGCCTGAAACATGAAATCCCATCCAATTCTGTCAAAAGCTTTTTCCGCATCTAAAGCTATAGCTGCAATAGGATAGTCAAGAGAGGAAGCTTTGCCAAGGATGTTGAAAAAACTCTGGAGTTATCTGATGATAATCGACCTTTTACAAAACCCGATTGTTCAGGGCTTATAAGTTTAGGTAATATAGGAGCAATACGGAGAGCAAGAACTTTTGCAAATATTTTATAATCAGTGTTTACTAAAGAAATGGGACGATCATTTTTGCAAAGAGATGGGTCTTTATTGTCCTTAGGAATTAAACATATCATGGCTTCTTGAAATGTTCCACGAGAAGAACCAGTTGTAACAAAAGAGTTCAATAATGATAAGAGATTAGGGAGAAGAAGATTAGCAAAATGCGCATAAAATTCAATAGTAAATACGTCGGGTCCAGGGGCTTTCCCTCTCCTTAACACCGAGACAGCATGAGTAATTTCTGTTAAAGTGATATCATTTTCCAAAGAGATAAAATCAACATGATGAGACGATGATGGGGGGGAGTGGGTGTCAACAGACTGAAAATAAGAGGAAAGATCTAATGAAGATGGTTGCTTTTCGGGGTATATAAATTTTTGTACAAAGGAGACCAACTCATTTAAAATATTGCTGTCCTTAAATAATGAAGTACCGGCAGCATTCCGTAAAGAATCTATTTTAGTCCGTTCACGTCTTATTTTCAAGTAGTTAGCCAACAATTTCCCCATTTTATTTTGGCCTCCATAATAACGAGAACTACTTTTTAACAGATAGGAGGAGGCAGCTTCTGTGGATAATTTGTTGAAAGTGGGTTTTGCATCAATAAGATTTTTTAAAGAAGATTCAGTGTTTGAATGATAATAAGTATTTTCCAGATGTTTGATCTTAGAGAGTAGTTGGGCAGTTTGAGCTTCGAAAGATATCTTTTTTTTGTGAAACAAAATTTATTATAAAGCCTCGGGCTGCGGCCTTAAAAGAATCCCAAACCATTACAAGAGAAGAGTCTGGAGTTGAATTGAGAGAGAAGAATTCAGAGATAAAAGAGCTGAATTGGCTAGAGAAATTAGGATCGGTTAATAATGTATTATTAAAGCGCCATCTACCAGCATGAGGGGCAAAAGGTATCAAGTCAAAATCAACGTAAACTGGAGCATGGTCAGATATTAAAATAGAACCTATTCCTGAATGAAGAACCTGCTGAGATAGGGATTTACTTCAGAAAAGGTAATCAAGTCGGGATTGTGATTGGTGTGGGGGGAGGGGGGTAGAAACTATATTCTCGGAGGTTTGGATTACAAAGTGTCCAAATATCAATTAAGGATTTGCGACGTATGGTGGAGGTGAATTGTGAGTGCATCTTTGTATTAACGAACTTAACTGAGGAATGTCTATCTAATACGGGATCTAAAATCTGATTACAATCGCCGCCAAAAACAATATAATCATCATCCAATAAAAGAAGTTTATCAGAGATTTGAGTCCAAAAAACTTTATCAACAATAACTGGACCATAAACATTAAAAAGAACTAATGGTATCTGATTTATAAGAAGTTTAACTATTACCCAACGGCCCTCTGAGTCCGATTCTTGATGGGCAACTGAAATCTGAAATTTCTTGTGGCAAAGGATTGAAACTCCATTCTTCTTACCTAGAGCTGAGGAAGAAAATACATTGCCTACCCAACATCTTTTTAGTTTAGAGGCCTCGGATTCAGATAAGTGTGTTTCTTGAATTAGAGCAATGTCCGTTTTCAATTTAGCTAAATGGGTTAATACCCGTTGTCTTTTTATAGGGTCACTTATTCCCTTAACATTCCATGTAGTAACTCTAAATATGACTAATACATTTTAACATGAACAATAACTATGCAAACAGCAAAACCATCAAATTCACTATTGAGAGAAAGAAAAAGAATAAAAAAGTGAAAATGGAAATATTGTTTTAGGACGGAGAATAGGGGAGAAGGGGAGATAAGATAGATGTCATGAAGAGCGAAGGGGAAAAAAAGTTATGAAGAAAAAAGGTGAGGAGAAGGGAGAACAGAACAAAGAATAAAAAGACAATACAAATCAAACATTTGATATTGAAAAAGGATAACCAAAAGACATACCACAAAAAGACAATAAAAGCGGGGTAGGTGAAGCCACATAGGGGAGACAGTATGCCGAGCAGAGGACTCCAGGACGAAGACGGCAAGGGGGGGACATCCTCCAGGCGGAGCAAGAGGGGACATATATCGAGGGACCACAAAACCGCACCTGATTGAGAAGAAAACAGAAATTATTAACAAGGCATAACAATACAACAAAAAGTACATCAGGAAGGAGGAAAAATACAAGTAATGACAAACATTAATGGAACACTTAAGTCATTCATGGTCGAGGACTGTCCATGGACTCAACTCTGCAGGTGTCCAAGAAGCGCTGAAGAAGTGCAGGGTCCTCATAATTTGTTGTTTTGTTATAAGTCACCTTGAAAAGGCAAAGATGGAACAATCCATAACGAGCATTCAAGTTGTGAAGCGCTGGTCTCATATCCAAGAACTGTTTTCGACGGTCCGCTGTCACCTTGGCATAGTCCTGGGTGAAAAAGAGATTAGAACCATTCCAAAAAACTTTTCCCTTCTGCTTGGCGGCATGGAGGACTTTAAGCAGATCGGTGTACTCCAGAAAATACAAAATAACTCCTCTAGGTTTCGCTGAAGAAGAAGAGTGAGGGCCCTGTCCCAGACGATGAGCTCGTTGAATATTCAGTGGTGGGGACTCAGGAAAACCAAGAAGAGTTGGCAGAAAGGATTTGAAAAAGGAGAGGGGGTCAGAAGAACCTTCGAGACCTTCAACAAGGCCATAAATACGAAGGTTGTTACGTCTGTTGCGGTTTTCCAAATTTTCCACCTGCTGTTTAAGAAGAGCTATCTCTCTATGCATGGAGGGAACCTGATCGGTGGTTGCTTGAATAGTATCAACTCGCCTCGCTAAATCTTCAACTTTTTGCTCTGTATTTGACCAATTATCTTCAAGGCTCTGGAGATGGATATTGATTTCCTCCATGTAAGGCTTAAGGGCACGAATTTCTTCGAGAAGCAACTCCATAGAAATTGAAGAGTGAGGAGACGTAGGAGAAGGTGGGTCCTTCTTAACTCGCTTCCCTGGCGTAGAGCTGGACGCAGAGGGTATTTTGGACCCTGATTTGGAGTTAGGTCGAGGAGTGGTAGGAGACAAGCCACTTGTAACAGAAGGTCCAGAGATTAGATCCTCCATATTGTCTTGCAAGACATTAAAAGGGTTATACTCCTCTATAGGCGTGTGATCCATGTGTTGAGCACCACTGCGGTTAGAGCGGGGTTTTGCCATGGAAAATGAAAATAAGAGACCTCCCAAATGATACTGCAGAAAGCTGTGTTGACAATATAACCAAACTCCTATATAGGTGTTTAAACGCACATTACTTGTGCTTCTGAGGTGAAAAAGGGAGGTAAAATAAATAATTATTGTCCAGAAGCTCGATTGCACAGAGCAATTACTAATAGGGGAAGAGCACTGAAAAATATGAGGAGGCAGCGCTGGAGAAGTGACTCGGAAGCATTTTATTGCGAGGGACAAGGCGCCTCAGGTCGTCAGGCGACAAACGGGAGGAACGACCAGAATACAAAATGGCGGCCGCAACTACGCATATAGCTGCGGCCGGCAAGCAAAGTCAAAAAAGCATCTTCTGGGCTCACCCCGGTCGTCCGCGAAAGTCGCGTGTGGTGCAGCAGGAGTTCCGACGCATCTGTGTCAAACGGGGTCCACGACACAAACGCAGAAGCCAGGAGGATGTCCGTCGCCCTACAGCGCCACGGAGCTCCCCAGTCCAGCGGCCATCTCCGACGGCTCCGAAGCCACGCCCCCCCTCCTTAACTATTTTTGATCTCTTCATTTCTCTAGAGCCCTCTTTTAATTTCACACTCTTTCTCTCTATCACTCACGTTGTTCTTTCTCCTCCTCTATACCTTTTGTACTCTATCTTCCTCTCTCATCTTTTACCCTGTCTCTTTAAGCATCTTTAGCATTCTGTCTCCGTCATTTACAGGCCTCCATCAGTGGCGAAAGTTCCACTTTGCCACACATTTGCTCATTTTCACCACTATGTTAGAAACAGCAGTTCACTTGTTGGCTTTGTGTAATGCTATTTACACTTGAATTGTCTTTAAATTGAGCCTTCTCTGTCTTTCATGAATATTTTACCTTTAATTTTCTGTAGTTGTCATTTGATGATTAAAACAGTAGGAAGAGCGATTGAAGTTTAGTGCGGGCCAGTTCCTACTGTGTAATGTATTATCAATGAGCGAGAGGACCACATGGGTTATAGAGGATGTTTCACATTTTCTGTCTGTGCAAGGGTTCATTTATATTAACTCCAAGGTGTAAAGATCTGGGTCTTGCAATTGCTTGTCAGTCGTTGAATAAGTCATTCATATAGGTTGCACAGCCGCTATGTAGCCAACATGTGCTCAGCCTCTGCATATTTATTGGTGGCGCATGAGTCTGAGCAATGACCGGGATGGAAGGAAGCACACCTGGGATAATACCTTCTCACTTTCACACAGCTGCATAATCAAATCACCGGTCATCTCCTGCTCATCGCTACACCATTAGTTTTTGTCATTCCAGAACATCAAGCGCAGACAAGTTTAGAGCCCACCTTTGGAGTGCATAAGTGTCTGATTCCAACCTCAGGCTGGAATACTTGCATAGTGCTCATAAAGGGATGCTGTTTTAACTGCAGATTACTATAATGTTTAGAAAGCCTGGATTTTCCACACTGGCCATGTATTAGACATGCTCAAATGTGTAGTAACTGCGGCCTAACTTTTTTTTTTAAGAGACTTGAAATAAGAATGATCTAAGATACTGTCTCTAAATGCAAATGGGTTTTGGCCTTGAGAAAGGAGTGTTATTAATAAATTCCTGATATTCTGTAGATGACAGCTACTCAAAGCACTATAAAGATCAGGACTCTAGGAACGTCATATTTAGTGGCATATTCCCTTACCAATTCAGTGATCCACTAACATTGGAAAACGTTCTGTAGAATTCCAGCTGCAGATCCATTCCAGAAAACTGAGGGCAAAAAGTAAACAGAACCTGACTGTCCACATGAGCCAAACATCAATGAGAGGCAAGGAAACTCAATCTACCTATAAAAGAAAAGAGAACCAAACAGTGTGACATGTAAAGAGGGAAAATTAGGTTCTAAAATAGCTTGGCTCCAAAAACTGAGCACTGTGCTAGTTGAATGTGGACCTTCTTGGCTCCGGGATAAGGGGACAAGAGGACATCACAGTGATGTATGTGATCTACGTGGATTTCACCACTGCTCTCAGTACTGTTCAGGAGTGGTAACATACATGCAAATTGAACAGACTCAAGATGGGGACCCTTCTGTTGAAGGTAAGAAGCTAGGGAGTAGGAAGAATCACAGACATCCGAAAGTTAAATTCTGGTCTCACACAACAAAGATTGCAAGCGTGGTGCCATAGTGATCTACCCCTGCTGTATTCATTCATGAGTGGATTTTCCAAGGATGTAGAAGGCAAGAGAGCCCCTTACACATTAGACCTGTGAATAAATAGCACACAGTGGCACAGATGGACAGAGCACGTGGTAGGCCGGTGTCTGATATGCATCTGATTAGACTGACAGTTTTGCCAGTCATTGTCTTTGTTAGAACAGATTCACAATTGCTTTATTATCCTTCCTGCTTTCTCAAAGTTGCTTGAAAATGCACCATTTGCCCACTTTTTTCCCAAAATTTTCTTGGGGCGAGAACCCCCCCGAACCCCTCCGTAGGTGGTTCGGGCTTGCTCGCCGCAGTGCAGTACGATAATTGTTTAACGCCTCACCACTTTCAAATGTCACCAGCCGCCACTGCTTTCTTCTCTTTGTATGTGCGCCCTGATGTGTACGCATCCCACTTCTTCAGGCGATACACTTTCTACCAAAACTGAAGGGCGCGATATGCATATCGTAGTTCACATAGTCTCTCATGTCAGGTTCTGCGCCGATACTCAAGTTCCAGAAGGCGCTGTGTACACATTTTCTTTTTATATTTTTAACAAAAAACACATCATAGTGGAGGGCGAAATACTGCGCGTGTGTGGTGATGACACCGCCAGTGTGCAGGGCATTTGTCATCCCTTTGTGCCCAGAGCTTCCGAGGCAGCCCTTGCCTGTTTTATTTTATTTATTTATTTTAAGAGTTTTATATAGCGCTGGCTAGACCCGTAGGTATCAGAGGGCTTTACAATAGGTTACACAATGTTACAGAAAAAGATAACAATTACACATAACATCAAGAATAAGCAACTCATTGAGAGAGGAAAGGAAGGTGGGACAAATAGAGCGGAGGGGGGGAAGAGGGAAGTGTGGAGGGGGAGGGGGAGGGAAAAGATGGCAGGAGAGACAAAAGGAAGTCTGCCCAATGACCGACTGGGTAGGTGACGTCCTAGGAGGGAATCCATAGTCCGCCTCCCCTTTAGCTAAACAAGGTAATAGCTAGTTAATAGCTAGGTCTCAACTGACGAGGGAAAGTTCACAGAAGAAAGTCCAGTTGGTAATCAGGGTGGGAACTATGAGCAAGGACGGGCAAGGGCAAAGGTCAATAGCTGGAAAGAGGAGAGGGGTAGAGCGAAAAGGGGTAGGGGGAAGGGGGAGGAGGGAGATAAGGACAGGAGAGACGCAGGAGAGTTTGCCCAAAGATCGGCCGGGTAGGTGATGGCCAAGGAGGGAATCCATAGTCCATCTCCCCTTTAGCTCGCGAGGTAGCTCCACCGGGCATCAGTCAAAATGGCTAGGTCTCAGCTGATTAGGGAAAGTTCTCAGATTAAATGTCCTGGTGGGTGAGCAGGAACAGGGTCCGGTGGCGGCTGATCAAGATGGCAGGTGCTACAGTACTTTACAGGGAAGGATGGGCCAGTCTCCCTTAGTTCTTAAAAGGTCACAAGATCTCTCAAGCGTCAATATGTGATCGGGGGTAACACAGTCCATTAAAAGCCCACCTGGACGCATCTCCCCTCTCAGCGGGACAAGCGTGGTAGGAGCCGCCATTTTGCCTCGCGCTAGGGGGGGGGGGGGAGGGAGGTCTGCTCACTTCAGCTACAAGTGGTCAATAACTTAGCCACAATAATAATGACAGGACTTGAGGTGCTGTGGTAAAATGGTAGGTGGATGGCAGGGTATCCGTGGGATATTTTAAATACTGATGATCCCGGCCATGGGAGCATCTTAACCAGCTACAGATCGGCGGCCATCTTAGTAATGACCGACTAAGTGCTGAAGGTCCTTGGAGTTTAAAGGACCAACTCTGACTCGGGCGTAAAGGCCTTAGGGCGATGATCCTGGAACAAGGGCTCGGCAATCTCTGTTGTTATGAGGCCACCAGTGGATGTTAGATCAGTGGCAATCATCTGCTCGGTACTGCCACGCGATGATGGGATTCGGTGAGTGCAGCCATTAAGGGGTCAGGCAGTCCGGACTGGGACCCGGCGCCTGTTTGCGACAGCGGCCATATCGAAGTCAGGCGGCCCGGGTCACGGCACCCCGAGTTGTTTAGCACACCCTGGAGGCAGAAACCTTCATCCCTAAAGCTCGCGGCGGCTGCATCTCGGGACCCCCGGTTCTCATCGGGGTCGCCGGCAGCACCGCACTCCACCCCTCTCACCGTCTCGATTGACTGGGCAAAAGAAGGCGGGTGCAGGCTTCACCGCTGCTGTGCAGACTCTCAGGACAGGTTGTCGGGTCTCGTAGCCCTCCTCATGTCGGCCCGTACGCAGTCGACTTACTGCAAGATTGGAACCGGACCTTGGGCGGTGGGCGCGGTGAGTGCCTAGGCCGAGACGGGCGTGCACGTCAAGTCCGGGACGTCCAGCCCTCCAGGTGCAGGTAGGTGACTCCAAATTGGAGATTCGTGGTCCAGAAGTAGTTTGCGGCACAGTTTAGTGTCAATGCGGAGTGGATGGCTGGGTTAGCGAGGGATATTTGCCGTAACGGTGATCCCTAACCTGGGAGCTCCAAGGCTGAGCTCCTACCAGGCGGCCATCTTGGGATGTTGATCTTGGCAGACCTTGAGGTAAACTTTTTTGGTGGTTCCTCACTGCCCTCAAGCACGTGGCTAGAGCTGCATGTGAGGGAGGCATGTGGACAGGCCCAACGGCCAGCTCCAGAGTCCATAGAGGATTTCAGGTGTGGCTAGAATGTTGGCTTCAGACCCCCTAGGCTAGGGTTCCAATCCCCGCTTCCCCTCTTCATCATGCTTGCGATCTTAGCCACATCACACTTTCCTTTTGTGTCTTTTCTCAGTTAAAGTGTGTGTGTGTGCCCTCTGCTTCTCTTTTGTCTCCTGCAGATTGGACTAAAACATGTGGGTCAGGGCTGTTACGGGGATTGTATCCCACTTTTTCATTTACCAGAAGCTGAGTGAGCACGATGCTGATCTCAAGGGGGGGCAGCAGCTACAGAGAAGATAAGATAAACACTTGGAATGTTGCTCTGGTGCTGATGACTTTTGAACATGAAACATGTCACCTCTAACCTCATTGCTCGAAATGTGCATTTACAGTTAGTTGTGCACAATGTAGGGCAGAGAAAGGTGCCACGTCCCTTCTGAGAAGGGCGGGTGAGTAGAGCAGCTCTGCTGTAAGAGGCCTCTTCTCTGCATGAAATGAAGAAGTGATGGTTCTCACTGTCTGTCAGCGCCTGGTTATAGTGAATAAGCAGCTACATATGTCATCTTATGAAATCTCTTTATTGATGTCATAACTACACTTTAGCAATTGCTTTATTCACCTTCGTGCTTTCTCAAATTTGCTTGATTTTCAAAGCCGAATGATTCACAAATCTCGGAACGGGGCCACCACCTCTTTCTATGACTACCTCACATTGTCATGGAAAGGCCTAGGCTTCTGTGCACACGCTATGTGCACACAGGATGCCAGGATACCAGATTCACATGCAGTTGTAGACTCGGGGCAGGTACATGCCCGTATACCATGCACCATGGACATTCCTGTACCATCATCCTACGAAGCAACAAAACTGTAGCCCGATGCAAGATACCTTGTTACGTGAGTCCTGTTCCCTGAGCAACTTCTTGTTTATACGGTTGCCTGAAAACCCTCTTTGACCCTCCACACATGGGCCACCTTCCCTCAGTGCCTTAACAAACGTTAGACCCACAAGGACGGTCTTTAAACAGGTGCCTGCTCCTCCTGGGCATCTGCCTTTCCCTTCTGCAATATGTACTCGAGGGAACTTCTCCCTGACACAGGCCGGTTTCGAGCATTCGGCTGCCTCTTTGCCTCTGCCCTGGGTGATTGGTGCAGGTGCTCTGGTCTCTGACAGGAAATTAGCAAGACACTCAATCAGCGCCTCCAAACGTCCATAACTCCACCAGCGCTGCACCCATTTTAATCTGGGGTTGAAATATCCAGCTGCACAGAGAAGCCTCTGACTTAAAGGTAGCCATGGTTGTTTGTTCTTACCGGATAGCTGCAATCTCCTTTCCTAGACAGTCTTCCTGCACGGCACACTTCTCGTACCCCATCTGCTCGTGTCTCCTCCTTCAGGACACAGTTCTATTACACCTTCTGCTCGTACCTCCTCCTTCAGGGCACACTTCTCATACCCCATCTGCTTGTACCTCCTCATGTAGGGCACTGTTCTCGGTCCCCAACTGCTTGTACCTCCTTATTGAAATACTTTATTTCGGCCAAAGGCCATAGAAGTTTCACACACAAAGAATTTTTCAGTTGCCTATACTCATATTATATACACATGTTAAATACTTATTAGATATGAGATAAAATTCATCATGCAATGTGTATAAAATCCACGATAAAATCATCATAGTTGCAAATTAGAAACAATATTTACAGGTCGCAAAGTACTTCAGTGCATCCCCCTGTTGTATATGTTTTTAATATCGGCTGGCAGTCTATATAATGCAATAAAAGAGAAAAGCCTCAGAGGCACCCATGGGGAAGGGGAAAACACCAAAACTGAAAGCGCGGGTGGAAATTGCACAATAGCCGTCTGTCGTACCTCCTCATGCAGTGCACTCCTCTCATACCTCATGCCTCCTTGTGCAGTGTACTCCACTCGTACCCTCATGTGATCGTACCTCCTCATGCCGAGCACTCCTCTTGTTCCCATCTGCTCATACCTCCTCTTGCAGGGCACGTCTATCGTACCCATCTGCTTGTACCTCCTCATGCTGGACGCCTCTCGTACCCCTTCTGCTCATACCTTCTCATGCAGGGCACTTCTATTATACCACATCTGCTTGTACCTCCTGATGCAGGATGCTCTTTTCGTACCTCTTCTGCTTGTACCTCCTCATGCAGGGCACTCTGCTTGTAACCCGTCTGCTTGTTCCTCCACTTGTACCCCTTCTGCTCGTACCTCCTCTTGCAGTCCACTCCTCTTATACCCCATCTGCTCGTACCTCCTCTTGCAGTCCACTCCTCTTATACCCCATCTGCTCGTACCTCCTCTTGCAGTCCACTCCTCTCGTACCCCTTCTGCTCGTACCTCCTCTTGCAGTCCACTCCTCTCGTACCCCTTCTGCTTGTACCTGCTCATGCATGGAACGCTTCTCGAAACCCTTCTGCTTGTACCTCCTCTTGCAGTCCACTCCTCTCGTACCCCTTCTGCTCGTACCTCCTCTTGCAGTCCACTCCTCTTATACCCCATCTGCTCGTACCTCCTCTTGCAGTCCACTCCTCTTATACCCCATCTGCTCGTACCTCCTCTTGCAGTCCACTCCTCTTATACCCCATCTGCTCGTACCTCCTCTTGCAGTCCACTCCTCTTATACCCCATCTGCTTGAAACAGACTCTACCCTCAAGGTAGATGCAGCAGCTCCATCGGGGTTGGGCCCCACGCGCCTTGCACAGCTCCTTAGTCACCAGACAGTTCTGCTGATGGATGACTTCACAAAGCAGGTTTCTGTGGGAATGCGGTCCACTGACCCCCTATGTCCAGCAGGTAGTTCCTGCTTTCTCTAGGCAGTCTACAGCTCTCCTTGTAGGGTCCCTGCCCAGGATGTCAGCAATCAGGTGTCCCGGCTCTGAGGCTGCAGTATTTCTCACCAGCCATGCTTTATGGTCCTGACAATGGTCAAAGAGAATCCTGGCACTGATCTGGGTTTCTAACCAACAGTTGTCCAAGTTTTGCAGACATAGATGTGGACTCCAGAAATCCCTTTCTGGAGCGAGTTTCAGGCAATTCCTGATAATGTGTTTATTTGCCCAGAATGATCAGGCCAAGTTTTTGTTCGCTCAAAAATGGCAGTACGTGGGAGTGGAGGTGGGTGTGCATTGATGGAATCTGAGACAAGGGCAGAAAAGAGGGAGAGGCATTCCTACTTTGCTGCTATATAAACCTGTCCATGACAACCATTCTGGAGAAGAAAGAACAAGGAGGTTGTCAGGGACTGTCCTGGCATTTTTAAGTGGCACCCGTCTCCCTCCTTCCTTTCAGAGGCGCCTGGTCAGCTTCAAAGGACTTTAATATACTCATAACCTACCTCTTTGTTTGTCAGGCTCTTTCTGTCTTCCGTGTATTGACACACAGCAGATACAAAATTCTGTCCCTTTAGGTTAACGCATGTTCCATGCTCACCCTAATCCACACATGCAAAACTCATAGTGCACACATAGTCTTTATACATGTCTTCTGCAACCTACCCAGAGCCCCTCACTGTTCAAGCATACAGAACAAGGCAGGCTCTATAGGTTGCAGCTCATAATTCTATTTTAACAGCGATTACAGTGGATGAGACGTCTTTTGGAAGGCTTACATCACAGGAGAGGTCAAGGACCAGTGGTGAAAAAGTGAAAACTTGGGGGTTTCAGGGGTAGAGACCCTTTATAAAATTACACCCGGAGTTGTGCTGTTAGCTTGTGTCATCGCCTGTAAGGGCTTGTAAAATGGCTCTTTTATAGGTGGTGGTTATTTATAATTTATAATATTATGTGAAAGTCACCATGTGCTGAGTCATGTGATACTGAATAGAATATAACAAGCAATGCAGTCCTGTGACCCCTTTGAAAATATTACAGATGTATCTGTGACCTCATTTAGAAAGAATATCAGACTGTGCTGGTTCCTATAATCCCATTCAAAATATTGCAGACTATGCCATGTGACCGGTGCACACCATAAGACTGTGTAATGTGAACTCCTTCATAGCGTCAGACTGCTGCGCCATGAGACCTTGTTCCGAATAGAACAGTGTATGTGACCCCATTCAGAATATCAGAATGTGCCAAGTCATATGATTCCCATTCAGACTATCAGCCTCTGCTGTCATGTGACCCCATTCAGAATATCACAGATTGTTCTGTGTCATGGGATTTCCATTCAGAATATCAGATTATGCTGTGTCATGGGATTTCCATTCAAAATATCACAGATTGTGCTGTGTCATGGGATTTCCATTCAGAATATCACAGATTGTGCTGTCATGGGATTTCCATTCAGGATATCACAGCCTGTGTCGACAGAATATCAGACTTTGTAGGAGGATGTGGGGGCAGCTCCCGTCCGAATGTCTTCTAACTAGAGATAGTTAGAAGTGTTAAACGAAGCTTAGATTTCTGAACGCAGTTAACTCCTAAATTAATGCCAAAATGTAATATCTTTTGTGGAAACTGATTTAATTACATTTCTTTCTCTGTTTTGCAGGATGTCCGAAGCACCCTAAGCAGGTAAGGCTGGTTTATTATCCTCCTCTCAGTGTATAAGGAGCAGGTCTCGCTGCTGCAGTGTGTAAAGGCCACTGCTGAGTTCACACAAATCACCACCCTGCAAAAGAAATATGTCAAAGGATCTCATATTGTATTGTAAAAATACAACTCACCCATGGTCCTCAAACTTAGGTCCAGTACTTTAAAAGGTCCAATCTGTACCCCTACTGTACTCCTTGGTCTCAGAATCCACAATACATTCACAAATTCTTTCGAACCCTTCTTTTTGTTTCAAGAAATTTTCAGATACTCATAAAACTTCATTGAGATCTTTGAAATCTCTGCTTAGTCCCCTGAAAACATCCTTGAGTCCTGAGAATACTCGCTCGCATCCTCTGGAAACTCGTTTGAGTGATGAAATAATTGAATTAGTCTTCCACAAATGAACGTCTATCTTCATAAAACTTCTCCCCCTCGAGTTTTCTGTCAGGTTTAGGGGTGGTGCACAGCTGGTCCTCGATGCCAATCCCAAACTTCTTGTCACATATCGCTCAAAAGGCCCATGAAAAACAGTTTCCAAGGATATTCTCAAAAGGGAAGGGATAGGGTGGAAAGATGAAGTTTGGCACAGGCTCAGTGGGTCTCAGAGAGTGAGTGTCACAAGCACTGAATTCTGATGAATGGTCAGGGGACAGACTCGTAGATCAGAAAGTAATCACACTGCAGACCGAGTACGGTGACATGTACCAGACCATATGATTAACTCCAGATCAGCACCCTTCCCGCTTCAATGTATAAATGACCGCGTTTTAGGGCTTAGCTGTTTATCCACACAGTAGGCAACCTTGAGCCCAAGGTGACAGGGACACAACCAGCAAACCCTTTGCTGTACAGAAAGGTGAACAACCGGTGCAAAAGCCAAATAAATTAAAACGAGGGGACCGAAATATAAATGAAATAAATGCGAGAGAGCACAGCCAGGCATGGACTAGTCTGGCAGGCAAGACTGCAACACTCAAAAGCTGCTCTGCAAGTTGTTTCCAGCTGACTCTGCCTAAATAGCCCCAGAAACATTCCAGTGCTATCTCTTCTCTGACCTGTGTCTCCTGAGCTCCATCCCCAATCTGTGCCTCAGGCTCCACATGCCCGTTGTCCAGCGCTTCCAGTGACCTGCTGCTGTTCTAGTTTTACAGCCCCACGCCTTGCTGGTAATAATCTTCCTACACTTATGGCTGCCAATCTCAAATTCCGACATGGCTGAGCTAGAGTCCTTTTATTTTGCCACAATACAAGATGCTCAGTTAAGCTATTTACAATTTTCTAACCATGAAGCCAATCCTCAAAACACCTATTTAGTGCTTCTGAATATCATTATATTTGATCAACGCCATGTCCAGTCAACATTGTCCAGTCAGCTCCTCCAAATCCGAAGAGGTCTCCTCCAGTTCTCATAAACCTCATTGTAATCCTTAGATCTGCTCCTAGACCTGTTAATCTCTCTCCAGTCTTCTGTTACTTCCCTCCTGTCCATCCTCTTGGGTCTCTAGAAGCCTCGTTTCAATCCTCAAACCTCTGCCCAGGTTACTAAGTGCTCATTCTAGGGAGCAAATGCTTCTCCAAGTCCCCTGTGTCTTCCTTTCAGTCCATCTCTTGGGTGTTTAAAAGCCTCATTCCAATCCTCAAACCTCTGCCCAGGTAAATGACCCCTCATTCTAGGCACTAAATGCTTCTCCAAGTCCTCAGTGACTTCCCTTCAGTCCTCTGCACCCTGCTGTGTCTTCCGGCGCCTCTCAGTGACTTCCCTTCAGTCCTCTGCACCCTGCTGTGTCTTCAGACGCCTATTTGCAATCCAATAAATAAGTATCCAAACCCTCTTCAAAGAGATGACATAAGCACATTACCTGCTGGTTTACTGACTAGTCTGGATGAATTAATATTAATAGAGCTTAATGAGACATAGTACTTCTCAAGGATGTCTTCTGTTGTGAAGATAACAATGGCAACTCCTCAAAGCCTTTACGGATACGTGACCTCTGGATCACTTAACAAAATAATCCAAGATGGCGACAGACGATACAAAGGAATTGGGCATGGATTTGAGAACTCACTTTACTCCGATTATTAAAAAGAATATAAAGTACTGAGGTTGGTGGTCGATTCCTAGCCACATGATGATAAAACAAGGGGAAAGAAAGATGGACTACTGCAGTCATCATAAAGAAGTCTGATACAACAAAAGAAAGAGATATACAGACAGATGGAGAAGGAGAGTGAGTGAGAGAGTGATGGTAGCACCAGAATACAGACAGAAAGAGAGGGACTTAGCCAGACTTAGAAAGACTATGATGAAGAGGAATATAGAAAGTGAGGGTGGAGAGAGCAGAAATAGATGTAAAGGGACAGAGAGAGAAATAGAGAACGAGAGGAAGGGAGAACAGAGTGGAAGAATAAGAGAGTGGGGAGTGCGGGGTAGAGACAAACCGGGATAGATAGAGCAGGGGGTTATGGGTGAGAGAAGTGAAGAGAGGGATAGGTAAAGGGCATGGCCAAAGAGAGAGGGAGGAGAATTTGGGGAGAGACAGCGTAAATGAGAAAGAGAGGAGGAAATGGTGAGGGAGAAGGAAATATGGAGGGTGAGATAGAGGGACCAAGGGAAAAAGACAGGGCAAGAGATGAGAGGGAGAGAAGGATAGAGGGCGACAGTGACAGAGAGAGAAGGAGATTGACACCGGAGGAAGATACAGCAAGCGAGACAATGAAAGATGTAAAGAGATATCGAGAGTAAGATTGATGGAGCAAGATCCAGAGAAGGAGAGAATAAGATACTCCCTCTTGAGTGGCGCTATAGTTGAGTGGATAGCTGCATGTCGTTTGAGTGTCATCTGAAGCAGTTGTAGGTTATAGCAGAGCGGTCTACCCAGCATTACTTCATTGGACAGTGCCTGGGAGCCTCTGTTGCTTAATGTGAGAATGCTTGCAAACAAGAAAGAGAAAGAAAGTCACAGAATTATTGGATTGAGGTGTTAGACAAAGTATCGAAAGTCGGATCTAAGCAAAAGTACAAAAGTTGTAATGAGATAACCAGAAAAAAATAATTATTACTCAGGAGAGAAATCGGGACCAAAAAATGCAGATATTTCAGTAAACACAACCTCCTGGATTCCAGGTGCAGAACTTCAGATATTCTGTGGTACGGGGATTCAGAGATTCCAAGGTGCAGAAACCACAGATTCCAAGGTCCAGGACTTTAAAAAGTCCCAGATACATGACCTCAGAGATTCCAAGATGCAGGACTTGAGAGACTTCAGGATGGAAGGCGCTTTAGATTCCCAGGTGTAGGGTCACCGAGATTCCAAGGTGCATGACTTGAAAGACTCCAAGGTGCAGGGCTTCAGAGGCTCCAAAGTGGAAGTCTCTAGAGATTCCCAGGTGCAGGACCTCAGAGATTCCAAGATGCTGGACCACAGAGATCCCAAGATGTAGGACCACAGAGATTCCAAGATGCAGGACTTGAGAGACTCAAGGGTAGAAGGCGCTATAGATTCCAGGTGCAGGATCACCGAGATTCCAAGGTGCAGGACTTGAAAGACTCCAAGGTGCAGGGCTTCAGAGGCTCCAAAGTGGAAGTCTCTAGAGATTCCCAGGTGCAGGACCTCAGAGATTCCAAGATGCAGGACCTCAGAGATTCCAAGATGCTGGACCACAGAGATCCCAAGATGTAGGACCACAGAGATTCCAAGATGCAGGACTTGAGAGACTCAAGGGTAGAAGGCGCTATAGATTCCAGGTGCAGGATCACCGAGATTCCAAGGTGCAGGACTTGAAAGACTCCAAGGTGCAGGGCTTCAGAGGCTCCAAAGTGGAAGTCTCTAGAGATTCCCAGGTGCAGGACCTCAGAGATTCCAAGATGCTGGACCACAGAGATCCCAAGATGTAGGACCACAGAGATTCCAAGATGCAGGACTTGAGAAACTCAAGGGTAGAAGGCGCTATAGATTCCAGGTGCAGGATCACCGAGATTCCAAGGTGCAGGACTTGAAAGACTCCAAGGTGCAGGGCTTCAGAGGCTCCAAAGTGGAAGTCTCTAGAGATTCCCAGGTGCAGGACCTCAGAGATTCCAAGATGCTGGACCACAGAGATCCCAAGATGTAGGACCACAGAGATTCCAAGATGCAGGACTTGAGAGACTCAAGGGTAGAAGGCGCTATAGATTCCAGGTGCAGGATCACCGAGATTCCAAGGTGCAGGACTTGAAAGACTCTAGATACTCCAAGGTGCAGGAGCTGAGATTCCCTGGTGGTGGAAACTAGACTAATGACAAGACACAGAATTAAAACATTATTAAGTACTGCTAGTATATTCCCCAATAGAGTGACCTGTCTTTTCATCTTTGCTTTTCTTTCATCTGCCGCATGCACTGGCATAGTTTTAGGATGCCTTCCAGTGCACTGAGGCAGCCTTCACTCTAACTCACTAGTATGTTTGTACTGAAGGACTTTGCCACCTCATACTCCGAGAGTCAGCTATGTTTCATGGCATCTTGGGCATTGTGGAGAACTCCCTGTATATGCCCTGTTTATTTTGAGTGGTATCAGACAGTTCTTGTGGCTATAATTGACTTGGACTAGTTCGATTATAGTGTTGCTGAATAGTCTTTTTACCCATTGACAGACTTTATTGGCTACCAATCTATAGCCCTTCATCATTGCAAGCAGCGTGGCCCTGGTTTGTTCGGTATTCTGTGCTTTTCGTGGGGTTTCCACCTTTTATCCTCACCCAGCTACTGCACAGCAGGTTGTAACTGGGTTGCCATGTATCATTGGAGCTTTGAGTATTGTGTGTCAATAGCAACACCTACTGTGCACTGGTCCACTATAGCACCTGTGATTTACAGGATTATGTTACTAATAACAGGGTGTATGTGATGTTCCTTATATTATCCTGTAAACTGTTTGTTCTGTAACGCCAACATGATTTATGTGCTATTTCAGGTGTAATGATGTGAAGCCTCAGTGCCCAGAGGTGGTGAAGATTTCTAAAGGTAAATAGAATTGGGTTTATTATGCATGCTTGATACTATTAATTAAAACGATATAGTTTGTTATAGTTATATGGTTGATAAAGTGCACACACATGCCAATAGAGCAAAACATCTAACTGTACACACAGCCCAAGAAAAAACATTCATTAGTTCAACTCAAGAAAGTACCAGCAAAATAAATTATACACTATTTTTCTTTAATGACAATATGCACTAGTTCTCAAATCTGAGTCCAATTGGTTGGTTTGTATATCTACCTTCTAACTTTTCCAGAAGTTTTAAAAGACTTTTTGAGATTGCATGACTTTGCAATATAGTGTGTTTTTTCAACATTGAACATCTCCATAGTTGATAGATCTACTGACCTGGTTCCCGTATGAATCCTGCTTCCCTCCTTGGATCTTAAGAATTTGGTATTTACTGCATGACACATTGTGTTCCAGAGTGCTAGCACCTACAGTGACCTAGTGCATGTATCTATACTGACCCGGTACATGCATCCACACTGACCTAGCGCATGTACCTACACCGACCTAGTGCATGCATCCACACTGACCTAGCGCATGCATCTACACTGAGCTAGCGCATGCACCTACACTGACCTAGCGCATGCATCTACACTGACCTAGCGCATGCATCTACACTGACCTAGCGCATGCATCTACACTGACCTAGCGCATGCACCTACACTGACCTAGCCCACGCACCTACACTGACCCGGCGCATGCACCTACATTGACCCAGCGCATGCACCTACACTTGCCTAACGCATGCATCTACACTGACCTAGCCCACGCACCTACACTGACCCGGCGCATGCACCTACATTGACCCAGCGCATGCACCTACACTTGCCTAACGCATGCATCTACACTGACCTAGCCCACGCACCTACACTGACCCGGCGCATGCACCTACATTGACCCAGCGCATGCACCTACACTTGCCTAACGCATGCATCTACACTGACCTAGCCCATGCACCTACACTGACTTATTGCACTCACATACTTTATAAGATCTTCCCTCACAGTCTACACTCACACCGTGCACTGACAGCTAGGCCCATTGAATCACGCACATCTGCGCTCATGCCATGCACACACAAGACAACAGTAGAGTACTGATGTACTGATTTCTGCGGATTATTCCCGAATTACATTTGTCGTTTTCCTGAAACAATTTCTGCCAAAGCTTGTGGTAATACTGTGTCTCTTGGAATAGTAAGATATTCTGGCTCAGCCCATGTAGTGTTTCTATAGGATACGCGGCCTCAAGCTATTTGTAAATAATCAGACACCTAGATTTTAAACTGGCTTTCTTCCCACTGTAACTTTCTAACCCACAAATAATGTCTGGTGCTTTTTTTGTCCAAATACTCGAATTTCTGAATTAATATATTGGTAAAAGTGAAAACCCTCCCACACAACACTGTAGTCTTGACTTCACTAGAGCTTCGCTCAGATGTGGGACCGGCCCCTGCTGGAAGTTAATCAGATTAAAATGATCCTCTCTCTAGCTGCACTGATCTGAGGTAGAAATATTTATTCCCTCTCAGACATTCCTAAGACTAGACGGGGGCCCTGCAAACATGGACCTGAGATTGGACATCCCAAGAGATGGACCTCGGCTTTCCGGCCTTCACGTCACAACCAAATGTGTCTCATCCACACCACTTCTAATCAGAAACTTAACTCTGATCCCCAAATCCTGGCTGAGGTCTAGTAGGAACAGGGAGGGGGCATCTGTTGTCTGCTGAAGCCGAAGGCAGTGTCTGCAAAGTCTGTGGGAATCTAAAACACAGGATGTGCAGACTGGGGTCTGTGCATGAGTTTACCTGCTGCGGACTTACACCTGGAATAACAGCTGTATCTACACTTATTAATTCTACTAATGCCAAACAATCGTAGCAAACCTGAAGGATAGTGTCTACCTGGGCTCACTAAACACAAGACAAACACAACACTGCTGAAACAAAGCACAGGTTGAACCTAAGTAACTACAGCCAGCCTCAAAGCTCCTTTGGATGGGTAAAGTGACAGAGAGACGTGGTGCTGACTACTGATGACGAGGTATCTATCCTCCCACATGGTCAATGACTCTCCTCTGGCACTCACGAGTCGGGTTTTAAAAGGGCTGCAGCGCCGAAAAAAGAACACTAGACATTGTCACCCACACTCACTTCCCATTGGACAGAGATAACACCGCCTCCTCGTCCTTCTCCATTTATCTGCAGCTGCTTCAATCATTGACCACCAGAGGGCGCATCCAACCCTTGGACACCTTTGTCTATCAAGGGAGTGGTGCTGAGTTGGTCCGCTCCGTTCCTCACCAGTTATACACAGATTCTCAGGCATAGCTACTCCCAATCACCTTGGAGTGCAACAAGTATCGATACTTGCACCATTCCTCCAAGACACCCACTCTGCAGAGTTGTGTGTGTGAATCTACTCAATTTGACCAAGATTCTTACCCTCAGCCCCACAGGCAGAATATGTTCTTCATCAGAAATATGAATCTAAACTCGGCAAGAGTCGGCTTTTGGAATTCATAATAGATGGTTTCAACCTGTCTCTGTCCAATAAAGTGAATTTACTCATTTTTTTACTTGACCCTACCCTTCCAAGACCTCAGAAACTGACTTCTCGGTGTGAGCTGAAAGATCCTTGTTCTCGCACTAAAATTACGTAAACCTTTTCTGAGACCATTCTTCTGTTGCCTTGTTGTCCAAAGACTGGTTCTTTCCTTCATTGATTACAGAAATGCCACCCTAGGAGTAGTACTGTGACCCACCCAGGCATCGCCCACTGCGATCACGCCCTCAGCTGCAAGACTAGATCCCGGAACAAGAACATCCAATCACATCACTTGTGTCCAAGGGAACTCCACTGGCTTCCACTAGCAGTCTGAATACAATTCAAACTCACATGGATAATATTTAAAGCCATTCAATGCCTACAGCTTTAAATATTTACGACCGCTTTAAAAAGAAGTAGAGAATTACTAAGACTTGAAAAGAAATCAAAAATACATGCAACCGGTCAATCCTCCCCAGCAATAGGCATTTTGATTGTTTATGTGCAGGAAAGAACACCTTCCTGCACATAAACAATCGATAAAAAAAAAGACGTTTTGCAACTTCTAGGTGTGCTGCATTAAGCAGAACACATAGAAGTTTCAAAACGCCATTTAAGAGTGTTTATGTGCAGGAAGGGACACCTTCCTGCACATAAACGATCTTCCCCTCAACGCAGACACCCTTGCACTATGGTGCAAGTATGCCTGGGTTGGCGCTAGGCTGCTAAATTTAGCGCCAGCGCAGAGGGAAAACTCAGGCCTGCACTATATTGTTTTAAATACGGTGCAGCCCTGCGTTTCAGAAGTGGCTGAGCGTTGCGTTAAGCCAAGGAGGCTAACGCCACGCTCCGCCACTTCTCTAGTACATATGCCCCACAGTGCATTGACTAGTGCAGTATACATTGGAATAGCTGACTACTACAGTATACCTAGGAGTAGCTCTGTTACTCTGTACCATCTAATGCACTGTACTTACTAGTACAGTATACCTTTTAGTAACTGTTACTCTGTACCATCTAATACAATGTACTGACTAGTACAGTATACCTTTCAGTACCTCTGTTATTCTGTACCATCTAATACAGTGTGTACAATATACCTTTTAGTAGCTCTCTTACTCTGTACCATCTAATGGATTACAGTGACTTTTGCTTTATACTTTGGAGTAGCTCTATCACTCCGCACCATCTAATACCGTGTACTGACTAGTACCGTGTACATGGGAGTAGCTGTGTCACTCTGTACCATCGAATGCAGTGTACTGACTCGTGCGCTGCTACTCTGTATCATCTAATAAAGTGTACTGATTAGTACTCTATGCCTTCCAGTAGCTCTGTCACTTTGTCCCATCTAATACACTACCGACTAGTGTAGTGTTGTGTGTGGGTGTTGGAGGAAGCGGGACCCTTCTGGTCCCTGATGGACTCTGTAAGATAGTGATGTAAGTGATTGGGTATGGTTAATAAAATTCATGAAGCTTTACAAATTAGCGGTTACACTCTGAGAAATAAAGACGTGTAACACAGAGCTCCGTGTGCAGTGTAATTTGTGTGCACCAGGGCTGGGGGGACGGTACAACTGGTGACGAGATAGGGGATATGTAAACCCCTCCACCCAAAGAATTGAGGGTGCTCTCCAAGAAAGTTTGCCGAGGTCCAGCAAACGTGCCACGTGCGCCTCCGTCAAAGTTGAAAGCGATGGCTGGTGTATGTGGAGTCAAAACTCAACTTCAGCCAGTGCCAGGCTTTCAAATAAGAAGGCCCTACAGAGAAACTCGTTCGTTGTCGGCCAGAAACCTGCTGACAAGGCCAAGACACTAGGTACCGTGCCACAACCTAACATATAGCCATCATTCATACAGTACGAGAACTTTAAAAGCACCAGGTATATGAGAAGCGCTGAAGGCAGTGACCGCCAGATGCAAAAACATGATAAAAGCAGAAGTATTCAGACACCTAGAAATGACAGAGGCGGCGATAACAAAAATATAGCGAACATAATTGGATTCTCCAGAGCTAGAGTAAAGAGTCATTAGACAACCGCATGGGGTGCAGCGCCCCAAATGAACGCCCGGGGTATGCTTAAGGAGCTGTTGGTACCTGAAGCGGCAAACCACCGGGGTTTCTGGGTGTGCTCAGCATACATCAAAAGGTTTTCTCAAACTTGAAGGGCTCCAATGGCTGCCGAAAAGAGTGCCAAATATTGTGCTGCCACCTTCCCAAAACCACCGCCTCCATTTGATACCAACAAAATGGAGAATTTTGGTGACAGATGGACTGCCTGGTTTGAAACGTTTGAAGATTTCATTGATGTACTGGAAGAAGTAAATAACAAAAAAATCATCAAATATCAAAAGAACATAGCAGGGGAAGGAGTGAAATAAGCTTAAAAAAATATCACAAACTGATGAAGTGACGTACACTAAAATCAAAGTGGTGCTGAATACCAAGTTCAGTTAATTGCCGAATGTCGACTACGAGAGGTACATTTTCAACCAGGAAAGACAGAAAGCTGGTGAGACGATGGATGAGTTTGTTGAAAGACTTGAGCTGTTTAAGTATTCAAAGTTCAGTGAATTTAATGATGAAGAAGCCCTACGTCTCAGGGTCCTAGATGGTTGCCTATCCAATTCCTTCCAGCTCCGAATGCTGGAAGAGATGCTCAGTCTGGAGCAAGTGCTCACACCTGCCAGAGCGAAGGAACGTGCAGACAAACAAACAACTGATATGGCGGCCGAAACAGCCCAGAATGAATCCGCATTGAACATGAAAAGCAAGAAAAAATACAAGGTAGAAGGTCACAAGCTGATATCTTAGAGGAAGAAGAAGCTATGTTTTCAATGTGGATTTTCTTCTCCACATGAAGGTAAATGTCCCGCCATTGGAAAGATATTCCAAGGGTTTGGGAAAGAGAACCATTTTGTAATGGTTTGCAAAGCAAAGAAAAAACAAGTGCTTCTCCTCAGGAAAACAAAATGGATGCCAGGAAATTCCAGAAGCATTGTAGCCACGCACACAAGGCCAAACAGCACCATCAGTTGAGGCAAGTAGTAACTGAATGATGTCATTTTCATCAAACTCCTCATCTATAGATTATTCGGCATCATTGTCAAGCAACAGTGAAGAAGATGGGTGTGTGATGTCCATGTCAACCGCTGAAACAGTTGCGCATGTAGGATTGGCCTTGTGCAAGGAAGACTACAAGTTAAATCGAGATCGCAAGCGAAATTTCGAAATTCATTTGTACATTGTCCTAAAATCACACCACATTCAAGTTGAATGGTTGCTCAATACCTTTTATCATAGATAGTGGTGTGTCGATAACCATCATGCCAAAGGAGAAGTACAATGAACTGTCTGCAGTGCCCCATCTCACACCATTGAAAACCATGGAGTCTACTTGGGCTGCCTCAACACCATTGCAAAGCCAAGATTCATTTGTAGCTACCACGCAGCACAAGAAAACGAAAGTTAAAGCTGCAATTCATGTCCTTCAGGGCACTTTGTCGAGTGCATGCTTAGTTTCAATACTGCTGCTGACATGGGACTGATTTCTGTAAACTACAATGTCAATGCCTATCGTGAAGTAGTTAGTCAGTTTCCATCATTGTTTCATGGCAAGAGTCTTTTCCCGCCTAGATCTGAACAAAGGGTATCATAAACTGGAAGAAAATTGCAGGTACATTACTACCTTTTCAACTCATATTGGTTTGTTCAGATATAAAAGACTAAGGACCTGATGTAGATCTCACAGCCAATCTACAATTGTTCACAAGGAACTCATTTTAATCATGGAATCATTTATATTTTGACAAGATATTACTTTCTTGTCTTGATTTAAGCAGAAGTAACATACAATGTAGTCAATATGTAATCCATTTGTTTTTCTTATGAAGTTATACTTAATAATTGACTTCAAAGAGCACATATGACTAAGGGAAAACACAGCGCCACAAAGCAGTTTTTAAGCAGCACTCACTTCAGCCAAAGTCAGTGCTTTTATTTTCAATCGTAAGTAAAAGATATTTGTAAATTAATACTGTGTATAAACACTATGTTCGAGGCATATGAGCTGCAGATTGTACGCTGTGCATAGATCGCCATCTGGTGTTGGGCTTGGATGCTTGCACTTTGTTGTTGTCTTGGAAGAGTCTTTTGTAGTCACAAGATAGGTGACTCCTCCTTTGGACGATAGTGCGCATGGGCATCGACTCCATCCTCAGATTGTTTTTTTCCGCCATCGGGTTCGGATGTAACTTTCGCGCTCCGGTTCGGTACCTGTTTTTCCAAACCTTTTCGACGCGCAAACTTTCTACAACTCGACGGTATTGTTTTCGATCGCGTGATCTTCGACGCGCATCTCCCCAACTCCATTCCAGTCATTGACGCGGGCCGTTGGGCCTATCGACACCGTTCGGGCCTACAGCTCATGGAAAGGACTCCATTTAAAAAATGCCCCCACTGTGGAGCAAAATTCCCACACAGTGACCATCACAAGGTCTGTAACCTGTGTCTCTCGCCCGAATACAACGAGAACACTTGCCAGGCCTGCGCCTCTTTTCAATCCAAGAAAACCATCCGTGATCGCCGGGCCCGACGACACATCATGGCGCAGAGATCAGCTCCGGCACCAGTGGACATCTTCGATGAAGGCCCCGATGTTCCAGAGGACGATTCTGAAGACCTGCAGATCGTGTCCGAAGCAGATGACTCAGACGACCACATCATTCCTGGTCAACGAGTGAGTACTACTGCCCCTACCCCAACTCCACCCGAAAAAACCAAGGCCCTGGTCAACACTTCGCCTGCTGGCCCCAGTCGCGACCAAAAACAAACTTCAGAAGCCCTGCCCTCGGGCTCGGCTCCAAAGACAAAGAACAGGCCTTCCGGCAGCTCGGAACCGAGCAAACCATATCTCACGGTCCCGCAGGCGCCTTCGACACCGGAGACCAACCTACTCCCAAAAAGAAGCCGGTACCGACCACCTCAACACTGAAACCATCGGCTCCGAAGCCAAAACCTTCGGAACCAAAAAACGTTTCCGGCTCCATAGCCAAGCCGAAGGACCCTAGACCAATTCCCAAGGCCTCCGAGCACAAATCAAAACCTCGTTCGGACCCGAAGAAGTCGGCGCCGAAAGCGGTTACAGAACGGGAAGAACTTTTCCGACCGGACCCTCTCGATCCCAAGCAGAAAAAGCTGCATACAGACCCTAAAACAGGACGTGTGGCTACTGTTCCACACAAGAAGAGGAAGTTGGACTCATCAGACACTCCTGCAGTGCCTGTCAAGAAAAAAAGACTGTGCCACTTCACCTATAAGGCCCTCTTCTCCTGTTTATCCTTGTCAGCCTGTTCTTCCTCCTCAGCCTGTACTTCCTCCGGGGGGGGGGGGGGAGGCATCAATGATCCTTTCACTGATACTGACAATGATACAGACGCACCACAGGATGATTGGGACGATTATGACGACCCAATAGGTCCCCCAGACCTCCCTGCTCCCCAACCATATCCAACAAAACCATATCCCCCAGATGACAACATTAGTTTTGGACAACTGGTCAATAGAGCAGCTGTATACCACAGTGTCCCCATACATTCAGACCCTGCAGAGGAGGACTTCTTTCTAGACACCTTTGAACAGTCCCAGAAAACTGTCCAAACCCTGCCTATGTTAAAAGGGGTCATTAAACATGCCCCAGACATATTCAGAGACCCAGTCAGGACTAGAATTCTGAATCCCAGAATTGATAAAAAGTATAAACCCTCCCCTGACGATCCCACCTACATCAAGGGGCAGCTACCTTTAGACTCACTAGTGGTATCTAACGCTAGGAAACGCGCCAACTCCCAAACCTCCGGTGACACACCACCTCTGGATAAGGAATCTAAGTTGCTAGATGCCTCTGGCAAGAGAGTCGCTGCTCGAGCAGCTAATCACTGGCGCATAGCAAACACCCAAGCATTACTTGCTAGATATGATAGGGCTCACTACGACCGTCTGGAGACCCTATTACAACATTTGCCTGATCAATACAAAACCCAGGCAAATGATTTGATTCAGGAGGGCAAACTCATAACCAACGCATCAATTAAGTGTGCCCTAGATGCAGCTGATACAGCCTCTAGATCTGTCAACACTAGTGTGCTACTCAGACGACATGCCTAGTTACGCATTTCAGGTTTTAAACCAGAGGTCCAAACAGCTATCCTTAACCATCCGTTCAATCAGGAGCAACTTTTTGGACCGGCTGTAGACACCATACTAGAAAAAATGAAAAAAGACACAGACTGCTAAGTCCATGGGAGCATTGCAGTCTCCATCCACACGCGGTTCCTTTCGTCGCTCCTTCTATAGGGGAGCATCCAAAAACACTGGAACAGACACCGCCTCCTCTTCATATAAAAACACCACTCACACATCCCCCAATAGAGGATATTTTAGAGGTGGATACAGGGGAAACAACAACAAGGGGAGAGGCCGAGGTAGTAACAACACTCGTACCTCCCCCGCTCCTAAACAGTGACTTCCCTCCACTCCCTCCAGACCATTCCAGTCGGGGGGAGACTTTCACAGTTCCTACCTGTCTGGGATTCCATCACAACAGACAAGTGGGTAAGACAAATTATCCAGTATGGTTACTGCCTGGAACTTACAGCAACGCCACCCAACATTCCACCCAAACAGCGTCCAATGTCCACAGAACACATTACGCTCTTAACCCCTTCGCTGCTTCTGTTGGCCAACGGCCGTCGCGAGAACTACCTCCATAGTGCTGCGCACGTCCGTTGGCCGACGCGGCCCCGCCCACTCAATAAAACCGCCGCGGTTAGAGCAAGAGGTTCTCTCACTGCTTCAAAAGCATGCAATAGAACCAGTTCCCTTACAGCATCAAGGAACAGGGGTTTACTCACTGTATTTCCTAATCCCCAAAAAGGACGGGACCCGAAGGCCAATCCTCGACCTCAGACCCCTCAATCTCTACATACAGTCCGATCACTTCCATATGATCACTCTGCAACAGGTTCTTCCACTGCTGCAACAAGGAGACTTCCTTGCCACACTAGATCTCAAGGACGCCTACTTTCACATTCCCATGCACCCCGCTCACAGGAGTATCTAAGGTTCATAGTGGACGGACAACACTATCAGTTCACAGTCCTACCATTTGGGGTCACCACCGCACCCAGAGTGTTCACAAAGTGCCTTGCAGTAGTAGCAGCACACCTAAGAAGACAACAAATCCACGTCTTTCCATATCTCGACGACTGGCTAATAAAGGCCAAGTCATTCAACCAGTGTGTTCATCACACTCATCAAACTATCCAGCTGCTACACGACTTAGGATTCACAGTAAATTACCCCAAGTCAAATCTCCAGCCCTCCCACATACATCAGTATCTAGGAGCCACAGTAGACACTTCCAAAGCTCTGGCATATCCAAGTCCAGCCAGGTAGCCAGCATACAAACCCTAAGCAGCAAATTTCAACCGCAGCACTCCCAGCAAGGGTATTCATGCAACTCATAGGAATGATGGCCTCTTGCATCTTTATCGTACCTCATGCAAGGCTTCAGATGCGCCTGTAGGAGAGTAGGATCTGCTTCACATGGGTACCCCCACTTTTTGCTGATGCTTCACTGTTTTTCGACTTTAGTCTGGCTGGGGCCCTGCTAATCAGAACCCCAGCCTAGCTGGTTCCTCTCTAAAATGGTTTCCATGTACCTTAGGTACATCTCTGATTGGAATCTGGAGTGCCCTTATAAGTCCCTAGTATATGGTATACTATGTACCCAGGGCCTAGGTACCCCAGAGGCCTGCCAGGGGCTGAAGCATGTATTATGCCACCCCTGGAAGGCCAGCCAAAATGACACCACAGGTCTGCTACTGCAGCCTGGGTAAGGTGGTGCATGCACCCCTTACTGTGATATAGGTTACCTATATCACTACATATATACACACATATAAACCTATAAGTCACTCCTATGGCAGGCCTTGATCAATCCTGAAGGCAGAGTGCTTGGTTCTTATGTGAGAGGGTGCCCCTGCATGAGCAGAGCCCCTCTGCAGCATTCGGAGTCCCTCCTCTGATGCTGTTTGTGGTACAGCCTGGACCATATACTCTTAAGTGCATTATATCCTCGCGGTAGAATGCTAACTTTGGGACTGGCTGCACGGAAACATGTCGTGTTTGGTGTCAAACATCTTGGAATACTACCCCACCCCCCCGCCAGTTCTGGCAGCGGGGGTAGCATTCCACCCTTCTAGAGGGAGAGACATGTACACACCGGCCTACCCGGTAACTTCTTTACAGAGCCCTGGCATCACAAAATGGATGCCACTGCCACAGACACGGATCTGGCCTCCTGCTGCTGACTGAAACTCCGGCAGGGGAGGCCTGGACAATAGGTTTCCTGTCCAAGGGAGGTGTAACCACCTCCACAGACAGGATAATGTGTATTGGGGCTGGGAGGGAGCACTCTCTGGTGCTTTGAAGTCTTGCACTGGGGGCACATTTGGTGTCCCTGTGCATACCCCAGTTCAAACCGGTTGCAGGGGCTTCCAGCCCCTGCTCTGGCTCGAAACTGGACAAAGGGAAATGGGTGTAACCACCCCTCTTCCCTGACCATCCCATAGGTGGGTCCCCAGAGTATGTCCAACCCCTAACTTGGTATAAGTATGGGACCCCAGTCCTTAGGACTTTAGATTACCCTGGACGAAACTCTGACAGCTGAATCCTGGACCTTCGACGCTCTACTTGAAGATTAGAGGACTGAAGAATCTCCCTTGGGGTCAAGGAGTGACTCCCCTGCTTGGCAGGCACCTAAGAAGCAATTGTCCGGTCTGCATCGCTGAAGCTCCCGCCGGACGCCGAAGTCTTTGCAACACCAGAGGTAGATTTCCAGACTTCCCGAGGCTGCCCTGAGTCCCCAGCGAAGCTGAGGCCCGTAGCTGTCGTGGGTAACGTGGAACCGTGACCCCTGGACACCGAGAACTTTTGCAAGTGCATCCTCTTCCTGGTCTCCCACGAAGTTGTGCTTTGGGCTCCGAGTAGCCCCCGCCTCCAGCACCGACTGCACCGAAGATCACTGGCCTCCACTCCACGAGTGTCCTGTGAGCCAGCTCCAAGTGCGTCCACTCGAGGCTCCTTCGCGGTCGCTAGTCCGTTGGCTAGTGGGCCCTCCCGAAGGCAACTCTTCTTCTGCTTGGGCTTTCCTGGTTGCTCCAGACGTGCCCTGACTTACCCTCGCTGGGTGAGTCCCTCAGACCTTGCTAGTCTGCATCAACGTCCTTTCTCTGTTTCCCTGTGACTTGCCGTTGCCAAGGCTTGTTGGGTCCAATCCGGTCGCCGCCACCTCAGCAATCGACAGACGTCGTGGGACAGCTCGAATCCAGCTCCTGGTTGTCGTCGACGCCTCCTGGACCTCGTGGCTGAAGAGTCAAGACGACCATCAACCTACCTGAAGCACCCGACATCGGTGGGCATCTGCTCATCGCCTTCCTGGTCACTGGCTAGTGACCCAGACTCTGTCCCCTCTGCTTTCAGGTTCTTCAGATCTTCGATCCACCCTTGGATCCACCCGGACACTTTCGACTTGGCCGCCAGCAGCCGGCTGCAGCAGATCGCCATTGAAAACGACGACGAAACCCGACGACAAAAGACACCTATGCACCCGGCTTCCCTGGGTGAGGTAACTCGAGTACTCCGGTACTCCGGTGCTCCCGTGGGTATTGACTCTAGAACTGCCTAGTTCTAAAGGGATTTGCTCCAAGTCCTCCTCTAAGTGTCCTTTCCTTTTAAAATACGAACCGCGACTTTCCCCATAGAAGTTAACGGCGATTCGCGGCTGTGTTCTCACACTGCACGCGTCCCCCGTGGGTCCCCTGTGTCACTACCTTGGGTGGTTCCTTGTGGTCCAAGCACTTCTACAGGCTCTAGGCCTTGTGTCTAGCTCAGTCGTGGTTCTTATACCACTATTTTAGTATATGGTTTGGTATGCCCCTAGGGCTCAAACGTGTATTTGTGCTATTACTGTTGATATTTGACTTGTAAAGTATGTACTTCGAACTCTAGCCTCATAAAGAGACTAGAGGGGTGTGTTTAAGACTAAATACATATATTTTATATATATACCTGGTGTGGTCCTCTTTCATTTGGTCACTCAAGAGATTATAGACTGGTAAAACAAGCTGCTTTACATTCCTTCAAGACTTAGCCTGAAGGCTGCTCTCCATAGCTACCTCTAGGATAGCTTTCAATAAAGGTTGTCTTTAACCTATCTCCAATAAGGGGTTGTTTGGACTGGTGCAAGGTGCCCACTATAATTAGTGGACAGCATATACCAGGCCAACTTCTCACATTGGTGTGCAGCGTGTGGGATTCCAGCTTGCTATTGTTTTACCAGATAATCTCAATTGAATTGATCAACTGAAAACCACTAAAGGTACCTTAGGTACATATAAATACAAGCTTAGTATACAGTAAGTTCTACTGAACTTAGAGTTGTGTGTTAAGGGCTAGCACACCCTTTCTACAACTCAAGAGAGTTTAGTAGGCCACACTAGAGTAGGTAGTGCATACACCACACCTCACTAGTAATGTCTTCAAGGCCAGGAACCAGTGGGTCCCTGCCAGAAGCCAATGGGCTTCTTCCCTCCAAGTATGATAATCTCCCATTCTTGGAATTGAGAGAGTTATGCAAGATTAGGAAGCTGAAGACAGGCAAAAGTGCCAACACCCAACGTCTCATGGAGATGCTACTGCTGGATGATCTCAGAAGACCCTTTGGGCCTGAAGGGGTAGGCAGAGAGGGTGGGGCAGAAGATGAGGAAGGGGCCAGGGGTGAACCATCCCAGGACCTGCCCTCTGAAACTGGCCAGGAGGATGACAATGATCCTGACCTGGAAGAAGCAGCTATTCCTGAGGATGAGGAGGAGGAGGATCAGACTGACATCCCCTTTGTCCCCCCAGGAAGAGTTGTGAGTGTGCCCAGAAGGCCTAGATCTCCTTCTCAGGAGTCTAACCACTCTGACACCTCATTAGGGACCTCTGTTTCCTCTCATAGGAGGGAATCCTCCAGTGAGAGGAAAGAGAGACTGCTCAAGTATGGAGAAGCTCAGTTGAGACTCAGAAGAGAGCAGTTGGCTATAGACAGGGAGTCCCTAGAGCTTGACAGGCAAAGAAAAAAGTTGGGACTAGAGTCCCATGGTGGCAGCAACTTCCCTAGTGGTAGGGAAAGGTCTAATGACCATAGAAACCTGAGCAAGATTGTCCCTCCCTACCAGAGTGGGGATGACATCCACAAATGGATTTCTGCACTGGAGAGGGCCTGTAAAGTACAGAGGGTCCCTCAGGAGCAGTGGGCAGCAATCTTGTGGCTCTCCTTTGCAGACAAAGGTAGAGATAAGCTCCTCTCTGTTAGAGAAGAGGATGCTGATAATTATCCAGTCTTAAAAAGTGCATTGATTGATGGGTTTGGCCTAACAACTGAACAATACAGGTTAAAGTTCAGAGATACCCAAAAGGCACAGAATCAAGACTGGGTGGACTTTGTTGATTGTTCTGCTAAGGCTCTGGAAGGTTGGTTAGTGGGCAGTAAGGTATGTGACTTCAAAGGATTGTACAATCTTATCATGAGGGAGCAGATTCTTAATAACTGTCAAAATCAGCTGTTGCATCAGTACCTGGTGGACTCTGATCTGACCTCTCCCCAAGAATTGGGAAAGAAGGCAGACAAATGGGTCAGAACCAGGGTGAGGCAGAAGGTACAGAACCAAGGTGGTGACCCAAAGAAGCAAGATTCTAAGAACTCTGACAAGGGTGGGGAGAAGGGTAAAGACCAAAAGTCTTCACAAGGCCCCCAAAAATCTTCTTCAGGTGGGGATTCACAGTCTAACAAAGGGAAAGGCCAAAAGAAACCATGGTGCAAAGTCTGTAAGCAAAAGACACACTGGACCAGTGATTGCACCAAGTCCAAAGACTCTGTTCCAGCCCCCACCAATGCCCCTAAGGCACCTGTTCCCCCTAGTGCAGTTACAATTGGTGGTGGGACTACACAAGCCAAGGGTTTAGTAGGGTTGACCCTGGGTAAGGAGATGAGCTCTGACCTAGTCAGAGAACTCACTCAGGCTATCCTAGTCTGTGATGGAGGCATGGATGTGACCTCCTCTGTGAGTCCCAGTAATCTGGGCAAGTACAGGCAACAGCCATTAATAAATGGAAAAGAGGCTTTGGCATTTAGGGACACAGGAGCAAGTGTCACCATGGTGACACAAGATCTTGTGGATCCTGGGCAGATTATACTTGGTGAGATGTACCAAGTGACCAATGCTAGCAATGTCAGAACAGACCATACTCTGGCAGTTGTTAACTTCTCCTGGGGAGGGGTAACTGGCCTTAAGAAGGTTGTGGTAAGTGCAGACCTACCAGTTGAATGCTTGCTTGGCAATGATCTAGAAACTTCAGCTTGGGCAGAAGTGGAGCTCAGGACCCATGCAGAAATGCTGGGCATCCCTGCAGATGTGTTTGCTGTGACCAGGTCACAGAGCAAAATGCCTAACACTGAACAGGCCTTGGATCCTGGAACAATGGACCAAGTGCCATCCAAGACGGAGGAGTAGTAGGGTAAAGGCAGTGCCTTCCCCCTTGGCTCAGAAGGAAGATCAGTCTCTTCAGGGAGATGATCTCAGTCCTGAGGAAGGAACTGTCCCAGAGGAGCTTGAGCCTGATCAGGTTGAGTTCTTGGGGACAGGGGGCCCTTCCAGGGCAGATCTGAGCCAGGAGCAGCAGAGCTGCCCCTCTCTTGAACCCCTCAGACAGCAAGCTGCTGCTGAGGCTGCTGGGAAAGCTAGTGGTCCCCATACAGTGTATTGGGATGATGGACTCTTGTACTCAGAGTGTAGAGACCCCAAGCCTGGTGCCACCAGGAGGTTGGTTATACCTCTGAAGTTCAGGGGCTTCCTATTGACCCTAGCCCATGACATTCCCTTAGCAGGTCACCTGGGCCAGAACAAGACTTGGGACAGAATTGTCCCTCACTTTCACTGGCCCCACATGTCTGAAGACACCAAGGAGTTTTGTCGCTCCTGTGTAACCTGCCAGGCCAGTGGCAAGGCAGGTGGCACTACAAAGGCCCCCTGATACCACTACCTGTGGTGGGGGTTCCCTTTGAAAGGGTGGGGATTGACATTGTTGGTCCCATGGATCCCCAAACAGCATCTGGGCACAGGTTTATCCTGGTGGTGGTGGATCATGCCACCAGGTACCCAGAGGCTATTCCCTTAGGACCACTACAGCACCTGTAGTGGCAAGGGCCCTCCTGGGAATTTTCTCAAGAGTGGGCTTCCCTAAGGAGGTTGTATCAGACAGGGGTGCAAACTTTATGTCTGGATACTTGAAAGCAATGTGGAAGGAGTGTGGAGTGACTTACAAGTTCACCACACCCTATCACCCACAATGCAATGGTTTAGTTGAGAGATTCAACAAAACCTTAAAGGGCATGATTAAAGGGCTCCCAGAGAAGCTTAGGCGAAGATGGGACATACTCTTGCCCTGCCTTTTATTTGCATACAGGGAGGTGCCTCAAAAGGGGTTGGCTACAGCCCTTTTGAACTTTTGTTTGGTCACCCTGTCAGGGGTCCATTGTGCTTGATGAAGGAAGGATGGGAGTTACCTCTCAAGCCCCCAAAGCAGGACATAGTGGACTATGTACTTGGTCTCCGCTCCAGGATGGCTGAGTACATGAAAAAGGCAACTAAAAACCTTGAGGCTAGCCAGGAACTCCAAAAAGCCTGGCATGACCAAAAGGCTGTACTGACTGTTTACCAGCCAGGGCAGAAGGTGTGGGTGTTGGAGCCAGTGGCCCCAGCAGCTCTCCAAGACAAATGGAGTGGACCCCATACCATTGTTGAACAGAAGGGTGAGGTTACCTATTTAGTAGACCTAGGAACACCCAGGAGTCCCCACAGGGTTCTCCATGTCAACAGATTGAAACCATATGTGGACAGGGCAGACATGGGCTTGCTCATGGCTACTGATGAGGGACAGGAGGAAGAGAGTGACCCACTCCCTGACCTGCTCTCACAGAACCCTGATGATGGGTCAGTGGATGGTGTAGCCTTGGCAGGCAGCCTCACTGCCCAGCAGCAAACTGATTGCAGACAGGTGCTCAATCAGTTCAGGCATATGTTCTCTCTGACACCAAGTCAGACCACCTGGTGCACTCATGAAGTGGACACTGGGGACAGTCTGCCTATTAAAAATAAGATTTATAGGCAACCTGACCATGTCGGGGACTGTATCAGGACAGAAGTCCAGAAGATGTTGGATTTGGGAGTTATTGAACCCTCAGATAGCCCTTGGGCTAGTCCAGTGGTCCTTGTGCCAAAACCTCACACCAGTGGTGGGAAAAGAGAGATGAGGTTTTGTGTGGACTACAGGGGTCTCAATGCAGTCACTAGGACTGATGCCCATCCAATACCAAGGGCAGATGAGCTAATAGACACTTTGGCCTCAGGTCAAATGTGCTTAGATACTTGGCTAACAGCTGGCTACTGGCAGATCAGACTAGCTGATGATGCAAAGCCAAAAACAGCATTCTCAACCCCTAGTGGGCATTATCAATTTGTGGTAATGCACTTTGGTTTGAAGAATGCACCTGCCACTTTTCAGAGGTTGGTGAATACAGTCCTTACAGGTCTGGAAGCCTATAGTGCAGCATATCTAGATGATATTGCTGTCTTTAGCTCCACCTGGGAGGATCACCTGGTCCACCTCAGAAATGTTTTGCAGGCCCTACAGAAAGCAGGCCTCACTATCAAGGCCACAAAGTGCCAGATAGGGCAGAGTCAGGTTGTGTACCTGGGCCACCTTGTGGGTGGAGGCCAGGTTCAACAATTGAAGAGCAAAATCCAGACCATCATGGACTGGACTGCTCCCACTACCCAGACTCAGGTGAGAGCCCTTTTAGGCCTGACTGGGTACTATAGGAGATTTGTCAAGGGGTATGGGTCAATAGTGACACCCCTGAATGACTTAACTTCCAAGAAAATGCCCAAAAAGGTTCAGTGGACAGCTAGCTGTCAAAAGGCATTTGATGACCTGAAGCAGGCCATGTGCACTGCTCCCATTCTACAGAGTCCTGATTACTCCAAGAAGTTCATTGTCCAAACAGATGCATCTGAATTGGGGGTAGGGGCTGTACTGTCACAATTGAATGATGAAGATCAGGATCAGCCAGTAGCTTTCATAAGCAGAAGGCTGACCCCTAGAGAGAAACGTTGGTCAGCCATAGAGAGGGAGGCCTTTGCTGTGGTTTGGGCTCTGAAGAAGCTGAGGCCATACTTATTTGGCACTCACTTCCTTGTTCAAACAGACCACAAGCCCCTCTTATGGCTAAAACAGATGAAGGGTGAAAACCCCAAACTTTTGAGGTGGTCCATTTCCCTACAGGGGATGGACTATACAGTGGAACATAGACCTGGGAGTAACCATGCCAATGCAGATGGACTCTCCAGATATTTCCACTTAGAAAATGAAGCCTCAACTGGTCAAGGTTAGTTTAATGTCCCTACGTTTGGGGGGGGGGGTTGTGTAGGAGAGTGGGTTCTGCCTCTTATGGTTACCCCCACTTTTTGCTGATGCTTCACTGTATTTTGACTTTAGTCTGGCTGGGGCCCTGCTATTCAGGTCCCCAGCCTAGCTGCTTCCTCTCTAAATGGATTCCAAGTACCTTAGGTACTTCTCTGATTGGATTCTGGGGTGCCCTTATAGGTCCCTAGTATATGGTATACTATGTACCCAGGGCATAGGTGCCCACCAGGGGCTGAAGCATGTATTGTGCCACCCCTGGATGGCCCTCCAAAATGACACCACAGGTCTGCTACTGCAGCCTGAGTAAGGTGGTGCATGCACCCCTTACAGTGGTATAGGCTACCTATATCACTGCCATTGCACACACATATAAACCTATAAGTCACTCCTATGGCAGGCCTTGACAATCCTGAAGGCAGAGTGCTTGGTTTTTGTGTGAGAGGGTGCCCCTGCATGAGCAGAGCCCCTCTGCAGCATTCTGAGTACCTCCTCTGATGCTGTTTGCAGTGCAGCCTGACCATATACTCTTAAATGCATTATAACCTCGCGTTAAATGCTAACTTTGGGATGGCTGCACGGAAACATGTCGTGTTTGGTGTCAAACATCTTGGAATACTACCCCCCCCCCGCCAGTTCTGGCGGCGGGGGTAGCATTCCACCCTTCTAGAGGGAGAGACATGTACCAACCGGCATACCCGGTATTAACTTTACAGAGCCCTGGCATCACAAAATGGATGCTGCAGCCACAGACACGGGTCTGGCCTCCTGCTGCTGACCGAAACTCCAGCAGGGGAGGCCTGGACAATAGGTTTCCTGTCCCAGACAGGCTGATGTGTATTGGGGCTGGGTGGGTGCACTCTCAAAGTGCTTTGAAGTCCAGCACCGGGGGCACATTTGGTGTCCCTGTGAATACCCCAGTTTAAACCGGTTCAGGGGCTTCCAGCCCCTACCCTGGCGCGAAACTGGACAAAGGGAATGGGTGTAACCACCCCTCTTCCCTGACCCTCCCATAGGTGGGTCCCCAGAGTATGTCCAACCCCCTAACTTAGTATAAGTATGGGACCCCAGTCCTTAGGACTTTAGATTACCCTGGACGAAACTCTGACACTGAATCCTGGACCTTCGACGCTCTACTTTAAGACTAGAGGACTGAAGAATCTCCCTTGGGGTCAAGGAGTGACTCCCCTGCTTGGCAGGCACCTTAGAAGCAATTGTCCGGTCTGCATCGCTGAAGCTCCCGCCGGACACCGAAGTCTTTGCAACACCAGAGGTGGATTTCCAGACTTCCCCGAGGCTGCCCTGAGTCCCCAGCAAAGCTGAGGCCCGTAGCGGTCGTGGGTAACGTGGAACCGTGACCCCTGGGCACCGAGTACTTTTGTAAGTGCATCCTCTTCCTGGTCTCCCACGAAGTTGTGCTTTGGGCTCCGAGTAGCCCCCGCCTCCAGCACCGACTGCAACGACTATCACTGGCCTCCACTCCACGAGTGTCCCGTGAGCCAGCTCCAAGTGCGTCCACTCGAGGCTCCTTCGCGGTCGCTAGTCCATTGGCTAGTGGGCCCTCCCGAAGGCCAATCTTCTTCTGCTTGGGCTTTCCTGGTTGCTCCAGACGTGCCCTGACTTACCCTCGCTGGTCCCTCAGACCTTGCTGGCATGCATCAACGTCCTTTCTCTGTTTCCCGTGACTTGCCGTTGCCAAGGCTTGTTGGGTCCAATCCGGTCGCCGACACCGCAGCAATCGACAGACGTCGTGGGACAACTCGAATCCAGCTCCTGGTCGTCGTCAACGCCTCCTGGACCTCGTGGCTGAAGAGTCAAGGCGACCGTCAACCTACCTGAAGCACTCGACATCGGTGGGCATCTGCTCATCGCCTTCCTGGTCACTGGCTAGTGACCCAGACTCTGTCCCCTCTGCTTTCAGGTTCTTCAGATCTTCGATCCACCCTTGGATCCACCCGAACACTTTCGACTTGGTCGCCAGCAGCACTTTGCCGCAGATCGCCATTGAAAACGACGACGAAACCCGACCCCGAAAGACACCTATGCACCCGGCTTCGCTGGGTGAGGTAACTCGAGTACTCCGGTGCTCCCGTGGGTATAGACTCTAGAACAACCCAGTTCTAAAGGGGTTTGCTCCAAGTCCTCCTCTAAGTGTCCTTTTTCTTTAAAACTCCAACCGCGACATTCCCCATAGAAGTCAACGGCGGCTCGCGGCTGTGTTCTCACACTGCACGCGTCTCCCGTGGGTCCCCTGTGTCACTACCTTGGGTTGTTCCTTGAGGGCCAAGCACTTCTACAGGCTCTAGGCCCTGTGTCTAGCTCAGTCGTGGTTCTTATACCGCTTTATTGGTATATGGTTTGGTACGCCCCTAGGGCTCAAACGTGTATTTGTGCTATTACTGTAGATAACTAACTTATAACTTATGTACTTCGAACTCTAGCCTCATAAAGAGACTAGAGGGGTGTGTTTAAGACTAAATACATATATTTTAAATATATACCTGGTGTGGTCCTCTTTCATTTGGTCACTCGAGATTATAGACTGGTAAAACAAGCTGCTTTACATTCCTTCAAGACTTAGCCTGAAGGCTGCTCTCCATAGCTACCACTAGGATAGCTTTCAATAAAGGTTGTCTTTAACCTATCTCCAATTTGGGGCTGTTTGGACTGGTACAGGGTGCCCACTATAATTAGTGGACAGCATATACCAGGCCAACTTCTCACAGTCTGCACCTCTGTTTGTTCTTTCTGCCGTTCTCTTGCCTCTTCCTGCACCTGTCTTGCCTTTTTCTGCGCTTCTCGTGCCTCTTTCTGCGCTTCTCGTGCCTCTTTCTGCGCTTCTCGTGCCTCTTTCTGCGCTTCTCGTGCCTCTTTCTGCGCTTCTCGTGCCTCTTTCTGCACCTCTGTTGCTTGTTTCTGCACCTCTCTTGCCTTCTTCTGCACCTCTCTTGCCTTCTTCTGCACCTCTCTTGCCTTCTGCAAATCTCTTGCCTTCTGCACCTCTCTTGCCTTCTTCTGCACCTCTCTTGCCTCTTTCTACAGTTCTCTTGCCTCTTTCTGTATATTTTGCTTTCTGCACTTCTCTTGCCTCTTTCTGCACTTCTCTTGCCTCTTTCTGCGCTTCTCTTGCCTCTTTCTGCGCTTCTCTTGCCTCTTTCTGCGCTTCTCTTGCCTCTTTCTGCGCTTCTCTTGCCTCTTTCTGCGCTTCTCTTGCCTCTTTCTGCGCTTGTTGCCTCTTTCTGCCCTTCTCTTGCCTCTTTCTGCCCTTCTCTTGCCTCTTTCTGCATCTGTTGCTTTTTTCTGCACCTCTGTTGCTTGTTTCTGGACCTCTTTTGCATGTTTCTGCAACTCTTGCCTCCTTCTGCACCTCTGTTGGTTCTTTCTGCACTTCTCTTGCCTCTTTCTGCACCCCTCTTGCCTGTTTCTGCACCTCTGCTTATTTCCGCACTTCTCTTCCCTTCATCTGCACCTCTCTTCCCTCTTTCTACAGTTCTCTTGCCTCTTTCTGTACCTCCGTTGCTTCTTTCTGCACTTTTCTTGCCTCTTTCAGCACCCCTCTTGCCTCTCTCTGCACCTCTGTTGGTTCTTTCGGCACTTCTCACTCTTTCTGCACTTCCCTTTTTCTGCACTTCTCTTGCCTCCTTCTGCATCTCTGTTGGTTCTTTCTGCTTTTCTGTTGCTTCTTTATGCATCAATCTTGCCTCCTTCTGCACCCTTCTTCCCTCTTTCTGCACCTCTGTTGCTTCTTTATGCACCCCTCTTGCCTCTTTCTGTACCCCCTTCCCTCTTTCTGCACACCTCTTCCCTCTTTCTGCACTTCTCATCCCTCTTTCTGCACTTCTCTTTTTCTGCACCCCTCTTGCCTCTGTCTGCACCTCACTTGCCTCTTTCTGCACCTCTTCTGCCTGTCTGCACCTGTCTTGCCTCTTTCTGCACTTCTCCACCTTTTTTCTGCACCTTTCTTGTTTCTTTCTGCAACTCTCGTCTGTTTTATCACTTCTCTTGCTTCTTAATGCACCTCTTTTGATTCTTTCAGTACCTCTCTTGCCTCTTTCTGCACTTCTTTTGCCTGTTTCTGCAACTCTCTTGTGTCTTTTATCAATTCTCTTGCTTCTTTCTGCACCTCTGTTGCTTCTTTCTGCACTCCTCTTGCCTCTTTCTGCATCCCTCTTTCTGCAACTCTCTTGCTTCTTTCTGCACCCCTGTTCCCTCTGTCTGCACGTCTCTTGCCTGTTTCTGCATCTCTCTTGCCTCTTTCTGCATCTCTCTTGCCTCTTTCTGCATCTCTTGCCTCTTTTTGCACCCCTCTTGCCTCTTTTTGCACCTCTTGCCTCTTTTTGCACCTCTTGCCTCTTTTTGCACCTCTCGCCTCTTTTTGCACCTCTCGCCTCTTTTTGCACCTCTCGCCTCTTTTTGCACCTCTCGCCTCTTTTTGCATCTCTCTTGCTTCTTTCTTCACCCCTCTTGCCTCTTTCTGTACCCCCTTCCCTCTGTCTGCACATCTCTTCCCTCTTTCTGCACTTCTCTTCCCTCTTTCTGCACTTCTCTTTTTCTGCACCCCTCCTGCCTCTTTCTGCACCCCTCCTGCCTCTTTCTGCACCTCTTCTGCCTGTGTCTGCACCTGTCTTGCCTCTTTCTGCACTTCTCCACCTTTTTTCTGCACCTTTCTTGTTTCTTTCTGCAACTCTCGTCTGTTTTATCACTTCTCTTGCTTCTTTATGCACCTCTTTTGATTCTTTCTGCACCTCTCTTGCCTCTTTCTGCACTTCTTTTGCCTGTTTCTGCAACTCTCTTGTCTCTTATCAATTCTCTTGCTTCTTTCTGAACCTCTGTTGCTTCTTTCTGCACTCCTCTTGCCTCTTTCTGCACTCCTCTTGCCTCTTTCTGCACCTCTCTTGCCTCTTTCTGCATCTCTTGCCTCTTTCTGCATCTCTCTTGCCTCTTTCTGCATCTCTCTTGCCTCTTTCTGTACCCCTCTTGCCTCTTTCTGCACCTCTGGTGGTTCTTTCTGCACTTCTCTTGCTTCTTTCTACACCTCTCTTGATTTTCTTTGTACCCCTCTTGCCTCTTTCTGCACCCCTGTTCCCTCTTTCTGCACCCCTGTTCCCTCTTTCTGCAGTTCCATTGCCTTTCTTCACCTCTGTTGGTTCTTTCTGCACTCCTCTTGCCTCTCTCTGCACCTCTGTTGCTTCTTTCTGCACCTCTCCTGCCTCTTTCTGCACCTGTCTTACCTCTTTCTTTTTTCTGCACCTTTCTTTTTTCTTACTGCAACTCTCTTGTCTGTTTTATCACCTCTTGTTTTTTTCTGCACCTCTTTTGCTTCTTTCAGCACTCCTCTTGCCTTTTTCTGCACCCCTCTTCCCTTTTTCTGCACCTCTCTTGCCTGTCTGCACTCCTCTTGCTTCTTTCTGCACCTCTGTTGCTGCTTTCTGCACCTCTGTTGCTGCTTTCTGCACCTCTGTTGCTGCTTTCTGCACCTCTGTTGCTGCTTTCTGCACCTCTCCTGCCTCTTTCTGTATCCCTCTTGCCTCTTTCTGCACCTCTGTTGCTTCTTTCTGCACCTCTGTTGCTTCTTTCTACACCTCTTACTTTTGTCTGTACCCCTTTGCCTCTTTCTGCACCCCTCTTCCCTCTTCCTGCACATCTCTTGCCTCTGTCTGCACCTCTGTTTTCTGCAGTTCTCTTGCCTCTTTCTGCACCTGTCTTGCCTTTTTCTGCGCATCTCTTGCCTCTTTCTGCGCATCTCTTGCCTCTTTCTGCGCATCTCTTGCCTCTTTCTGCGCATCTCTTGCCTCTTTCTGCGCATCTCTTGCCTCTTTCTGCGCATCTCGTGCCTCTTTCTGCACTTCTCTTGCCTCTTTCAGCGCTTTTCTTGCTTCTTTCTACATTTCTCTTGCTTCTTTCTGCACCTTTGTTGGTTCTTTCTGCGCATCTCTTGCCTCTTTCTGCATCTGTTGCCTCTTTCTGCATCTGTTGCTTGTTTCTGCACCTCTCTTGCTTGTTTCTGCACCTCTCTTGCTTGTTTCTGCACCTCTTGCTTGTTTCTGCACCTCTTGCTTGTTTGTGCACCTCTTGCCCTCTTCTGCACCTCTTGCCCTCTTCTGCACCTCTTGCCCTCTTCTGCACCTCTTGCCCTCTTCTGCACCTCTCTTCCCTCTTCTGCACCTCTCTTGCCTCTTTATACAGTTCTCTTGCCTTTCTGTACCTCTTGCTTCTGTCTGCACTTCTCTTGCCTTTTTCTGCACTTCGCTTGCCTTTTTCTGCACTTCGCTTGCCTTTTTCTGCACTTCGCTTGCCTTTTTCTGCACTTCGCTTGCCTTTTTCTACAGTTCTCTGGCTTCTTTCTGCACCTCTTTGGCCTGTTTCTGCAACTCTCTTGTCTTTCTGCACTTCGCTTGCCTCCTTCTGCATCTTTGTTGCCTCTTTCTGCACTCCTCTTGCCTCTTTCTACACCTCTGTTGGTTCTTTCTGCACTCCTTTTGCTTCTTTCGGCACCTCTCTTGCAAATTTCTGCAACCCTCTTCCCTATTTCGGCACCTCTCTTGCCTGTCTGCACCCCTGTTCCATCTTTCTGCACCTTGTTTGCCTCTTTGTGCAACTTTCTTGCCTCTTTCTGCAGTTCTCCTGTCTCCTTCTGCACCTCTGTTGCTTCTTTGTGCAATAATCTTCCCTCTTTCTGCACCCATTTTGCTTCTTTCTGCACTTCTCTTGCAGAGTGGTGGAGAAAGCGGACATGGCCTGTGTCCACCTCTCAGCAATCCTGCTATCTGGGGCTTACTGGAGGTATCAGGTAGACTAGTTGGCCTCTAAGGACCCCCAGCAGCAATGGGGACTTTAACCCCCTTCGAAGAGCGTGCCAAAGTGCGCGTTTGCAGACTGGTGGTCAAAGGAGGCGTGACCTGCTATGAGTACATACCAGTGCTGCTGTGTGGGACTTACTGGAGGTAATAGGAGGGGTAGTTGGCCCCAAGGTTCTCTTGCCTCTTTCAGCACCCCTCTTGCCTCTCTCTGCACCTCTGTTCCTTCTTTCTGCACCTCTCCTACCTCTTTCTGCACCTGTCTTACCTCTTTCTTCACTTCTCTTCCTTTTTTCTGCACCTTTCTTGTTTCTTACTGCAACTCTTGTCTGTTTTATCACTTCTCTTGCTTTTTTCTGCACCTCTTGCTTCTTTCAGCACTCCACTTGCCTTTTTCTGCACCCCTCTTCCCATTTTCTGCACCTCTGGTGGTTCTTTCTGCACTTCTATTGCTTCTTTCTACACCTCTCTTGCTTTTGTCTGTATCCCTCTTCCCTCTTTCTGCACCCCTCTACCTGCGCTTCTCATGCCTCTTTCTGCGCTTCTCATGCCTCTTTCTGCGCTTCTCTTGCCTCTTTCTGCGCTTCTCTTGCCTCTTTCTGCGCTTCTCTTGCCTCTTTCTGCGCTTCTCTTGCCTCTTTCTGCGCTTCTCTTGCCTCTTTCTGCGCCTCTCTTGCCTCTTTCTGCGCCTCTCTTGCCTCTTTCTGCGCCTCTTGCCTCCTTTTGCACCTCTGTTGGTTCTTTCTGCACTTCTCGTGCCTCTTTCTGCACCTCTGTTGCTTGTTTCTGCACCTCTGTTGCTTGTTTCTGCACCTCTGTTGCTTGTTTCTGCACCTCTGTTGCTTGTTTCTGCACCTCTGTTGCTTGTTTCTGCACCTCTGTTGCTTGTTTCTGCACCTCTCTTGCTTGTTTCTGCACCTCTCTTGCTTGTTTCTGCACCTCTCTTGCTTGTTTCTGCACCTCTCTTGCTTGTTTCTGCACCTCTCTTGCTTCTTTGTGCACGTCTTGCCTTCTGCACCTCTCTTCCCTCTTTCTACAGTTCTCTTGCCTCTTTCTGCACCCCTCTTGCCTCTTTCTGCACCTCTCTTGCTTCTTTCTGCACCTCTTGCTTTCTTCTGCACCTCTCTTCCCTCTTTCTGTACCTCTTTTGGTTCTTTCTGCAGTTCTCTTGCCTCTTTCTGCACCCCTCTTGCCTTTTTCTATGCAACTCTTGCCTCCTTCTGCCCTTCTCTTGCCTCCTTCTGCCCTTCTCTTGCTTCTTTCTGCCCTTCTCTTGCTTCTTTCTGCCCTTCTCTTGCTTCTTTCTGTGCTTCTCTTGCCTTTTTCTGCACTTCTTTCTTCTTTCTGCACCGCATTTGCCTGTTTCTGCACTTCTCGTCTCCTTTTGCATCTGTTGCTTCTTTCAGCACCTCTCCTGCCTCTTTCTGCACCCGTCTTGCCTCATTCTGCACTTCTCTTCCTTTTTCTGCACCTTTCTTGTTTCTTTCTGCGCATCTGTTGCCTCTTTCTGCACCCTTCTTGCCTCTTTCTGCACCTCTCTTCCCTCTTTCTGCACCCCTCTTGCCTCTTTCTGCACCCCTCTTGCCTCTTTCTGCACCCCTCTTGCCTCTTTCTGCACCCCTCTTGCCTCTTTCTGCACCCCTCTTCCCTCTGTCTGCACCTCTCTTGCCTCTTTCTGTACTTCTCCTGCCTCTTTCTGCACCCCTCTTGCCTCTTTCTGCACCTCTGGTGGTTCTTTCTGCACCTCTGGTGGTTCTTTCTGCACTTCTCTTGCTTCTTTCTGCACCTCTCTTGCCTCTTTCTGCACCCCTCTTGCCTCTTTCTGCACCCCTCTTGCCTCTTCCTGTACCCCTCTTGCCTCTTTCTGCACCCCTCTTGCCTCTTTCTGCACCCCTCTTCCCTCTGTCTGCACCTCTCTTGCCTCTTTCTGTACTTCTCCTGCCTCTTTCTGCACCCCTCTTGCCTCTTTCTGCACCTCTGGTGGTTCTTTCTGCACCTCTGGTGGTTCTTTCTGCAGTTCTCTTGCCTCTTTCTGCACCTGTCTTGCCATTTTCTACACATCTCTTTCCTCTTTCTGCGCTTCTCATGCCTCTTTCTGCGCTTCTCATGCCTCTTTCTGCGCTTCTCATGCCTCTTTCTGCGCTTCTCATGCCTCTTTCTGCGCTTCTCATGCCTCACGCTTCTCTTGCCTCTTTCTGCAGTTCTCTTGCCTCTTTCTGCACTTCTCTTGCCTCTTTCTGCACTTCTCTTGCCTCTTTCTGCACTTCTCTTGCCTCTTTCTGCACTTCTCTTGCCTCTTTCTGCACTTCTCTTGCCTCTTTCTGCACTTCTCTTGCCTCTTTCTGCACTTCTCTTGCCTTTCTGCAACTCTCTTGCCTTTCTGCAACTCTCTTGCCTTTCTGCACCCCTCTTGCCTCTTTCTGCACCTCGGTTGCTTCTTTCTGCACCCTTCGTCCCGCTTTCTGCACCCCTCTTGCCTCTTTCTGCACCCCTCTTGCCTCTTTCTGCACCCCTCTTGCCTCTTTCTGCACCCCTCTTGCTTCTTTCTGCACTCCTCTTGCCTCTTTCTGAACCATTCTTCCCTCTTTCTGCACCTCTCTTGCTTGTTTCTGCACCTCTTCCCTCTTCTGCACCTCTTGCCCTCTTCTGCACCTCTTGCCCTCTTCTGCACCTCTTGCCCTCTTCTGCACCTCTTGCCCTCTTCTGCACCTCTCTTGCCTCTTTCTACAGTTCTCTTGCCTCTTTCTGTACCTCTTGCTTCTGTCTGCACTTCTCTTGCCTTTTTCTGCACTTCTCTTGCCTCTTTCTACAGTTCTCTTGCTTCTTTCTGCACCTCTTTGGCCTGTTTCTGCAACTCTCTTGTCTTTCTGCACTTCTCTTGCCTCCTTCTGCACCTTTGTTGCCTCTTTCTGCACTCCTCTTGCCTCTTTCTACACCTCTGTTGGTTCTTTCTGCACTCCTTTTGCTTCTTTCGGCACCTCTCTTGCAAATTTCTGCAACCCTCTTGCCTGTCTGAACCCCTGTTCCATCTTTCTGCACCTTGTTTGCCTCTTTGTGCAACTTTCTTGCCTCTTTCTGCAGTTCTCCTGTCTCCTTCTGCACCTCTGTTGCTTCTTTGTGCAATAATCTTGCCTCTTTCTCACCCATTTTGCTTCTTTCTGCACTTCTCTTGCAGAGTGGTGGAGAAAGCGGACATGGCCTGTGTCCACCTCTCAGCAATCCTGCTATCTGGGGCTTACTGGAGGTATCAGGTAGACTAGTTGGCCTCTAAGGACCCCCAGCAGCAATGGGGACTTTAACCCCCTTCGAAGAGCGCGCCAAAGTGCGCGTTTGCAGACTGGTGGTCAAAGGAGGCGTGACCTGCTATGAGTACATGCCAGTGCTGCTGTGTGGGACTTACTGGAGGTAATAGGAGGGGTAGTTGGCCCCCAAGGTTCTCTTGCCTCTTTCAGCACCCCTCTTGCCTCTCTCTGCACCTCTGTTCCTTCTTTCTGCACCTCTCCTGCCTCTTTCTGCACCTGTCTTACCTCTTTCTTCACTTCTCTTCCTTCTTTCTGCACCTTTCTTGTTTCTTACTGCAACTCTTGTCTGTTTTATCACTTCTCTTGCTTTTTTCTGCACCTCTTGCTTCTTTCAGCACTCCACTTGCCTTTTTCTGCACCCCTCTTCCCATTTTCTGCACCTCTGGTGGTTCTTTCTGCACTTCTATTGCTTCTTTCTACACCTCTCTTGCTTTTGTCTGTATCCCTCTTGCCTCTTTCTGCACCCCTCTACCTGCGCTTCTCATGCCTCTTTCTGCGCTTCTCATGCCTCTTTCTGCGCTTCTCATGCCTCTTTCTGCGCTTCTCATGCCTCTTTCTGCGCTTCTCATGCCTCTTTCTGCGCTTCTCATGCCTCTTTCTGCGCTTCTCATGCCTCTTTCTGCGCTTCTCATGCCTCTTTCTGCGCTTCTCTTGCCTTTCTGCGCTTCTCTTGCCTCTTTCTGCGCCTCTCTTGCCTCTTTCTGCGCCTCTTGCCTCTTTCTGCGCCTCTTGCCTCTTTCTGCGCCTCTTGCCTCTTTCTGCGCCTCTTGCCTCTTTCTGCGCCTCTTGCCTCTTTCTGCGCCTCTCTTGCCTCTTTCTGCGCCTCTCGCCTTTCTGCGCCTCTCTTGCCTTTCTGCGCCTCTCTTGCCTCTTTCTGCGCCTCTCTTGCCTCTTTCTGCACCTCTCGTGCCTCTTTCTGCACTTCTCGTGCCTCTTTCTGCACCTCTGTTGCTTGTTTCTGCACCTCTCTTGCTTGTTTCTGCACCTCTCTTGCTTCTTTGTGCACGTCTTGCCTTCTGCACCTCTCTTTCTACAGTTCTCTTGCCTCTTTCTGCACCCCTCTTGCTTCTTTCTGCACCTCTTGCTTTCTTCTGCACCTCTCTTCCCTCTTTCTGTACCTCTTTTGGTTCTTTCTGCAGTTCTCTTGCCTCTTTCTGCACCCCTCTTGCCTTTTTCTATGCAACTCTTGCCTCCTTCTGCAGTTCTCTTGCCTCCTTCTGCAGTTCTCTTGCCTCCTTCTGCACTTCTCTTGCTTCTTTCTGCCCTTCTCTTGCTTCTTTCTGCCCTTCTCTTGCTTCTTTCTGCCCTTCTCTTGCTTCTTTCTGCCCTTCTCTTGCTTCTTTCTGCCCTTCTCTTGCCTTTTTCTGCACTTCTTTCTTCTTTCAGCACCTCTCCTGCCTCTTTCTGCACCCCTCTTGCCTCATTCTGCACTTCGCTTCATTTTTCTGCACCTTTCTTGTTTCTTTCTGCACCTCTGTTGCTTCTTTCTGCCCTTCTCTTGCCTCTTTCTGCACCCTTCTTCTCTCTTTCTGCACCCCTCTTGCCTCTTTCTGTACTTCTCCTGCCTCTTTCTGCACCCCTCTTGCCTCTCTCTGCACCTCTGTTCCTTCTTTCTGCACCTCTCCTGCCTCTTTCTGCACCTGTCTTACCTCTTTCTTCACTTCTCTTGCTTTTTTCTGCACCTCTTGCTTCTTTCAGCACTCCACTTGCCTTTTTCTGCACCCCTCTTCCCATTTTCTGCACCTCTGGTGGTTCTTTCTGCACTTCTATTGCTTCTTTCAGCACCTCTCTTGCTTTTGTCTGTATCCCTCTTGCCTCTTTCTGCACCCCTCTACCTGCGCTTCTCATGCCTCTTTCTGCGCTTCTCATGCCTCTTTCTGCGCTTCTCATGCCTCGCTTCTCTTGCCTCTTTCTGCGCTTCTCTTGCCTCTTTCTGCGCTTCTCTTGCCTCTTTCTGCGCTTCTCTTGCCTCTTTCTGCGCTTCTCTTGCCTCTTTCTGCGCTTCTCTTGCCTCTTTCTGCGCTTCTCTTGCCTCTTTCTGCGCTTCTCTTGCCTCTTTCTCGCTTCTCTTGCCTCTTTCTGCGCCTCTCTTGCCTCTTTCTGCGCCTCTCTTGCCTCTTTCTGCGCCTCTCTTGCCTCCTTTTGCACCTCTGTTGGTTCTTTCTGCACTTCTCGTGCCTCTTTCTGCACCTCTGTTGCTTGTTTCTGCACCTCTGTTGCTTGTTTCTGCACCTCTGTTGCTTGTTTCTGCACCTCTGTTGCTTGTTTCTGCACCTCTGTTGCTTGTTTCTGCACCTCTCTTGCTTGTTTCTGCACCTCTCTTGCTTGTTTCTGCACCTCTCTTGCTTGTTTCTGCACCTCTCTTGCTTGTTTCTGCACCTCTCTTGCTTGTTTCTGCACCTCTCTTGCCTCTTTCTGCACCCCTCTTGCCTCTTTCTGCACCTCTTGCTTTCTTCTGCACCTCTCTTCCCTCTTTCTGTACCTCTTTTGGTTCTTTCTGCAGTTCTCTTGCCTCTTTCTGCACCCCTCTTGCCTTTTTCTATGCAACTCTTGCCTCCTTCTGCACTTCTCTTGCTTCTTTCTGCCCTTCTCTTGCTTCTTTCTGCCCTTCTCTTGCCTCCTTCTGTGCTTCTATTGCCTCCTTCTGCACTTCTTTCTTCTTTCTGCACCTCATTTGCCTGTTTCTGCAACTCTCTTGCCTTTCTGCACTTCTCGTCTCCTTTTGCATCTGTTGCTTCTTTCAGCACTTCTCTTGCATCTTTCTGCACCCCTCTTCCCTCTGCTGTCTGCACCTCTCTTGCCTCTTTCTGTACTTCTCCTGCCTCTTTCTGCACCCCTCTTGCCTCTTTCTGCACCTCTGGTGGTTCTTTCTGCACCTCTGGTGGTTCTTTCTGCACCTCTGGTGGTTCTTTCTGCACCTCTGGTGGTTCTTTCTGCACCCCTCTTGGTTCTTTCTGCACCCCTCTTGGTTCTTTCTGCACCCCTCTTGGTACTTTCTGCACCCCTCTTGGTACTTTCTGCACCCCTCTTGCCTCTTTCTGCACCCCTCTTGCCTCTTTCTGCACCCCTCTTGCCTCTTCCTGTACCTCTCTTGCCTCTTCCTGTACCTCTCTTGCCTCTGTCTGCACCTCTGTTGGTTCTTTCTGCAGTTCTCTTGCCTCTGTCTGCACCTGTCTTGCCATTTTCTACACATCTCTTTCCTCTTTCTGCGCTTCTCATGCCTCTTTCTGCGCTTCTCATGCCTCACGCTTCTCTTGCCTCTTTCTGCGCTTCTCTTGCCTCTTTCTGCGCTTCTCTTGCCTCTTTCTGCGCTTCTATTGCCTCTTTCTGCGCTTCTCTTGCCTCTTTCTGCGCTTCTCTTGCCTTTTTCTGCAACTCTCTTGCCTTTCTGCATTTCTCTTGCCTCCTTCTGCACCTCTGTTGCTTCTTTATGCACCAATCTTGCCTCTTTCTGCACCCATCTTGCCTCTTTCTGCACCCATCTTGCCTCTTTCTGCACCCATCTTGCCTCTTTCTGCACCCATCTTGCCTCTTTCTGCACCCCTCTTGCCTCTTTCTGCACCCCTCTTGCCTCTTTCTGCACCTCGGTTGCTTCTTTCTGCACCCTTCGTCCCGCTTTCTGCACCCCTGTTGCCTCTTTCTGCACCCCTGTTGCCTCTTTCTGCACCCCTCTTGCCTGTTTCTGCACCCCTCTTGCCTGTTTCTGCACCCCTCTTGCCTGTTTCTGCACCCCTCTTGCCTGTTTCTGCACCCCTCTTGCCTGTTTCTGCACCCCTCTTGCCTGTTTCTGCACCCCTCTTGCCTGTTTCTGCACCCCTCTTGCCTGTTTCTGCACCCCTCTTGCCTGTTTCTGCACCTCTCTTCCCTCTTTCTGTACCTCTCTTCCCTCTTTCTGTACCTCTCTTCCCTCTTTCTGTACCTCTCTTCCCTCTTTCTGTACCTCTCTTCCCTCTTTCTGTACCTCTCTTCCCTCTTTCTGTACCTCTCTTCCCTCTTTCTGCAACTCTTGCTTCTTTCTGCACCCGTCTTGCCTCTTTCTGCACCTCGGTTGCTTCTTTCTGCACCCTTCGTCCCGCTTTCTGCACCTCTGTTGCCTCTTTCTGCACCCGTCTTGCCTCTTTCTGCACCCGTCTTGCCTCTTTCTGCACCCGTCTTGCCTCTTTCTGCACCCGTCTTGCCTCTTTCTGCACCCCTGTTGCCTCTTTCTGCACCCCTGTTGTCTCTTTCTGCAACTCTCTTGCCTGTTTCTGCACCCCTGTTGCCTCTTTCTGCACTCCTCTTGCCTCTTTCTGAACCATTCTTCCCTCTTTCTGCACCTCTCTTGCTTTTGTCTGCACCTCTTTTGCCTGTTTCTGCAACTCTCTTGCTTCTTTCTGAACTTCTCTCGCCTCTTTCTGTGCTCAAATGCCATGTACAAGCTGTCAAGTTTAAAGGTCTGCGTGCTCTTGTGACTGAGGTATATGTCTACTTGTATATGTATTTTTACATGTGTTATGCATCTGAAGATGGTAGCTTAAAAAGCGGGTATCTTCTCCTATAGGTGGTCATATTTTCTCAGTTCTTCTGTCATTCGGTTGCACAGGCAGACATGTCTTAAGTGTATATGTGTTATAGAGCCCCTCAAATATATTATTGAATACCCATGTGCCCTGCATTGTGAGCAGAAAGAAATGCATACGCCTTTTTCTACACACATTTACAGAGTATGCTGTTTGAAACACAGGTATTCAAGTGTTTGTATGTTTATTTTCATTTAACATGTCACTAGGTAAAAGCATAGACATGCATGCATACCTTCGCAAATTTGATCAGACTTACAACAGTGATATGCTTAGGATTGCTGTTTTATATTTGGTAGGCCTCACATTCTGAGCGGTCGATTAATAGTGAACCTTCAAGAGGAAAGTGAGGTTTAAGACTTCTTTGGAGAAGGATTAGTGATTAGGCTACTTTGTATGAGTCTGTTGTAAGGTAAGTCAAAGTAGGCCTCTTTCTGCATTTCTCTTGCTTCTTTCTGCACCTCTCTTCCTCTTTCTGCACCTCTCTTCCTCTTTCTGCACCTCTTTCTGCACCTCTCTTGCCTCTTTCTGCACTTCTCTTGCTTCTTTCTGCGCCTTTCTTCCTCTTTCTGCACATGTCCTACCTATGTAGGCATAGTTAGAAATTAGCATTTAAAAAACCTTTGAAATTCACTGAGAAAACCATAGGTTTCAGGGACGTTATAGTTAGAAATTAGCATTTAAAAAACCTTTGAAATTCACTGAAAAAACCATAGGTTTCAGGGACGTTATAGTTAGAAATTAGCATTTAAAAAACCTTAGAAATTCACTCAAAAAAACACAGGTTTCAGGGACGTTATAGTTAGTTGGACATTTACTCGTACAAAACCAGAGAAATTCGGCCGTTCTAGTTAGTTGAGCTAACTATAACTCGCCCCCCGCAATGCACTGCTGATGACGTTACATATTACATCACTCATGACATGGTCAGTGTCATCACTGATGACATCACTGATGACATCTCAAATGACATCACTGATGACTTCATCCACGTGATAATCTGATGCACCTCCTCACACCCTAATCTAACTTTGATACATCGACTCTAAAATACAGACTGCCATTCTCGAAACCATAGACACACCAATACCAGTTACTACATACCCACTCACTGATTCCTAGGACTACACACACATCCACTCATTCAGCCATGCAGTCACTCATACATGCGGTCACTCATCAATACAGCACTATCATATGTACTCATACACCTATACAGACACTTGCACACCGCCACTCACCCATAGTTACTCACAGTCATGCAAATAATCAATCACACTCCCATTTACTCACCTACACAGCTATACACACACCACCTCATTAATTCATACAGATACTAACATACTTACTCTCTTATACAATCACTGACACAAGCACACACTCATCCATACAACCACGCTTACAATCACTCTCTCACATATAGTCATTTATATAGTCCAACACTCGCATATACTGCCTTTCACATATGTAGTTACTCACACATGTACCACTGAGACATCCATTCACTCACCAACACACCTATACACACACACACACACCCGTACAGCCCTTCACAGACGCACTGTTGAACCCATACACCCAGTGAATCACCCACTCACACATCTATGCACGGAGTCACACCCCCCTACCCACCCACACAGACACTCAGGCACCCATACAGATACACAGACAACCAATTAATAACCCATATAGACAGTCATGTAGCTATTCACTAACCCATGCAGCCGCTTACACACCAACTGACAGACGTATTCAGACATTCACTCAGTTTAGTCACTAACCAATGCATTCATTAAGACATGTTTAATCACTCACTTATACAGTCAGTCACGCACCTACTAAATCATCCATACAGAGTCATACACCCACTCATTCTTCAATACACATTGGTATTGGTGTATATATATATATATATATATATATATATATATATATATATATATATACCAATGTGTATATATATATATATATATATATATATATATATATATATATTCACTGAAAAAACTACAGGTTTCAGGGACGTTATAGAGTGCATCTTTGAAGGGCTGTATGGGTGGGTGAGTGTGTGTATGGGTGTGTTGGTGAGTGTTTAGATGTCTCAGTGGTACATGTGTGAGTTACTACATATGTGAAAGGCAGTATATGTGAGTGTTGGACTATATAAATGACTATGTGAGAGTGAGTGATTGCGAGAGTGGCTGTATGTTTAATTGTGTAGGTGAGTAAATGGGAGTGTGATTCTTTGCATGACTGACTGTGTGTGAGTAACTCTGGGCGAGTGGCAGTGTGTGAGTGTCTGTATATGTGTATGAGTGCATATGATAGTGCTGTGTTGATGAGTGACTGTATGAGTGAATGAGTAGATGTGTGTGTGTAGACCTAGGAATCAGTGAGCGGGTATGTAGTTACTGGTATTTGTGTCTTTGGTTTAGAAAATGGTAGTCTGTATTTTAGAGTGGGTGTATCAAAGGTTATATTAGGGTGTGAGGAGTGCATCAGATTATCACGTGGATGATGTCATCAGTGATGTCATCAGTGATGTCATCAGTGATGTCATTTGAGATGTCATCAGTGATATCACTGACCATGTCACTGACCATGTCATGAGTGATGTAATATGTGACGTCATCAGCAGTGCATTGCGGGGGCGCGAGTTATAGTTAGCTCAGCTAACTATAACGGACGAATTTCTCTGGTTTTGTACGAGTGAAATGTCCAACTAACTATAACGTTAACCCTGGGCATAGTGGGGCTACGTGGAGCGCCACGGAGTTTAAAACAAACTCCGCACACTCCGTGTAGCTCCGCATTTCTCACGAGAAATGCGCATGCACAGTTGTCATCAAGAAGTCGCGATGGAGGAAGAGGGCAGCCCGGGGACGCCACAGCTCAGGTAAGGCGTTTTTATTTACTTTATATCCTTTTTTTAAGTTTTTATAATAATTGTTAATAGGGTGGGTGAAATGAATGAATGAAATGAAATGAAATTTATACTTGTAAAGCGCACTTATACCCCCAAAGGGGTGTCCTGGCGCTGTACGCATACCGCTGTGGAACCCTTCCTGGCTTTTCCCTGTGAAATGTCCACTCCTGGGCACCCCCAGGGTGAAGCCAGGCATCCCAGCGCTGTTGGGGCCGTTGTGGAGATTAAGCAAGCTTTTGCCCAGAGTTGCAGAGTGGGACCCATGATTAGGAATAGGCACCGAGGCGAGAATTATCAGGTCCGAGGAAATTGAGCCCAAGACCCGCCGAGGCGGGAATTGAACCCTGGTCCCGGGCCAGATCTCTGCATCAGGGTCTGCCGCTCTAACCATTGAGCCACACTTCTCCACTCACTGGGTGGGAGGCGGGGGCTGGTCAACTCCGCCCCGCCACGGAGTGTGCAGAGTTTTGCCTACTTCGCGGAGTAGGGAAAACTCCACGAGCGGAGCTCTCTGCCCACCTTATATAACGTTCCTGAAACCTCTGGTTTTTTTCAGTGAATTTCTAAGGTTTTAAAATGCTAATTTCTAACTATAACGTCCCTTAAACCTATGTTTTTTTCAGTGAATTTCCAAGGTTTTTTTTGTTCAAATCTACAGATTATGCAGCATATGATGGATTATGTGGCAAATGCAGAAAATGTATAATTGTACAAAAGTCAGTGCAGCCAAACAGTCGCATAATTCCAGTGGCCCTGCTCATACCTCCGACTAGGTCCAGAAGTGCTCCTCAGTGGTTGCTTCTTTTTTTTTTTGTCTCATTGAGTTTATAGTTTAGCTTCTATGGAAATGAGGAAGACTAAACCTGAAGTTATCGCTCCACAACACAGACTACCATACCACGTAATTACTCTCCATAACACATAATCTCACTCTACATAATTCCTATACACTAAATACCACATACTTTCTATCCACATCAAAGTCAGTCTATCCACATAATTTCACTGCACATCATACCACATAATTCTACTACACACAACCTACTTCCACTCCACTCCAAGAAACATTAGTAAAACACTTTTACATTTACAACTCCTATAACTATAACTCTCGCAAATGTGAAACCTATTACATTGCAAATGTACTTTAACTAGTAGTCTCGTTTGCAGAGAGGTGAAGAAATGGGGCTGGGCCTCTGACCAGCGCTCAGGAATTCCGCTGCGTAGGACTTACAGGCGGTACCAGGAGGGCTTCTTGGCCCCCAAAGTCCCTCAGGAGCCAAGTGGACTTCATCCCCCAACCCGCAGTGTGCCAGGAGGCGCGTTTGCAGAGCGGTGGAGAAAGGGGGGCGTGGCCTCCGAAGACGTCTTACCAATACCACTGTGTGAGACTTACTGGAGGTAACAGGAGGGGTAGTTGGCCCCCAAGGACAACCTTGGGGGCCCAACTACCCCTCCTATTACCTCCAGTAAGTCCCACACAACAGCATTGCTAAGTTCTCATTGCAGGCCATGCCCCCTTTCCCCACCACTCTGCAAACACGCTCCCTGGCACGCTCTTGGATGGGGATTAAAGTCCACTTCACTGCTGGGGGTCCTTAGGGGCCAACTAGCCTACCTGATACCTCCAGTATGCCCCAGATAGTGGGATAGCTGACCGGTAGACACAGGCCACGCCCCCTTTCTCCACCACTTCGCAAACATGCCTCCTGGTGCGTTCTGGGTTGGGGGATTAAGTCCCCTTGCCTCCTGAGGGTCCTTGGGGACCAACTAGCCCACCAGGTACCTCCAGTAAGCCCCACACAGCTGGATTGCTGAGAGTGGTCTGAGGCCACGTACCCTTTTTACACCACTCTGCAAACGCACCTCCTGGAGTACTGCTGCCCGGGGGATGAAGTCCACTTTAGTCCTGAGGTCCTCAGGACACAAGAGGACCTCTTCGCCCCACCAGCAATGTGCCAAGAGGCCCGTTTGCAGAGTGGTGTAAAAAGGGACGTGGCCTCGGACCACCTCTCAGCAATCCCACTGTGTGGGGCTTACTGGAGGTACCTGGTGGAGCTAGTTGGCCCCAGGGACCCTCAGGATTCAAGGGACTTAATCCCCAACTTAGAACGCACGCCAGAGGCGACGCGTTTGCAGAGTAGTACAGGGGAGGGGAGCGGCCTCCGAGGAGATGCCGGCTTTTCTTTTTTTTTTTGTTGTTAGAATGGGGCTGTGTGGCCCCCTTCTCTTAATATTGTGAGGGCCCTGGGGACCCCATCCCCCACGGCCTGCCCATTTAAAAAAAAATTAAAAACGGGAAGGGGCTGCGCGGCTCCCCTCCCGAGGCCCCATCCCCGAGGCCTGGCCTCGTTTTGATTTAATTACGGGAGGCTGCCTGGGCCACTTCTGGCCCGGGTCCCCCTCCCCCTGGGCCTGGCAAGCCTTTATTATTAATTTTAGAGGGGGCCGCCCCCCTCCTCACGACAATTATAGCCCCGGGGGCCCCATCCCCCTGTGCAGGCCTTATTTATTATTATTATTTTTTAAATTAAAAAGGGGAGGGGGGCCAAGTGGCCCCCCTCCCGGGCCACTTCTGGCCCCGGGGACCCCATCTCCCGGGGCCTGGCCTCAGCGTTGGGGACCGTGGGGGAAGCTCCAATGCCCCCACGGTCCCAGTCAGCTCCCCGCCTCCTGCGGGAGCCGGCATTGCTTTTGGGCAAGGGGAGCTGCTAGCATGCAGCTCCCCTTGTCCAAAAGCAATTCTGCTTTGCTTCTTGGAAGCGAGAGCAGGTTTCCTGCTCTTGCTTCCAGAAGCAAGCAGTGTGTTTACTATGGCAGGACGGGAGCCATGCTCCTGCCCTGCCATAGCAAGCGGCAATGTCCCGAGCGTAGGCACCCCGGGACATTGCAGGACCTGGCCCTGGGGGGTGGCGGTCTCCAGGGCCATGGAAGGCTCTAGGAGGGAGGCAGCGCGGCCCCCCCCCTCCCATCATTTGCACAGCCCCGGGGAGGTGGTGGTCCCTGGGGCCCAGGGGTCCGCAACGGATCTCCACCTGAAATGAAAGTTTGCCCCGGGGAGGCGGTGATCCCCGGGGCAGTGTGGGGAGTGGCAGGAGCCCCCCCCACACTTCTTTAATTATATTTAAGCCCCAGGGAGGTGGCGGGCCCCAGGGCTTGGGGGGGGCCCGTGAGGCCCCCCGGCACATAATTAAGGATGCCCCAGGGAGGTGGCGGTCCCTGGGGCAGCATGGGGGTTGGCAGGAGCCCCCTTCCCAACCATTTTTTTTTTAAAAAGCCCCGGGGAGGTGGCGGTCCCTGGGGCTGCTGGGGGGCTGCGTGCCCCCGCATATAATTATCTAAGCCCCGGGGAGGTGGCTGTCCTCGGGGCTGCCGCTACATAATTAGACATTGCCCCCGGGACCTGGCCCACCCGGGCACTTATACAAAACAAAGCACTTTGTTTTTGTTTAAAAAAAATTCGGCCGGACTCGCGCACCCAGCGTGAATTCGGCCCATTTAAAAAAAAAAAAAGAAATGCTTGTGGGACCCCATGAGCAGGCCTAGCGTGTCATGATGTTTCTACCCAGCCCCCTTTTCTTGTTTTTTATCTTTTTTCTACTGTTTCCTTGTGACTCGGCTACTGAGTCACAAGATGGCTGCCAACACATTCGGGTTTGGAGTGTAGGCAATCAGAATGAAACTCGTGCTCGGGAGGGTTCGCGAATCCTCCTCGGTGCTTGGATATGGATATTTTTATTTTTTGAATTTCTCAGTAACTACTGAACGGATTTACACCATTTAAAAAATGGGTGCTTTCTGAACCAAGAGCTACCTTTTTGCCAAATTTGGTGTAATTCCGTTAAGCAGTTCGGGCTGTAGCCTGTTCCAAAATTCCTATGGAAATTAACATGGAGAAAATGCGTTTTGGGACACCCCTTTTTTCTCGGCCCCGCTTGACGAATCACCCCGAAACTTTCACGACAGGAGCTGACCTGAGTGAACCATTAGTTTGGAAAATTCCACAAAGATTCGTCAAACGGTGCCGAAGATATTGGCAAAAGAAACAAGCATTTACAATGCAATAGGTCTCGCATTCGTGAGACTTTGAGCTATTGCCATTGTAAATGGCAGTGCCTTTAACTTATGTTTTGAAAACTTGCAAGCGGTGCGTAAACACCCACTTTGCACTTATAGTCCTTGCTTACTAGAGGCTGGCAGTAAAAGAGGCGCAGTTAGTGTTAGCCATGCTTCTCGTAAGCAACAACTATAAGTACAAAGCGCGTGTTTATGCACCGCTTGCACCCGTCAAAAGACATACATAAAGTGCATTTACAATGCAATAGCTAAAACAGTCGCAAATGCAAGACCTATTGCATTGCAAATGCTTGTTCTGTTAACTAACGGGGAGAGGGGAGAATTGGGTGGCAACCTTCGATGTGAGGAAGAGGAATGCCGGGAAAAGGCCTCTAATGTAGTCTGGATGGAAAATAAAAGTAGTCAGAGATCACAGGCCTTGAACCCACAGAAAAGACGCACCACAGACAGCGGGGAAATGGGGTAGTTACCGTCCAGGGGCTGCATGCGGCTGACGAGCGACCATTGAACTGTGGGTGTCTGTGAAGAAATCCTGAGAACCGTACATTCGCCTTGGGGGAACAGGGGTCGGCGCAGTTGTGACGTAGGGGATTCCGCTTAAAATGCTGCCATGTGAGGCGAGGCAGAGTGCGTGGCGGTTCCAAGGCATCCAGAAAGACATGGGAATCCGGCCATACGTTCGGAATCAGACATAAGGCGGGGGCTCATCTCCGACGCATCCATGCAAATGAGGCCAAGCCGCAGACAGCATGGACAGGAGGTCTGCATCTGCACATGGGCATCCTCCTTCTGCAAGCCTGGCGTTGTCGTGGCAACCCTAAACCACCCGGGGCCCCCTCCTTTGCCCATAATGGGCATTATATAATCACAGGATATGACAGTAAAACTCTGAGAATTTTACAGGTTTAACTAGTGGATGGGGGGCAGAGGGGGACTGGCGGCTGAACAGTTGTTGAAATGTAGACTTTAAAGTTGAGCATGTGTTCAATACAAGCAGGCATGGTCAGAGCCGAGCGTCAGCGAGTAAATAAAAAATAATAATAAAGTTCATATTTCTAGCATTTTGAAACATGTCCCCTAAAGCAAGTATTAATTAATAAAGTCCCCGAAGGAGGTTTCAGGTCTTTTTAACGTGGATATTCGTGTGCCCGCAGCATGGGTAGGGTAGGTAGAAAGATATATTACGTCATCCTGATGTGGTGCAAATTCCATTTCTGCAAACCGCGAGTAGGTTTAGACCAAAACACGTAGTGGTGACTGATCTGATTTTTGCTTCTTTCTAAAAACAATATATTTAGAATACTATTAAGGTATTGGCTGTAAGAACTTGAAACTGTGAGCTGTTACTGTTTCTGGCCATAGAAATGTCACCTGCCCCCTGCCATTGTTACTCAAATGAATTGTATTACTTTTATTAACTTTGGTAGGATGAAGAGCAGAACAGGACCACTGACTGTAAACTTTTGCTAAGAGGCATGTTAAGGGCATTGAGATGGCAAAAATATCAAACCCACAGAAGCACTTTTCTCACAACCTGGTGCCTCATGATTATGTAACACAATCTAAATATTTACATGACACATCCCAAAATTCGTGAAGTAAAAATAATTCGACAACTGACTTTTGAATAAATAAGAAAACTATGTAAACAGTGAGTCAAAAGATTAGGATGAACGTAGTCTTTTCTCAATTGATAGCACAGCTATAAAAAAAAAAAACACAGGAGAAAGAAACAAGCATGGCGGACAACATCAAAAAGAAAACCCCTATAGAAAAATCGGCATGCAGTGGCTGCTATATTATTTATCGAAAATCTATCAAGCACTAATACAGAGCAATTGTTGTTTGGGGTCGGTAATGGAATGTAATTTAATTGCAATTAATGGCAGCGTCCCGCGAGGGTGTGTGCGGTGGCCACCATTGCGGTGGTCATGCTGTGTTGAAGGTGGGAGGGGTCAGCTTTAAAGGCATGGGAAGACAAGGGCAGCGTCCCGCGAGTGGTGTGTGCGGCGTCCAGGATAATTTAATTGCATTTAATAACAGCGTCCCGGAAGTGGTGTGTGCGGCGGCGTCAAGGATAATTTAATTGCATTTAATAACAGCGTCACACGAGTGGTGTGTGCGGCGGCCACCATTGCGGTGCTCATGCTGTGTTGAAGGTGGGAGGGGTCTGCTTTAAAGGCATGGGAAGACAAGGGGCGCGTCCCGCGAGTGGTGTGTGTGGCATCTGCCGCCTTTGTAAAACTTAAAGTGCGCATGGCTTGCTGAAATAAAAAAGGAAACTGAAAGCGTGCATGGCGCGCCGAAAATTAAAACAAAATGAAAATAACACAAGCAATGGTCAAGGCAGAAAGCATCAATTAAAAAAAAGAGTTCTCCTACACAACTTAAGAAGAGGGACATCGTAAGGAAACTGCAATTGGCCGGTGCGCCTAAGCCTCTCAGGGAAGTGACGTATCGGCAAATCCAAGTGATGTATGGGCAATTCTAATGAGTTACGAGGCAGCAAGGAAAAACGATAGTGGAGTGAGCCAATGGTAAGTAGGAGGTGGGAAAAATAGCGGTTGTATTGATTACAGCAGGTCTTGCAGACAGCGCATGCGCACTGATGCTCGACCTAAAAACGCTTTTTGAATAGAAACAAGGTCCTAACTATAACTGGCGACTGCCAGTATGTTTTTTATATATATATATATATATATATATATCTCCACAATTCCACCTTGGGCCACCGAACACTCGGCGGGTGCAACCGAGAAGCGTGGGTGGAACCCGTTTTTTAAATGTCAAGAAAAGTTTGGTGCCCTCACGGGGCGTATCGCAGGCTTACATCATCCGCAGACGCGTTTCTAGCTTCTGCCTTCTTCAGTGCGGAAAGCCTTAATTAATGAAGCTCAGTGACATTTAAACAAACCAGAAATCTAATTGGTGGTACTTTAGCCAATGGGAGAACTGTATTCCCCAGAGGCCGGCGGTGGGGTGTCTGCACTTCCGGTACGATAAGTTGTTATCCGGGCCTTAATGCTCCATTCCGTGCTTTCGAAATGCCACTGCCACCGCCTCCAATCACAGTCACTGTGCTTCCATACCCCTCACCTGCCGCTGGATGTTATGTCCGACTTCCCTGTGGGTGTCCTTATGGTAGGGCACCCTGGCTTTGTATAAGCCATGACCACCGAAGGTCAACAGAGTCCGTCAGCGGCGGTTCTGGTAGCCCCTAAATGAAATACGACCACAATTCCACCTTGGGCCACCGAACACTCGGGTGCAACCGAGAAGCGGGGGTGGAACCAGTTTTTTAAATGTCAAAAGTTCGGTGCCCTCACGGGGTCACCGAACTTTCTTGACATATATATATATATATAATCTACTGGCGGTCGCCAGTAGATAGTTATAGTTACAACCTATTATCCATAGGAAATCCGCGACATTCTATTTGAAATAACTCTCTTGCCGGTTGACGTATCTTCGCAAAATTTTCAAACTTTGTGGCCCGCTCCGGTCCGCTCCTACCCTGAAAGTCTCGGGGGATTCGTCAGCGGGGGCCGAGGAAAAAGGGGGTCCCAAACGCGTTTTCCCCATGCAATTTTCCATAGGAAACTTTAGACACGGCTACAGCCCGAACTGCTGAACGGAATTACACCAAATTTGGCAAAGAGGTAGTTCTTGGTTCAGAAAGAACCCTTTTTGTTAAATGGTGTAAATCCGTTCAGTAGTTGCTGAGAAAATCAAAAGAAAAAAAGATAGGTATATCTAGGGCCGCGGATCCTCCCGAGCACGAGCTTTATGTTAATTGGCTGTCAACACTCCAAATCAGGAAGTGTTGGCAGCCATTTTATCCCTCGGTAGAACCGAGGGACAGAAACAAGTGCGCAAAGCGCACAAAGGGAGCAGGGTAGAAACACCCTGACCCCTAGGTCTGCTCAGGGGTCCCACAAGGACCCACTGGGCAAAAAATTTTTTTTTTAAAAATCGGCAGGATGCGCTCAGGGAGCGCGAACCCTGCCGGAAAAAAAAAAAAAATCGAAGCGCGGTCTCCCGCGCTTCGATGTTGATTGGCCCCGGGTGGGCCAAGTCCCGGGGGCATGCTGGGGGGGTTAATTTTATGTGTGGGGGGCCTCTAAGGGCCCCCAAGCCCGGGGACCACCACCCCCGGGGCTTTATGGATAATGGTGCGGGAGGGCTCTGAGCCCTCCCGCAGCCCCGAGGACCACCACCTCCCCGGGGCTTCTTTTTATATTTAAAAACCTGTGTGGGGGGCTCCAGCCCCCACACGCCCGAGACCACCACCTCCCCGGGGCACTAAGAAAAAATGAAAATGGGGGTCCGTTTTGGACCCCCAAGCCCAGGGACCACCACCTCCCCGGGGCTTTCTCGATGTAGGGAGGGGGGCCGCGCGGCCCCACTCCTGGAGCCCTTGATGGCCCTGGGGACCGCCACCCCCAGGGCCGGCTCCTGCAGTGTCCCGGGGTGCCTACCCCGGGACACTGCTGTTCAATGACAGGACGGGAGCCTCGCGGCTCCCGTCCTGTCATTGCAAACTGCTTGGATATTGGAAGAGAGGCAGGAAACCTGCTCTCTCTTCCAATATCCAAAGCCGATGCTTTCCACATGGGGAGCAGCATGTTAGCTGCTCCCCATGTGTCAAAGCAATGCCGGCTCCCGTAGGACACGGGGAGCCGGCGGGACTGTGGGGGTTTGGGGACCCCCACAGTCCCCAACGAGAGGCCAGGCCCCGGGGGATGGGGTCCCCGGGGCCTAAAAATAGGAAAAAGGAAGGGGGCCACACGGCCCCCCTTCCAGGGAAAAAAACGATCGGGCCCGCAGGCCCCGCCCCTTCCTTCACCACTCTGCAAACGCGCCCCTGGCGCGTTTGCAGAGGAAGCAATTCCCCTTGAATACTGGGGGTCCCTGGGGGCCAACTAGCCCACCAGGAACCTCCAGTATGCGCCAGGGGCTGCCTTGCAGAGAGGTGTACAGAGGCCACGCCCCTTTTTACACCTCTCTGCAACGCAGCTCTGTGGCGCTTTTGGAGGAACATGGTGGGCTAGTTGGACTCCAGGGACCCTCAGGATTCAAGGGGAGTTAATCCCCCGACTTAAAACGCGCCACGGGGCGCGTTTGCACAGTGGTGAAGGGAGGGGCGGGGCTTCAGGTGACATGTGTGCAAACAGGCCCCGTGGCGCGTTTTAAGATGGGGAATTAAATCCTCTTCAATCCTGAGGGTCCCTGGGGGCCAACTAGCCCAACAGGTACGTCCAGAAAGCGCCACAGAGCTGCGTTGCAGAGAGGTGTAAAAAGGGTGTGGCCTCTGTACATGTCTCTGCAACGCAGCCCCTAGCGCATACTGGAGGTTCCTGGTGGGCTAGTTGGCCCGTAGGGACCCTCATGATTCAAGGGGACTTAATCCCCCAACTTAAAACGCGCCACGGGGCGCGTTTGCACAGATGCCACCTCAGGCCCCGCCCCTCCCTTCACCATTGTGCAAATATTCCTCTAAAATCAGCCGAAATACGAATTCCGATTTACTCACCTGTTATCAGGAGAGACCTCAGTGCTGCATCTTTCAGCCCAGTACTGATCCTCAAAAGTAATTTTAACCGTACTTACCAGTAACTTGAATTTCCTTCCATAGGATATCATTGCCTGCTTTTTGCTGAAAAAGTTTCTAAGTGTTGATTTTTGAAACATACAAATATTCCTCTAAAATCAGCCGAAATCCGAATTCCGATTTACTCACCTGTTATCAGGAGAGACCTCAGTGCTGCATCTTTCAGCCCAGTACTGATCCTCAAAAGTAATTTTAACCGTACTTACCGGTAACTTGAATTTCCTTCATAGGCTAACATTGACTAGTTTCACTTGGAAATTCTTCTAAGTGTGGAGTTTTGGAACTTTAAAATATTCCTCTAAAATCAGCCGAAATACGAATTCCGATTTACTCACCTGTTATCAGGAGAGACCTCAGTGCTGCATCTTTCAGCCCAGTACTGGTCCTGAAAAGTAATTTTAACCGTACTTACCGGTAACTTGAATTTCCTTCATAGGCTAACATTGACTGGTTTCACTTGGAAATTCTTCTAAGTGTGGAGTTTTGGAACTTTAAAATATTCCTCTAAAATCAGCCGAAATACGAATTCCGATTTACTCACCTGTTATCAGGAGAGAACCTCAGTGCTGCATCTTTCAGCCCAGTACTGATCCTCAAAAGTAATTTTAACCGTACTTACCAGTAACTTGAATTTCCTTCCATAGGATATCATTGCCTGCTTTTTGCTGAAAAAGTTTCTAAGTGTTGATTTTTGAAACATACAAATATTCCTCTAAAATCAGCCGAAATCCGAATTCCGATTTACTCACCTGTTATCAGGAGAGACCTCAGTGCTGCATCTTTCAGCCCAGTACTGGTCCTCAAAAGTAATTTTAACCGTACTTACCGGTAACTTGAATTTCCTTCATAGGCTAACATTGACTGGTTTCACTTGGAAATTCTTCTAAGTGTGGAGTTTTGTAACTTTAAAATATTCCTCTAAAATCAGCCGAAATACGAATTCCGATTTACTCACCTGTTATCAGGAGAGACCTCAGTGCTGCATCTTTCAGCCCAGTACTGGTCCTGAAAAGTAATTTTAACCGTACTTACCGGTAACTTGAATTTCCTTCATAGGCTAACATTGACTGGTTTCACTTGGAAATTCTTCTAAGTGTGGAGTTTTGGAACTTTAAAATATTCCTCTAAAATCAGCCGAAATACGAATTCCGATTTACTCACCTGTTATCAGGAGAGAACCCAGTGCTGCATCTTTTAGCCCAGTACTGATCCTCAAAAGTAATTTTAACCGTACTTACCAGTAACTTGAATTTCCTTCCATAGGATATCATTGCCTGCTTTTTGCTGAAAAAGTTTCTAAGTGTTGATTTTTGAAACATACAAATATTCCTCTAAAATCAGCCGAAATCCGAATTCTGATTTACTCACCTGTTATCAGGAGAGACCTCAGTGCTGCATCTTTCAGCCCAGTACTGGTCCTGAAAAGTAATTTTAACCGTACTTACCAGTAACTTGAATTTCCTTCCATAGGCTAACATTGACTGGTTTCACTTGGAAATTCTTCTAAGTGTGGAGTTTTGGAACTTTAAAATAGTCCTCTAAAATCAGCCGAAATACGAATTCCGATTTACTCACCTGTTATCAGGAGAGACCTCAGTGCTGCATCTTTCAGCCCAGTACTGATCCTCAAAAGTAATTTTAACCGTACTTACCAGTAACTTGAATTTCCTTCCATAGGAATCCATTGTCTGGTTTTCAGCAGAAAAGTTTCAAAGTGTCGATTTTCACAAACTACAAATATTCCTAAAAAATCGCCTGTATGACTTAAACGCATTCTTTCAACTGTTTACAGGAGATGCACCAGTGCTGGATCCAGGATCCAACACTGAGTAAGAAAAAGTAACGATAACAGTTTTTAACTTCTAAGTGAATTTCCTTCCATAGGATAACATTGGTGATTCTATGAGAAAAAGTTTCTAAGTGTGAACTTTTAAAGTACAATAATATTCCTTAAAAATCACGACTGTAACCAAAACGCTTTTACTCAACTGTTTACAGGAGATGTCCCAGGACTGAATCTAGGATCCAGTAATGTGGTTAGAAAAGTAATCCATAAAGTAACTAATTGCATTTAACTAGAAATTCACATTGAGCTGAATGTTGCATTGTGTTTGAAAATGTGTTGCCCATTGCAACAACTGTAACTACTGTACTTAAAAGTCTATTGCCTATGTGCAAAGTAATTAAACTAAAGTAATTCATTCTGAGAAAGTATTTTTTGTAATGTAATGTATAATGTAATTACAATGTAATTTAAAAAATAAAATATGTAAAAAAAATTGTTTCTAAAAAATTTGGAAATCAGTATGAAAAAAATTTATATAACAATTAATACATTTAAAAATTGTCATTTACAAAACCTTTGAAATTCACTGAAAAAACTGTAGGTTTCAGACATTTTATAGTTACAAATTAGCATTTAAAAAACCTTTGAAATTCACTGAAAAAACCATAGGTTTCAGGGACGTTATAGTTACAAATTAGCATTTAAAAAACCTTTGAAATTCACTGAAAAAACCATAGGTTTTAGGGACAGTTATAGTTAGTTGGACATTGCACTCGTACAAAACCCGTGAAATTCCCCCGTTATAGTTAGTCCAGCTAACTATAACTCGCGCCCACAATGCACTGCTGATGACGTCACATATTACATCACTCATGACATGGTCAGTGACATCACTGATGACATCACTGATGACATCTCAAATGACATCATCCACGTGATAATCTGATGCACCTCCTCACACTCTAATATAACCTTTGATACACCCACTCTAAATTACAGACTGCCATTCGCAAAACCATAGACACTCCAACACCAATAACTACATACCCACTCACTGATTCTTAGGTCTACGCACACATCCACTCACTCACCCGTACAGTCACTCATACTTACGGTCACTCAGTACAGGACTATCATATGCACTCATACTCCTATATAGACACTCAAACACCGCCACTCATCCATAGAGGTACTCACACACCTAGTCAGTCATGCAAATAATTAAACACACTACCATTTACTCACCTATACAGTTATACACACACCAGCTCACTTACTCATACAAATAGTAGCACATTCTTACGCTCTTATACAATCACTGATACAAGCACACACTCATCCATACAGCCACTATCACAATCACTCACTCTCGCTTATAGCTATTTATATACTCCAACACACATATATACTGCCTTTCACATATGTAGTTACTCACACATGTACCACTGGGACATACATTCACTCACTAACACACTCTTACACACACTTACCCACCCATATAGTCTATCACAGTTGCACTCTTGAAACCATCCACCCAGTGAATCACCCACTCACACATCTATGCACAGAGTTGCACACACCCCTCCCACTCAAACACTCAGGCACCCATACAGATACTCAGACAAGCATTCAATAACTCATATAGACACTCATGTAGCTATTCACAAACACATGCAGCCACTTACACAGCAACAGACAGACGGATACAGACATTCACCCAGTTTAGTCACTAACCCATGCATTCAGTAAGATACGTTAAATCACTCACTTATAGAGTCAGTCACGCACCTACTAAATCATCCATACAGACACTTACACACCCACTCATTCTTCAATACGTCTTTTCCTATATATATTAAAAATATTTAAACTTTACAGAAACACAGTCACTGGATGATGTCATCAGTGATGTCATCAGTGATGTCATTTGAGATGTCATCAGTGATGTCACTGACCATGTCATGAGTGATGTAATATGTGACGTCATCAGCAGTGCATTGCGGGGCGCGAGTTATAGTTAGCTGGACTAACTATAACAGGGGAATTTCACGGGTTTTGTCACAGTGCAATGTCCAACTAACTATAACTGTCCCTAAAACCTATGGTTTTTTCAGTGAATTTCAAAGGTTTTTAAATGCTAATTTGTAACTATAACGTCCCTGAAACCTATGGTTTTTCAGTGAATGTATATGTGTATATATATATATATATATATATATATATATATATATATATATATATATTCACTCACTGAAAAAACCACATCACTGTTATCTCAAATGACATCACTGATGACATCATCCAGTGACTGTGTTTCTATAAAGTTTAAATATGTTTTATATATATGCCAAGGTGTATTGAAGAATGAGTGGGTGTATAAGTGTCTGGTTG